>ML675614.1:42134048-42157354 GCA_007922155.1 Mesoclemmys tuberculata
TCAGCTAAACCCTGAGCATGTGGGCAAGACTCACCAGCCAGCACCCTGGATTGTCTTTTGTCATCCCTCTGTGGAACTTCGGAAAGGAGAAATAAAGGATTCCAGAAAGCTGTAACACATGCCATTTATCACTTACCCACTTTATTGATTTATGTCTGCAAAATTTGCCTTTGGCTCTGAGCTGTTGAACTTTATTTGTATTGATTGTGCAATAACTGACAAGGTAGTTCCATGTATTAGATGGTAGCTATTCAGCTGTCCCAGATGAAATCATGAGAGAATGTGTAAAGCAGACACGAAAGTCACTAGACCAGTATGGCAGCAATACCGTTTTGAGGTAGCTATGTTGCAGCAAGGCATAACCTCAATGAAATAACAAGGTGTGGCCAAGTGCAGAACAAAACTCCTATTAAGACTAAGATGAACAATTCTAGAAAGGGCAGAGCCTGAAAATAAGCTCTTGTAAACTGTCCTTTTTTAGTCACCATGCAAATCTTTAGAAAATGTTCATTAGAAGTGACAACCCTTACCTCTATTTCTGTTGATGTATTTTAAGGATGAGATTTTCAAAAGCACTCGCTAATTCTAATTCTTCTAATTCTTCTTCTGTTGAAGGGCATAGGGGTTTTCATCATTGATTTCAACAAGAGCAGAGTTAGGCCAAGCCTGAGTGTTTTCAAATATCCGATCCTTAAAATATATGTAACATGCCTTCATTTACTGTAGAGAAATTCTATATGACAGATGGGACCATACCAGTCATGTAAAATTACTATGTGGTATGTGAAAGCACTATAAACAAACAGTAAAGTAAAAGACATGGCAGCCTGAGTCTTAAGCATGGTTTCACACTATTATTTTCAAGTAATGAGGCTATGCTGACTTTAGCAGTGTCATACAAGTGGTCACGTATACATAAGGTCAACATTAGAGTCATTTTTAAGGTCATTTGAAAGCAACCCTCTCGCATCATTCTGCCACCATTATTGTCTTCAATTAAAACTGCATGCAAATGCACACTTCTGTCTCACCAGTATATGGCATGAAACATGGAAAACACAATGGGATAAAGTTGGGATGTGACTGGTTTATAAAATTCAGATCTGAGCCCAGATCACAATCAAAACATTTCCAGAGTTCGAGGGGAAGGTTGGATCTAGAGTTCTGCTTTGAGTCCATCTCTATTGCAAAGGCATTTCAGGGTGGAAAGAAAAATTACAGCATCATAAGAGCAATAATAGAGGGAGCTAAAAATGAAGACGCGTAGACAAAGGAGTGCAAATCTGACTGAAGAGGAGCGTTGATATGTGTTGCAGAGTCAGTGGAGTGATGAGATGCAGGAAGGATGAGGCTGAAGAGAACGCTTTACCCAATCATCATGATGCTATGGGAAGGGACAGACAGAAGGGAGATGACAGGGAAGCAAAAAGGGGAAGACGAAGAGGCAAAACTCTTGGACTAGGTATGGCCTGTCCGTGCCTAGGGTAGACCACCTGAAAATGTCAAGGTCAGGGCAGGCTGCAAATGGAGAGCAGATTTTCCCAGCACTGGTGGGTGACACTGAAATCAGACTTTCCAACCAGCCACAAACCATGCTTCTGATTCCCCACACTGGTTACCAAGAAGCTAAAACAAAGATATGCACAGCCCCCTTTACTGCATTTCAGTCTCTGTCTCCCAATCATCCACTAGGTCCAGTACAGAGATAAGTTATTTAAAGCTTTATGCTCTTTACCAAAAAGGTTCTCCTGACCCCAAAGGGTCAGCGACAGTACCAAATCAATATAAGTTTGGATCTTACACAAAATGCTATGCTGCCAGCCAATCCTTTAGTAACTGAAACTAAAGGCTTATTATAAAAGGAAAGAAACAAACTATAAGAGAAATGTTAAATGATTAAAGCAATCACATACATATAAATGATTGGAAAGTCCATATGTATCAGGTTTCCAGTAGAATTGTGGAGTTTGCAGGCTTGTATAGTTCCCCTGGTGCACATCCAGTATCTGGATAGGTCTCAGTCCTTTGATTCACAGCTTCATTTGCAGATGAGTTGATCCAGAGATAGGTGGAGACTGAAGACTGACTAACAACTGGTGACTGAAGACAAAATGGATGTGGTGCAGCTGCTTTTTATGTCCCTTGGCCTTTGCCATGCTGGTTGTGGAAATTTACAGAAATAAGATGGAGTCCAGGGTCCCATGAGTAAGTCTTGATGATTCATCAGATGTGGCCCCAGCTTCTCTCCCTGGGCCCATTGTACATGTCAGTTTCCTTAATGGGCCATTAAGCAGCTTATTGCTGCTGCCATCCTGTTTGGGGAGTCGTCTAGAAACACAGCACAAGTTGAAATACAGCTACATCAAACATATCCATAACCTCCCATACAAATATGACACACAGACATAAACAATATCATCATCCTTAGCAAACTATAACCTTTCTGACGGTATCTGACATGGCCTATCTCATGTGAATTATTGTAATTTTGAAATATTGATGTTAAATTGTATCATAAATGGACCCCTAATACATCCAGCGTCACACTAGGCTGAAGAACATCCATGGACCATAGAAATGGCCATTTTGGATCAGACCAATGGTCCAACTAATCAAATACCCTGTCTTTGACAGCAGCCCGTACGGAATGCCTCAGAGCTTAGCAAGAAATGGACAATTATACAAGAATAGGCTGATAGGAAAAGTTTCATCCTAACCCCAAGAAGTTCAATTTATCTAGATACTTGTACTGCCTTTGTCCTTATAGTGCCTCACAAATAATAATGGCTTTTCTCCTCACGATACCCCTATGGGGGTGGGAAGGACTATCTTTGTTTATGCATGGGAAACTGAGGTATGGTGTAGATAAATGACTTGTCTAATGTCATACAGGAAGTCTGCTGCTGAATGAATTGAACTGAGGCCTCCTAAGTGTTCATCCCGCACCCTAGCCACTACCATAGCTAGTGTTTGTCTTACATTCTGAAGCATGAGAGATGATATTTCTTATACACTTTTACCTCAGCTGCTCGAACTACACAGTCTTACTGCTAAAAATAATAGGCTGAAAATATTTGTCTGAAATACCCCTTCCTGTTAGCAGCATGTTAACCTGTTGGCCCTGCTCAGGAAAGATTAAGGGCATTCTACTGACTCACCAAGGCAAATGACTCTTTGCTCCACACACAAACGACAGACGAGGGAAGGGCACTTTAGGGAGAGATGATCTAGGGTGTGGGCTGAGCAGTCCTACCAGAAAAAGAAAGAGAAACCTAAGAGCATACATCCCGAGGAGAAGCCTTGAGCAGAACTTTGTTATGTTATTATTTTTATTGTAAAGAAAAGCCCAGGAAGGGGGGTGAGTTTGATTCTACACAGCGTGTGGACTTTCACACACCCCCTCGTATTCCCTGCTGCATACCACACAAAAATTTGCAGAAGCAATGCTGTTAAAGTCACATTATTTCCCCTGTTGATTTCTTGCACAGAATATAATCTTCTGAGAAAATGAATCTACTTTAAACCCAAAAGCAACTGGTGACATTGTTAGCAATATGGCAGACAGTAAAGTAAGCAGCAGCTCTTCTTACCAGCTTGCCTAACATGCATCCTCTTCCCACCACAGGCAGTTCTACAGTACCTGTTCCTGACCTGTGTGGGTGAGATCGTGTTTTTACTCAAGCACTGTGTCAGAGCAGTTATAATGGTACTTCAAGTTGGGAACATGATGTGACTGACAGTTCTGTCATTCTGACAGCCTGTCAGCAAACGCAGGACATGAGAAGTGCCATGTCTGAAAGTAGTCTCCACCCTCCTAGCTGAGCTGCTGCTAATCCTGACCAGCCTCCCCTCCAGCAGTCTCAAACAGTATTCAGCAATTCTAGCCAGACTCCTAACAAGATCATTTCACTGTCCCTCTACCAGCCTTAGCAGGTCCTTATGCTCTTAGGCTCACTAGGCCCGGCAGCCACCAGGTGAGTGGGCTGGAGCTAGCTTTTGGCCCTGATAAAGTTTTCTGCATAATTAGGACCAACTCCATCAGGACTGTTTGGGACATTATTCAGGGCAGAAATTCATCCTTTTCTCCCTTTTGGGCTTCTATTAGGAAAAGTTCTAGACGTCAGATGGGTTGCATGATATTACACTGATCACTGATCACAAGTGTAAGCAAGATCTGAGTATCTTAGCAGCTGAAAGGGGGGGCACTTTATTTGCATGGGCTTTGTATTTGCATGAGTACACACTAGGTGCTGAACATGATGGGAAATGGTCAGTGTGTCTGGTATTGTGTTACAAATCACTTTTGTGTCATGCAGGGATAATGAAATGTTGTCCTTCAATTGTGCGACCAAATGGCATCAGACTTGTGTTTAGCCTGTACTGATGAAAAATTCACTCTCACCTAAACAGAGCCCAACAAGGGTGGCGGACGGATGTTTCAGCATTGTAAGGGCAGTCGGAAGGGAGTGAAAAGGCTTCTGTTGAGATTGTACTAGTCTTGGTAAAAAGCTGCTTCCCCCCCCATGGGTTGACTCTTTCCTTCTGCTGCTAGAACGTAAACTTAATGATTTCTCTAGGAGTCTTTCGTTCTGCTAAAAGTAGGGATATAGCTGCTGTGTTAGCAAAAGGTTTTACCCAGAGTTGAAATCAATAGAGGAACTAGAAAACCTTGACTGACAACCAGCAGCAAGAGCTTGGCAGAAGGCAGGAACCAGAAATGTGAACTTGGCAAGGCCCAGATGTTGCAGGAGGCAGCAGCAGCAGCGGCGAGGGCCTGGTCAAGCCCATGTCTGGCAGGAGCCTGCAGAAAGGGATTGGCTGAGCCCCCAACCAAGAGGTGGACACTGCCTCTACGATGGTCAGTACAGAGGAAAGCAAGAAGGGAGAGGCGAAAGACATGCCCCCATATTCTGAGGTGGGTTTGGCTCACTGAGTTCATGAATTCTGTTTGCACAGGTTCCAAAACCTGTGCTGTGTTACTTCCTTCCTGTTATTAAAAGGTTTACTTTCAAAACTCAGATTCTGCGTTTGTGAGAGGGGAAGAATTGCCTTTTGGGGGCACCCAGAGGATAGTGTGTGATTTCTCAGGTGACGGGGTGGGGACTTGAACCAGTGTGGTGTTATATCAACAGGGACCCCTGGATATAGAACCTGGCCCTTTGCTGCTGATGGCTCTGCCTGGCAGAAGGGTTACACAAGGATGCACAGAAGCTGTTCTGCTTCTGGAAGGACTGAAAATTGACATACATTCTGTTTTCATCCTCTGCACATCTGGCAGAGTAAGTCTCCTTTCTATGGTCCATATAAAGAATGGACTCCGGAAAGGAAAGACAGAGACAGGCTTTGAAGTTCCAGTGAGATGAGTCGTTCATATCATGAATGCCTGCTTAAAGAAAGAGGGGCCAGAAGGGTGAGGTAATATCTTGTATCAAACCAATTTCTGTTGGTGAGAGAGACAAGCTTTCGAGCTTACAATGATAGGCCACAATAGGAGATGAAAATTGTTACAATCTGATCGCTGGTAGCCTACATGTAATGAAGAGTTAAAGGCCTCAATTCAACTCTTAGTAACCAGGCCACCAAAAACCCCATTACAACAGGCACTGACGCTCACGGTAGCAGTTGCAATACAAAAGCTAAAAGGCTGAAATGTGCCAGGGAGGCTCAACAACTTTCTAACCCCACAGGTGGTCCTTCCAGGTCAGGACTGAGGCAGGTTACTGAGGTAGGTATGGAATTTTGTAAGGAAGGACGTGAATTTCACTCGGACTTACAATGCTGACCTTTCAGCAGCTCCTGGCTTCTTACCATGGTTCAGCTTTGGATACCCTGAGCAACTAATTTTTGCAAATTTGCTCCCTCAGATTCATAATTTTGCCATTTTTGCTTTGAATGCAGAAGTTTGGAGCTAAATGACAGTTTTCCCATGCATATTTTTGCTTGTTTTGTCAGCAATAATAAATGTTCTACACAGCTCTACTATGATATAATACAGTGTCTGTGTGGTAAGGACAAGAGTTCACAATAAAACAATAGGAAAGAAAGGAGGTCAAGAAGGAATCTGCAAAGGAATGGAATTATCTACCTGCTCAGATAAAATGATATTTTCCTTCAGTTAAAAAAAAGCTGGCAGGTGTCACACAGGATAAATGGTAAATATTTTGCACTTTTTTGTGAATAGCACCTTTCTGGCAATGCTCTCAGAGCAATTTGTAAACATGAATTAAGTCTCACAATATTGCTGTCAGACAGCTAAGCAGTATTAGGCCAATCATACACAGGAGAGGCTATGGGCCAGGTCATCAGCTGACACAAATCAGCATAGTGCCATTCACTGAAGTCTTTGGAGATATGCCCATTTAAACTGGGTGGGGAGCTGGCCCTAAGTGGCGTACCCATTGTCATACAGTGATACAATGACAAAGCCACAAAACGAAGGAGCCCTTATTCTCTTACACCAGAGGTTTTCAATCAGGGGTATATGTACCCCTGGGTACTTCAGAGTATCAAAGGGGGTACGCAAGAGGAGCCGGGTGACTACCCCGGGTCCTGCGCTTTGGGACGCCCCATTCTAGACCCAGCGGGAGGCTGCCTCCCAGCTGCATGCCAGACCAGGAGGGAGGCAGACAGTTGTGTACCGAGGGGGGTCAGGCCCCCCAGGTGCTGGTCTGCGGGGAGTTATTAGGCCAGCCCTTCACGATGCGTAGCTGGGAGCCTCCTGTGCCCCTTGTCTCCGCTGCGCATTGTGAAGGGCCAGCACAGCAGGGCTGCCCCATCTGAGCCGGCACCAGGCTTCAGAGCTGGAGTAGGAGAGCAGGCACTACGCGGTGGGTAAGTATGGGGGTGGGGGTGGCAGAGCCCAGCCAGAGCCAGGTGCTTTACAGCGGGTAACTGCAGGGGGTAGGGGGAGCAGAACCCAGCTAGAGCCAGGAGCTGTTCAATGGGTAACTGTGGGGTGGAGCTGAGCTAGAGCCGGGCGCTGTGCAGCGGGTAACTTGGGAGGGGCATATGGGGGTGGCTCAGCCCAGCCAGAGCTGGGCTTTGCCACCCCATGCAGGAGGAGGTAAGTGGCATGTCTCCCCTCCACCCCCGCAGATATAGACTCGCCCCTCCCTGGGGTAGCTGGAAGGCGGCGCCGTCTTGTGGGAGCTGTGGACCCCTTCTGTCCTGCATGAGGGGGGGCATGTGAGGCCTGCGGTGGGGGCCCAAATGCAGGCTTGGCCCCTGGGTGCCGGAAACCCAGGGTATGCCACTGGAGCCCGACGGGAAAACCTCATGAAGAGGTACTTTAGGTGCAACCTTGAGACCATACGTGTACAGTTTCTAAAAAAGGTTGAAAAGCCCTGTCTTACATCACTAGCCCCTTAAATCAGTTTCTTTGTTAGTAATAATTAAAAACATTAGAGAACATCCTGCAGGGGAACTAGACTTGATGATCTAAGAGAGCTTTTCCATGGCTGATTTATGTGAACATCACTGCTAATGAAACTGACAAAACAAAGGGTCTCGAATGAGTCATTGTGATGCACTGTTATTATCCCAGCAGGGTTAAGGGGACAGCACTGTGCTATGCAAAGTCTGTTAGACAAAGTGCTTGTTAAAACAATGTGATACTTTTCTGGGTGCAAATATTTATGTTCTTTTTCAACATATTTACATTTTCAGTGTAAAACAGGAATATTTAAACAGATGTGCAACTTGTAAGGTATGTCTGCAAACCCTGAGGCTTCCAATCCCTAATTGAAGCATTAAAGATTTAAACAGAGTGGTCACAGCAGCTATAAATACTAGCTTACTTCACTCACCATGTCTGTGCTCATAAGCTAAAAAGAATCTAAGGAGTAGGAAGTCAGTCATTTCAGTTTTGAAACTATTTCGGGATACTAGACGTTGCAAATATTTTTCTTTTATATTTTCCCACAGAAACATATATTTCTGTCTGACCTACCCCTCCCCTCCACATCCAGAGAGAAGTAAGTATGCCACAGGGATTTATAGTAAGATTTCTGATCTGTTACACCAAAGTAAATTCCACTGAAGTCAACCAAGATCATAATCTGGCCTTTAATGCTTAACAACATAATGCTGGGACTAACACAGAGAGCTAAAATCTTAGGGCTTGATTCACAAACGCTGGAGGAGGAGGTGGGATGCCCACGTTATAAACTTTTATCCCAGTGGTTAGAGCAGTCACCTGAGACGTGGAAGACCTGACTTCAATCTCCTCCTCTGCCTGAAGAGGAGAAACGATGGGGTCTCCCACCTCTCAGGAGAGTGTGCTAACCACAGAGTTACAGGATATTCTTATTGGAGTGGAGGGACGGGACATGTCCTCAGTCTCTCCTGATGAAGCTGCTCCACTTTGCATAAATAATGAAAAAGAGATTGAAGCAGGGAGACTAGACCCTGGGTTGCTACTACCCACCACAACACACCACACCACAGAGTCATTCTCTCTCTCTCTCTCTCTCTCTCTCTCTCTCTCTCTCTCTCTCACCCCCAAAGACTTCTGTTATTTATCCACAGAGGCACAGCATCAGCAGGAGAGACTGAGGGAGTCCAACATCAGAATGTCTCACAGCTCGGTGGCTAGAGCACTCACCTGAGAGGTGGGAGACCCCTGTTCAAATGCTATCTGCCCCTCTGGTAGAGGAGAGACTTGAACTAGGTCTCCCACATCCCAGGTGACTGTGCTAACCACTGGACAAAACGTTGTAAGGTTTTTGTCATCACCACCACCTCCTCCTTGTTCAGCAGCCAGATTTTAAAGGGGACCTAATCCAGGAGGTGGCCTCTGAGCATGCCCAGCTGATCAAGCCCCATACACAGATTAGACAGCGCACAACTATCCTCCATGGTTCATGAATCACTCTGGGACTTGGGCAGGAGATAGGCATCCCAACATCTAGAATGAGGCAGCAGTGTGCATACTCAGAGACAGAAGCTTAGGTGCCCAAGGAGATTTTACCCTTAAAATGTAGGTGCCGAGTGAGTTTAGACACCTACAGGGGTCAGCAGGAATTTTGTGGTTCATAGTTGAGCCTAGAACTGGACTCTAGGCTCTGAAATCCCAGATTTAAGCACTTTAGTCTGGGTTGTAGGCACCTAAGTATCTGTGTGAATCTAGCCCTTAGTACATCTACAGCCCCATTACTTGCCTCATCATGGTGACTTTGTCAGATGACCACATGTATTTGGTTATACGTTTCCTATCAATATGTGCAATGAGTCATGGAATGACTTTGACAGGGTATCACAATAGAGGATAAAAAAGGGGAAAGATTTTCTTCCTGCTAGCAGATCCTAATTAGAATTTCAGACAGGCTTCAAGGTTAGGTCAGCAGAGAATAAACGAACAGTTGTGAGGTAAATTGTATTCCCATAGAGCCCATTCCTGAAAACCCTTACTGATATGTAGTCTACAATCTAATGACTAACCCCATTAGGCCAAATCTTCAACTAGTGTACTTTGGCATAGCTTCATGGACTACAACAGAGCTCACCAATCTCTACCAGCTGATTATCAGGCCCACTAACTTTATTGGGACACCTTGCAAGAGCTAAGGTTTGCTGGATTGGTTTAGTAAATTTGTTGCTCTGTTAGTATATCCAAAGTTGCTCAAATTCACAGAACAGGTGGCAGACCTTGCACAGGATTTAATTAAAGGACATTTGTACACAGCAGCAAAGTAGACTAGCAATACTTAATCCAATATGATTTACAGGAGAGATTGTGTTGTGTTATAATAAAGCACCTGTGAGTAGTCAATCAGCCAGAAGCTGGATCAGCTAAATATTCCTGGCACCTCTCTTTTATACAATGAAATGAGTTCTCTTTTTGTTGGACCCACTCTTTAGTGGTCTTAAACCCAGAGATCTATTTAGCAGGTAACACTTCAGTACTGTTGCATGCTTATAATGGCACATGCTAGTTTTCCTACTGTCCAACCCTCTGATGGCTCTTCAAACTGCTTACAATTTCCTGTTTAGTGGAACTTATTTGCATTGTAAGTTTTCCTTAGGGAAATGCATTTTTTCACCTTCTCATTCCTGTTCGTCAAGGCGGTCCTACCTCAGCCATCTTTTCATTTTCACTCAGTCTTGTATTTCCAATGGGCACAACTTTGTACTTGCAGTTTTCACCCAAAAAAATGAACCTGTAAAAATGCCTTTGAGACTAGTGCAAAATTCATTATAAAGTGAAACATCAGGCCCCAGCTCAAGGATGTCGGTGCTGAATGTAGAAATTGTAGCTGACATGTGAGTTCCAGGCATCTTAGAAGGCCTCTTTGGGGATTACCGTCTTCAAAACATGTTTCTGCTTAGTCTCACTCGGGGAGGAAATTTTGAGTCAAAGGTTATTAATTTCTTTCAGAATCTAGTGGCTTGCTGCCTATGCTTTCTCAGCACAACTCCAACCACCTACACCATTTTGAAAATCCTGACTAGTTAAACCCTGACAATTCGATCCTTAATCACTGGTTTGCTGTAAATACAGCATCTGGACAGTTTAAAATGTCATACTCCTCCTCTTCTGTTTCCCTCATGCAAAGTCCCAGTTAGAACCACCAGTTCAGTTTTGTATTTAAATTGGCACTAGATTGACACAAACAGAATAAAGTTTTCCCTCCTCCCCAACACACACACAGACACACACACCTTTCTATATTACAGTTTCCTGGATCTTACCTCCAGTTGGTGGGAAGAGCTACCGGGACTGCGTGCTAGATGCTCTCTATCACACACACAGCCACTGGAACTGGGTGTTCGCACAGTAGGTGAATACTGCACTCTAAAAACAGTCGTCACAAATTATAACTCCCAGAGCTATGGGGAAACTAAGGGGCTCTGTCGTGTACAATGCTTCCTGGTGGTGCCCTTGGGGCAATGCACATATACAGTGCTCCTTGGCAAGGATTGTGGCTAAAGGCATAATCTGTCCCTCAATGATCAGCACTGCATATTATTTAGCACTAAGGGTATTTTATTTTACAGCCCCCAGCAATGTGCTAGGTTCCTCAAAGTGTGGAGATGGACACATGCTCCCTGCCTCAAAAAGCTTACAATAATTTCAAAGAGGCAAAAAGAAGAATGGGCTGGGTAAGCTTTAAGAAAAGATGGGATCCCAGGAATAAGAGAATATGTACCCAGCATGCTTCAGCTATACCTTTGCGTGTCAGTGGGTGGGGACCAGAGGTGCGTGCACACTTTATAGAGCTATAATAAAGAAAGTGGAGTATTAAGAAAGCATCTGACAAACATTAACTATTTATGAGGTGTTGATTGCTGATGGTGTGCTGTACAAGATTCTTCATAACACCCCAGCAAGGAACCATTATCCTTATTTTACAAATAGGAAAACAGCAGCAGAGATTCAGTGCTATGCCCAAGTCCACAGAGGGAGTCTGCTTCAGAGCTCAGACTGAAACTCAGGAGTTCAAGTTTCCCAGTCATGTGCACTGTGCACTAGACCCAGCTCCTTCTCTCTGCATTTGCCTCTTTTAGCACTTCGTCACTAGTAACTGATACACAGATTTTTAATTTTTTTTTTTTAGGCTTCTTCTTGATGAAAGACAAAGCATGAAGAATGAAGCATAAATAATAGAAAACTTGCTTCTCCTGAAACAGAGGGACAGAGTCTCTGTTCTTTGGTTTCTGTACTGAGCACAGGATAGGGAAAGGGAGGCAGAAAAGGGCTATAAATCACCTATATTCCTCCCTAATTCTGGCCCAGGCTAGAGTTTTCTCTGGTGAAATTTACATTGTGCCACTTTGTAACAGCCCTCTGTGGGCCATTACACCAGCACATCACAGCATGATGTGTAATGCCACACCTTCTATACCAGGGCTGCAAAGGAGAGACATAGGACTGTTATATCAGCTGTAAACTAGGTGGGGAGTTGGTGATGAGGTATTCTGAAAAGGCCATTTCCACTCCCTTTGTTGACAGCATAAAGAGACTCCACTATTGGGTAGAATCTGCCCCCAGAGAGGTTAATATATTTTATGTACAAATTTATTAGATATGGTTTTGCTTTTATTTTTAAAGGCTCCTTTATGGTTCGGTTGAGTATATTGGAAACTCTGTAACTTAATTCCCCTTGCATCTCCATTCCTGGTTAGAAAATTCTTTAAAAGCTCATTTCTGCACTTTGGTCTCCTTACGCTTTTTGCCTGCCAACAACGAAGCCTAGCTTCCCAGTTTGGCAGCTGCTTTGTGTATGATGTTGTTATGTGATGTCATTTTTAAACCACCCTGCAGCTTGCTTCAGTACTTGAGCTATCTGGCCCCAGTTCAGTGTTTACAGCCACGTCAGCCCATGAGAAATCTTGTCTCAGGGAATAAGACTCCCATTTAACATAACGATAAAATCAAAACATTCACATTCAAGGAAGGAGCTGCGCCAGGAGACCCATCCCAGAACTACCTGTTGAATTCCCTAATCCAAGTTGGCAGGACATCAAGTCCCAAAAGGAGGAAAATGACCAATCATGTTCTTCAGTAACATAACTGAAATATAAACAATTCCCCATTGCCCAGTGGTTTGCAAGTGAATCCCCACTATTATTTATACTACTAAGACATCTGGTGCAGGGACTGCCTTCTTGCTCTGTGTTTGTAAGATACCCAATCCTTTGGGGTCCTGGTCGATGACCGGGATGCTGATAAGTACTGTTATTTCCATGTCGCTAGCTGATTCAGGAAGAAATTCCCAAAAGTTCCTAAGGGATTTAGGAACACAAGCTCCTTTAAAGGGACCTGTGGCCCTAGATCTCTGTTGGCATATTCAAAAATCTCCCCGTCTACCTTTCAGAGCTCAATGTTTCCTTGCTGAAATTATTTATGGTTTCACTGGTTTGTGAGCCCTAAGACTCTTTATGAATCATGTCTCAGGTGGCCAAATGTAAGTAAGTGTTTGTCTGATACAAAATAGCTTTGAGTTCCCTTGCAAAGCTAATATTACACTGTGACAGCTTTGTAGTGAAGTTACTCCTGATTTACACCACTATAAGAGAGGTCAGAATCAGGCCTAGGATCTCTTTAAGTCCAAGACTGGACTAAGCAATCAGAGAAAGAGCTTATGTACACTGCCCCGCAGCTAAAAAATTGCAGAGCGAAGTTCTGCAGATATATAGTGGGGTCACATCTAACACCCTAGCAACATACTGCTGCATTCGTAGAGAACACTAATAATAATTTGATGCAAGACTGAAGTCTCAGCTCACTGGTGTAAATGAGGTTAAGTCCATGGAAGTCAATGGTGTTGAATTGGTATAAAACAAAAGGTGAGAGCAGAACCAGGCCTATTGACTCTCACAAATGCTTAATCTTGCCCTGCCTTTGTTATTAATATACCAGAACACTATAGTTCAGTAGTTATCATAAAACTTCAGCACATTCAATCCTATATTCTGGAAGCTTTGGGATCTATCGTTTCTTTGCATGGATTCCTTTCCAAAACAGGGCCAGTTTGCTTATCCCTCTATATAAAGCGCTATAGAATTGCAGCCAACTCATGTCTTCAGGCTGATTCTTTCAATATGACATTTTCTAATCTGTCCTTTAAACATACACAGACAAATCAGGTAGTCAGAGGCCTGGCTACCCATTGTGTGCATGCAAATTCTGTTTGTTCACAAGTACTGAGCACACACTTTGAGCAAGGGTTTGAAAATCTAGCTCTGTCTAATGCAGCTTTTAGCAAAATATTTTTTGTGTAGACCTTTTATTTGTGGTATCAATTTGAGACATTTTAGCACAAAGATTAATGGGCACTTGGCTCTTTGCTTGTTTTTTTTTCCCCCATGGTATGTGACATTTTGAAGGGTGACCCTGTATATTAGACTAGGGGTTTGATCCAAATCCAACTGAAGTCGACAGAAAGATTCCCATTAACTTCATCAGGCTTTGGATCATATCCCATGAGGTTTCCATTAAGTTTCTTGACAAAACTATGCATAAACTGAGGGTATTGTGTGTCTTTTCTTTTGCTAAATAATATATATCGTAAATATCAGGCATCTGGAAAAAAATCAGGGCCCAATTATGAAGTGGTTCTATCGCTTTTGGTTTTTTGGTCAGGGGATTAATGAATTTCAGGAAGTATGAGGTTCAGAGAACCTAACAAACTATATTTTGAGCCTGTGAACCTAATCCTAGTTCACAAACCTTTTCATCCTGTCACTGAAACTCTTATTTTTCTGAAATGTGATTCAATTTTTAAATAATAATAAAATGATAAAAAAATAATATAATGAATACTAAAACGCAATCCACACCCCTGATCCCAGGTCCGCAAACTCAAAAGAAAGAAAGAAAGAAAGAAAGCCCATTTTTCTGGCTGTACACAGAAGCCTGTGCAGTGTGGACCTGACCCAACTGAATTCACTGAGCTTTGAATCAAGCCCTGTATTAGAAATGGAAGGACTCCCCCTAAAGCTAGGTTAGCACGAGAAGTGGTCTGCATTAGAGCAGTTCTCCCTTTTCTCCATGTTGCACAATGGCCCCTGCCCTCCATTTCCCCCCCAGCCCTTTTATACCCCCCAGTCTTTCCATAGTAGAATGAAAACCTGACAATCAGGGCTGTAAATCAATCGCAGTTAACTCAGCAATAATGCAAAACAAATAAACTAGATTTTAAAAAATAGTCGTTATGAATCACAGTTTTAATCGCACTGTTAAACAATCGAATACCAATTTAAATGTATTATAAATATTTATGGATGTTTTTCTACATTTTCAAATATATTGATTTCAATTACAACACAGAATACAAAGTGCTTTTTTATATTATTATTTTTATTACAAATATTGGCAGTGTAAAAAGATAAAGAAAGAGTATTTTTTCAATTAACCTCAGAAAGCACTGTAGTACAATCTCTTTATCATGAAAGTGCAACTTATAAATGTAGAATTTTTTTACATAACTGCACTAAAAATGAAACATTGTAAAATTTTAGAGCCTGGAAATCCACTCAGACCTACTTCTTGTTCAGCCAATCACTAAGACAAACAAGTTTGTTTACATATACAGGAGATAATGTGACCCCCTTCTAGTTTACAATGTTACCTCAAAGTGAGAACAGGTATTCTCATGGCTGTATTGTAGCTGACATCGCAAGGTATTTACATGCCAGATATGCTGAACTTTCATATGCCCCTTCACGCTTTTGACTTGTAGGCTCTGAAGTTTCATATTGTTTTGTTCTTCCACTCTTCTCCACACTGTTTAGGCCTCAACTAAAGTATTGTGTCCAGTTCTGGGTGCCACATTTCAGGAAAGATGTGGACAAATTGGAGAGAGTGCAGAGAAGAGCAACAAAAATGATTAAATGTCTAGAAAACATGACCTGTGAAGGAAAATTGAAAAAATTGGGTTTGTTTAGTCTGGAGAAGAGGAGACTGAGAGGAGACATGGTAACAGAGGAGGGAGAAAAAGTGTTCTCCTTAACTTCTGAGGATAGGACAAGAAGCAATGGGCTTAAACTGCAGCAAGGACAGTTTAGGTTGGACATTAGGAAAAACTTTCATTCTGTCAGGGTGGTTAAGCACTGGAATAAATTGCCTATGGAGGCTGTGGAAGCTCCATCACTGGAGATTTTTAAGAGGAGGTTAGATAAATATCTGTCATGGATGATCTAGAGACATGATTCTCAACCAGGAGTACATATACGCCTGGGGATACGCAGAGGTCTTCCAGGGGGTACATCAACTCATCTAGGTATTTGCCTAGTTTTATAACAGATCATGTAAAAACACTAGCAAAGTCAGTACAAACTAAAATTTTCTACAGACAATGACTTGTTTATACTGCTCTATAAACCATACACTGAAATGTAAGTACAATATTTATATTCCAATTGATTTATTTCATAATTATAAGGTAAAAACAAGAAAGTAAGCAATTTTTCAGTAATAGTGTGCTATGACACTTTTGTATTTTTATGTCTGATTTTGTAAGTAAGTTTTTAAGTGAGGTGAAACTTGGGGGTATGCAAGACAAATCAGACTCTTGAAAGTTGTATAGTAGTCTGGAAAGGTTGAGAGTCCGTGGTCTAGATAATACTTAGTCCTGCCACGAGTAAAGGGGACTGGACTAGATGATCTCTCGAGGTCCCTTCCAGTCCTATGCTTTTATGATTTCTATTCCTGGCCCAGACTTTCTGTGTGACATTCTCTGTGCTTCAGTTCTGTCTCTGTGAAATGGGGAGGGATTATATAGGAGAGAGGGGAATACTATTTCCTTTCACATATCCTTTGTCTTGTCTATTTAGATTGTAAATTCTTACTCTATATTCGTGCAGCACCTAGCACTCACAGGATCCGGATCTCAGTTGTGACTGCTAAGCACTACTGTATTACGAAATTATTTTAATATCTATATTAGCAAAGCATTGTTTAACTTTTTGTAGACATCATTTCAGGAAGCCACACAGTGAGGAAATTAAACCAGCTAATCCAGCTGGTGTCAAATATTGCCAGCTCTAATCATTTAAGATGATGGGAAGCTTTGATGCTGGCTTGGCTACAGAAAGGCAGGCAATATGCTCTTTACTTGCTATTTTATGATAAAACATCATCATCCACATGGGTGTCAAACCTTATAACACAAACACACACACACATCCTCTCTAAGACCAGGTTAATCTTTCATTCTTCATGCTTGCTAGGAAATGTCAGCTCCAGCACTGCTTTACTACAGTGTGGTGAACACGAGGAGGTATTTTATGCTTGCAGTGGTGTTGTCTGTATATGAATTGATATTTACCTCCATTCTGTCTCCTTTTTTTATTGTGACTCATGTGCCATGCTGACTGAACAGTACCTGACAAATATGGAGCTATTAATGGCAGCTGGGGAGTTAGTTTTGCTGCAGCTTGACTGGGGAAGTGTGAGATGTGATAGCATTCTCTGAGCTACGTGCTAGTGCTAATGAGGTATACAGGATGAAGCCAAGACCATAAAGCAAGGCACTGATACCTCATCCCAAGTGGCCAGATCAAAAATTCCCCTCCCCCCCCCACAAACACAGAGGTGAAAAACAAGAAGTGTCTTATGCACAGCTAGAGACAGCAGGTAATTTCAAATCTCTACTCTCCTGTCTGCTGTTTTGGGCATACCAGACCTTTAATAGAACAGCTCATCTGATGAAATCCCGTTTCACCTAGACAGCAGGAAACATCCCTCCTGCATCATACCTAACCCATTCAAAGGTATTTTGGCATCATTATTCATTAAATGGCATTTAATGGCCCATTTAATGAATAATGGCAACATTATTCATTAAAATCAAACATAACATTGTGGGCTGGATGGCCAGGAGAGCGGTAAATGGGCTAGAGTCTGTCACTTCTAGAAGCTAGCTTGACTCTAACCCAGGTCATGAGGGACTAAAAGTCCAGGCTCTTCAGTGGACACTGGGAAATAGGTAGTCCATGGGGATAGGTTGATGTCACAAATACCATTGTCAGAAATCATTCCTATAATCTGCAGGCTCAGCTGAAAGACCAAGGTCTGGATGGGCTAGGGAGACTGAACCGTCCTCCCACCCCTACAGGTGGTTGCTGGTGCTGACGAATGCTGATGTAGCACAGTAAGGAAGCTTACACTGCTGCATTCGTTCTCTAGGTAAATGGAGGACTTCAATCTCCAGGGACTGGTCATAAAAGCCAGATCTAACCCAACTATGTTCACTTCATTTAAAAAGAGAAAAAAATAGATATAACCAAGAGTTAAAATAAATGTGCCTATGTCATAAAGATGTTCTTTCCTAATGGGCAATTGTTCAATAGATTTTTGGCAAAATGTGTAATTTTTATGTCATCTTTTTTAAATTCCTACAGAAAAAAATATTGCTGCTGGACAGTGCATGTGACAAATGCCTTTGTTACAATTAGGTGCATGGGATTCTTTACACATAAGAACTGGGTAATGCACTCTTGCAGTAAAAGTCTGCATTTTTCATCAGTGTCATCAGTTTATTTATGTAGCATAAATGATGATGCACTGTACAGTCCAGAGCACAGCCAAGCTGAAAGTCATAGCAGATAGCAGCAGCGTAAGCAGTGTAAAGAAAGAAGTTTTGACCTAAAGACCTTCAGGGATTTCATATCCTTAAGGGCTTTTGGAATGATGTTCCCAAAGCTCAGGTGCTTGCCTAGTACATTATGGTCAAACAGGGTGTCTCTTCTAAGGGTATTTAAGCCTAAAGTGCAGCTATGCTTCACTTCTTCGTTTAACCTAGGAGAGGACGTTATATTCTTGTCACCAACAAAGCAAAAATTAAATCCTCTCGTGAATTTCAATTGATACTTCAAGAGGTGGATAAGCATTGGGGAATGGAAACTTTCTGATTCAGTGTCTGGGAGAACAAGCACATAGCAGTTTCCATGTCTAGAACACCATTTGTGTTTCTAAAGAAACACTTGCTTTTCAAGTTTCAAGTTGCTTTTCAACAAAATGCTTTTCAAATTCAAGGTGAAACAGTGCAACTGTTCAACAACTCACAGTCGATATCCAACAGAGTGGAGAGGAAGTGAAGAATCCAGCAAATGGCATGTGGTGTTTACACATAGGCAAAAAAAAATCCCTAAAAATAGTCTCTCTGCTTGGTGTAGACCATCTCCTACAGCCTTCTTCATCTTACCTAGTTTCCTTTTACAGATCTAAAGACACGGTCCACATACTTTCACACTTTCACTGCCCAGGGCCTAGCCCGGCTTCTTGGATCAGGTGCTGGGCTTAGGCAGGCCCAGCAATACCAAGAGCCAAAGAGGACATTTGCAACCTCCCCCAGGATCGTCAAGGAGTCCCAAATTATTGTCCGAGAGGCCAAACTTACGTCACCGCAAAATACTGACAGTAGCCAAATTTTACATTTTTAAACTTCTAAAATCCAAGATTTTCCAGGGATTGTAACTAGCCCCTGGATTCCTGGAAGATTGTTTGTTCTTAACTATCAATATCCAGAAGCCCCAAAATACCCACTTGTCCGCACCAAGTAATGGGACTCTGGAACCAGCTCTGGTCTTAGGACTTACCCATCAGAGAGAAAGACAAGGAAGGGCATATGTCTTCACTGAAGAGTTATCTCAGGCTTTTACCCTGGTGTTGCCCCAACCCCTCTTCCATCGCCACACAAACACTCTTACCCTGAGTTCAGGGTGCTTTCAACCCATCCTTCAGCTGGGGGTGTAGGTCACAGCCCAGGTTGTGCTTTCACTTGGGATGCTAACCCATCCACCTTGCAGTGAGGACTAAATCACTTGAGTATTGATCGTCTTCCCGTGCTTCGCTCGGTTTCCCCCCCGTGTGCCCAGCAGGACAGACAATTCTCCCACATTCACTGAGAAAGAATCATAGAGCAGCCCATTTGAATACAGTGCACAGAGCCATGGGATATATCCTGAGAAGTCCTAACACACACAGGGCAGCACAGCATCAGTGAGGACACAGTAACTTCGATATGGCTTTGCAGTGTGGCTGCTCATACCCAGGCTAGGCAAACCCATGTGCTTAGACCTGGCTGCCAATCACCTGGGCTAACTCTGCTAGCGTACACCAGCCAGCAGCTGTCTTTACACCTGAGTCATGGAGCCTTTTGTAATCTACAGTCATTTTTGCGAGTTTTGGTATTGAGCTAGGGAGACATGAACACAGACACAAAGAGAGAGAGGAGATGAAGACAGTGCACTGCACATTTACCATCTATGGCAGGCACATGAAAGTTAGTGGGTGCAGGAAGTGGGGGTGACATGAAGTTAATTTCTCAAATAGAATTTTTGTTGCTGCTGTTACATGACTCAGTGTTTTCATATGTCAGTAATTGACAATGGTTAAAATGAGACAGACACCAAATGACATTGGAGAGGTAAATGTGGGTCTCTAATAATGAAGGACAATGGAGAAGTATGCTGAGAAGCTGATACACTCTGCACTGCACAATAGGAATGTACCTGCTGGAATCAGAATGGGTGTAAATGACATCCCAGCTGTGCGATGTAAATTCATAATATGCCCTAGCAAAATCTCTGTTTGCACTTACTATCAGAGGGTAAGTCCGAGGAGGTTTGAACAATCACATGCAGTTAAATCCTACACCCACTGAAGTCAACAGCAGAACTCCCATGGACTTCAACGGAATCAGGATTTGACTCATTTGTAAATGTCTGGATGCAAGCTATAGTGGAGAAACCTGTGCTATTCTGTAATGTGAAAACAAGAGGTCACTTGCCAAAATTAATGATCTAGCATCTTGCAACCAAAATCTCAAAGCATTTTGCAAACACTAATGCCCCTGTGAGGTAGAGAAGCATTATTAACCCCAGTTTAGAGAAAGGGAATGGAATCCCACAGAGTTCAAGTGACTTGCCCAAACTCACACCAAAAGTGTTAGGCAGGGATAAGAATAGAACTCAGAGTCCCATGCCTTGACACCAAGACCCTTCAAATTAATAGCAAGCATGTACATTGACAACAAAGAAAAGTAATTACTTCAGAATCTTAGAGCAGCAGCTGTGGAATTCATTGCTGCAGGAAGTAAGGGCTTGTCCACACAGAGTTTTAATTGGACTAAATCAAGTTAATCCGGTTGAAACTGCTTGCATACATATGACACAATTCATTGTAGCACCCTAACTTTGCATCAGTCAGAAACTCTGGAGTCCTCTCTTGGAATGAACTAACTTTATTGTGAAACAAGTTAGTTCAGTCTATTGTTTGCGTGCACACAATGTAGCTGCGCACTACTTTGGTGTTCCTCCAACAGCTATCCTGTACTGCTTTTCAGGATCACTGACCTGTCTGTTTATCTGTGTGCCCTCCCCTGCTATGTGGTCAAGTTCATAAGGTGGCAGACAACCAAATTCTGTCCATTCACTCCTACTCAGACAAAACTCCCAATGCACATACCACTTACCATCTCTGAGATTTCAGAAATGCATTTTTAAAAACGGCTATTGTAGCCTCCATAGACTCTGAACAATGACCACTTTTTAATTTTTAATACCCCCCCACCCTGTTATGGCACCTGCACTGGCATGACGCCCAAGGAGAGGGCCTTTATCAAAAGCTGGCAAACCTGAGGGGAGAAAATGGAAACTCACGCTGAAAGATTTTTGGACATCATTAGAGTCCCAGCCTTTCCCCCGACTCCCAAATGAAGAGAGTTGAAGGCAGTATCTGAGGACCAAGAGGGAATCTGACAAGGAGGTTACAGCAAGATCATTGCCATGGCAAAGGACAGAGTGACACTTGCCAGGGAAAGCATTGCCATGTCCAAAGAGAGCATGGAAGGAGAAAGGAAATGCAGAGGCAACTCCTGGTGGCCACACAAAGCCAAAATTCCCTATTGCAGTACATGTTGCTGTTAGGGCAGCAGTCAATACAGTACTGCAAACCAGCACCAGCTGTGCTACGTAGCCCCTGAACAATACAGGCTACAGGGAATAATAGCAGCAATTTCTCCTTCCAGCTGTACTGATGCAGCAGTGCTCCTAGGTTATTCTCCTTCCAGACCCCAGCTGTGGGCACTGAGAAAGGTGAGGGCTGGGACCCCAGCTGTATCACCCCAGTAACTTCCAGCCCCAGCACACCACACCAGAAGGCCCATGAATCAGAAGAGGCTGAGCAAAGACATATACTCACCTGTGAATTTAATCCCACTCAACCTTTGCGTTGTGCTCTGCAATGCACTGTTGTACTTTACTATATTGTTTCACTGGTGATATAAGGAAAGGGTTCTTTGTAGTTAGATTGCTGTTTATATATTTTGTCAATCACAAGCAGTTTTTTCAGCTTCGTTTCAGTTAGAGATTCACTTCTGCTTGTTACATAATAGATTGTTTAATAATAAAAGCCTTTTAAAGCTTTATTCATAAGGAGTTGACAGTTCATGTTACACATAACGTAATTATGTTTGCACTAATTCACAGGGTTTTACAAACACATGAAGACAAAGACACAAGGTGCAATAAGGATTGTCATTCTGTTGCACTTCCACCACCCATAAACAACACTGAACTGAACAAAACACTTCTAGCCCCCCATTTCTCCTCAGGAATTAACAGGTGGATGTACAACTACACAATTCATGCCTGAGCCGCAAAACAAGAGGAACAGGCATCCCTGACAACATTGCCCCGGTTGTCTGCGTTTTGCATTGGATGCTTGGCTGGTGGCTCAGACCACAGAGCAAGTCTCTGCACCTCAGCCTCCCACCCATCACTAAGACTTTCTCCTTCCTTCTCACAAAAATTGTTCAAATGCAACATGGTGCTACAGCTGGTGTGTTTTTCTGTTGCTTTGGACCTCTTCAACAAATAGCGCCACCTCCCTTTCAAACAGCCAACTGCACGCTGGTCATTCTGCACCTACTGAGGCAGTAGTTAAAACAGTTCCTTTCTGCTGTTAATGGCTTCATTAACCAGGGAAGCAAAGGGTAAGTCGGTTTCCTAAGATAACCAGATGAATGTCCACACCATTAAGGTCCAAAGTGTTCCTAGGGGCAAACTGTCTGTCCTCCATTAGTTTTAATAGAGCAGAGTTCTGAAAGATCGAGCATTACAGACCTAGCATTTATGTCTGCAAACCTGCCACAGTGATCTGCAAGCGTTTAAAGCACCATGGAGAAATACCCCTTTGTTTATGAATTCTGAGCCCTGATTTGGGGGGAAGGGATGGCAAATAATAGGCATCCCATCAATTGTCCCAGTACAGTATGGGAATTCCATGAATGTGAAACCATCAATAACTTTCTGAGCAGTACCCAGCTTTATAACTTGGTGCAACAGTACCTTTTCCATGGCATCACACAACTGCATAACAATCTCCCCATGCCAAATTGGTTTGCTACAGACTGGCTGCATATGGGTATGGCCAACTTCCAGATGACTATTGCAACCCACCTCTCTGCATGTATAGGCCACCACAGGTTGGTACCCGGCTGCTATAGCTTTGGAGTTAGTTCAGCACATATCTCCAGAAAGGTTGCAATTGTTGAGGATAGTACAAATAAATTATGTGGGTTAATCATCTATTTTATTCTAACAAATCTGCATTTACCTTGGCCCAGTTAGGGTTCACCTGATTCATTCACATGCTAAACTTTTGAATTGATCAGTTCATAAATTATAGCACCCATCATTATAATCCTCTGCTCTAAGAAGATTTCTTGGTGTTAAGCTTTTAAACATGAGTGTGTCACAGGGAATATATTATAACGCTATACTTAACATATAGGCATTTGTTATTAACTAATACAATGGTAATTGGGACAAATTGCAACATGGGTTTACTAAAGGTAGAT
>ML675614.1:42187354-42242581 GCA_007922155.1 Mesoclemmys tuberculata
ATTTAACTAACAGTTCCCCATGCGGAACCGTGTCAAACGCCTTCAAACATGCTGTCAGTGGTTTTTTTGGCTCTTAAATAGAGACCAACCCAACCCTGAGATCATCACACCGAGGTCTCCGATGCTCACAGGTTACCCCCAACAGAGTGTTTGGCCCTCACCAGCATTTTGGGATAAATCAAATGAAAACCTTATTTGAAAAAGAGTTTGCTTCTACAGTTAAGTGCCCTAAGGCTTATTCACCTTTCCTATGCCTAATGCGTTACACTGAGCAGAGAAAGGCCAGTTATCTGGAAAACGATCCTATGTCGCAGGACTTGAGGGGATCTTAGGGCATGTTACAATCACTAAATCCAAGCAATGCCCTCCTGTCCTGCCCCCCCAGGCCATATAAATCTGAACCCAACCCAGGGCAGACATCTGAAGTAAAGAAGAAGGGAGGCATATCACTTCAATCTGCTTCTATGAAATGGGAGGTGGAGAGGAGCTATTTTAGGGAAATGTCCTCTGAGGACAGCAGAATATTTTGCAGGGGCTGAAAGTATTTTTTTTAAAAAGAACATGAACTACAGAAGCAAATACTTGCTGGGAAGGGAGGGTGTTTAGGCATGAAAGAGTAGGTGGAATAGGGAGAGAAAGACAGGACACTCGGGAGGAGGACATAGGAGTGAGTGACAGAGGAACTAGGAGAGAATAGGGGCGGGGCACCTGTCAGACCAGCAATTTCCGCCCCCCCAGATGTGTGTGCCACAGTTTGGGGGCCCCCAGACCACCTACAGAGGTGAGGCACACACACCCTTCCCTGTTCCTCCTCATGTGAACCAGGTTCTGGAGGGAGCTTATCTATGTGGGGGTTGGGCCCCTTTCCCTACCCCCACCCCCGTGCATGGGCCAGGTCTGGGGGGAGCTGCTCCCTCTATGGCAATCTGACACCCCATCACACTTTCAGTGTAACTGCACCTGTATCCACCACACAAAGACACACACACCTGCCCATGGTCCATTCCTGGAGTTCCCAGTCACATCTCAGGTCTCCAACCATCACCTGTTTCTGGGAAGAGACCCTTGTCCTATTCTCTTCTGACCAGGGGTATTAAGGCAATATAGTGCCGTGCCTTACACTGTGATATCCCCAGCAAACCAGTTTGCCTAGAGGCCAGCAACTGTGGGTTACTTTCTCTCTTGAAGGGCTAGAAACTGTATTGCCAGCAATTATAAGGTAGTATGCAGCTCTTTCTAAGAAAACACCTTTATACGTAAGGTAAAAGCATTGAGAATATAAAGAATAAAAATTCCTATACCCATGTTAGAACCTTACCAGAGTTCATGCACCAGTCTTATGGGAACCTAATAGGCCAAGGTTTTTCCAATCATTCTGCAAGGGTTGGGGCCAACACAAGAAAGAAGTCTGTCCATTTGCTGGATCAGAAAGCGGGCCCCAAGTCATTTCAGATGCATCCTATTTATGCCAAAAGCCTTTTCTTTGTTTTCCTGGTCTCTGGAAACCCAATCTGAATCAGTATACATGACTCTCTCCAAGGGGTGATACCTTTCTGGAGGTGTTACAGCTTGAGTGATTCCCCTTAATCACCTCCCACTGTTTTAGCTCCTAAAGGATCGGTGGTAACTCTTCTTGTGGAGAAGAACACAGCTCTCTTGTTCCCTCTCTGCAAGCAGATAGAATTCTACATGCAGTCTGTGCCCCTCTAGCTGTAGCTTCTCTTGGTCTATCTGTAGATCTGCCCATAATCACCACTGAAGTCTGGGTGGAGCACAGCTGTTGTCTCTGCCAGCCTCTTCCCTGCTTCCTTCTTATGACTCAGGGCTGAGGAGTAATCTAGGGAACTCCTGATGCCAACTGATAAAGGGTATGGGGTACCCAGGGTTTTACAAGGATTCCCTGGATCAGATATATGCCTAACAGTTCACTGAAGGGCAGTGACGGACTTGGAATAAAAATTGGCCCTGGCATTTAAAGCACGCTAGCCAAGGTGCCACTGGGCCCACATGGTGGGAGAGGGGTGGGGCCAGGAGGTGGTGGGGCTGCTGGGCTCGGCCAGGCCCATCTGGAAGGCTTGATGAAAGGCTTCTGTGGTGGAAGCCACCAGCTTCCTTGAGTGACCCACCAGCCCTTGAGTGCACCAGCCCTTCTGGCATTTGCCAGAATTGCCAGGAGGCCAGTCTGCCCGTGCCGAAGGGTGACACATGAAATCTCTATCAAGAGCCAGTAGCCCAATCGTCACTGTAACCGTTGTGAACTGAAAGTATGGATAATTAAGAAATTAGGTATCCATACTAAAAAAATGTTCTTAATCCTTGGCATTAAGGCAGATCTCCAGGAAGGGTCATGCCTCAGACATATTCCTTTGAGGCAGCAGGATGGACACAAAAGCTTATCTCCTTGTCTGGTCGTGAGTCTAGTGCATATTGTATGCCTCACAATGTGGGTCTCTCTGCATTAGAACAGCCATATTGGGTCAGACCTATGGTCCCATCTAGCCCAGTATCTGGTCTTCCAACAGTGACCAATGCCAGGTGCTTCAGAGGGAACGAACAGAACAGGCAATCATCAAGTGATCCCTCAACTCTTGTCCACGCCTAGCTTCTGGAAAAAAGAGGCTAGAGACACAGAGCATGGTGTTGCATCCTTGCTCAGCCTGACTAATAGACATTGATGCATCTATCCTCCATGAACTTATCTAGTTCTTTTTTGAACCATATTATAGTCTTGACCTTCATAACATCCCCCGGCAAAAAGTTCCACAGATTGACTGTGCGTTGTATTTAGAACTTCTTTTTGTTTGTTTGTTTTAAACCTTCTGCCTATTAATTTCACTAGGTGACTCCAAGTTCTTTTGTTACCCGAAGGAATAAATAACACATTCATTTTCTCCACACCAGTCAGGATTTTATAGACTTCTATCGTATCGCCCCTTAGTTGTTTCTTTTCCAAGCTGAAAAGTCCCTGGCCTGGTCTACACTGCTATGCTGGGTTGACATGAGATACTCTAGTTATGCAATGTAACTTGCGCATATCACGTCGACGTACTTACATCTATGCAGCGTGGCATCTTCACGACGCTTCGTCGATGTGAGATGCTCTCCTATCAACAGTGCCTTTCAAGGAACTGGACTAATTCAGTCAATGGGAGAGTGCTTTCCTATTGACTGAACGGGTCTACATAGACCCGCTCAGTTGATGCCACTGCATTGATGCCTGCTGCTGCAGCAGTGAAAACATGCCCTAAGTCTTTTTAACCTCTCCTTACATGGAAGCTGTTCATACCCCTACTCATTTTTGTTGCCCTTCTCTGTATCTTTTCCAATTCCAATATATCTTTTTTGAGCTGGGATGACGAGATTCGCATGCAGTATTCACGATGTGGGTGTACCAGGGATTTATAGAGGTAATATGATATTTTCTATCTTATTATCCATCACTTGCCTAATGATACTCAACATTGTTAGCTTTTTCGACTGCCACTGCACATTGAGTGGCATACTGAACCATTAACAGAAGAAGAGAGATTGCAAAGTGTACAAGAGAGGAAATTCACAGCAGGATGCAAACAATGGGGGGTGTCCATTTATGACTAAAGAGAGGATTGTTGTAAATCTGGGATACAAGGAAACACACAGGATCCTTCTCCTGGGAGACAAGCTAACAGTATACTTGTCATATGAAAGGAACCCCACAGCCAAGACTAAAGTGCTGGAAGGATTTTGGGAAAGCATTACTCTATGAGACAAAAGCAAAGTACCTAGTTAACTAAGTCCATGCTCTAGAATGCATGTTATGATTTTGTTTTATATGTAACCATTTGTTTCCAATACATCTACTAGCTACTACTGGAATCTCTCTGCTTTGGTAATGACATTTTAACTTGATTTCACTATCTAAGTGTAGTGTGTTAGATGCAGTAGCAACCTGAAGTGCAACTGGCAAGCTAGGGTGTGCTGTTTCTTTGGAAGCAGTAAATCTGTGAATACCATGAGTGTCCATTGGATACCACAGGAAGACACTCGCAGGGCTAGTGGCTTGGAGTGTGCCTATTGCTAACCTGAAGAAAGACAGCAGGACTTGTCAGGCCTAGAGTGCAATGCTTGTGCTGCCCAAGGCTGGTGGAGTTGGGGAGCTGGCTCATAGGAGCTTCCACATGCTAAGGGTAGGTGATAGACAGGTGTTCACCACCCTGGATATATTGAGGAAACATCACACTTCTAGGAAGGTGTCTCCAGAAGGCTATAAACAGTGTATTGTCAACAGTTACAAGTTACCACACAGCTTTTATAAGCAAGCATCTTTATTCTTAAGGTAAAAGCATTACAGAGAACACAAAACACAAAAAATAACCACAATAAAAGTTCCTATTTGCATGCTAGAAACTTACCAGAGGTCATCCATCAGTCTTATGGGGACCTAGTAGGCCAAAGTCTTTCCAAGCCTTTTGCAAGGGTTGGCACCCCATTGGATAGAAGAGCCTGTCCATTTGCTGGACCAGAGAGAGGGCCAAGTCAGTTCAGTCTTATGTGGTTTGAGCCAGCCCAAGCTCTACTGCTGGTTGGAGACTACATGACTAATTAGGGGGTTGGTATCAGTAGCGTGACAGGGAGCCAAAAGAGAGCCTCAAGGAGGAAAATCTTGGCGAACCAATCACAGAAGCCTGAAGCAGCAGTACGAATACCAGCAGCTGGGAGTTACTCCTGAAGTGGGCCATTTGAAATCCCCCAGGCACACTGCCAGACTGTATTATTTATACAACGTTGCCTGCAGGTCACTGGTACTCTGACATACTGAAAAAAAGGTAAATATCAGGTCAGTCAGCAACGCAGGTATAATAAAGCACAACTTTGCAGGTATCCCTTTTCTTTGTTGCACTGTCTAGCTCCGCTCCTGCATGACAGCACTGTCCATCATTGCACAGGCTACAGCTGAGCATTAGCATTATCAACCATTATGCTGTTGAACTATGCTCTAGAGCTGGCTTTTGCATCATGAGTCCTTTTAGTCTTATACAATAATTATTCATTTTGCCAAGTTGGTTTCCTGCTGCTTCGCATGAGAAAGCAAGTGCCAGGCAATTCATCTCAGCAGGTGAGATGACAGAGGCAGGAGTGCTGGGGGAATGTTACAGAGGCAGCAGGTGACTTTTGAGATTTCATAAAAATCACTAACTAGGGACCTTTAATCCTGTCAGAGTCAATTTGTTGTCAATTTTCCACATTGTTTAAATACTGAGGGAGAATTGGTTTATCACGGGAAACGCTTCCTTTGCAAAGCTGTTTAATTGTTTCTGTATTTGCTGGGCAGGCGTAACATTTCAGCAGGCGTGGTTTGGAGTCATAGAAATTAGAGACGAAGAATGATTTGGTTATCTACTCCATCCCCTTTACCAACCACAGCTGCTCCTTATAGCCTGATCCCTAGGACTTTCTTAGTTTTAAATGGCCCAAGCAATGAAATTTCCATCACTTTATGACTCTACAAATTTAAGGTTGTATATTGTGCATGTGTTAATGATTTATTTTCTTTAACATCTTTCCATCAAGGAATTGCACAGAAAGGAGGTCAGTTCAATGGTTAAATCCCAGAGCATGGAGATTAACTATGTTCTATTTCCTACTCAGCTATTGATCTGTTGTGTGATCTTGCAAGCCATTTATGGTCTAATTTTCAGACTGTGCTGAGTACCAGTTCCAAAAGTGAGGTCATTAACCTTTCTATACCCAGCCTATAGAGCTATAAAATGGGTATAACAACATTTACCTTCTGTATTTCACAGGAGTGTTATGAGGCTGTTATAAGTTGTATGTAAAGAGCTTTGATATCTCTAGGTAAAAGGCAATATAGCATTATCATCTTTACATACAGGATTAGGGCCAGAGTCTGATGGCCTTACGCCTATGAAATAGTACTGAGCACCAAGAAAGTCCCAGTGCAGTCAATAGGTCTGTTTGTGGAGTCAGGCACTTCTCACTTTGAGTCAGTCTATCACACTCTGGTTCTTCATATACGTGGTTAACACACAGCAGTGTTATCAGGATTTCAATTCCTGCCATAGTCACAGGTTTGTTCAGCAAGGAGGATCTCCTTCTACATGTGGTCAAAAAGTTTTAAAGTTCCACAGATGTAACAGGTTTAAATGTAACTCAGTGATAGTGTTCTGCTTTATACAGTATTTCACACATATAGATGCATAGTCAGGAAGCAGCATGGTCTAGTACAGTGGTTTTCAACCTGCGGCCCGCAGGCCACTTGCAGCCCAATCAGCACAGAGCTGCAGCCCATGTGACATCCTGAGGGCCATACAGGTAGTGTATATATTGTGTGATGTGGCCCACGTAATTCACAGAGAGCTGCATGTGCAGCCCACAATGATAAATAGATTGAGAACCACTGGTCTAGAGGCTAAGCAGCTGGCTTATGGCTCAGGAGATGTGGGTTCTAGTCCCAGCACTCCCATTGACCTTAGGCAAATTCCTTCACCTCTGTGCCTCAGTTTCCTCCACACACATATTCCTCGTCTGTTTGATCTATTCAGATTATAAACTCTTGAGGCAGGGATGTCTCTGACTAGGTGTTTATACAGCACCCAGCCTAGTGGGGCCCTGATCCCAGAAGGAGGCTCCAGGTGCTACAATATTATTTATAATATCCTCATTAATCCACTCTCGCAAATTTCATGACTATAGTATTTTGACTGTTGTACTTTAGTTTTAATTGTTTATGATAATACTCCAAGATATGCTAACAAATGTGCTGTCATATGTCTGGTAAAAATGACGACATTGTAGTCACATGAGACCTCTCTACAGCATCTGAAAAAGTACAGTGAAAGATAATCATTCTTGGTGCAAGCTGTAATGTATGAAGGTTAGTGAAGTAGAGATTAGAGAGGTTCTACTGGAGTACAGTGCATCAACCCAATTCTGAGAGGTACAGATCTCTTCACAGGTTCAGGCTCCATATGACCAATAAAATAAATAGATATGTGGTCATACCAGATTCTGCTGTATTACATGCACTACATTATGATTAGGAAACTAAAGCAAAGATTTTTTTCAACATGTCTACTAATTTAGGGGGTCACCAACTTTTGGGTACCCAATGAGAACCATCTGGGACGTGATTTTCTGAGGTGTGTTTAGCCACATGTCCAGATGAAATTCATAGGAGCTTTAGATGTTTAACATCTCCTAAAATCAAGTCTCAGTTTGAGCAGCCCAAAACTCAGCCACCCAAAATTAATGGTCACTTGAAAATTTTGACCAACATAACCTCATACACCTGACAGATGAGGCATCTAGTACATTGATATTTCTTAGAGTTTGTTTTTGCTAGTGTTTTTCTTTTAAAGGCCTACATTGGCAGAATACTAATGATTTTGTTCTGACCTATGGTGCATTTACCACTAATGGCACAATTGAGCCATTTTTCACAGGGTCCATTTTATTAGGGAACAAATGGCCTAAGAGTAAGAACCACCTCTGTAAAGCACTAGTTTTAATGTTAACTAGAGAAGTATGAATGCTACATGATGGCATAGCAAAATTTACCCTCTGCTGAACACTGAAACGATTGAAACTGACTGAGTCACAGACAGGCTGGCTGTGTTTGATAGCAGAAGACCCAGCATTTCTGTTACTTTCCCAGCCTTTGGTGAGAACGACGCTGGATGCCATATCCTAGATGAGCCATAACCTGTGCAAAGCTCTCTGGAAGAAGTGATTCAGGTGCTAAGTATCCAAATAGAGCCAGAAGGGAACATAAAGTACTGCATATTTGTCTTCACTTTCAGCCTTTTCCATTAACAGCTTCAGTAATTTGCTGATATTGAGCTTGATCCTGCTAATTGCTGAGCAACTTTGGGAAGTGCTGAATGTCATCAATACCCATTGACATAAGTAGGAACTGAGGGCATTCAGTAACAGACCTGGTCAAAAATCTAAAAATGTTAACTGGAATTTTTCTGTGGAAATTATTTAGGGGGAAGGGCCTACCAAAAATTGAATTTTTCCACAAAATTTTTGTTAGAAATTTAATCTTTGGAAAATTTAGACCAATTCAGTAGCTGGTCAGAAAAAAAAAATTCAGGGTTCTCTCCCATAAAAAAAAATTTCAGCAAAAAAACTGGCAAAACCTAAAAATATCAACTAGCTCTATACAGCATATCCAGTGATTGCTCCATAGCTGGTGAGATCAAACCCATCATTTCTCTCATCCCATAAATCTAAGAAGAAACAATTTCCCTTGAACCCTGTCAGCTTGAATTTCACCAGTGTTCACCGACTTCAAATTAGTGACACTGAGCCTCTGGATTTCAAAGACCCCCCCAATGATGAAGGGTGCTCCATTCTGAAGGTTCAGTCTGGGGCCATATCTACTCCAAATACTTCAAGCCAGTTATTCCATCCACCTCATTCCTCTCTTCATCATGCTTTCACCAAACTAATATTTAGTTCTTCTAATCCACTTCATAATCAGTCCTCACAAGTTGCAAACAGATATTTTCCCAACTCACTAATTACCTTGTGAAGCAACACATCATACCTTGCCAGAATGTCATTCCTGTCACTTTCTCTACATGTTTTAGCACTGGAAATGCTGGTTCTGAAATGTCAGACTTCCTAGTAGTGGTATTATAAATAAGGAGACATATACCCTAGGGCAAAGGCAGGTATTAGTTGTCTTCATATTTTGCTGGCAAGATAATTGGATGGAAGGTAAGACGGTACCTGATTTTTTTTTAAATCTTCTACTGCTATGGCAGGTAGAGATTAGTTTGTCTCTCCCCACCCTTTTGTCCTGGATTTTCACTCTATCTTCTTGCCCTCACTTCCTTTTTACTGATGTCTGATATAAAGAGTCACAGAGGATGGCCATATTCACTGTTACTGTAAGATAACTGGACAATCCAGTTTGGATACAATAAGAATCCTGTTTTGTTAAAAAATTCAGACAAACTTGATAGAGGGTGTGAGAATTTCAGCTCACTTTTCTCCATTGCTTGAGTTTGGTTAGCCTCTGCAATACCTGCTGCCAGTGGAGCATCAAGAGCAGAAGTACCACAAAGCTTCTCTGGTGGTATTTCCTGCTCATCCAGAAGCAAGATGCAACAGAAATCTCAACAGTTCCCTTGAAATTTCCAGCTCACATGGAGGCCTAACAGGGTTACAAAATTCAGATTAAGCCTCTAAAACATAGAATCAGAGAACCATGGAGCTAGAAGGGACTGCAAGGGTCATCCATCTAGTCTAACTGCATGCCAAGATACAGGATTTGTTGTGTCTAAACCATCCAAGACAGTGAAGGAGCTTCCACAACCTTCCTAGGCAGTTTTTTCCATTGTCCTACTGTTAAGAAGCTTTTCTTGAGATTTAATCTGAAGATGCTATGCTGTATTTTGAACCCATTGTCTCTTGTCCTGCTCTCTGTGGCAAGGTAGACCAATTTTTCTCCTTTTTTATGGCAGTCTGTCAAGTATTTGAAGATTTGTTATTGTGTCATACCCCCTTTATCGCCTCTTTTCCATACTAAAGCATACCCAGTTCATTCAGCCTTTGCTCATATGGCTTGCATTCCATTTCTTTGATCATTTTGTTGCTTATATCTGGATCCTTTCCAGTTTCTCTATATCCTTTCTATACATCTGTGACCAAAATTGGACACAGCACTCTAGCACGACGTAAAGCAGTATTATCACCTCCTGTGACTTGCATACTAGGCTTCTGGTATTGCAACCCAAAATTGCATTTGCTTTTCTTGCAACAGCATTGTACTGTTTACTCACGTTGAGATTGTAATCCACCACAACTCCTAGATCCTTCTCAGCAGTGCTTCTGCCAAGCTAGTTATCCCCATTCTGTATTTGTGCATTTGTGTTTTCTCCTGTTATTGTAGCACCTTACATTTGTCTTTGTTGAATTTCATTTTGTTGTCTATAGCCCAGGTCTCCAATTTCTCAAGATCCATCTGAATTTTAAATCTATCCCCCAAAGTGCTTGCAACTCCCACTAGTTTTGTGTCATCAGCAAATTTGATCAGGATGCTCTCTGTTCCTAGATCCAGGTAATTAATTAAGATGCTAAACACCAGACCCAGAACAGATCCCTGTGGAACCCCACTTGAGACCTTCCTCCAATCTGACATCATTCCATTAATAGTTACTTTTTGTTTGCAGTTGTTTAAACCAGTTTTGTATCCACCTATTGGTAGTTCTACCGAGCCTGCGTTTCTCCAGCTTGCTTATGAGAATGTCATGTGGGACTGTATCAAAAGCCATAACAAAGTCCAGGTATATTATGTCCATCCCATTCTCCTTATCTACCAAACAGTTACCTTGTCAAAGGAGGAAATCAAGCTGATGTGACATGATTTAGTCTTAGTAAATCCCAGGTATCAAGGTCTAGCTGACTGGTGTATAGTTCCCCAGCTCCTCCTTTTCCCTCTTTTTAAAGATCGGCACTACATTAGCCCTTCTCCAGTACTTCCTGGACCGCTCCTGTCATCCATCTGAGGGCTTATGCAAGTTGAACCCAAACTCCAAGGCTTCGGTGGTTTGCCCAGGACTGGTTCATCTTCATGCAATATTGACTAAGGGCTTGTCTACACTTAAAACACTGCAGCTGCAGATGGAATTGTAACATTTCACTAAAGATACCTCCTACAATGATGGGAGGGGTTCTTGTGGCAGCATTGGTACTCCACCTCCCTGAGAGAAGGTAACTAGGTAACAGGAGAATTCTGTTGACCTAGCACTGTCTAAACCAGGGGCTAGGTCACTGTAACTGCATTGCTTCGACGTGTTGATTTTTCACACTCCTGAGCGACAGTTATAACCAGTTTAATTTCCTAGTATAGACCAATGCCTAAATCTACCACTTAAGGCTGGTCTACATGAATATTTAGTTTGCAGCAAGCTGGGATGTGAATCTACTCTGCACTTTAACTTGTTGCACTCTGTCCATGTGGACCTGATGATGTGCATTAACAGTTCATTAATGTGCTTTGATCTAGTCATCTTTGGAATGGGACTAGATCAAAGCACTCTAACAAGCTATTAATGTGCAGAGTCCACAAAGACAGTTAATCTGTGGCACGCTAGTGCAGGGTAGATTCACACTCCAGTCTGCTGCTCACTAAATGTTTGCATAGACAGGCCATTAGAGACATGGGATCAAATTCAGAGGTGTGATGTTATTAATCTTGTTTAGTGTAGTGTGTGTAATGGCCAATCAAGAATGGAGCCCTATTGAGCTCAGACCTGTATACACAGAGTAGTAGAATGGAAGCTCTTCTGGGAAGGGACAATTGAAGTAGACAAGACAGACACAGGGTAGGGGAAGTGGAAGAACACAGAGTGAACAATTGGATGGCGGCTAACAGCATGGAAGGGTGTTTTTTGTTTCAGTGGGTTCAGTGAAGGGAGATATGTTGAAAGAAAAAGGGAATGAAGAGGGGACATCGAAGGGAAGAGAGGTGAGGGGGATAGATCTGGAAATGAAGCTTAAGTGAGCAGACTCTGGAATGAAGATGGTTGGAGCAAATAGCCAATCAGCATAGAGCAGGGAAATTCCAGCCAAAGACAACAGAAAGGTCTCTGAATGTCTGAAGGCCCCTGCTTTGGCTGCTTCTGCTCCTACTGGAAGGAATGTACAGCTGGCTAGATATGCAAGGTACATATCAGTAAATGGATCTAAGGCAGTCTCAGGCTTGGTCTACACTTACCTCGGCAATTCGGCAGCAGTCAATTTCTGTGCTTCTCTTCTGCACGCCGTCTTCACTGCACCGCACCAACGGGAACCATGTTCCCGTTGACACAGCACTACACCACTGAGGAGGTGGTTTTAAAATGTCAACTTCTGGATCAACTGAGCAGGTCTTCACTGACCGCTCAGTCGATCCAGATAAGTCTGACGGCAGCAACTTTGCCACTTTCAGTGTGGATATAGCCTCAGTCCTCTCTAGTTAGTTCTAGTATACCCTTTTCTATACCAAGACAAGGGCTGTAACAGGAAAGCAAAGTGCCAACGGTGTAACCACTCACTAGGATCTGTAAGAAAGTGTTACATGCTGAGGAGACAAGAAGAGGTGAAAATTAAAGTTACACTAATTTATGCCCCCTTTCATCCTTCACAGATGTGTGGCTTGCTTCATTGTATGCATCACCTCTGAATTTTGTCCACTGAGGCGAGAATGAGAATTTTAAAGCTTGGGTTGAGCAGTGGCCAAGTTCAAGATCTAGTTTGCCTGTATGAGCCAGATAACAAGCTAAGCCTTTGGAGCAGAGCTCATCACACTAAAGGGCTGTATATGTAACAGAACTAGTGACATTTGTCTCCTCAGTCAGTTTCGGTGTCATTGGCTAGGGAAGTTTGTCAGTGGGGGGGGGAGAGGACGGGAAAGAAGGGGAAATCCAGTCACATGTGCAGGTTTATTCTGCCAAACAAAAATAGGAGCACCTCAATGGAAGCAGGTTTTTTTCTGACCCTAACTAGTATAGTAGGGTTCAGAGTTTATGCAAATTTCTAGGAGTGTGAAGCAAACTCCCCCTATTTCATGCTGTTCAGAATGCATTTGGAATTATCTTTGACACACTAAGGGCTGTCAGCAGGGAGAGGAGATTGAGGCTGGATTAGCATCAGTTCACTGAGCCTAGTTTAGTGAAGGAGGAGAGGCTGCTGCTGTACTCTGTGACCTGTATTTTCAATGTCCTTTTATTTATTAACAAGCTACCAAAAATAAAGACACAACTGGTTTGCTGCAAAGCAGCAACATGGGTCCTTTAAAAATCAGCCCACCTTTTGGATTCACCACTACCACACAGGACACTGAAACAACACAGTACCACCTACCCTCCACAGATAGGGCATCTCATGTGGCAAGCACAGGAACGGGGGGGGGGGGGGAGAGGGAAGGGGGTCTTATTAGAATTCCAGTTGAATATTTTGGGAGAAGACTTTCAAGGAAAGGAATTGTCCAAGGTTTTCATAGCTCACATAGGGGATGGATTTAGTGGTTTAAGCATCATGTTAGCAGTGCTGCCTGGAACCACATTTTAGACTCCTACCAGAGTTAACTCAATCTTTTAACTAAAGTAGATGGGTGGACTTCAGTGCAGTTTGCTGTGTAAGGTACAAAATGAAGATACTTATTTAGCCCTCATCTCCTTTGTATCTGAGTGCCTGTGGAAGAAGTTGGAAGTGAGTCCTGTCTGGTGCTGTGCATGGATATTAAAGATCATTTGGAAATTGTGAGATCAATGTCCTTGGACATAATAGATTCAGTGTTTGGCTTAGCTGAAGAAAGGGGGAAGAGGGCTCTGAGCCACCCTAAATTGTGCAGGCTCCAGTGACACCTGAGGGACTATAGCTGAGCCAGAATATGGCCCAATAAGCCAAAAGGGGCAGGGGACAATTTGCAAAGGACTTTGGCACATGAGTCTCAAGGGTGTTCTCTAATTGTCCACTGCCTTGCAACTTGTATAGTCACACACACACCTGCACAAAGCAGGAGAAACATCTTACCATGCTGATTTGAAAGGTGCTTTTTTACCCACGTTCTCCCACTAGTGTTCACACACAAGGCAGTTGAGAATCAGACCCATCAGCTCATCACTGTATGCTAGTGCAGAGTGAGGTACCACTGGTTGCTACCCTCCTCCACTCAAATGGCTACATTTCAGTAGTTAAATGAATCCCCTGGCAACCCTCAGGATGAAACACCAAGTATACATTTAAAGCATCGTAACCATCTGTGGTCATTTAGTGGTCCCAAGTGTCACCAGTCTGCCATGGCCCCAGTCTCTCAGAACTTCTGACTGATAGCAGAAATACAGCTGTCATCTCCTGCCCCTGTACATATGACCCCACCCCACTCTCACTTGAGCCCAGTGCTGCAGTAGTCTTCTGAGTAATTCTCACTCTGCCCCACAGAGGAGTGACACACATGCATTGTATTACTGACAGGTCATTAATGTTGCCCCTTTTGACCCAAGCAGCTAGTCACCATTTGAGGCCCTGTGGCTTTTGCAGTTGGGAGTAGAATTCGGTGGTTGTCAGGTATTTATTTGATGCAGTTTTGTTTATTTACTAAGTCTCACATCTCTCAATACAGCAAGAATCTAACAACAGGCAAATGGCTTTTTTTACTCACACAGCACCAAACAGTCTTTTCAGCCTGCTCCCCTAACAGAAAAACCTCTCTCCAGGTTTCTTCCAGGGTTAGCCAACATGCTTACAGATGCTTCTCTCAGGCTCACTCTCCCTGGTCTGTTCTTTCCTCTCCCCATACCAAAAACACAACACTCACAACCCTCAGATACTCTGCAGAAGTTCCTGAATGGGTCCACACACTCCTTTTGTTTTAGGTTTACAGCCTTGTTAATTGAAGAGTGAGTTCACACCTATCAATCTCAATCCCATAATAAAGTTTCACCCAGCTGATAACATTCTCACGCCCTTGAATTTTTCTCACTGGTGAGCTCACATGGCACCCTGTTTTCCTTTCCTGGCAGCATATGACTCTGGAACCAAGGAAGGAAATGACAGCACAAGACACAAATTAGGGGTTTAAAAAAAATGATTGAAGCTGCACATAAGAATGCTAACACTATATCACAATCCAGTTTTCCTCCAGTCAGATGTTTTTTGCACCATCAGGAAACTGTTGCAGTTATCCTATGCCCCGGTTAATGTAATATCAGGGCACAAAAGGACATCTCAGAACAAACTGTTCTGCCCTGACTTCCCCAAGAGGCCAATTAATATTAAATGCTTTAATAAATGAAAACAGTTAGGTTTGCATCAGTTTCTGATCTTCTCTTTTCTACCCACCAGGGATGTGAAGTTTGGGATCAGGGATCCAGAGCTAATGTAGTCCAATAGGCTGAGCCCCATTCCCATTTTCTTTAATGAAAACATGTCCCTGTGCATATTGCTAGCTGGCGCAGCTGATGTGAGGAAATGAGGAAAGGCAAGTGACTGGTACGAATGACCTTCAAAAGGATTAGCCAAGATTAGTCACTGTGTGACTGCCAGTGAATAACTATTCATTTATTATGGTTTATGAACAGTAAGTCATTCTAAATAAGTTACTTTTCCATTCGTTCATTGGTTGAGAATGATTAAGAACAAATAACTGTGAGAAGGCTCTGTAGTGGAGCTGGGCACAATGTTCATAAAGAGACCCAAAAACTTGTGCAATTGACTTGTGATCAGATTACCAGAGCTGATTGGGTTTTGCATAAAACTCAGTGCCTCTGTCTGTCCATGTCAACCTGGTGTACAACAGAACCCCTATTTTGTGAACTAACTGGGGATTGAGTTCATAAAATGGAATCCCTCAAAACTACAGAATGTACAGAACATGTGCTGCAGACTGGTGCACTGCACTTGTCCTCCAAACTACTGCACTGAAGGCATCAGAATGTTAAGGGATGTTTACTTGTTCTTTATTGAAATCACTTTTATGATGTGACTTTCTTCCCCCGGTCAGGAAAAAATGGTTCCTAGAACTAGTTGTTCATAAGATTGGTGTTTGAATGTACAGTAGAACCTCTAGCTTACATTCAAATTCCCACTGTTCTATTTGACCATTTCTACATTCCTTGTTATTTGCTATTTGAGTACATCTGCACACATGGGTTTTTGTTCATAAACACTGGAGAATGCATGTTCTGTGAGCAAATACCTGAATCCACAGGAAAACTAGTGTATCTTTTGAGGAACAGGAGTATTTCACTCATCCCATCAGAGAGGAGAAAAATGTCCTGTGAATTAGACAACTAATCATATTAGTCTGGAGCACATAGGACTGACTGAAAGTGAGCCTCAGCCCTTCCACCTTTATAGTCTTGTAGGTCTTACAACAGTTTACAGGACTTGGCTCTGCCACCAGGATACATCTCTCCAGTTATGGAGAACAGTGCTGAGCACAATGAGAGAAGTCATGTTACTATCTTGTTCCCACCTGTCTTTCCACCTCATTCAGGAGGATAAAAGCATGGCTCCCTCTGTGGTTGTTGAGACTAGTTTTTCAGTTAAAATAATCCAGTTTAAGACCTGGCAAAATGCTAACTGGGGTAGCATGGATCCTGGGATTAAAAAGGGACTGAAATCACTTGCTCTAGGGCTCAGTATTATATCAGCTGCTTGTCTAACTACATAAGAGGCTGCTCGGCAGACAATATACCAGGTGTTCAAAAGCAAATACTTTTGTTTTCTCACTTATGAAATGCTCAGTAATAAGGAAATTTGTTGGATTGGAAGATTCATGCCACTTTTTTTTTTTTTTTAGAAAAGACATAACTAGCCAGAAACGCTAAAAGATTTTTAGGACCACAATGAGTTTTTTTCCTTCTTTTTTATCTTCTCTCCCCCACAATCTATTCTTCACCCTCCAAGCTATTAAAATAAGTACTGCAAAAATTAATTGAAAGTGTGAAAACTTCTCTTTGAAATATCCATTGGGTTGACTAGTGATGCAGAAACTCGTTTAGCCATAGAAATTGCACTTGGCAAGAACAGCAGCATAAAGTACAACAGAAACTTTTAGAAGACTGTGTTCAAATCGCATTACATTTTAGTATGAGAGGAACAGTATCCAATTTTTTGCATGTTTATCAGAAATGAACCTCAGAACCAGAGCTGTTCAAAATTTTCCAGCTACAAGTAATTAGGGTTTCTTTTCCCCCCAAAAAATCAGATGGGTCAAACAAACAAGTTTTTCAGGAAGCTTCATTTTTAATACATTTTTGATTTTCTAAAAAAATAGAAACCTTCCTTTATAATTTCAGACTTTGTTTTGAAGATAGGTTTTCTCCCAACTTTCTTACTATTTTCTAAATGGAAAATAGTTTCCCATATTATTGAAATTTTTCTATGGGAAAAAATATTTTCCGATAGCAAAGTTTCAAACAGGATTTTTACTGAAAAACTTATGAAACAAACAAACAAACAAACAAAACAGCCCCGGTTTTCCAACTAGTACTACTTTGTCTGGAGAGGTGCTGAGTGCTCACAACTTTCACTAACTGCAATTCCTATGCAGCCTGATAGAAAACTTCTATTGTCTTCAATCTTGCATCTATCAACTTCAATTAAAGTAGAAGGATTAATATACTGACTCCCAATTCCCACTGATTTTAATTGAAATTGCAGGTATTCAGCACCTCAATGGATCAGGCCTTCAGTGATGATTTGCAAGTTTAACAAAATAAAACTACAGAATTATTTCCATGAGTACATTGCTCAAGGGTGTTACCTGTCAGCTGTGTTCTTGGGGAACCAGAGTGCAAAACCCCTATTGTCTGACGTACCTGAAATCCCTCCCTCCCCCAGCCTCTGCTTGAATGACAACTGATCAGAGATGGATTTACCAAAAGCAATGAAAAGGCAGTGGGGGACACACCTAAACCCCTCAGAACAAGGGTGACAGGATTAAGACAACTCCCCTAGCCTCAACTACATAAAAGACTTAATGGAAGATTTAAAAAGTCATTGTTTACCCATAAACAAAGCTAGTGTTCTCCCTTGAACCACTGTTTTTTCCGTACAAAAACCCCTATCCAAGTTCAGACTTCTGTTCTGATGCCTGGATCCAAAAGCTGGGACTTCACCTTTTCCTGACTGATTGTGTTTGGGGCTCTGCCATCTCAAGTGCTCCGGACCCTAAGCTGAACAATCTCCTGGGAACCTTTGACCAGTTCAAGCTGTGCTGAATGGTGAGAGCCCAGCTCTCTCTCTTTGGTTAAGCCCACATTCTCCCTCAAAGCTAATTTGATCTCTCCCCCTTTTTCCCTTTTCAGCAACATGCTGAACCTGTGGCAGATAAGGGTGGCAGCTTGAAAGTGCTGTTTTGACCCAATCCGCTCAGACACACACAGTCAATCTGTGAAGGTGTGTGTGAGAGAATGTGGGTGTTTGAGTCTGGGACTGGAAGAACCCAGTCCTAGGAAATTTAGGTCCAGCAGGGTAGTTCCATTGAGAGGGGAACTTTCAGAAGGGAGAAGTAAAGCTCCATCTAAAAAACACATGTGACGCAAGCAGTACATTAACAGAATTACAGCCCCCCCCGGCCAAGGAAAGTAATCCTAACAAATGCGCGCATCCCAAGGTGACAGGCAAATCTGGTAACAAGGATTTGAATAATCCACCCCCACCCTACACCCCGTAGCAACATAGTTATACAGACCTAAGCGATGATGTAGACACTGCTATGTCAGTGGGAGAGCTTCTCGTAGACGTGGCGTTAAGCCAACAGGAGCGTCTTCACCGGAAGTGCTACAGCAGCACTGATGTAGCTGCACTGCTGCAAGTTTGTAGTGTGGACCTAAAGCATCCAAGAGCAAGAGTAGGAATGGATTATCTAGATACCACTCAAAGCTGCTTCCTTGGAGAAAAGGGACTGGAAGTCTCATATGTCTGGCTTTATCATAAGATTTCTAGTATTACCATTTTTCACATGTTGCTCCTATACTATAGATGTTGGGGAAAATAAAATATCAGCTGTAAAGACAAGCAGACATTGTAAATAATAAAATTCAGCTATATTTTAGAGCCTCCCAAAAAAATTCAAGTTCACGTTAGTTGGAGTACTTGGGAAAGTTCAAGCTAGTTCTTGTGATAGTTAAACTACTTCAGCAATCTCTGCTAGCTAATTATACAAGCCATAAAGTTCAGATGTGGATTCAAACTTCCCCAAAAGTTGATGATGTGCCAATAGGAGTTTTGGTTTAGCTTATTGTAGAGATAGAGGGCCAGCTATGATGCTGAGATCTTGATCCATGTCTGAATTTGAAGCGCCCTAAGCTCTGGGATCTTGGGTTTTGGTTTGAACAGATTTAGACACAATGACCTAAAATTCATAGAATTGAAACTCACATCGTAGAGAAGGAGAAAGAAAGAAAGAAACATTGTGTCTAAAGTGCGATTGAATCAGAGGTGTAGCAGTGCTCCAAATGATAGCTCCGATTGGATCTGTCTCTCATTACACTGTTCCTGTTATTGCCATTAATAACATATTGTATAATCATTAGCTTCCTATAACAACTCCATTGTTCTTGTAACAGTGACTCAGGGTTTCCCAACCTAATGTGAAATCTGATGTGACTGTTTGAAACATACAGAAGAAAGAGCATCATCACGGATATCAGTGTTTGAGGAACAAGGGAGATCAGCTACTGAATGAGTAAGAGGAGAAAGTCACTTAAGTGTGTGTGCGCGCGCGCTACCACATCTTCCGTTATCCAAAAGACAATTACCTTGTAGCCAGAAGGAAAGTGGAAAAGCAGATATCCACCAATATCTTCAAACCATCAGCTGAAACAATTACAGCAGCATTTTATCTTCACAAGCCAGTGGAAAATGCCTTAGATGGACTGGCTTTACCAGGAGTTTATGTATTAAATTGTGAATGAATGTTTCAGTGGAGATTTGCTGGCACCAAAGAATAGTCTGCAGTAAGCTTCCTTGAACTGAACTGAACTGAACTGAATTAATTCAGATTATATAATACAATTCACCTTTAGAATATGAAGGTAATTAGGAAAAGCTCAGCAAAACAGCTCAGGAGAAATCACCCAAACAACTCTATCACATGGCACCCTTGGTGGATAAAAAGCTACCCTGAAAACACAAATGTTTTCTACTGATCTCTAGGAAAAATTATTCTGCTTTTGCAATTTACATTATTAGTCAAACATTAGGTTTTCAAGTGGCATTATGTTTTCAGTACAACTGCTGTAAAAAGGAAATGCAGACATTGTCCTGAATGCTTAACCATAAAAGCAGGTCTTACAGCCCTCTATTAAAAAAATCTCATTTTGCTGGGATAGCTCCTTTGAGAGAGAGAGATGGTGAATAATGCTATGGAACCACTGAACCACCACCACCACTTCATTACATCACCGATACTAAATATTCCTGTTTGTGCATTCATTAGGTTTCCATGCATTTGATGCACAAAATGTGAGTTATAGTAAGCAAAAAAAAAAGACCTTAGGACACGCTCAGGTTTAACTCAAACAGGCATATTAAATTCAGTGAAGGCTCCATAGTCTCTCCCCAGCAAAGCATTACTGCCAAAACTTTATTTTATAGCATAGCTTTCTGAACAGCTGCAGGACACCACGAAAGGCCTGCAAGAGTGAAATACAGGTCAGTGGATAGCTCCCAGCGTAAAGGACAGTTACTGGCTGATATTAGTTGCATGAGTACCTGAGGCAAATAAGCACTCTCTCCTGCCCCAAAAGAAGGGATGCTAAAAGTCATCTGAAAGTCCTCTGTCCTCGTAACAGGGTAGACTATTTAGTGACGTGAATGAAAGATAAGTTAAAGGCCAGGTTCTGATATTGTTAATGATATGGAAAATAACGCTTTGATCCATGAGTGGTTCCAGCAAACCAAATGAAACTACTGTCGGGGTCAGGCACTATTCATCACCACTAATGGGATCAGAAACTGGTCCTTAAATGCAAGAACCTCAGTTGGGTGTACTTTTTCCTCCCACTCTCTTCTGTCTTCCCTGTCATTTTATATCAAACAAACATTCTCTTTTTCCCCTCCTGTTGACTCGTTCCCTTTCCTTATTTCCTATAATCTCCCTTACCCTCTGTCATGGAGAGAAAGGCATGGCACTCTGGAACCACTCTGATGAAGCCAGTCAGGACACTAATGAAGTGGTTGTGTACCATGAGGGGAAGGCTACCGGAGCTTCAGCACCTCCTGGGTCCCACCTTGGAGCATTCAGCACCCCTGTTCCACTGTGAGCTTCACACAGTGCGTCCCCCTGGATGGGATGCCTTGGGGATCCTTAAAGGCCCCCAAAGGGACCATGCCCCCTACCAGCAGAAGTGATTCTCAGCCAGCTTTGAAATTAGAAGTGTTTATTAGTCTTTAAGAACGCAGTGTAGAACAGTCCTTGTTAGAACAGAAATCAAGAAGTTACAGCAAAGACCATCTTGGGGAGTTCCAGAGCCTTCATTCTTGGGCTCTTCTCCCTGGGATCCCACAGGGGAATGACCCCTTCCAGCTACCCACCATCAGGCATACCTCTCCCCTCTCCTTGCCTTTGTCCTTTTTGTTGGGCAAGGGGGTCACCTGACCACTCCTGTCTTCATCACCTCCAGCTGGCTCCTTTCAGGGGATGGGCTCCTGCCATTGTCTGTGCCCAGGGATGCCTGGTCATGACAAAGATCACACACTCTTAACCCAACACCTAAATACTTGAATAATACACAGGGGAAACTGAGGCACGGAGTCTTCAGAGAAAACAGTAACATTCCCACTTTGTCACACCCTCTGAAAATGCCCTCCATAGGGCCTGTGGTGACACACATTGCCTTCTGTGTGGGGAAGCAGGACTGCTCAATGGTGCTCATCCCCACTGGCCAGGTCATTACAGTGCAAAAGGAGATCGACACTCCAGCAACCTGCGTGAAAAACTGGTTCCAGATCCAGCCCAAACATGGAGACTGGCCCTATCACTGTCATGGGTCAAACCAAAATCCCAGTTCTTAACACCACTTGGGGCAGACTGTCAGAGAACATGGCTGCTGGTCTCTGCAGGCCACAGAGATTTAAAGGTGCAGTACCCAGAAAGAATTACAGTTCTGTAGTTCAATATGCCAGAGATCCAGACTTTTTAGCTTAGGCCTCATTATAATAATGTAAGATGCTAGCACTTTAAACAGTGAACTTGGTTTCTGGAACAAGGACACACAACCCTAGGTGCTGCTGCTTTCTTAATGCTGTCCTTGTAATCTGAGTAGCTTACACTGTCAGCTAATATGCTAACTGTGCACATCTACAGTGCAGAGCTTCATGCTTCATAACGCCAATAAAGGCTATGGCTGGTTAGAAATGCACTGACTGTAATAATTGACTTTGCATAGTGCACATGGACTAAGAAAAGATTTAAAGCTGCATGTGCCCAGGTTTTACAGTGTGAGGTCACATTTCAAGTTAGTTTTACGTCCTTTAGGGTTTAATATCAGTTTATGGGAGGGAGAAGGGGAAAGGCAAATTTGGAGCCCATTGCATTGTAAAGGAGGCAGGCTGAAAGAGAAGGAAAGGAAATGCCTTTTCCTTTCCCCCAGCCTGTGGAGCAGCTGCAGAGGCATTCCTTGGCAGCTACTCCAACCTAACGGCTGAAGTAGCATCCACAGAAGTCTTCCCCAGCACTCTGCAGTAGGGAAAATCTGTATAGCAACCCCTCCTCTTCCCCTAGGCCTACCCTTTTTCTGTCCCAGCACAGCCTGGGCGTGGCACCCTTCCCCTCACCAGGCTCCCATGCCATTCTTAGGGCACATGCCTCACCTCCCTCCAGCATGCAGTAGAACCACACCAGTTTCATTGCCTTTCCAAACATCTGGACAAGGGTAGATCTGTCCCTTAGTTAGCATATAGGCATTTAACCAGGGCTCCTGGCACCATTTCATTAGTATAGTGATTAGAAAACATGATGCTTTATAGAAGTATTGTCAGATATGCTGCAGCCAAAATCCTGACCCAAAGCTCAGGTAGAAATTTAGAATCCCAGTCCCATCTCTAGTGTTATATCCATTGTAATTATTACATGGCTTGTGGAAATATATGTTGGCCACCGGCACTGTAGAAGACAGGAACTTTATGTACACATTGCAGCTGGCACTGAATTATTCCATACTGTCAGATTCTGCCTCCAGAGAGGAAAACTACCTCTGTGCCCCAAGGTGAATCATTCATGTTCCTGGCAGCAAATCAAGGTGATACACATGGGACTTTCTCAGAAGTTGAGCTACAAGCAACAGCTACAAAAATCTCATGAATCGGCTTCCTTTGTTATTGGGTGGGTTCATAAGATTATTAATTTCATAATATGTGGCAAACTCCAGAGAGGGGTACAGTATGGAACACGGGATCTAAAACACTTTTTAAAAAACTTTTGGAAAATTCAGGTTCTGATCCAGTGTCCGCTCTGAACTTGGCAAATAAATAATGCTTTGACTTGTATAGTACCTTTAAGCAGAGGATCTCAGGTCACTTTGCAAGCATTAATATTTTATCCCTGCTACATCCCTGTAAGACACAGAAGCATTATCCCTATCTTATAAATGGGGTAACTGAGGCATGGAGGGATTATGTGACTTGCCCCAAGTCAAAAAGGAGGCAGCTGTAATAATATAAACAGGTGTCCTGGCTTCCATGACTAAGACCACCAATCAGGGCCAGCACTCTTGCATTTAATGTTTCTTTTGAAGTTTTTCATAAAACAGGAATTTTTTTTTTAAATGAAGCATTTTTGTGAAAAATTCAATGTAAAAAAGGTCAAATATGGAGGGAAATGAGAGTGCTAAAGTAATTTGCAACAGCTGTAACAATAATAATGGCCCACCTACCAGGCAGTGGCATGGTACGGGTTAGTTAGTTAGTTAATATTTGCACAGTGCTTTGAATGTCAGGCACTCTTTGGATGCTAAGTGTTATCCTCACATATTACAGCAGGCATGCTCTGCTTGTGCCTCCCAAGCTCCACACCACAGGCTTGGGTGGGAACGGGTGAATTGGTCACTGGCCCAGGACTCAGGAGAACTAGATTCTTTCCCTGCTGCATGACATGGGCAAACCATCATGTCTACATATCTCTGTTTTCCCTTCCTTCCTTTGTGTCTCTTGTCTGATGAGACTGTCAGCCCTTTGGGACAGGGACAGTGTTAGGCCTTGTCTACACAGACAAGATTTTTCAATCTAAAATTGATGCAAATTTAAAACCAATATAATTACACTGGTATAATCCCAGTATAGACAACTTATACTGATGTAGCTTTAGCACTATAATTATACTGCTAAAACTTTCCCATGTACAAGATGGCACTATATGCCCATATGGAGAATAATGCAATCAGGCCCCGATCTCAGTTGAGGCCTTCAGTGCAAACACCAAGAGCAAGAATAGCAGTTTGGCACTTAAATAACGATGGCTTGATTTTGGCAGTGTCATGTGACAATTTTTTAAGTCCATAGGTTTTTCCATCTGTTGAGCTAACGGCTGTATGTTAAACAAGCTGCACTGAACAAGGGTTGCTGCTGATTATCTTACGGCTAGTCCACACTTAAAACATACAGCAGCACAGCTGTATGGGTACAGCTGTACCACTGTAAGAGCATAACACAGCTGTGTATCCTGTCAGCATAACACAGCTACAGATGTTGCTCCCCTCATTATCCTTGTCAGTCCCCTGACTCTCTACAGCCAGTAGTTTTTGCCACTCCAGGCAGAACCCAGCTCTGTTACTATTGTCCTTTTCCATGGTCCCCTTCCTTGATGACCCATTCAAAATGTTAAGGACTGCAGTCCTTTACCCAGGAAACTCAAACGATGTGGTGTGGCAGGATCATCAGAGGGATTCTGGACCTTCTTCTCTTATTGTTGTGGGATGGAGATAGTGGGACCAATAGTTCCAATTCCCAAGAAAGTTCTCTGCTAACATTCACTGTTGCTTACTACCTGACCCAAGACATACAGGAGGTTCAATGAATGGTAAGCATGTTATAGCAAGAAGAACTAATAGGATACTTGGATCCCACAACAGTTAGATCGCCACCATTCTCTCTCCCCTCCCCCTCCCCAGAACAAGGGATGGTAAAGTTATGGTGTGGTTCAAAGGCCAGGTGAAAGCTTGTCTGTTCTCAAAAACTAAACACCTAGCGTGGACCTGGAAATTGGTGCACTCCTAGAGCTTCCTACCTGTGCAAGGACCTGCGTTCAAGCCCTATGAGGGGTCGGTCACAAGAGAAAAATGAGTTTGGTGCTCTCATACAAGTCCTCAGTCTACATTAATCACAAAGCACAAACTGCCTCCAGACAGATCACTATGGATAGCCATCTACTCATGCTAGTTTTAGCCAGTTAAACGCAAAGGTATAGTGCAGATTAAAAATGAAGTGCATTGAGTAGCAGCACAACTTGCACATGGAAAGCTTGCACAGCACTTCCCGGGCTAGTGCCAGAGCTATTCATTCTCACTTTCCCATCTTGTTTCTTGCAAATACAGTGCAATGGAAGGTGACCCTGAGAACATGAGGCTAGTTTGTTCTATCAGGAACAGTTTCTATTTCTTTATCAATGAAGTTGAAACAGACACTAACGACTTTTGAAAACCCAGAGGAAATAGGTATTCTCTGGGCGTTCTAGGTGAAATGAAATACAGTGCCATACATTTAAAAATAAAGAACATATCACCTATGTTGCTGTATTTTTTGCCCACACAATGACTTATATGTATGATGGAGGCTTTGATTCAAGTACTTCACATCTAAGTCTCTGTAATCAAATACTTCCTCTCCCTGGAAAGAACGCATCAAATTAACATATTTCTGTCTTCCCTCTGGCACAGATGCACAATGACTAAGTCATTTGTTGCTCAGTCACTTGTTTCCCATGGGAGATTGATAGCAGAAAATATTTTAGTCAGTTTGGCCTGTATGTCCTAAAACAGCAGTCTCCCATAGATTTAAAAAAACACTGACAGCTTAGTGTATCTCAGATGTTTGGAATTTCATTTTAACTTGCTCACCTATCTTCATTTCCATAGATATGGGTAGACAAATTAATGGTGCCATAAGAAGATAGTGTGTTCCCATGCCACCTTTGGGTAAGAAAAATTGAAATGTAGTAATAAAAATATTCCACTGAACAGAAGAATATATGGATAAAGTTGTTATCTTATGCTAGCTCAATGAACCCAAATCATTTAAAAGGTTGCTGCCATCCTGACACTGATGGGTGTTTGTCTACATTCACTGACTCCGTATTCAATACCAAGAAGGAGATAGTACAGATAACAGCCATAGTTTGAGACAGTAGAATTTCAACTCAGCGTAAGAATGTACAGGCAAGGTAGGAGGCTTTCACCCTTATACGAAGAACTATCAGCAATTGCTTTGGTTAATCTAGATCCCTGCTAGACAATCCTAATAAAATGGCAACAATCAAATGGACATTAGCACCATTTACAATATGTAGGTGTGACTGGCATGGAATTAAAACATTTTTGTATACATATATCCTTTAGTTAAGATTTATCCTTTTTATTCTAGAAAATCACTAACTTTCCTTTAGAGAGCTAGCACTATGAATTAGCATTTGAGTGCCCATTTTACATTTTAGGTTTAGTTGGCATGTATTAATTTAATTAAATCCTTTTAGTATTTAAGCAGAAAAGAGAGTAGATGCTAGACAGATACTGGGCAGTGTGATTCATTGCTCCACTCCTCTTCCTTCCTCACCCTCATCTCCCACCCTTTTATTTTTTCCATACACTAGACTGCTCTTGCGATGTCTGTCTCCAAGGTGAAGCAGAGTCCATGGATAAAAGGAGTCTGATGCAGTTTGTATGCTCATGTTCTGATGCAAGCTGTCTAAATAGAGGTGACACCAAAAGCTGGGAGAAACTTGAGAGCTTGAGCCTACCTAGGAAGAGCATGATGCAAGTAGAATCCCAGGAAGTAAAACTCAAGTTGTATGATCTATTTACTACAGGTAGATTGTGGACAGTTTACTAGATCTGGAAGGTGCTGACTTTATGCCTCCAATCTCTGCTTTCTCCCCAGTGGCATATCCAGGAAAAAGAGTAATATTAATGTAGTATAAGTACATCGCTTTATCTGTCATGATTTGTTTTCTGTGCACTGAACCTTCCACTGATGATGGGTCTCCTTTCCTGCACAAAGGGGAACTGCCATTTTGTGTTGAGATGCAGCCTGCTATAAAGGACACCCACGCCATGCTTGCTAATAACCTTAATCTTGCTCTGCTTTTCTATTAATAGAAAATAAAGGTAATTCTGGATGAAAGGACATAGCTGCTCTTTGTGGGCCTGATCAAGAAAAATCCCATTGACTTCAGTGGGCTTGGGATCAGGCCCAATATCGGGGGGGGGGATCACAATAACCTACATTAAGTACACTTTCATAGTGTAGTGCTGGTCAGAAAAACTAACCAAGTCAACATGTGGACTCATTTATCCTGACAGTGAAATTCACCATCTGCATTCAGCCCAAGACTACTTGGGACCCATTTGAGTTCTCAGAATGAAATTCACCCTCTTGGGCTGAACAGGAGCCGCTGGATGGGCTTTCTGGTCAAGGCTGAATTTCACACCAAGTGCAACATATTGTTGTCTTTAAAATCCAATTCTTCTTGCTGCAAAAAGAGTAGAGTTGCTCCATTATGTTTAACTCAGCAGCCCTGCCTATATGATAAACAGAAAGGGGTTAACATTTATCTTCTTTGAAATGCTTCCCCTCTCCCTACCCACCCAAAACAAAATGTAGTCCCTGATTTAAGGGTGTCATTGCTTGAACCTATATTGGGAAAAAAGATAAACACATCACAGAGAACTGTATTTTAATTGCTTCAGAATCAATACGTTCGACATCAATATCCCCAAGCAGAGTATCCTTTGCTGTATCAAACTGTACACACTTTTTCCCCCCAGCTCAATCAAAATAAATGTGCTCGTTCCATTCCCTCCCAGGGGCATTGGAACAATTTTTAATAGTGAGGATGCTGAGAGCCCTTGAACCAAATGGTGAATCCTGTTTATAATGGAAACCACTTCAAGCTGTGGGGTGCTTCTTTCCCCACCAGCACTCCTAGTTCCAGCACCTATGTTCCCTCCCATCCAAAGCTACAATTGTAATCTACTGGAAGCCTACATGCAATGGAAGTGAGGCCCACCAGATACTTTGGGGGTGGAAAATTCCATGGGTTACACTGTTCAATCAGTGATTTCAGTCCTAGATTCAGGAAGGTTTAAAACTAAACAAAAACCCAACAGATTTTTACTTGCCAGTGGAAAGTAGAGAGCTTGCTACAGTCTGTAAGTCTCGGGACTAATAAAATTATGTCATGTATGCAGCTAGCATTTATTATGACTTTATCTGCCCACTGAACCTCTAAACAGAGTAAAATCTTCCCCTCTGCTGCAGGCAGCTGCCATTGTGTGTTCAGGTGCAGCCAGAGCAAGGTTTGTTTATTTGTTTGTTTTTTGGGAGCAGCCTGTATATGTTTTTTGCCTCCTCACTCTCCAAATTAACTGATGCTATCTACCAGGACCATACTGCTCGATGTTGCTTAAGATTCGGGGACATTTGTGGAGATGGACAAACCCAAACTCAATTGACTCATCAGAACCACACATGATTAGAACCTCTCAGCCTTCTCCCTACAGTGCAGTCTCCCTTTATATCCATTTGTGTTTCCAAAGTGGTCTTTATCATGAAAAGGGCTAGAAAACTCTTAGCGTCTGCTCACCACCACCTGAAAAGCTGACACTGTCCTTTACATTTATAGTTACCATAAATCACAGCAAGAGGATCCCTCACTGGGCCCAGAGAGTGGCTCTGGATGTAGCCTGCTATGGAAGAGCTCTCTGCTGGAGAACTTGTTTTTGGTTCTTGCCTTGCTTATCTTGTCATAGAACAGTGAAGGCCATTCTCATTAGGAGCAATATAGCTACTTATTGTGTATGCATTCAAAAAGAAGCATTCAACACCTCAACCTTTATTTCAGCAGTTATTAGCGCCCCTTCTCCAATAACTAGAGGACCTACATTTTCCTTCTTCTTTCTACGACTGTACTCCAATACAAAGTGGGTGTCAGATTGATTGGGTGGCAGTTGATAGAGAATTAGAACCCAGTTCTACTGTAAATGAGTTTTCATGCCCAAAAAATAAAAGGCCACCTACATTATCTCTCTGAGTTGAGACCACTTTTGGGGCATAGCTTTGAAAAAGGGCTGCAGCACTTCCACTGTGTTTTATCCCTCTGGTCATACAAGGTCCCCAGCTACACATCACATCTGTTTCTCCCTCAGCCATCTTTTCTTTACTCCTTTCATCTGTCAGTCCAGCCCCCCAGATGCTGCTGTAGCTTTCTCAAAATAAGTGATGTGATCCAATTAACAATATAATCCCTCCAGAGGCTGGACCTCAAGTTTCTAAAGGGTCCAGTTCTGCCACCTTTGCTTACAGTGAGTTTCAGTTAGTTTCAATGGGCAGTATTCACAGAGTAAGGTATTATTCAGGGTGAGTGAGGCTTGAAAGAGTCAGGCCCATTGTTACTGGTAAGTGGGGAGGGCTTCTTGCTTCATTGTCTTGATGGGACGTTTAAACTGATTGCCATTTGAAATGTTTCTCCTCCAAGATCTGAGAGAAAAAAAGATATACATATAAAACACGAGACTAGGCTAGGCTGGGATTTTGAGCACCCCAAAAGTTACTGCCTCTAATTAAGAGAAAGGGGGAGAACAGCAGCTATCAGAGGTAGACAAGGAAGCAAGGCAAGGGAGATTCTGTAGTCATTGTTACAGGCTGGACAGCAGGCTTAGAGAAACCAGTGTAGTTTTGAACTATAGCAGCAGAATAGGCACAGTTTAAGTATACTGATGTGATCCACCTATTACAGCCTGGAAGCCAGAAATTAATAATAGAAACATTGACAGTCCTTTAAAATTAGAGCCATTGGCCAGCACCATTATGACAGTTAAGTAGAAATTACTATCAAGGACATGCAGAAAAATGGTGAGATAGGCTCATAAATGAATTACTGATACAAGGAATGTTTGTACACTAATACTTGTTACCACTACATCCTCTACAAGATGCTTTCCAGACATTTTCCTTTGCTACACCAGGTGAGGTCAAATAGCAATGTAATTGCACTATAAAATAGATTAGCAGCAACAAAATAATGTAAATAAAAGTTAAGCAAATAGAGTAATGCGTGTGGTGAGGAGAGGGAGTAAGAAGTGATTTTTACCTCAGAGCAAGAAAGGCACTATAGGAAATGTAAGAGTAATCAAACAAGTAATTGGAAACAATGAAGCAAATTCATTCTTGACATAATTCCAGTGGAGTCAGTAGAGTTGAACCAGGAATAAACTGGCCTAGTTGGAATATTAACAAGGACAGTTTAAACATTTCAATCAATACACTGAAAGGATTTTAAAAAGGGAAGTGAAAAGTAAGTCTAAGTCTTAGTACTGTGTTGCTTGAGATAGTCAGGGACTTCTGAACATCATGTAACTTTTCCAATAAATAACTATAGAGGTGATCTTCCTCCCACTTAGACCACTTGTATACCAGTGTAACCACACTGATTTGGAATTACTCCCAATTTGTATGGTGTAAGATACAGGACTGGATTCTCCTGTCTTCAAATAATAAGTTACAGAAGTGTCAATGGATTATATTTTAATTAAGAGGCAACACTAGCCAATTAACATGCTTCTATGAAAAACATTTCTGTTCAGTGGGAAAAGCTCAGGTTGGATTAATTTTAGCTGTCAGATATGCAATTTCAAGTGGTGTTATGTTTGTCCATCCCTTACTTATAGGCTGCAAGACAATAGAACAGTTTGTTGGCAATTGTTCAGGCTGAGGGAATAAGATGGAATGGAGTCCTTGGAAGCTTTCATTTAAAGATGACAAATGTAACAGGGTTTTGTCATGGAGGTGAGGCAAAAACGACTTATTGTTTAAAAACTGCTTTGTAGTTGAAAACTGCTTTATAAGAGCGATATATATTGTTACTATGTTGGCTGGAGGCTTTCAAATGAATCTAAAGAGAGTGAGGCTTTCCAATGTCATTGAAGTTAAAATGGATAGGACTCCCTTTGAAAATCCCAGGCACCTCAGGAGGGGTATCAGCATTCCAGTCTAACCCAGTGTGCCCCCTTGTGGGCAGGCATAGTGTTGCAGATGAGCCCATTGGTTTTCCCCTCACCCAGGGTATGAAGCTCAAACACCTAGTTAGATAACAAAAAACACTGCCTGGGAGAGTCATTTAGTAATAGAAAAGCCAATGCAGAATATAAACATTTTCATCCCAGCTTCCAAGCAGGCTGACTAGGTCATTCTTAGTCCTTGTGCCCTGAGTGCAGTGTTCACCTCTACCCAGGACCTTACTCCAGGGATCTTTGTTCCCATCTCTGCCCCTGGTGTTAGGGGCTCTTGCCACTCCTGAACTAATGTAGATCTGAGCCTGGGGTCCTGGGAGGTCTGTCAATTCCAACTCTTCTCCGGGGACAGTAGGCGATCTTTGCCAGGCTGTGCTTCTGACCCATGGCTGAGGGACTCCTGGATGAGACTAGGTCTTCATGGATGCCTGTGGGCTGCAGGCCTCAGTCTAGGAGGGTTCCCCTTCCCATGAGTTCCTCTTACATGCTCCCTGTCATGGTGGGTTCCCCCATGAACTCACCGTCTAGGCTCCCTGTTCTGCACTCTGGCTCAGGCTTCTCCAGGAGATCGTTCTGCTCTCCACAGGAGCCTCCTGTCTCCCCGTGTAGCTCCTTCTAACTGAGATCGGGCAGCCTTTTAACGTCCAGGGACTTGTTACTAATCAGCCACCAGGGCGTTCCTGGGCAGACTGGGCCCTAGCTATCCATGGAGAGCACCTCTGCTTCTTACAGGGCAGCTGCTTTTTAACCTAGAAAAGCTGCCTGAACATTTAGTGTAATGTTTCCATCACTTCCTGCTTCTAACCAAAAATACCACAGGAACAGTTGGACACTACTTTGGTGATAGAAACAGGAAAGGAAGTGGAAAGGAAGAATGGGCGAATGCAGGATCTCAACTGCTGTGAAATGCATACAGGTGCCATGAACGTTTGTCAGTTACTTAGAGGCTTGGATGAAAAATACTATAGAAAGTAAACACTAAGGCTTAGACCCCTCAGAGGTATTTAGGTTTTTAACTCCCACTGATTTTAATTGGAGCTAGGTACTTAAATATTATTGAGCATCTGAGCCTAGGAACTAGATTGTTAATTGTTGCACACTTCCACATGGGGAGCAAGAGTCCCTTTTACACTCCTACATAGGTTACACTTACTGGCTGTCTGGAGGCAATGAATGGAAGGAGGAGCCAAGGCTCCTACTTCCCCTTCCTTTCTTGAAGGCCAGTATAGCTGAGCTGGCATAGAGGGTAGTAATTTACTGCTGCTTAGACCAGCAGTCTAGAGAAGCATGGGAGGAATTGTGATTCAGAGAAAGAGTGCTTTCCCCAGCTACTCCTGAAATGATACACCTTCTCTATCAGGCCTGTGGCAAGAGGTACAAAGTGTGGTTACCTGATCTATTTTTTTCTATTCTATTCCCCCACAAGGGATCTTGGGGAAAAGAAAAATGAACACAAATTCTGATGTCCTGGTAAAGCATTGGGGCTTAAGCCATCACATCCACCATTTTGCAGGTTATTACAGTAAATTGGAACAGTCTAGCTGTGTAGTTGGTATTTCCATCCCAGAAAAAAAAAAATCTAGTTACAGAGTATTTTACATCATGTTGTTAAAGCATAAACTGTACCTCCCATGGTGTAAGATAAGGGGCATATTACAGAACAGTTAATTCCATTTGTCCACCCCATTCTTCATTGCCCACTAACTTCAGGAGTATAATCAGAAATACTTCCTCCGCTCTTTATGAACAAATTTGCAAAGATCAATGTCTGATTTAACTGAGAAGTGTCTCATGAGTCACTTCTTCATTAGTGGTAAGATATGTTGTCGGTGGTGGTACTGGTGATGGTACTTGTCAGTGTAGGCTGCGTGCATGTGTCCCCATGTAGGTGCTGTCCCAGCTGTATGCAGGTAACCGAGACAGCACTCATGATCGAATGAATCAACAACCATGGATTAGCAGAGCAATGAAGGCACCCGGTCCAGGTTTTATTGCAGGTGGTACAATGAGAAGCAACCTACAGAGTATCTACAGTTCTACTTCACATCAAGTGTGGTGTTACAATAGACACGGCCCCACAGCAGGACTTTCTGTTATTCCCTAAGCTGGACAAAGTCGTTCCCTCTGACACCCTCTTTTATACACTGTTACAGTCAGTTTCACTTTGCCCCCTTTGACTTAGATTATGTCAAGAGGGTGGCAACTACCTAATACCACCCTTTACCATTAATTGGATGATTTGGGCAAAACAACTCCATTTATCACCTTATTAGGCATTTCTATTCAAAGTGTCATTTTAGGGAATCAGGTCTCTGGTGTCAGCATGTCTTGGTGCCTTCTGCACCTGCTGTGTATTTTTAGTAATATTTTGATATTAGTAATATTTTGGAAATGTGTATGCTTGCAGTATCAGCATTTTCTCCGTGCCAGTTTCAGTTAGGTCATAAGTTCACAGGCTGGTTTCTGTTAATAGCAGTAGGAGTGGAAAACACCAAGTTAACTGGGCTTTTTTCACTTAGGTCTTAAGCCTTAGCCTGTTTGCAGGCCTTAAACTCTCACTTCTTACTACAAGAGTTTTTTTTGGAATCCCTGCCTCTATTTCCATCATCATCAATCATAGATGAAAGGATTTTAAAAATTGGCTCATTTCCCAAACTCATGCAGAGATCCTTGCTTTTACACTATTAGACTCCACCCTCCCAAAGTCTGAAGCTGAAGGGTCTGTTTGACAACACAGGAGTGGCACAAACAACGTGGTGGGCTGAAGTATACAGCAGGGAGACAGAGAATTTTACTCCTCATGCCTTAAGAAAAAAAATCTAGGGCAGGTGCATTCTGTGTACCAGGACAGCCACAACTGATGATAAAGGTGCAACAGAGGCATTGCAGTGTCATCAGGGTCAGCCATAAAAGTTACCAAGAACCAGTCCAAAACACTTAAGTAGGTCTGAAAGCAGAAGAATGGTGCATCTTTGATAAAGGTCCTTAGTGGCTTGGTTTTGCTTTTAAGTGATAAAGTGTAAACGATTCTGACCCATCTGGGTCAGTGCTGTCCTGGCCCTTCCTCGTATTTTGGGTCGAGGCTGGGCCCAGCACCTTGGGTTTGGGGAATTTCGCTCCTCCGTGGGCTGCCACAGAGCCTATCGCCCCAGCCCCTGGGGAGGGCAGGCGTGTAATTCAGTCTATCGCCCCGGCCCCTGGGGAGGGCGGGCAAGTCAGGAGTCTATTGCCCTGGCCCCTAGCAGGGCAGGCAAGCAAGCAGTTTATCGCCCCGGCCCTTGGCAGGGCGGGCGACCCAGCAGTCTAGGTCGGGGTAGGGTTATCGGGGCTAGGGACAGGAAGGAGGGAGGGGGACGCAGGCCCACCCGACTCCACTGCATCCCAGCCCAGGGCCCTACCAGTGGCATGAGATAACTGCCACTGGGTCAGCAGGGCTCCGGCCGCAACACGCTGACTTAAGGTTTGGCCCCTATCTCGGCCACAACCTGTAGCCTCCTTGGGCCACTTCCTCCCACCCAGCCCTGGAGTACCTGCATCCACGTCTGGCCCTCTGGGGTTCGGGGGGGAGGTGGTGAGCAGGCGCCCGGCCAAGCCTTCGCCGTCGGTGGGCGGTAGATCCAGATATTCCTGGAGGTTGTCAGCCAAGGGTAGCTCCTCCAGGTCACAGGGCCCCGGGGTTTCCCCTTGGCAGTCGGGATCTCCCCACGCTGGGGAGGGGTTGTCCACCCCAGGCAACTCCTCCAGGTCAGGGCTGGCCTCCGGAGGTCTCTCTCTCTCCATGGGGTAAGGGTCCTGTCCCCAGCTGCAGGGGTCTGGCGGCGCGGCCCGCCCCCCTCCTGGGGGCTGGGCTGCCCCCTCCATCCGCTTGGGCCTGGCGGCCCTACCTGGTCTCTGGCTGCTCCCACCAGTCATCCGGGTCAGGCAGATCTGGTCGGTCCCATCAGCGTTGGTCGGCCGTGGGGTTGTCTGGATCACCCTCAGTATCTGGGCCAGGCCTGGGCTGCTGCCTCCGGGGAGGCACATCTGTCTCTGTCGGCAGCTTCCCCTTGACTTAGCTGCCTGGCCTGCCTCTTATACTTCCCCCCTGGGCCCTGGCCCCGCCCCTTTGCTTCCAGGTGGCTCGGCTCGCAGGGCCGGGTTTTGTCCACCGGGGGCACAGGGAGCCCTCCTCCAACTCAGGCTCGGCGCAGGCCAGAGCGGCTTGCTACATAAGGATAGTAATATACATGTCAAAAGTTACACACAGTTCAAAGGAGCCCTAGAGAAGACCAAGTTCACATCAGCATTAAGGTCAAGTTGGATGAAAAAGATTCTCAATATAGCAGAGACAGCTTTTCACTCTAGAGACCAGTTTAATCCTCCCACCCACGCTTTTTCTATACAGGGATTCTTCTGTCCCAACACAAAGCAAAACAACGGAAGCAAGTGAATTTTCAAAAATGAAAAGAAAGCAGCTTGGAAATCTGAGGGTTTTTCCAAAAACAATGGTGTCCAGAGCTATGTATGTCCTCATGAGAGACATAAAAGACAAATAAACAGAGCTCTCTGCAAAAAGGTTCAAACTGATTCATAGTCAATCATTCAGAAAAAAAAGTTGTATGTGATTCTAGGATCAAAATGGCTACAACTATAAATACAAAATGATGAGGTCTAAATTAGCTGTTACCCCTCTAGAAAGATGTTGGAGTTATTGTGGATAGCTCTCTGAAGAGCTCTGCTCAACATGCAGTGGCAGTCAAAAACTTAATGTTAGAAACCATTAGGAATAGAATAATTGAGACAGAAAATATCATGTCACTATGTAAATTACATACATCCACAGCTGAACTAGTGTGTGCAGTTCTGGTCACCCACATCTTAAAAAAGATATTAGAATTGAAAAAAAAAGTACTGAGAAGGGTAACAAAAATGTTTAAGGGTATGGAACAGCTTCCATATGCAGAGAGATTAAAAACCTGGTGCTGTTCAGTTTAGAAAAGGGTTGACTAAGAGTGGGGGAAGATGTGATAGAAGTCCATAAAATCATGAATGGTGTGGAGAAAGTGAATAGGGAAGTGCTATTCATCCCTTCAACCACCACAAGAACTAGGGTCACCCTGTGAAACAGTCAGCAGGGTTAACACATAAAGGAAGTATTTCATCACACAATGCACAGTTCACCTGTGGCACTTGTTGCCAGGGGACACTATGAAGGCCAAAAGCATACCTGGGTTCAAAAGAGAATTAGATAGCTGTTGGAGGACTTATTAGGCAAGATAATCAGGGATGCAAACCCATGTCCTGGGTGTCCCTAAACCAAGAAGCTGGGACTGGATGACAGGGGCTAAATCATGAATTGCCATGTTGTGTTCCGTCTGAAGCGTCTGACAGCAACCAATGCCAGATGACAGGATACTGGGCTAGATGGGTCTGACCCAATAGTCATTCTTATGTTCTTAGGATGAGAGAGACAAGGTAAGTGACAATGTCTTTTATTAGACCATCCTTTGATGGCAGAATGTAACCTTCCCCAGACCTGAAAGAGGTCTGTGAAGCTTGGAAGTTTGTCCCTTCCACCAATAGAAGTTGGTGCGATAAAAAGATTCCCTCGCTGACCTTGTCTCATTCAGAAAAAGTCATTTGAAATGGGAGGCTATTACAGGCCATCTTGAGTTTACCCAGACTTATGTAGTTGATTGTACGTATCAGTTTTTATACAGTGTCCATAATATAAAGACCTTGATTTTATACATGTCTAGGGATGAGCAGATAAGTCAGTGAATAATTAAATAAGTGTAGTGTAACGTTCAGAAACTGTCTACCTGAAGTACTTACATGAACTCACATCAGAGTGCCTCAGTCTTTAACATACACAACACCTCAGAATTAGGACAGTACTAACACCCATTTTACTGATGGGGAACAGAGACACAGTAAGACTAAGCTTGTCTCCACAAACTGCCTTCATGGCAAGCTGGGGTTTTAGACGACCCCAAGATTGCTTAATGCATAGCAGGCTTTCACATGGACCTTGCTGCCAAGTCCTAGAAATCCCATACTGCACTTTTAATTGATTCTACGATCAGAAGGGAAGTGACCATCTAGTTGACCTCCTGTATAACAGAGGCCAAAATAATTGCTCGAGCATATCTTTTAAATAAAACCACAATCGGAGTTTAAAAGTGGTCAGTGACTGGAGAATCAATGACGAGCCATGGTAAGTTGCTCCACGGGTTAATTACTCACAGTTTAAAAAGTTGCCTTATTTCCAGGCATTTGAAATGGGAATAGATTAAGGGTCAGTAGGGAACTTTTAATGTATGGCAGCAGGATCCACACAAATTTAGATTAGGTCTACACTTAACGTGTAGATAGCTACTTCAGTTAGTGGTATGAAAGATTCACAGCCGAGTGCCACAGCTATCTTGACCTAACCCCTGGTGTAGACACAGCTAGACCAACAGAATGATGCTTCCCTCAGCTTCACTACTGCTGCTTGGGGAGGCAGATTGCCTACAGAGATGAAAACCCCCTTCTGTTGCTGTAAGAAGCATCTATGCTGCAGCACAGCCACAGCATGCTAGTGTGTGGGGGGCAGATTTATACCCCAGCTTCCCACAAACTGTTTGTGTGGTCACGACTTATGTGACTTGCCCACATCTGTGCCAGAGCAGGCAATGGAACCCAAGAATCCTAACCACTGAGCTACCCTTCCTCTGCAAGCAGTTTATTAGATTTTCACTTTTTGCTTTGTTGTTGGATACTGTCCCCTCTTCTTGCCACTGAGTTAATGGGTTCTCATTCTGCAAGTTGATCTCAACCATGAGCTCCAAGCTAGTGGAGCCCTGCAGACATACAGGGCCCTACTCATTTGAATGGGGTTACACATGGACACAGGGGTCTACCTATGCAGAAGCTGTTTCAGTATTGCCCCTCTCCCAACTACTACGCAGTAGGAATAAGGGTGGCCAAATCTGGCCTGGTGCAAAACTGTTCCCTAAGGTTGGAATTTTCAGAAAGTTGTGGGTGCTGAGCCTGGGTCCAGATTTTCAAAATCTCAGCTGCCATATAGGCATCTAAATCCACAGCCAGAATTTCCAGAGAGTGCATTACACTGGATACACATTGTGTACCAAACTTTTGGGGGGAAGGGGGGAGAATGTGGGCGGGCGGGAGGAAACCACACATCAGCCATAAGGGTCACAATGGGAGCTGAGTACTCCCAATATCTGGTCCTTACTGGAAGCTGACCTCTTTGGAAAGAGTATAATTATTGTTGCTAAAGACTTTAAACATCTGGCCCAGAAAACCAAATTATGCTTTCCTCACTCACCCAAGTACAACAGTGAGACTACGGCACTTAGCGAGACAATGATATAGTTCCAGCTCATTTTTATGACTAATTCTTGCTCAGCAAGTTGTTCATAAGCAATTTGTTGTGACTATTGCAAACTCAAGGTGTGCTCATTAGTTTTGATTGGACATGCAGTTTTCATGGCATCAGTTTGGTTCCCTGGTTGCTTGAGCATAACTCTTAAAGTCAGGTTTCAAGTATGACTACTCCTTTATGACTTGCCATATACAATAGTGTAGTTGTTACTTAGGGCTAAATTGTGTCATACTTGCTTATGGTGAGTACATAAGAATGACGATACTAAGTCTAGCCCAGTATCCTCTCTGCTGACAGTGGCCAGTGCCAGATGTTTCAAAGGGTATGAACAGAACAGAACAATTGAGTGATCCATCAACTGTCATCCAATCCCAGCTTCAGGCAGTTGGAAGTTACAGGGTTGCATCCCTGGCCATCTGTACTAGAAGCCATGGATGGACCTAAACCTTACTGGATTTTTTTTTTTAAACTCAGGTCATACTTTTAGCCTTCACAACCACCCAGGGCAACAAGTTCCACACTGTCTTGCTCTTTATGAAGTCAATGGAACTTCTATGGGGCCAGTTGGAGTAAAGTATTATTCATTGTGTGTAAGGATGACAGAATCTAGCCTAGTTTGCTATGATAGTCAAAGAACATGAACACATTCAAAAGACAAAGATTGAATCAATTTTTATTTGAGCCAAACTGTCAGACTTAAGATAGCCATTGCATATTAAAGTGGAAAACAGCCAGTACCATGGTAGGTCTACATTGCAATTAAAAACTAGGTGCTATGGGTCAGATGGAAGGACCCATTAGGTAACTTCATTCATTCCCTGTCTACGACACCTATTATTGACTGCTGCACTAACACAGCAAGGACGAAGGTGGTAGTTTCCATGTGAATATAAAAAGAATTGCTCTGGTAGAGTGCCAATTGTATTCTAAAGGGGCGGGGAAATAAACCAAAAAAAACAAAACAAAACAAAACCAAAAAAAAAAAACCACACACACACGCACACACACACACCCAGAGACCACCAAGCTGAGTGTTCTTGCATGAAAAAAATAGGCCCATGATATTGTGATTCTAGACATGCCATTTTGGCACCAACACAGTTTTATGTGACTAATCTCATTTCTGATACTGAGATTTCATTATGATGGGCTGAGTCAGACAGGAAATCCATGTGCAATAAGTAGGAAGTGAAAGAGTGTAATACACTGGATATTTACCAAGTAGTTGCATTTCATATGAACAGGAAACGGATCTATTCTGTTCATAGAGGTTACTGGACCCTTAATTTAATTAAGGGCTTTCAGATGTTTCCTTGACTTGCTATTTCTTTATATATTGTGGGACCACTAACTGCAAGCTAGCTGGTGAAGTATAGTTGTTTTCTGTTCTTTTCTATCTTAGGTACTATAATAACACCAATATGACCTAATCGTGGATCAGGATCCCATCATAGTAGGCACTGTACATATTTGTATGGTCCTATCATCATAGGTATAGAAGCCCAGCTCTACCATGGGATTTATTTGTCTGAACTGCAGATATAATCAATTCAAATCCATATTTGGACCACCATACCACTTGGCAGGCACCTAACCTTGTAGACACCTAAATTTTTGCTCTAAGAGTTTGATAGATGCCTACATTTCTGCCTCTGGACATGCACACAATGTCAAGGTCCAGGTGTGCATGGGAGACTGGAGGGAGGGAAAGGAAGACTTGGTGCCTCTTGTTCCTCTGCACTGATGTGACAGACAGGTCATAAGTAAACTTTGGCAGTCCGATATGTGAAGTTCTCAACAAAATCCCAGCGTGAGGCAGGATGTAATAGGCTCCTACATCAGCTATGTGACTTATATTCTGTGGCATACACTATCTGGTGACAGTTTGGCACACACATACATTGCACTGATCACAAGTTAACATGGCCATATAGAGCCAAGCATGGCCTTGGTTTGAATGCCGTTTGTAGACAGCAGCATACACAATGTAAAGAAACAAGCAGCATATTTCTTAGTTACATAAACAGCTGTATAAAAAGAACATTACTGAGGTTGCAACATCAAGCATTCAAAATGCCAGGAATATGTCCCTGTTATGTTAATATGTACCCCTTGTGGACATGCATTAAATACAGTCTTGCCTTGAATTACATGGCATGTCTGGCAGAGCTGGAAGTAGAGCCTGGTTCTCCTGGGTACCAATCCACTACCTTCACTGCAAGAGAACAGCCTTCTCTCTCATTCAATGTCTGTCCTAGGACTTGAATGAGACAGAAATCCTATAGAACAAGTGCTTTGTGTTCTATCAGAGATTATCATTATTCATATGCACAAAGGAGCATCCTCCCACAAAGTTTGCTTGTGAGATATGGGGTTTGGGAGATCAACTCCCTTCCATCCTTCTAGGGTGAAAATCACTCCTTGCCTTAGGAATCAAGTTAGAACTTTCATGAGCCTAATTCTTCTCATTCACACTAGTTTTATGCTGGTTGATGTCAACACAGTTCCTTCCAATTTATCCTGATTTACAATAAGAATAGAGAATCCCTGTTAATCCAGATTCATGTAGTTTTCAGTCTCCTACATAGATGTAACCTGAGTAGACAATTTGTCTTATTGCCTTTAATATATTAACATTTTTACTCCTTTCCTCCTTCCTATGAAGCTTCCCATTTACAGTTCCTATAAGCCATTTTAGAAAGAATTCTGCTATAAAATGCAAATAAGAGCTTGGCCTGTTTGCCTCTTGTTTCAGTGAAGGAAGTAGGATGATCTGGGATCCAAACAAAATAAAAGCTTTTTTAAAAGAGCTCATTCTAGTTCTTACTACTCTGGGACTCAAAAGGGTAATTTAGATGAGGCATTCTACTGCTGCAGCTTCTAAGGCATCCCTAGTAGCCATCAGTATTCCCTTGAAAGAGGATGTGCTTGCATATTAAATCTTTCAGCAGGGAGTCAGGGCTTGCCCATTTGCTTCTCTGTGCATGTTATTTTAAACCAAAGATTAAAAGGTAACTCATATCAAGTGTGTATCCCAGTGTTGGTTGGCTTTGTTGCAAAGGTTAAGCATGGAACTTCTCAGCAATCAGTTAAAGGAAAGGGCAGGCTAAAACTGTATCAACTGTCTATAGCATCGGAGGAGGCAGCATGGGATACAGCTTCCTTTTCCAACACAAGATGAGTCACCTGTTGTCTACTGGAGCTCAGGCCAAGAATGCTCCGATCTGAATTTAGGAGAGTGCTTTCAAGAGCACTTAAGCCAACAGCTGTTCTCTTTCAGTCAGGCTGTTGTAAATCCAACCTCAAGTTAAAGCACTGAAGGGAAAAAAGTTGGTGCTGGATGCCAGCAAAAGAGGGTCAAGGCCTCTTAATAAAGTGGAAATAGATCACTAAACTCATCTGCACAAAGCTCAGGGTGGTAAAGCATCCCCTAAGTTAACATTGCCACCTTGCCAACAGGCTTCTTGGCTGGTTCATCACCACTTCTGGCCAACTGAGACCCCTTAGAGAATTTCTACTGATTCCTTATTGGAAGGCCCATAGTGTTCTGTGGAAGTGGCTTACCCAGAGTCTCAGAAGTTCATACATGTAGTCACCCAAGTTCTGGTACAGCAGTTCCTGAGCTGCTTTAGAGAAAACAATGCCCACAGTGAGGAGGATGTTTGAGTGGTGATGGCACAGCCCTAGGATTCAGGAGAGGAAGGTTTAGGTACCTGCTCCACCAGATTTCCCATGTGGCCTTAGACAAGTTGCTCAGGCCCAGATGAAAAAGGTACCTAGATGCTGTGGTGCTTAGTGTCTGCAAATAGGAAGAAAAAATATTATAGGAACCCTAGTCCACAAAGCCTGCTGTAGGCACCCAGGCTTCCTATGCAGTTAAGACTAAATCAGAAAGGTCATTCTTGCTTTTAAGATATACAACTATGCTATATATTTTCCTTCCACTTAAGTAACATTTTTGACCTAAAAATAGGTTTTGTAGCTTATGGTTCAAGTTTAATAAGGAATTAACACTTACTTTTCTGCTATCTAATATCTGGAACTACCATCCTCTGGAAAATATGTATCCTGGAATGAGAAGCCATTATAGCACAGCTGCAAGGAGGCGTCCATATTAAAGGCATGATACCTGTGAAATCCTCCAGTATGTTTGAAGACCGAGGGAGGTTCCGTGTATTGTCTGCTGTGAACAAGGCACAAGAACAACATGCCATGCTGTGCAGTCACACCTATATTTACTATAATCTTGTCTCTACAGGAAACTGTACAGCAGATAAAATACGCTGCTAATTTCAGCATGCAGAGCTGCTATCACTGCCTCATGTTCGTCAGGTAAAGGTCTCCTCCGATACCTTCAGCAGTAAAGGCAGTCACTTTTCCCTCAAGGCCTCAGAGCCAAATCATGTTTACAGAATGTGGATGGAAAGGTTTCTACACATTAAACAGTCTCAGATTTAGAGAAGTAGAGAGCAGCATGCGGAGAGCATGTGGGTATTTTACAGACTGACTGGCCCATGCGAAGGATAAATGCCAAGGAAGCCATAGTAGAATAGGTAGCAGCCGTGGAGGCAGAGCTGATTAGGATTGAGTACAGAGCCACCTGTACACAAGCAGTGGAATCAAGCCCCCATCCCCACCTTATGTTGTAGACAGCCTTAATCTCGTAGGATGTGTGACTTCACAGCACAGTTGTTCAAGTTAACAGCGTTACCCTTAACTTGACTCCCATCCTCATGTTCACATTAAATGGTGCATTAAACTCAAATTAGTTGGTCCCTTTGAAGATGCTGTGTTACCAGATTTGCCCATCACTTTGAGGTAAGCTTATTTATTAGGGTTACCTTCCTGGAAGAGGGGGTGTGATTCTATTAATGTGCTGCTTGTGTTACTGATGTGTTCACATGGCTACAAGTCCCCTCCCAGTGGAGCTATCCTGCAGTACCTAAGGTTTTCAGATTCAGCTAAACCCCCCATAGATACACACAACCATTCCAGATTAACTGAGTGCGTCTGAGCAGACCGGGCTAGCAGCACTCTCAGCTGACCCCTTATACGTCCCTGAACTCAGCAGGCTGGTGACACAGCACTGTCAGCTGTCACCCTCATGTGCCCCTTGCACCGCACCAGAGTGGAGCACACTTATGAGCAGGCTGGGTCAAACAGCACTTTCAGCTGTCACCCTTATGCGCCTTAGACTCCGTAGGCTAGGCAGAGCAGCACTTCTCAGCTACCCCCTTTATATGCCTCTTTGCAACACAATTGTTCTAGCAGTAACCCCCTTGATAAGTAAGCCTCATAGGTTTTTAGGCATTCCAGGGATCTTTGGCTTAGCAATGTAGGGAAGCCAAGAACACAAAGGAGTAAATGCATTTAGAGAGGGAGAGAAACTGGCAACCAGCTTGATTACAATAGTTAGTTTATTGCCAGGTGTATAAAACTTATGATACTAATAATGATGCCATACAAGGAGAGAAAAACAACCTAACACTTACAATACAACAAAGTTACAGTAGGGGCATTGGAGAAGGCTAGCCCAGGTTTGATTACAAAAGTAGAAAGTTATACCTGGATATGAGAGAGAGAGAGAGAGAGAGATCTCACCACTCCTTGCAGCTCAGAAGTTCCCAGGAGACAGGCTATTCAACTTGGGGTCAGGAACACCTGAGGGAGAGGCAAAACCCACAACAGGATCAGTCAGGAAAGCATTTGGGTCCAGGCATCAGAAGAGGAGAGCAAGACAGAGTTTTGAACTTGGGTAGGGGTATTTTGTAGAACCAGGTTTGTCTGTAGGTAAACAATGTCTCAATGAAGTACCTCAGGGTGGTTTTCTCTATGCTGGACAATAGGAGCGGATCACTCCCAGCTATGGTCAATGCTCCTTGGAGGAGCTCATAATGCAACCAGGCAGATTCAGTGTTTTGCATATCAATACTAGAATGGTCTGATAACTGCGGAGCTGGATGGGTGTAGGTGTGAGTTCATTTACATCACAGGTGTCAAACACAAGGCCTGTGGGCCGAATCCAGCCCGCCGGCTTGTGTTATCCGGGCTGGCAGTTTTTTCTGAGCAGAGCTCAGTAAAAGTGTGCGAGATCTTGCATGAGCGCATGGCACCGCAAGATCTCGTCTCAAAAAGGAAAAGGCCGTCGAACTCTCCACTCTGCCGCCGAATTTCACCCTGCGGGGAGATTTCTCAGCGGAGAGTAGAGTATGAGGTGTTTTAATGTATGGTATGTGTGGCCCCCTTGAACTGAATTTAATTTAAATGTGGCCCGCCATAGGAAGTGAGTTTGACACCCCTGATTTACATCAAGAGCAGAGATCTCCCATAACGCAGTGTGTCCCTGCCTTGCCAATCCCAGAATTCAGCGCGATTCCTGCTTTGGAGCTTGGTTCTTCATTCTTCATGCTAATTCTTGTTCCATCTTGATGTAAATGAGGCTCCAGTTCTCCATTCAGTGTGTTAATTGAGATGCCTCTTTTTACAACTTCTGTGTAGAAGAGGCATGGGGAGTTGTCTTAATCCTGTCACCCTTCTTGAGAGGGTTTTAGGTGTGTCTCCCACAGCCTTTTCATAGCTTTTGTTTCTGGTTCAAGCAGAGGCCAGAGCCTCAGGTGAGCCAGAGAGAGTAGGGGTTTTTCACCCTGGTTTCCCAAGAACACAGAGCTGCCAGGTAACACCTGTGGCATCCCCACTGCATTACACACTTGAGCAACAGCTCAAATTGCAACTCCGCAGCAGCTAATCCAATGACTAACCCTAGAATTTTGAAGTGTGGTTTCTGTCACTCAAGCTAGGCTAGCTCACGTACAGTTACTCTGCAGTACTAACTCAAGCTAGCCATTGCAATTAAGACAAGCCCTCAGAAAGAGGGCATTTGAAGCCAAAGGGTGAGTCTGCACTGCAGCCAGGAGCAAGCCTCCCAGCCCATGTAGACTTACATATGCTAGCTCTGCTTGAGCCACCATGCTAAAAATAGCACCATGGAGATTTTAGGTGGCTAGCACATGCCACACTCAGACCTATGGAATTAGGTGTGCTGGCAGTCAAGTGCTAGGCCCTAAACAAGCAGCATGGCTTGAGCAAAACTAGTGTGTGCATCCACCCAGCTGGGAGACATCCACCCAGTCAGCTATGATGTAACTTGAAAAATTTAGCAGTTAAGCCATCACTGCAGTGGCTGACTTTAATGAAGGTCTGGGTAAATATGAGCAGTTGATATCTGTAGACAAAGCCTTTTGGCATGTGACATCCTGAAAACTCCAAAGGTGTTCTTTCAAGTCTGGTAACATGGGTTTGTGTGTCTCAAATGACTTGTTCCACATTTCAAATGCGGTTGGCAATGGGAGGAAACTCTTCTGACTAAAGATCACACATGCAAACTTTAGGTACATCTACACTGCAGCTGGGTGTAACACCCTATTTTACTTGCTTTTGACTATTACGTGCCCTAGTGAAGAAGCTCTACAATTTAATTCATTTTCTGGGCCTCTTGCTCATAAAGCCCATTGCTCTCATCATATTTTTAACCAAAAGACATCTCTTTCCTCTCTATATCACTAAAATATTGTATTTTGCTTCCAAGCAATTGAACATCAATTGGAATATAATTGTTTATTCAAAGAGGGAAAATATGTTTTGGCAAATCCTTATCTTTGCAATGGCATTCATAACTTAGAATGTACTGAACTTGGGCATTAGGACTAGGTAGCTGCTCATTAGTAATAGTCAAGTCATTCTGAATTTCCCTTTGATCCCAATTTGCAAATAGGGTGTTTGTTTGGATATGGATTTAGATTGGAGCCCAGTTTACCTTTGTGTATTAATTTAAAGCTCCCATTGTCACTTCCAGTCAGAGATAAGCTCCCTGCTGGAGCCTGAAGTGTTTGTCTTTGCTGAATGTATGCAATTGTTTTCAACATATTGTGCTTGAATCAAAAGAATAAAAAGGCGGATGCTCTACTCACTTATGAAGTAACCAGATGAGCAAAGCTTTGTAATGAAACTAGAGCGGGGTTTGGTGAAATACTTATTGAGGGTTAGAAGACCTGGCTTGGGTTTCAGACAAGCCTGAGCCAACTTACAGCTTTAACAAAACCCAGTTGAAACTGAGAGGTTTTGACCCACAAAAAACCCCAGACTCTCAGGATTCATTTGAACCTTAAAACTCAAAGCAAGATTCATGGGATAGGCATAAATCCACTCCCTTCAAAAAAGTTTAAGGCTGCTTATGATGCCAACATGCCAATATTTGTTTATCTTTAATAGCACAGTAACCAAAGTCCCTACAGAAACCCAAAGATTCCCTGCCAAGGACAGTGTTCTAACAGAGAACCTACACAAAAGCCTGGTCTACACCACAAACTTAGGTTGACAGCAGCTCTCTTATATCAACTTAATAACTACATTACCAAGTCCCTTCCACCAACCCAACTTACTGGTTACATAGATTTAGTTACAGCCCCTACCCCCAGAAGAGGTGTAGCACTTAATGCAATGTTGATGGGTCAGAGGAGCAGTGTTGTGTAAATTGACTGAGTTGGGGTCCAGGTGTTGTCCCACAATTCTCCACTCCGACTGCTCTAGAGATCATTTTAAACTCTACTGCACAGCAAGCAGGTACACAGGAAACGAAACAGCCCCTTCCCTGTCAAAGCCAAGGGGACTTCTGCATTCATTTCCTGTTTGATCAGCCCAGAAAGCTCACCAACCCAGCTGATCATGGCGACTAATTGCCCCAAACATGCTCCAGCTACAGGAGATGGTGGACCTTATTGGTCCATGGGGAGAAAAGCCTGTGCAGGCAGAGCTCCAATCTAGCCATAGAAACAGACATCTATGACATGGTGGTACCAGACATGGGGGAAGAAGGGCTGCACCTGGTACATGTAGCAGTATGGGGTGAAAATTAGAGAACTTCAGCAGGTGTGCCAGAAGACAAGGGTGTCAAACAGTCATTCTAGTTCTGCACCACAAACATGCCCCTTCTACAATGAGTTGCATGTGATTCTTGGCAGCTACCCCACCACTTTCCTAGAGGTGCTCTGCAATCTTTTTCAGAAGGTTTCTGGGGAGGGCTACCTTATTTCAGCTACCACAGTAGAGCATTTTCCCATATCACATCAGTATTAACTCTGCTGGCATCACTGCAGTATACAACGTAGTAGCATAAGGACCAGGTCTGTATCCAGACATTTGTAGCACATGCTCCCTTGGTGCCTGTTTCCCTCAGGCCATCAGCTGTGCTTTCCCTAACATGTCAGAGGTTTGGTTGGTAGGGATGGGCACGGATCTCAGAATCTGCAAGCCTAGAGCAACGAACACCATCAGCATTTGGGGGGGTGGTGGGCAGATTGTTCCTGTGTTCTCTCATGGCTGCAGCACCCTCCTCCCAAAGTTCAGTCTTTGTCCAAGGTGGTTCTGTGGGAGGCTTAATGTGATCCCCAGTCTCTAAGCACTGTCCATGTTGCTAAGGGGTGGGGGCATTGTCCACCTGCCCCCCTCTGCTCTTGATGTGGGTTGCCCACAAAGTGCAGCACAAAACTTGTCACCATGGCTGGAACATCAAACTGGTTCCTTGAATAGCTAGGGATACAGATTATGTTCTTGCTTGCAATTCAGTGTAATAAGGGTGTGACCCATTCATGCCTAGGGTAGCCCACCTGAAAATACTAAGGTCAGGGCAGGCTACAAAAGGAAAGTAGATTCTCCCAGAACTGGTGGATAACAATGAAGTTAGATTCCCCAACCAGTTGCAAATGGTGCTCCTGATTTCCCAAACTGGTTATCAAAAAGCCAAAATAAAAATATACACAGCCCCCTTTACTGCATTCCAGTCTCTGGCTCCCAATCAGTAACTAGGTCCAGTAAAGAAATAAGTTATTTTAACTCTATTCCCTTTACCAAAGAGTTCTTCTGATCCGCAAGGGATCAGCCACATTGCCAGATGAATATTGATTTAGATCTTACCCAAAATACCATGGTGCCAGCCAATCCTTAATAACTGAAACTAAAGATTTATTATAGAAGAAAACAAACAAGGTGAGAGATGTTAAATGGTCAAAGCAATCAGATATCTACAAATTACTTCAAAGTCCATATATATCAGATTCTAGCAGTATGCGAGTTTACAGGCTTGTACAGTTCCTCTGGAGTACATCCAGTACCTGGATAGGTCTCAGTCCTTTGATTCACAGCTTCAACTGTAGAACAGTTGATCCAGAGGTAGGAAGCAGGAAAGATGACAAGATAGCGAAGCTTCATTTTATAATCTCTGGTCTGCCATGTGGCTTGTTTCAAACACAAGCTCACAGCACATGGGTAGGGAAAAGCACTTGCAGTCCCCCTGACCACAGGCATGCCTCAATATGTTCTTATGACTCATAAGGTGTAGTCCTCTCCCTGGGCTCATTGTATAGGTGATGCCCCTCAATGAGTCATCAATTCTGTCACTAATATGCCTCCAGGGGGTATAACCCAGGAGCACAGCACAACTGTTTGGATACAACGAACATCACACAAGCATAATTTCCAGTACAAAGACGATACATAAACAATATCATCATACTTAGCAAAGTATAACCTTTCTCAGGGTACCTGACATGGCATATCATGCAAGAATCATTGTAATTTTGTCATATTGGTATTAAATATTATAAATGGTCACCTCAATCCAGACAGCATCACAAAGAGGAGTGATTTTTAAATGAGTAACTTTACACAAGACCCAGGGTATGCACGGACAATGGTAAGCTTATTGCACCATTTGCCAAAGTTCAATTATTTCCCTGCTTTTTCAGTTTCTTTATGTTTGTGCAATAAAAGTAATGTTCTGAGAAAGAACTACTCTATTTCAAGCATGGGGACTTAGGGGGAGGGAAGGGGAGGTGCAGGGAAATGGACGGGATAGTATGGGAAGGCACAACGCAGATAAGTGGTGCACATTACTGTGGCTCATTACTGAACTGGGTTTATTACTGGACTCATTACTGAACTGGCTCTTATTGCCCTGGTAATCTGGCTGCTCAAAATTAGCTGCCAGCCTATCTGCCTCCATGCCCCACTCCTGTGGAAACTTCTCTCCCTTTGCCTAGCAGATATTATGGAGCACACAGCAGGTAGCAATAGCACTGGAGATATTGCTTTCATGGAGGTCGAACTTAGTAAGAAAACTGGCTAGTTGCACTGTGGGATCCTTTAAACAGCCAAAGGCACATTCTACCACCATTATGCACTCGCTCAGCCTATTGTTCAACCACTCCTGCCTGCTGTCCAGTGTACAACGTCTGAGCCATGGGAGCAAGCAGTAGACTGGGTCTCCCAAGATCACTATGGGCATTTCAATATCATGACTAGCTATTTTGAGATCCAGAAAGAAAGTCCCTGATTGCAGCTGTCTGAACAAACTTGTGTTCCGAAAGATGCATGCATCTTTCCTGACCATCCACACAGAGGTTGGTGAAACACCCCATGATCCACTAGTGCTTGCGACACCATTGAAAAATACTCCTTTCAGTTTATGTACTATTTGGCAAGGTGGTCTGGTGCCAAGAGAGATGACACGCACATCCCTATAACCCCACCAGAGTTAGAGAACACCATCACAACAAAACAATCCACTACGTCCGGCATTTCCCCCTTAAGAGCCACTACCCTTCTTGTCATAAGTTGATTAATGGCCTTGCACATTTGGATCACAACAGCTCCCACAGTGGATTTACCAACCCCAAATTGATTCCCCACGGACCAATAGGAATCTAGCATTGCAAGCTTCCAAAGAGAGATCACCACTTGCTTTTCCACTATCAGAGCAGACCTCATTTCAGTGTTGCTGCACTTGAGAACTGGGGAAAGCTCTGCAAGAACTTCCTAGAAGTGGCCTTCCACATTTGAAAGTTCTGCAGCCACTGCTCATCATCCCATAGCTGCATAATGATGAGATCCACCATTCAGTGCTTGTTTCCCAGGACCAGAAAACAGCACTCCAGGAATGGTTTCATTCTATGGCTTGCAGCAGGACTGCTTGAAGGACATTGCACTGTTCCACACGGCGGCTCCTGTCTCAACTCTGGAAATTCTGTAGGGTCAGTTGCAAAGTGTTTGTGATGCTCACAGAAAAAATGCTTTGCCATAGGAGTGGCTGAGCCAGGCTTAAGTGCAAAGTAATATAGGCTCTTTGCCATTGATATCAGGGTGAGTAGGGAGGGAGGAAGGAAACTGCATCATGGGAGATCATTCCACCCTGTGACAAGGTTTTGGTCCCAGGAGGCATTTTAAGCCCTTCCCAAAAACCTCTGCAGCTAGTTGCACTGTGGGATAGCTACCCATAGTGCATTGCTCTGCCTTTATGCAAGTGCTCCTAGTGAGGATGCACTCCACAAACACCATGAGCATGGTGTGGATACGCCCAACAGACAATTACTGCAATGGCTGATGGTTGACTTAAAATGAAGTCATCTTAACTTTGTGGTGCAGCCATGCTCAAATATAGTGCAAGTTACTGAATGTAGCGTTGCTTCTAGGTGATGGCACTGGGAATTTCAATGGGTTTAACTGCCTCAAACTCATATTTATCACAAACTACACGACAGTATTCCATCCTGTCTCATCTGGCCATAGCAATTCATACAATGGCACTATGAACACACAACAAAAGATTGGAGATGGGGTACTGGACACAGCCTCTCCCACCACCTGCCATGTGGGAACCTTAACTACTGACTAGCAAGTCCTTCTTGCTCCCTCTCTGTGTCCCAATGACTGGCTATGTAAGTATTTCTCCACAGGGGAACAATCACTGGGTCAGAGAGAGGTTAAGAATGACTCTAATCTGGTGGATAGGGCACTCATCGAGGTGGTAGGAGACTCAGGGTCCAGTTGCCCTGCAATCACTTTTATTTATCCACAGTGGAACAGCTTCAACAGGAAAGACTGAAGAAGTCCCACACCAGACTATCCCATAGCTCAGCCATTAGAGCATTCTCCCCCTCTGTCAGGAGGAGGGGATTAATTGAACCTGGGTTAAGTACTCCAACCACTGGTCTAAAAGTTATCAGCTGGGTAGCAGCACTTCCTCCTCCTGCAGCTGGATTTTGAACAGGACATGACCCAGTAGGCAGTCTCTAAACTTGCCAACTTGATTGGGTCCAGCACCCAGCTTGGTGGCCAAATGCCTGTCTTTCCCTGGTTCATAGGCTGCTCAGGGGCTTAGGCAGGAAATAGGACTCTGGTTGCCTAGAGCGAGGCAGAAGTGTACATGCTTAGAGATGGACACATAGGCACCTAAGGAACTTTTATTCTCCACCTATGTTTTCAGAGTGAGTTTAGGCACCTACAGAGTTCAGGTGACATTTTGTGGATCATAGTGGAGACAAGACTGGGAATTTGGTGACCAAGTCTGGGGTTTAGGTAACTAAATATTTTCACTGATTCCAGCCTGAATGGCCTTTATGTGAGAATGACATGGTGCCACCAGAGCAGTGTTGGGGCACATTGGTCAAATATAGGCAGTGGTAGTTGTAACAGGGTAAGGGGGGGGAAGGTAGATGTACTCCGCCCCCGTGGGTCCTGCGCTCTTCCGGCCCAGCCAGTGGTGCAGCTGGGGGAAGGTGAGCCGGAGGGATATGGAGGAGACGGGTCTGCTCTGCCCCTGAGTCCTACTTCCTTCCCTTGGGTCAGTCCGTGGTCCACTCCCTGCTTCTCCAGCTGGGTCCTCTGCCTCCGGTGTTGTGGCAGCAACTGTGGAAACTCCAAGCTTCTGCAGATTGCAGGCTGCAAACTGCAGACTGCCAACTCCAATCTGTAAACTTCAACCTCTACTCTCCACACCTCCTTACTCCAAACTCCACAGCGGCCTGCCTGAATTGAAGGCTTTTAAGTGTTTGGGGGCGGGGCTCCTTTATTGGCCCCAGGTGGCCTAATTAGCTAAACAGCCCCAGGTGGCCTAATTAGCTAAACAGCCCCAGCTGAGTCACCCGGGGAACAGGGTGTAACCCGTCCGTGCCCAGGGTAGCCTACTGATAATGCCAGGGTCAGGGCAGGCTGCAAAAGGAGAGCAAATTCTCCCAGCCCTGGTGGGTGACACTGCAGTCAGACTTCCCAACCAGCCACAAACAGTGCTTCTGATTCCCCCACACTGGTTATCAAGAAGCCACTGTGCAAATACACACAGCCCCCTTTACTGCATTTCAGTCTCTGGCTCCCAAACTGACACTAGGTCCAGTAAAGAGATCAGTTGCTTTAACTCTATGCTCTTTACTAAAAGATTCCCTCTGATCCCAAAGGACCAGCCACAGTACCAGTTCACTATAAGTTTGGATCTTACCCAAAATACCACGCTGCCAGCCAATCCTTTAGTAACTAAAACTAAAGGTTTATTAGTAAAAGAAAAACAAACAATAAGAGAAGTGTTAAAGGCTTAAAGCAATCAGATATATACAAATGATTTAAAAGTCCATATACATCAGGTTTCTAGAACAATTGTGGAGTTGCAGGCTTGTATAGTTCCTCTGGTATACATCCAGTACCTGGATGGGTCTAAGTCCTTCAGTTCAGTTGCACAGTGTGTTAATCCAGAGGCGTGTCCGCAGCTGGACAGGAACAAGGACACAAGGCAAAGACGAAGACAAAATGGTTTCTGTGGTTTGATCTTATATACCCTCTGTTACTGGCCATGTGGCTTGTGGAACTTTACTGGAACCAAAATGAAGTCCATAGTCACATGGGCCAATCCTGGTAACTCTTCAGGTATGCCTTTAGTTTCTTCCCGGGCCTCTGGCTTCTGTAAAGGTTTTGATGGGCCATTAAGCGGGCTATTGTCCTGCGGCCTCTCTGTCTGGGGTGTGTCTTCTACAGCACAGTTTGAAATACAGGGATATCAAAGATCTCCATAACTTTCCTTACACATATTACACAGGAACACAAATATTATCATCTTATTCAGCATATCATAACCTTTTTAACAGTACCCGACATGGCATGTCTTACATGAATTATTATGATTTTGACATATTAATGTCAAACCACACAAATGCCCCCCCCTCTTAATGCAGCCCACGTGACACAGGGCTTGGCTGAGCCTGGGGCTGAGCTACGGGCCTCAGGCTCCTTTGCTTAGCCCCCCCCTGGGCTGGCCCTAGCCCCCCCTCTTTTTCCTTCCGCAGCTGCTTTTCTCTTTTGGGGGACCCTGCTGCTTGCTGCCCCTGCTGCAGGGCTTTGCTGGGGAGCCTCCCTCCCAGCTGGAAGGGAGGCAGGGGTGAGTGTGTGTGGTTTTACTATCTTTCCCACCACCACCCCTCCCCAGCTACTTTTTCCACCTTCCCCCTGCTTCTTCTTCTAGGGCCAGTACCAGCTGGGCCCCTTCCCCTTTATTTTGGCTAGCTGCCTCTGCCCCTTTGCTGCCGCGAGCCCCCTTCCCCTGCTGCTTCTGCCCCCTGTGTTTGGGGGCACCCCGCCCCTTCTTTTCCCCTGCCCCTCCCCTGGCCCCCACATTTGGGGGACCCTGACCCTCCCCTTCTCCTCCCCCACTGCTGTAGCCCCCACGTGCTCCGGCAGCACCCATGGCCCTCCCCTCCCTTAATTGACTCCCCCTGGTTTTGTTGACCCCCCCCTTCACGCACTGCACCCCCCCCGAGTTCATTTGATACCCCAGCCCCCCCCAGTGCAGCCGGAGGAGCCACCGACATTCCATCTGGGCTGGTGAGTGCTTTCCCCCCTGCGCCCCTGCCTGGCTTGGCTCCCCTGTCTTTTCCCCTCTGCTGGTGCCCTCCTCCCCTGCTTCCAGCCTAGCGGGGAGGAGCGGTCCCCCTCCTTCCCCTTCCTACCCCACCCCTTCCCCTCCCTCTTCCACTCCCCTCCCCCCATATTCTCCCTCCCTTTCCTTTACCCCCCCCCCAACGAACCGTTCCTACCCCTTCCCGAGATGGCGGGTGTGCCTGGGGCCGGGCCCCCCCCCATAGACACTCCTGCCCCTCCCTCCCACCCTGAAGCCCCGTCCTTGCCCTTAACAACTGGTCCTGCTGCCCCCGCTGAGCTGCCGGGAGTTATTCCCCAGGTGCGGGCGGAGGACGACTCTGGCAGGGACACCAGGGACTCTGCTGCCACCACGGCTCCTGCCCCCCCTAATCTGGGGGGGAGCGCTCCCTCGGTTGGGAGGAAAAATCAGGGGGGCAAAAAGAAGGGCAAAGGCCCCGCCAAAAAGCCAACATCTCCTGTGGCTGGGGCCTCTCTTCCTCTCCCTCCATCCTCTCCCGCTATCCCTTCCACCAGCTCTGGGGGTGGTGGTGCCCCCAGGGCGTACGCCCAGGTGGCCGCGGGCCCCCCGCCGGCCGCCGCTAAGACACCTGCCCCGACCACCGCCTCCAGCACCATCCCAGGTGGCCGGGGCCCCTTCTCCACCCTTACCAGGAGGCATGGGGTCCGGTGCCTCCTGGTGCCTGCCTCGCCCCACGTGGAGACCTACGTGCGGGCGATGGCGCGGGTGGTGGGGTCCGCGGCCGTGGTGGCGGCCTCCCGTATGTATGGCAAGGTGGTCTTCTTCCTTGCCTCGGAGGCCGCCGCCCAGGAGGCGGTGAAGACGGGCCTGGCGGTGGGGGGCGTCCACGTCCCCGTGGAGCCCCTGGAGGACCTGGGCGTACGGGTGGTTTTGTCCTCCGTTCCGCCCTTCCTCCCCAATGCCGCCCTTCTGCCTATCCTTGCCTCCCTGGGGAAGCCCCTCTCCACCATCAGCCCGCTTCCCCTCGGCTGCAAGGACCCCGCCCTCCGCCACGTCCTCTCGTTCCGCCGGCAGGTACAGCTCCAGCTGCTGCCGGCGGTGGCGCGTGGCGGAGAGGCGCTCGAGGGGTCATTTCTGGTGCCCCATCAAGGGGCCCAGTACCGGGTCCACTACACCACGGGGGAGGCCCGGAGCAGTCCAGCGGGGCCTGTGGAGGGGTGGGAGCCAGGGCCGGCAGGGTCGGGCACCGGAGGGGGCATGCCCCGGGGGGAGGCGTCTCCTTCCCTTGCTGCCCCACCTCCACTTCCCCACACCCTGACTCCTGGCCTCTTGCCCCCCGCCTCTGCCCCCGCTGCCCGACCCTCCACCTTGGAGGGTTGGGTGCTCGTACTATTGTTTATTTATGCAGAAACATGTAATTGACA
>ML675614.1:42267581-42353487 GCA_007922155.1 Mesoclemmys tuberculata
CATAATCACACAGTTCCCAGTAGTATTTACTTCATTAAAAACATTAAGAAGGTCTCTATCCATACCCAAATCAAATCCCGATGGCCTGTAGGACCCCCAAGCCCTATCCCAGGGAAAGCTCTAGTAGTTTTCTTCCCCTATGTGATTTTTGACCAGACAGACTCCGTCTTATCCATTGTATCACTTCGAATTTCTTTACAGTCTACTTATCAGTGATATACAATGCTGCTCCACCACCTTTGCTTTTATTTCTGTCTTTCCTAAACAGCACATACCCTTCAATACCTGTATGCCAGTCATGACTGCTATTCCACCATGTTTCTGTTATCCCTATAATATCTGGTTTTAGTTCCTGCTCCAGTAGCTCTAGTCCCTCCATTTTGTTACCCAGGCTCCTTGCATTGATGTACAAACATCTTAATTTTTGCTGTTTGGCTTCACTCCCATGCCTTACACAATTTGTCACAGTAATTCTACCACCAGTATCACCTATTAGACTGGTATCTACATCACCCTTCCTCTTAATGTCCATTCTCCTACCCTCTGCTATCTCCTTTCCTATTTCATTTTCTTCCCTCTCAATGTTAAAATCAGACATGGAGATCACCTGGACACCTCCCAACCATCTCTCACAAATTCCTAGTTTAAAGTTCTCTTAATCAGTTGTGCCACCCTCCATCCTAGAAGTCTATTTCCCTCCCTATTCAGGTGAAGTCCATCCCAAGAGAACAGTCCTCTGTCCATGAATGGCTCCCAGTGGCCATACATCCCAAAGCCCTCCTTATAGCACAATTGCCTGAGCCATCTTTTGATCATCATAATCTTGCCACACCTAGTTGTTCTCCTCTAGGGACAGACAGAATCCCAGTTTAGATCACCTGAGCCTCAATTTCCTTAAGAGTCTTCCCCAGCCTAGCATAGTCTCCCTTGATTCATTCCAGTGAGAATCTAGCTGTATCATTTGTTCCTACATGAAGGACAATCAGTGGATTCTTTCCCACTCCCACTAAGATCCTCTTCAACCTCAAGTCCACATCTCATATCTAGCACTGGGCAGACAGCATACGTTTCAGTTCTCCAGATCAGTTCTGGTTACAGGCCTGTCTGTTCTTCTCAGCAGAGAGGCCCCAGTCATGTAGACCTGCCTTTTCCTGATGACGGTGCAATTCTCCAGCCTCTCCCCTGTTCTTCCTGGCTGCAAGTCCTCTCAGCTTCTATTCTCCCCTTCAATCTTCTGCAATCCATTCTGGATCCCTTTGGGGCTCCTATTTGGTGGTATCTCCTTTGCCTACTCCCCCTTTGTGTAGGACTAGCTGCTTTTCTCTTCTTCCTTGCCCTTTCACCTTCAGTAATTACCTGCTGTGCCCCTTCTTCTTTTTTGAACTCTGCAAACCGGTTCCTGAGCTCTATTTCTCCTTCACTAGCCCATCTTTTCCTCTGCCTGGTTCTCATAGTCACGTGCTTCCTCTGGCCACTTTCCTTACACAGCAGTATCTCCTCAGAGTTGTTTGATCCTGCTTCCATCTGCAAATGTGGGCTTTTCCCTTCAGCCTCCTCATGCCTTTGCTCCATTATCTGCTCAAATCCTCTTCTAAACTCAACCAGAGTTTCCACCTGCATGGGGTCACAGAGACCAGAAGTCCCTGCCCCTTCCTTTAAGACTTCCCAAGTATTTTTGAAAAGCCTTTTACAGATTGCCCAGCTTGGCAAGCACACCTAGCAGCTCTCCATTTTTGTGTGCAACTGCCCAGCTGACCATGCTGGCTACACACTCTACATGTGCTCCTGCCTGGAGTAGATGGGAGGTATTGGATCTCCTGGCCCTGTGGGGAGGAGAGGTGGTGTAAACATGGCTATGGACCAGTCATACAAATGTGAACATCTATGAGCAGATTGCACAGGGGATCCAGGCAAAGAGGTACAGCAGGGACCAGCAGCAGTGCCATGTGAAAGCCAAGGAATTGTGGCAGGCATGTCATAAGGACAGGGAGGATAACTGAACTGGTGCCAAGACATAGACCTGCTGCTTTTACAAAGGCTGCATGCCATATTTGATGGAGTCCCAGCAGCACTCTTCAGGGCACTGTGGATATTTCTGTGAAGCCTGAGACAGAAACCCTGCTGTGAATAGCCAGAAGGAGGATGCACACACAGTGGGGAAGGGTGTCCACTGATGTCATGAGACAGGATCTTTTTGAAACTCCACCTCAGGCTTGCCTGACCCTCTAACCGAGCACAGACAAGCCCAATCCAGGAGAAGGACTCTTGAGTGAATGTGTGCTGTACTCTCCTTGCAATGTTTAAGTGTGAAGATGATGCTTGATCCAACCCTAGATTAGCAGGATACAGGTATTGACTTTTCCTTGGTTAACTCCTAATGGCCAGAGTCACTAGAGCGACCCTGGTTTTCAGGGTAGCATGGCCTTATGGCCAGAGTGGAAGGGACTGCCACCTGGGGGAGGGGGTGAGTGGCAGCCAGGGTAGGGGAACCCGGCCCCTCCCTGCTCTACCGACTCCCAGCCCAGGGCCCTGTCAGTGACCCATGAGTGTCACCATGTCAACGGGGCTCTGGCCAAAACATACTGCTTCTTCACAGGTCAATATGTAGTCCTCCGCCTGGGCCACTTCCTACTCCAGTTCCTGAAGTCTTCATCGGGGCACCTTCAGGATCTCCGGCTCCTTCAGCCTGTGAAGCTAGCTTCTCTGGGGTGATCAAAGGCTCCTTTGGTGCCCTGATGGAACCCTCCATCACATGTCTTTCCTTCTGAGTGAGCTGGGCGTCTCCCTTTTATACTGAAGCAGCAGTTGGACCATGCCCAGCAGGAGTGAGGGAGCATGATATGCTGCAACCTCTTCATCTCCAGTGCAGGGCACATACACCCCATCACAGTAGTATTCTCAAGATTCGGCCCAGGAGCAGCAGCATCTGCTTCCACGTAAACTAACTATATAACAGCAAATTGCATACTCAGGGCCATATTGCAACATTAAGATAGAGGCCCATTTTGATGCAAGTGAGGAACCAAGCCACCTTTAGGGGGAGCTCCCCACTGGGCACAGAGACTATGACTGTTGCACCATCCTTTAAAAAGGTGCAGCATGCACTGCCCTCCATGGCCATCCAGCTCTGCTGTCCAGTGCAGAATGGTCAGTGCAGACCCATGCCTCCATCTCCTCTCTACCCCTTACTCCCCAAAAGCACAGGGATTACAACTCTGCCTGACTCCTGCATGGGGGCACCCACAAGAGGAAGGAAGGCTCTTTGCACACCCATGCAGAGACCAGGCACAGAAAAATGTTCCATGAGATCATGGTTTTGTTTTCTGGCAAACAGAGCTCTTTGCTTTGCTTTGCAGATAGCAAACACAGTGCTGGCTAGGGACGCTCTGGGAAACGTCTGACATCAGCACAGTCTGCCACTGAATAAAGTCTAGGGCAGCACCAAAATAACAGCTGTGGTGTCAGATAGATTTCAATCATAATAAACTAGTTGCATGATGCACTTCACAATTCTATCTTGGCTACATTCAAGTCTCATTTGGCCAGCATAGGCCAAGGCATGTTAAGTTTCAGCTGAAAGGACCCACTTATAATTGTCAGGTTTATTTATTTTTATTAGGTTCAAGAAGAGAGGGAAGATGGTCTTCTGGTGAAGGCATGACTGGGATTCAAGAGGTTTGAATCTTGTTCCCAGCTCTGCCACAAGCTCCCTGTGTGCTTTTGGGCAAGTCATTTAATTTCTGTCTCCATTCCTTCTCTGTTAAATGTGGCTCTTTCCATCTTTTGCCTTTCTTATCTGCATGAGCTCTCTGAAATAGGGACTGTCTCTTACTACAGCTATGTACAGCAGCTTGCAGGTTGGGATCTCAAAGGTGATCATGTCTTCTAAATGCTATTGTAATAGTAAGAAGAAAAAGAATCACTCTTTGATGCAAGTAATATTTCATCCTACCTCATCAGCATATGCACTTGTTTAACATTAACCAAAGAGGTTTTGCCCAATTATTTTACACAGCAAAACACATGCTAGTGAAGCCTGTTGTTAGCTTCACAATAAGGAGAAAATGCAGCAGGCATCCTTATCAGTAGTGTCAGCAGAGAGGGCAGGGACTGAGCATGAATAAAAGCTGAACTACTCTCCTTCGCAGTGTTGTCTCTGGGACTCAGGGTTGAAACACTGGCAGTGCGGTGTGGGGAATTCTGCACCCAGCCTCTACCTGGTCTGTGAATAATCAAATAACAGCATCTTTCTAGCACTAATTCCACTTAATCTGTCATTTTGAAGCTGATCCATAGCTAAAATAAATCCCACTGGGCTGGGGCCTTTGCCAACTTTTCCAACTGCAAAAAGCTCCCCCTTCCTTGAGCACATGATGTCACACATGAGATTGCATAGCCGGTACTTAAATCTCACAGGTGAACAGACAGGATGAAACCACAGTTTAATCTCATTGTTTTCTAGACAGACAAACAACCTCTGTATTAAATGCACACTATTATAACACATGCTCATCCTGATGCTGCTAAATGGGCACAAGCCTTATTTGGGAAATCATATTTATTCAATTCGGGTGAAGGGGTTTTCCATAAAACATGATGCCACAGGATGTTCAGTGCCAGGCCAAATAGCTTCTTAACTTCAAAGCTCTGGCGAGAGCTTTGAAACTGATAAAACACACTGACAGCTGGCAGCTGGGGCGAGCCAACTGAAAAAGCAGCCTCCTGGGCACGCTTATGGTATAAGCAGAAAAGGTCAGACCATTCTTCTGTGGGATATGATATTTATACTGCTCACTTATGGGATAAATATTGGGTTACAGCATGGCGTTACCCAACATCAGCATGCCAGAGCGGAGCCTGCTGACGGTGTTGTATGCACCAGTCTTTTGTAGACCTTGGAAAGTAAAGTCTGATTGATCATGTGGATTACCAAGTGCAGTTCATAGAGAACCCCTCAACCCATGCCCTGCCTAGAAAGGTAGCCATAGTTCTTTACCAATCTGAGATAAGAAGACCAGCGTGCAGCCCGTGTAGCTGTGCCAGGTGCTACACCAATACACAGGAGGTAGGAGGGAAGAATTCTCCCTCTTAGAGCACAGAGCATCAACGGCTCCTCAAAGGCTACTTCTGCCACTGGCTGAACATCTCCCTGGCCCATCATACACACACAAGAGCATGGAATGAGGACAGGAGAACTAATGTTTTAGAAGATCCTCTGGCCACCCCCCTCTGGGTCCTTTGGGCTGCTGATATTCTGCCTTCATCCATTCCAGAGGAACCTTCGCAGACAAGAAGACAGGACTGAGCTAAGCTATGAGCACTTTAAAGCAGAGACTATGTTTTCTGATACAGTTAGAGCTCAGTAATAATAGCTCCTCTGTAGTGCTTTTCACCCAGAGATCTCAAAACACTAAACAAAGGAGGTTATCCTCATTTTACAGTTGGGAAAATTGGGACACAGAAAGGTGAAGTGACTTGCCCAAGGTTCCCCAGCAGACCAGTGGCAGAGTTCAGAAGAGAATCCAGGTCTCTCAAATTCCTAGATATCAGGGGCCAAGATGGGATGCAAGTATTGCAGTATGATCTGTCCACTGGGACATAGCTTCTCTAATAAATATTATCATCTTTTTGGTTACCTATTATCAATAAAATTTAAATGAAAATGACATGAAGGACTAAAAATATTAGTAAGTGTGGCACAATATGAATCACAGAGCCTAATTTGGGCCATGAAATCTCATGACAAAAGTTTCTCCAACAAAGTTACATTGGGATACAAGCACCTATGTACAGTGTCACAAACAAAACAAGGCCTTAAATGTTCCTGTATTCGGATTTAACCCAAGCAACTCAGTGAAATAACACAGTCAATTTCACAATGAAAGATTTCCAAATGATAGCCATTGCTTTTTAGAGCTGCAATAGAAGGATATCTCTTTGCACAATGCCACTGTGACAAAGGTGATACAGCTGCAGTACCATGGACCAATGTTTTAGAAAGAAGACAGTGTTATGTACAGCTATGTACAGCAATACAGGGAAAAAAAGGAAAGTCAGTAGGGGCTGAGGACAAGATGAAAATTAACTTTTAAAGCAGCATGACTCAAAAGGCTTTGAGAGGAAGTATGGCTTTGTGGCTAAGACATTGGCCTGCCAGTTGGAAGCAGAGCTGTGCAAATAACAATTTCTCAATTCAGAGGCCGAACCAGAAAATGTAAAAAGAAAAGAAAAGAAAAAAGAAAATAGTTTGGGGCCAAATAAAATGTTTCATTCAGTCTGAAACAAAATGTTTTGTTTTGTTTTCAAGATAGGGTCACAAGTGGAGTGCCCCAGGGTTTGGTCCTGGGGCCAGTTTTGTTCAACATCTTCATTTATGATCTGAAGGATGGGGTAGATTGCACACTCAGCAAGTTTGCAGATGACACTAAGATGGGGGGAGTAGTAGATACTCTGGAAGTAGGGATTGGATACAGAAGGACCTAAACAAATTGGAGGATTGGGCCAAATGAAATCTGATGAGGTTCAACAAGGACAAGTGCAGAGTCCTGCACTTAGGACGGAAGAATCCCATGCACAGCTACAGACTGGGGACCGACGAGCTAGGCAGCAGTTCTGCAGAAAAGAATGCGGGGGTAACAGTGGATAAGAAGCTGGATATGAGTCAGCAGTGTGCCCTGGTTGCCAAGAAGGCTAATGGAATATTGGGCTGCATTAGTAGGAGCATTGCTAGCAGATCATGGGAAGTGACTATTCCCCTCTATTTGGCATTGGTGAGGCCACATTTGGAGTATTGTGTCCAGTTTTGGACACTATAAAAAGGATGTGGAGAAGTTGGAGAGAGTCCAGCGGAGGGCAACAAAAATGATTAGGAGGCTGGAGCACAAGACTTATGAAGAGAGGCTGTGGAAACTAGGCTTGTTTAGTCTGCAGAAGAGAAGAATGAGGGGGGATTTGATAGCAGCCTTTATCTACCTGAAAGAGGGTTCCAGGGAGGATGGAGCTAGGCTGTTTTCAGTGATGGCAGATGACAAAACAAGGAGCAGTCGTCTCAAGTTGCAGTGGGGGAGGTCTAGGTTGGATGTTAGGAAAAAGTTTTTCACTAGGAGGGTGGTGAAGCACTGGAATGGGTTACCTAGGGAGGTGGTGGAATCTCCATCTTTAGAGGTTTTTAAGCTGTGGCTTGACAAAACCCTGGCTGGGATTATTTAGCTGAGGTCAGTCCTGCTTTGAGCAGGGGGTTGGACTGGATGACCTCCTGAGGTCCCTTCCAACTCTAATATTCTATTATTCTATTTTTTTAATCTTTTTTTTTTTAATTGAAATAAAATTCTAAATGAAAAGTTGTTTTGACTCAAAAGTCAAAATGTTTAATTTAGGACATGTTGAAATTAAACATTGTGACTTTGGGGGGATTTTGGGTGGTTTTTGCTTTTTTTTTTTTACCAAAACAATTAGCAAGCATGACACAAATCTCTGAAATGTTTCATTTGACCTGAATTTGCATTTTTGCCCCCCAAAAATGTTTTGTATGAAAAATTGTGCTCAGTTCTCCACAGGAGACCTAGGTGTTCTTCAGAGCTCTGAGACAGGCCACCAATATGATGCAGGGCAGTCACTTGATATCGCTGAGCTGAGAACAGTTCCCCATTCTAAAAATTCCCTACCACACAGGGGTGATGTAAGAATAAAGCAACTAATGTCTGTGAGATGCTCAGATTCTACACTGATGAGTGCCAAAGAGGAACCAATAAATACAATAAAATCAGGACAATAAATATTAGTTATGGGACATGAAGAGATAATCAGGACATACCCACACTCCTCGGCTCATTTAAAGAGTCTGTTATCTTTTGCCAAATGTGTTTATTTTTATCCCCTTACAGTCCAGTAGGTTATCTTTACATCTTGAGGTTTGTTTCTGAATGTGTCAATATATTGCTGAAAAGGTCAGACACATGATGACATGACTACAGCGATGCAAGAAGAAGCTGAGATCCATTCCTGGAAATCATGATGATGAGGTTTTCAGCAGAAAGTGTGACGCAACAAACGGGGTGTGAGACCAAAGGTGGTGAACAGCCATCTTCTCTCTTTTGTTGTGGCTCCTATTTTTGTGCTTCACATGAAATTGGGAGGGTTTGCTTCTAAGTATAGGTTTTGCTGGCTTATTTTGAAAGCTTGCCATAACTCACAGACTTGATAACAACAGCCGGATGCTATATTTATTAATGTACTTCATAAAGCATGATCTGAAAGAGGTCTTTGCATTTAGGGGTTTTTTTAAACGCAGCAAGCAGCTTATCTCTTTTATGAAACAGAGATCCCCTGGCCAAGTCCCATTGTATTAAAATAGAAGATCCAGGATCTGTTTTTATGTACCCATGCCTTGGGTAAGTGGCTTGTATGCTAAAGGGTCAAGAAACGTGTTTATTGATTTTTTCCCCTCCCATCATTTTACTTAACACCTCACCCTATCCCCCTGCTCCTACACTGATCCCTCTTAGAGCATACATGGACTGCAGTGCCCTGCATGGCTGGGACTAAGCCTTTTTACCAATACATCTCCCCCAGTGGTAACTGTCCCAGTGCATCTCTGATCCCTTCTGGACTTTCTGAGTGCCCCCACTCCAGGTATCAGGCCTTTGACCATCACCAGTTTCGGGATGGTACCTCACAGTTCTCCCACTCTCGGACCGGGCCTTGGCGTGCAGTTGTCTATGTATCCACTGTGCTTTAACTCAGCAGATCTCACCTTTATCAAGTACCTGCACGTCCTCTCCTTTGAGAACAATGACAGTGATAACCAGTGTCCAGACAGCCTCCTTAAAGCAAAGCATAATTGATTTTCAACAAAAGCATTTTAGGGAAAACAGGGCTGAAAACAACTAAACAGACTAAATGCGCATCTAGCTTACCACATGTTTAACCATCTTCCATATGGAGCTCCTGGTAGGTCTAAGGCTGGGTCTACACTGACAGCAGCAAATTTGCCGCTGTCACATCGATTGCTCTGGATCGACTGACCGGTCTGTATAGACGCACTCACTTGATCCAGGAAGTGACGCAGGAAAACCACTCCGGTAAGTGGAGTAGTGCCCCGTCGAAGGGAGTGCTGTTCCCTTCGACGCAGCGCACTATGGACGCCGCGTGGAGGAGACGCTGCAAAGTCGACGGGAGATACGCAAGTGATTTACGTCACTTGCGTATCTCCTGTCGACTGTCGCCGAATCGCCGAGGTAAGTGTAGACCGGGCCTAAGTTTCCTGTAGACTGCCAGAGATCTTGGGGGGTCTGGCTGGTACAGTCTGTTCCATTAACGCACAAGCCATTTCTCCTCCCTGCCTCAGGGAGAGTCTACTTTAAAAACAAGACACAAGTAGTAATTCCTTCACTCTACTCAGCACTGAGAAGGCCTCGGCTGCAGTATTGTGTCTAGTTCTGGGCACCACTTTTTGGGAAAGCTGTGGACAAATTGGAGAAAGACCGGAGGAGAGCAACAAAAATGATTGTTTGGGCCTGAATTTTTTAGTATTTCCCTAGCCAGGCTGCATGTGGATTTTGAAAGAAGATGTGTTTTAAAGATCTAGAAAACATGACCTACAAGAAAGATTGAAAAAAAATGGGCTTGTTTGTTTGGCAAAAAGACATGATGACAGTGTTTGAGTACATAAAAGATTGTTATAAAGAAGAGGATGATAAGCTGTTCTCCCTAACCACTGAGCACAGGACAAAAAGTAATGGGTTTAAATTGAAGGAAGGGAGATTTAGGTTAGACATTAGGAAAATCTTCCTAACTGTCAGGATAGTTAAGCACTGGAACATATTATCTAGGGAGACTGTGGAATCTCCATCACTGGAGGTTTTAAAAACAGGTTATACAAAGATGTGTCAGGGATGGCGTAGAGGATACTTACTCCTGCCTCAATGCGGGGGACTGGACTAGATGACCTGCTGAGGTCTCTTTCAGTCCCACATTTCTGTGATGTTTACTCTTTTTGATTTTCAAGTTCCCAGCCTGGCAAAACAAAGCTTCCATCTTCCTTGGAGATAGGATAGTCAATCCTCAAAGCTAATAGTTTCCTCCCTGTCCTGCAAATGTTCCCCAAGTGTCTATTTGGAGGTTGCTTACCTGGATCCATTCTACTGGATCCCTGTTTGCTTTACCTAGAGCCACCTATTAAGCTAGAATAATACAGTCATATAGGGAAGTCTTATAACTCAACATCCAGTAACTTTACCTCACTGACCAAGTCACATACAGTGGTCATAAAATTACTACATCTCACTGTTCTTAGGCTATTACATAACATGTCCACATCTGTCTCAGGAATAATAATGACTGCACTAGTTAGACTAGAGCTTGTCTGAAAAGGGGAGGAGGATTCTGCAGAAAATTTCAATCAAACCAAAAATAATTTTAATTGAAGTTTGCAACAGAAAAAATGCTAAGTGTTCAGCAAAAAATTGAAAGCTGAAATATTTCAGTTAAAAAACAAACTATTTGCTTATGGGAATTGTTGTTCAAATGCCTCATGGTCCTAGTCTCCTCTATAGGGCAGGCTTCCTGGTCTCCCATGATGCACCACATTCTCCCCTCTTAGTGAGGAGAGACGAGGCATTATGGCAGTCATATAGCCGTAGTGCATCAAGAGAGATGAAGTTTAGGTGGGCCATAGAGAAGAATGGGAGGATGAGGCACTTACATCAGCTTTTTAGAATCAAACTATTTCAGTTTTCAGTTTTTCAATGAATATTTGAATTTTCCAGAGGAAAATCAGCAGACACGAATAGTAAAAAAATTAGTTAAGTCAAATACCCAATTTTCCGCTGAAAAACAATTCCAGCTGAAAATTTTCAAACAGCCTTAATGTAGTCCAGCCACTGGTGTTTGCCCCATGTTAGAGCAAGCCTAGATAAAACAAGTGGTAAAAACAACAGCAGCAGGTCTGCTCTAGGTTTCCCACCATTTCTATCACTGCAGGAGTTACAAGTTTCACAGGAGTTACAAGGAGTTACAAGTTTGCAGGAGTTTGCAAGTATCACTAATCCCATTTTATAAATGAGCAAACTGATGTCGAGAGAAGTTAAGTGATTTGCTCAAGGTCACGCCATCCGTTGATGTCTTCTCCACACTGCCTAGAACTTTAGTGACCACAAGTTCAGGCCATTGGGATAAAGTCCCTGGGATATATTTCATTCCACATACCATGTTAAAAATTCAACTTGTATTTCAAAATCTATTTGCAAGGTGTCCAAGTAAATGAATCATAATGAGCTGGAGGCAATGGGTTAGCAGCCTGAGCATCATGTTTGAAATACTTAGACTCCTTAGCTTACAATCCTAGTAGGGTCAATTTAGTCCTTCCTTTGGAATTAGAACAAGTGCAGCAATGATAGAAAAATGGTGAGTATTTTTCATTAAAATATTTTGAATTTTTTGGAGAAAGTTATCCTTGACATTTCAAAGGTTTGATCAGTTTCAGTCTGGTCTAAAGTTAAATTCAGTCTTGTCAAAATTTAAAATAACATGTTGGCCAGCTGTAAATTAATTGATTTTCCTAGCTGCGGCTCTTTTGGATGAACTCAGACACAGTGTGCTTTCTGTGGACATTAAGTATCCTATGACTCTTCATGTAGAGGATTGCCCTAGTGTCCTTGGCCATAACTTCCTCTCCTCCAAATCTAGCTTCACCCACTATCCCAGACACAAGTGGCTGATGATCTGCATATAGTTTGTCAAGCACATTGGGCTGCAAGGGGCTTGATAAATGTAAAACTTTTCAGGCTTGATCCCATCTTTCATAAAATCAGTGAGAGTCTTTTTGATGTGTTTATGCAAGGTGACTCTGGTCCAGGACTATGGAACAAACAACAAAACAGCAGCACTAGGCACCATCCCGAAAACAGTCATTCAGCTTGTGCTTCCCCAGCTATGCCTTTGATCGCTACATGAAGAAGAAAAGACGCACAAGGAGAACGATGGACCTTAAAGCTGACAAATCTCATTCTTCAGTCAAATGGAAACACAATACCACTGGTAATACAAAGACTTATGCATGTGCTTAATTTTACATGCTATGAATAATTCCATTGACTTTAATGGAACAACTCATAGATCAAAAACTAAGCATGTACAGAAGCCTTTGCAGGATTCAGCCCAAATATTGTATCACTGCACACACTTAAATAGCCATCCTTTTCCACCACAGGAGTGATTGTATTTCGGATGATGGTAAAGTGATTTTTGTCATCATAAAGGATTGTATAAATGTAAGGTATCATTATAATTATATTAGTAAAGTCAATATACCTTCATTTAAAATAATTACTATCCCAACAATGTCCAAAGACAGAATGTATACTCAGAATCTTAAATGTGTGAGATCCCATGCCTGCTATCATTGCAGCCTTATCCTCAGCAAACGAGGAGTTATCCTTGAGAAGTTAAAAGTAGGAGCCTTGAAAAAAATACATCTCTTTCCAAAATCCACATGCAGCCTGGCTGTGGAAATACTAAGAAATTCAGGCCTAAATCACATGGTAATGATCTTAAGAAATGTACTTTAAGTTTACATCCAGGAGTCACATAAAGTTCATTTTAATTTCTCTCTTAGCCAAGCCCACAGTCCTCAGTAGCCAATATTCTTTTTATATCACTTAAGACAGCACAATAAACATATAAATTACTTTCTCAATGAATGGCATATCATTATCTAAACTGAGAGCCAGGCTAGTCTGTAAACTGTGAGAGCTAGAAATTCTTCAGTGCAAATTGCCATGCTGCGTCTGACTGTGTGACCTTCACAAGTCACTTTAAATCTCTGTGCTTCAGTTTCTGCATGTGTAAAATGTGGACAAGGATACTTTCCTACCTCATAGGCATGTAGTCATTAGTTATCATTTGTAGCAAGGCAGCTCCTAGGAATGCCAGCCAATGATTCATGGTGGTAGGTGCTGTAAAGAAGACAGTCCCTGATACAAAGAGCTCACAATCTACATGACTCAGGATGCAACAGTTGGATGAGACAGACTCATTGGGTGGAGGTTGGTTGGAAGAATGAAGCAACAATAAAATGAACAGTTTATCAAACTGTAAGGTGCTTGTAGAAAGTAAAGAATGAACTGGCTTTAGAATGCATCTGCTCCACCCTTAATGACAATATAATTGTTTATGTAGTAACAGATACCTCAAACTGAAACTAAAAAAAAATAGACTAAAAAAATAGTGCAGATTTGTGGCAAAACCAAAATACGTCAGGTGCTCTAGAGAGTTAATCATTGGTTTTTTGGAATCACCTAAATAATTCGCTAGCACCTCTGCCACTCATATACCACGGTCATGGCAATAAAATTTTACAGCATCCCCCACAGTATCACAAATTCTTCATTGATCTGCCTCTTGTAAAAACACAAAAAGAGTAACATAGAATTGATAAGTCACAGAGACCGGAGTGTCTCTGTGGTCTCGCAATGGGGTGAAGTTAAGTTAAGCACAGTTTTGGTGTGTTCCTCCTCTAGCTTGTAATTTTTTAAACATATGTCTACACTGGTCTGTTTCCATAACAAAAAATAGGTACCAACTGAATTCTTCTCTGCATGTTGGGAGACGCTCAAATATCATCAGGGATGTTTATAGCAAGCATCAGAGAAACAGACACGGACAAGTGCTGAACTGCAAGAGCCTCTGAGAGTCCACCCATGAATAGCAGACAAATATGCATATTTCAGTGGGAGTTCAGCCTGCTAACTACTATCAAAGATTCAGGGCACGCCTACGACTGAGAAAAGAGGGGCTATGATGTAACACCAACTGTGGCCTACAACTTCCAAGAAGACTCTTCACAAGGTGTGCAAGAAAAATTCACTCGGATAGTGATGAAGGCTCTATCTAAACCCAAATTGCGTTGGTAATTTATTTGTAAACAATTATGAGGAAATGAGTCAGTTTAGGTTTGTTGGATTGATTTGAAAGTTTGCTCCAGTCCAACAAACCTCTCCAATACTTGGGAGAAATCCATCACGTCTTGGGACAATATCAGTTAAGGCTTCAGTCGTCAACACCAAGCTTTCTTCTCTCTCCATGGTGGAGCTCTCTCCCTGCCTGTATTGGACCTCCAAGAGGAGTAACATTAGGTCCTGTCACATCTACTGTCCAGAGCCCCCATTCCATATGGAAGACAAAAGCAGAGCTCAGCCTCTATTCCACCAAGTAATAAGGCTTGCTAGGGCATGACAACAAACTGCCACCTACCTAATCCCAAGTCATTGCCTGTATTGTTCCTGTTACATTTCCAATGCCCGGGAGCTGAACTCTCTCCCTTGTGTCCACAGAGATATGCTCACGTCACAATTACGTTTGCATAACCAACTCCAGCTCTCATATACCCCAACGTGGATGTGCATGATCCAGTGTTTTGATTTGATCCTACCTTCAGGCCGATCTCATGAGGTGACAATTGTCCTCAACTTCCACTGAAGTCAGGGCAGTGGGAACTGATGATGTCCAGCTCTTCACATGAGTGTTCAACACCCTGTGGGATCAATCCCTCAGTGCTTAGGCACTGCAAACCACACACAAGGCATGTACCACACTGTAATTTCACAGTGTTTTGAGAGACCTTCCTAGAGGCAAAAGAGTGAGCTACGGGTGACGCCAAATCCTGAGTTCTGAACTGATACCAATTAGCCCATTTCCGTAATATCGTCCAAATGCATTTTTTAATCTGATCCTGTGAGGAGAGCAATGGCATAGTGTTAACACTGCAAAAAAGGACAGGATCTTTGATGAGGTCGTTATGTGCCATACACTTGGGAAATGAAAGGTACACATCCTGGTTTTTGTAGGCAGAGCTACCATGGCAGCCTTTGAACAAGAAATGTATTTTTTTAAATGACCTGCTTCAGGAGCGAAACATTTCTTGAGAACCTCTTTTGTTTTTAACCTCATTAAGCACCAGGGCAAAGAGGCAGTCTTAAAATAATGGTTAAGGGGCAGCTCCTCAGCTGGTGTGAATAGATGTAGCGCCAAGCACATTAACGGAGCTATCATGAACTCCAGTCCTGCCTGGCCTTCATGTGGGCCCTTCAAGTGTGGAAGGTAGCTTGCTGCCTTCCCTGCCACAGGCAAGCACCAATGTAAGGGCCAGCTAGGATCTGGCCTAATGAATTTGCAGGGAAGGAAGGTTTGTCAAGTGATAAACACCTGCCATCTAGTCACCAAAGAGAGATAGACAGAATCCTTTGCCACATACCACACTGAGGGATCAGGGTGTTTGAGATCACTGGCAAAAATTAAATAATTATAACTAAATCCTCTCCAATCCTCTTCATTCTGCTTCCACAAAAGTGTTTTGAAATTTCTGTTGACAAACAGTTATCTAAGGTCCAATAATCTGCCTTGGATTGTTGCTCTCCCCACAACCTAAATTTAAACTCCTTGTAATGGAACAAATGGACGGTGCAACTGACTTGAAGAGCCAGCAGTGTTCTCCAGATGGACTACTGCAGAGGTGGTACAGAGAGTCAGTCAGCAGCATATAGACTGCTATAGTCGCGGTGCTATGATTTTTAAATCCTAGCTCTTTTGGCTGCAGTGAGGGTTTCAGCTGTGGATGCAGAAAATCTCTGAAGCATGGGATTTAACATGCAGGCTCATTCCCCTCAGGGTAAAGGAAAAATCAGATCCTGGAAGAAAGTACGGCCATCAACCTGATTTTACTTGGTCTGCTCATGCCAGCATGCGATGCTGAATTAGAAGAAAACATACATTAGAAGGCTTTGGAAAGTGGAAGAGAGGTGTTCAGTTAGGAGCTTTCTTCAGCACCCATAGCATGTGTGTGTCTTTCTCTCTATGCTTGTCCGTACTGCATGTATGTGCAAGCATGCATGTGTCTATGTACGTGTACTTTTGTGTATGTGTGTTTATGCATGTGGAACTGAGGTTTTTAACTCCTGGCTTGACAAAGCCCTGGCTGGGATGACTTAATTGGGGTTGGTCCTGCTTTGAATAGGGGGTTGGACTAGCTGACCTCCTGAGCTTCCTTCCAACCCTCATCTTCTATGATTCTATAACTGACTGAGTCGGAGCATCAAAACATCCTATGCTGTAAACAGAGGTCTAGAGCAAAGATGACAGATATAGTGCTTATTAAAAAGTGAACATTTGCCAGAACTTACCACATTGTGGTATTGCAAAGGACCACAGTTACTTCCTGCTCTGGGCATAAAGGGAAAATGTGGTGTCTCGTACATCATAGCTGGAAACTGTTAACAAATATTTTCTTTTCTATGGATACCAAATTGACTCTAAGCCTTTATGAGGTCCAGCCACTGCAATTTTCAACTCACTTGTGACTACATTTCACTGCAGTGTGAAATGATCCTTTTGCCATATATAATAGATTGCGTAACACTTTGATACTGTCCAAAGCTGGCTAATGTGTATGTGCACCACTGCCTTCTACTGAATGGAAGCAGAACTGCTTTACTGAATTCATGAGGCTCTGTGCCACTAAGAGCTAGTGAAGAGTCCCTTGTAGTTCATTGTCGTTGGATGCTGTGTATCTGAAGCAAAAATATCTGTATTCTTTCCCATCTGTTCCATCAGTTTCCAAGCAGCCGCCATGTGAGACAAGTAGAACAGGTTGGAAAATCTGGGTTGAAAAAGTTTTCTAATGGAAAACAGAATTTATTTTCCAAATAAATGTTTGCAACTGTGTGCTGATATGAAGTCCCACTTTAATAGCTTCCACTTTTCATATTCATAGACATGTTCCACCCCCATCAAATGGCTTCAGTTTGACTGGTAATATTCAACTGGACAACAGGGGCAGATTTGCAAAGGTGCATGGCAATTAGGTACCCAACTCCCTTTTGTGCCTTTGAAAAATGAGCCCCATAGATTCCTACCGTTCTTCTAAAAAGGAGGTTTTTAGAAGTATGGAGTGTTTGGGTTTTATGTTGATTTGTTTTGTCCAAAGTTAACTTTATGCCTACCTTTTCCAACATATTAAAGGACCAGATGTCACAATATTTCTCTTTCCCATAAACACACTAGAGTATGTGCCTTAAAATAAGTCACTCTTTAGAGACATACAGACAAATTTTAGGGAAGGCCTTTAACTACTTGTTTAGTACACTAGGAATCAGAAGAATGGCAAATTCAGGATTGAATGTATGTTCTCACAGGGAAGGGGAAAGTTTATACTTAGAAAATATGCACTGTGCCAAAAGTAATATAATAGGACTGTAACCTATTACATCCCATATGGTCCTACTTGTCTATTATTCATATAAGAATTCCACATCTTTCCAATAGAGCAAATAAGAGAAGTGTGTAAAATAGATGAGAAATTGAAGATTTCACTCTGGTTTAGCAAACCAGTATGGAATGAGGGAATGAGAACTCAACCAAACCTTCCAACTAAAATTAAACCATTTTTATTACGTTTTCAAGTGTCTGGATACCTATTTTTCCTATTATTCTTAGTTTCTATTAATCTACCCTTACAGAAAGCTCCAGTGAAATTTAACAGAAAATGACATTCTTGCCATAGATTTTTTTTGATGAACCTGGAGTATATAATAGAAAATTTATAACCCTGACTTAGAAGTCAATTGCTTGAGTTAAAAAATATCTATTGAAGGACATCAGTCTATTCAATTCTATATTCCTGTCAATATTACTGTATTAAGATCAGGACCCCATTAAAATGCATTTGGGGGCTCCCACTGTATAAACACATATAAAGATACAGTTCATATGCCAAAGAGTTCATAGTTTATAAACTATTTAAAGAAATTTTTATCAACCCCTTTTGACTGCATCTCTATTAAATTCCATGGATGTTTTCCATGAGGATCTCCATTTGGACTATTATGAGAAAGTCTGTCCTCATGTGATTCCAGACCAGTATCACAGCCCCATGGGCTTTGAATAGTTCTTTTCAAGCTATGAATTCAAGTTATGAATGAAGCTAAGCATCATTAGCAGTGCTGTGGGAAAATGGGAACTTCACATTTGGATTGCTTCATATGTCAGAGTTTTGGGGGGTGAGTGAACAGGGGACTCTGATCAGAATTTCTAGATTTTAACTTGCTTCAGTGCCTTTAGTTTGGGTTCTGCGTCAAGGCCCATTTTTTGGTTCAGTTTCAGATGTTGCTGAAAATTTACAAAATTGACCTAAAATGGAGAAAAAAATCTCACAGGAACAGCTTGCAAAACAGTGGTCCTGAACCAACCTTGTCCCATAATCTCAATCCTTAGCCTAAAACTGACACTTAGACCCAAACACTACCTCCTCCACCCAGGTTCCAGCTGTCATCTGAACTAGTCTCAGCGCTGAGAGTCACAAGAACTGGACTCACTTGCACTTCCTAACATATCATGCCACAAACAGTCCCACTGAATTCAGTGGCAATGTTTCTGGGGGAAGGTACTACACAAAATGAGTCAGGGTGATGGACTTAGACCCTGATCTTGGAAAACTCATACACCTCTGTGTGTTATGGAGATACACACTATTATATTATTATCATTATGATTACTAGATTTCTCATTATTGATTAAACAGTTACGTTTAGCTTTCCGTAGCTCCCTTGGTACTGTCACCTTCTCTGGCTGAGAGTGCAAAATGTCTTACAGTCTAAAGCGTGTATTATTATTTACTGGAAAAAACACAGCTTGTGATGTTTATGCATATTTGTATGAGTGTTTTTCAGACTGTCTGAGGTAAAAATCCCATTTGCTTATAAAGCAACTGGAAATAGTCAAAGCACATTTGCAGCTGGCTTCTAAATGCTATGAAAAAATCTATTTCTCAATGCCCTGCTGTGACCCATTCAATTTTAATAGAAAAAGTGGCTTTTGAATGGATGCGTAATGCAAACTTATTTCTGTATTACGTAGACAAGTGAATAGGGAATTGTTTCCAGACCCCTGAGTCTTTTAATACTTTCAAGTTAACCCTTGGAGAATGAGAGCAGAGCATGGTCCACACTGCTCTGATCTTTAGAGTTATTGTACATGGAAACTTATTTGCAACCACCTATGATCATGACGAGTTTGTTTTGCTAGCATTCATATTTGCTGTAATATTCCATTGAGCTACAGACTAAAGCAATGGAAACATTTTTAATTTCCCTGCCACTTCTTTTTTGCTTTATGTTTTCCAGAATAAAAAAGCATCAAATTACAAATTGAAATATATTTTAATATCTATAATTTATTTAATAGGCTGATTTGCTGTGTAATGGAAGCACTCAGAGACCATTGAGAAAGACAGACTGACCCAAGAGATTTAGACAGCTTAAATAAGGCTGGATAAGCAAAACTCCCATTGAAGTCAATGGGGCCAGGAAATCACCTTTAAACTTCAGAGAGAAATCTGGCTCAGTATACAGAGCTGCAGAAATATGGTCCGTAGGCCTGGACTCAGTATTCAGCTCTGGCACTGATAAGTTGTGTAACCCTTTGTCATGATTCCTTCTGCCTCCGTTTCTTTATCTGTAAATTGCAGATGATAGTGTTTAGCCTTCATAAAATAGTTTTAGATCAATGAATGGACACAGCCATATAAGCACTAAATATCATTCATATTGTACATCCAGATCTCTTTTATGCCTTCCCATTATGCTTTCCCCAAAACTCAGACAAAAGGTGAATCTTATTTCAGAATAAGAATCTTAATCTAAAGAATTGGTCAGCATTTTTGTACGTTTGTTTTGTTATTTTCTTCTGCCCTTTCTGGTTTTGGCTGTGACTGGGAGTGAAAGTATAAAACCCTGCAAAAAGTTGTATCCTTGTGGTGTTTCCAATGAGCCTGAAACCTAGTAGAAATCTTGCAAGACACCTTGTCCCTATTAGAGCTCCAGCCCAAAGAGCTGGCGATAAAGGTGTCCACACTGAATCTCCAAACCTTTTAGATTCTTCCGTCACCATTTAAAAAGGCTTTTACTGAAGAAGGTGCTTTCATCTCTGCTCTCAGGGAAGATGAGAACTGTGCATCGACAACACGCTGGTCCCAATCCTCAACTAATCTAAGTGGCATAACACCAGAGGTGTCGATAGATTTACACCAGCTGAGGATCTGGCCCTGGCTATTTTCTTAAATCATCTGAATAAAATTGAGGACAAGCCCACAATGGGTTACTGCTGGAAGGGGAAGGAGAAAGAGGGTAGAATGCTCGCTTTTGCGGGAATGGAGTTCTCCAAGCCTGGCTGATCAAGAATGCCAGAGAGCTATGCCATCCAACAGTGCCACTGCTTGTTCACACCTGGCTCCATCTGGACATTTTACATAGTTAGCTACATTTACAGTATGGGTTCTATTTCCCCTGAGAAATGCAATTAAGCACCATTTAATGTGCCTTGAAATACTTCTCTAACTAGGCATTGCCCACAGTAGCTAAACATTGTCTGATATGATGTAACTACTGAATCAGAGAATTGCATGGCATTGAACTGAAACAAAAATGCTGTAGAATTATTCCCTTTCCACGTTCTGGTTTATTTCCTTTGTAAAGTTCTCTTTTCCTAGCCAAAAGAGCTATAATTAATAAAATTGCTGGGCACTAGACTGGCAGAAGAGATCACAGTTTGAACTTGGCTAGCTTCTTTCTCTGTAGCTCGGGTCTTTAATGATGAAAGATGTGTAAACAAGAAGAGACATTTCGAGTGCAATGGCTAGAAAACTGGCAGCAGCTGACAATACAGCATCTCAGCACATCCCAGGCAATCTGTTGTCCCGTGTGCAAATCAATTAAGGTTAGCAGATGGTGGAAAAGTTCAGTTTTAGAAGCCAAATTCTGTAGTGGTTTTGACGCTGCCCCCAAAACAGGTCTTATTGTGCTCCCATTAAAGCCAGGTAAAAACTTCAATTGGCCTCTAAGTGAGTGATGAAAGCCGCTGTTGGCTTTGATGCAGCGCCAGGAGATATTACGAGGAGAACATAATTTGAGTTTTCAATTATGAAATGCAGCCAAGTTTGCTGCCACTGGTTATTAATGAGGGGACCCACCTGAGTCAGTAAAATGGGCTGCCTTTTGAAAAAGAAATGAACGTAGGGAATTGTCAGCTACAACATTTTAGGGCTCAGTTGATTCCAGATGAAGAAATAAAGCCAGCTGTTAACGATGGGAAGTATGGAAGGCTGGTGGGTACAGGGCTCAACAAGTGTAACACTTACATCATACAGCAGTGCATGACAGCAAATCCAATCTAATGGCTACAACAAGGAACTGACAGCCAGGACTCCTCAGTTCTTTTCCTGACTCCATTATTGAGTTATTTTGTGCCCTAAGGGGAATTTCTTTAACCTCTTCATGCCTCAATTTCCCCATCTTTAAAGTGTGTGTAATAATTCAATACAACATAGATTATGCAGAGGCCTTGGAGGGAACACCTGAAATCTGCAGATAATCACAGGTACAGATATGTGGAGATCTTTGCCTTCTGCTTTAAATGCACTTTTACGTGTGTATTGCCTTTAATCTCACCAACCAGCTTCCACATGTCACCAGCCTTTGATGGTGTGTGCTGACCTTAAGCAGCCTCCCAAGTGTCTCCACTCCCCAGCAACCTTCTAGTAACTGAGGATTTTATATTTTACGCTCATTTTAAGGGTGGGGAAACTAATGTGCAGAGCGGTTCAGTGACTTGCCCCAGTGGTAAGGCACAATTCACGGAGCTGGAATCAGAGTCATTTTATAGCACGGGATAAAGACTACATATTCTATCCTATACCTGGCAATGTCCATACTACATAGCCTGAGGAGGCTCAAAGGGAACTCTGTAGAGCTTTCTAAAGGCAGGTCAGTTGTCTTTAAGCAGTGAAGCACAAAAACATTTATAGGTTTCACAACAAAGATTACTTAGCCAGTGTCTCCATGGCCATTTGGTTCAGAAAGACACAATAGGGCAGAAGCGCTCTAATGCACTATACACCAAGCTATATTAGGAGATGGTCTGGCTCAAGTCCTTTAGTACTGCTACATCCTGCATTAGCCAGACTTGGAAGTTGGCCCCTTATGTAATCAAGAAGCATGATCCTGTTTGGGATAATGGCAGTGCATTGGAGCAAGTGAGAGGGATATAGCTGTGTGTAGCACACTGTCATTGGTAGGCTTAGTTATTTATGGTTGGTAAAGCTTTTTGAGTCATGGATTAAAGGCAAATATAATTCACATCTTTGCTAGGAAACCAGACCCACACATCTAAATCTCTGCTGATGCAGCTCCTTCAGTGTTAGCAACAGTGGATACTGTCAGGTAAAGAAGGCTGTAAAGTACAGTGGTTGCCATTGACAAGTCAACATTTGTCACAGCACAGTATCTGAGATGCTGACCTTATTTCCTATTCTTAGTATAAGGGACAACTGTAGTTGCTCAGATGCTGTGGGGTGGTAGGAACTGGTAAATGTTGATTTACTAAAGACAATAGCTCCATTCTCCCACTCAGCAGTACTCTCCCCTCCACCGTCCTTTGAGCAGTATCTTGAAAATAACTGCTTCTGGAAGTGGTGAAATAACAATGAAATATCTTGCAACTGCCCTTTCAGGTCAGATGTAAGGTAGGAGTGGGGACCCCTACAGCAATGGGGTGGGGAGAGAACTGCCAAACTTTTACAGCAAGTTCTAGATGTTTGCTAAAGCAACCAGAACATTTAGAATGAAAAAAGGAGGGAAGCACTGTGTCAAAAAATAGGTGAGCCTGTTTCAGTGTTCTGAATTAATTGTGTTCTTCATTGATATGTAATCATGTGTCTGGAGCCCAAGCATTGTTTTTCATCTCCTAGGAGGGCTGCCATTTTTTGTTCTGCCAGCCAAACAAGCTTTGTGTGAACTCTCTCTGAGGAAGTGAACTCAGAAAGTCCTTTGATTCTTCTGTGGCCCTTGTTGTAATGGTTGTTAAAGCTACCCTCCTTTCGATCTTTGCCAGGCTTTCATGCTTTAATTTCTCATGACTCCTACAGCTTCACCTTCTTTCTGCTCAGTGCAACCCAGTTTACTGGCCTCCCCGCTAGCAGCTCCTGCTCCCTTCCTGCCTAACTTCCCTCCCTTTGATCACTCCTTTTGCTCACATTCACAAAGCCTGCCCTTGGACCACCAGTGTGGGTGACTTGTGTCTCCCTCACTGCCTGCTCCCTCTGTCTGCTGCAGAGATCAATGGATGCCTAATCTAAGGGGCAGGTATAATGCTGGCTGCTGGTTTTGACAATGGCTAAAAATATACCCTGTCTCTTTGGATGTTGCTTGTGATGCATGAAAACTGGCTGGAACCAAAGACCTAGTTAATAAGATGGCACAGTTACCTGTGCTAATACTGAACCAAAATGTACCCAAATACTAAAAACAATGATTAATACACACTCAGTGATCTGCCCTCTCATCAGCATCTATCATGCCTTGAATCTGAGACTTTTAGTTGGGACTAGCGCTTATAGAGTGGGCTAAATCCATGATTCCTAGATTTCTTACATTCAATCATCAGTAAAATGGAGCTAATACTTACCTAATTCAAAGGGGGGTGATGTGTGTTTGCAAAGCCCTTTGAGGTCCATGGATGAGAGTACAATATAAGGAAGTCCAAAGTATTCATGTTGGATAAACACAAAGGAGTGTTCATAAGAAACAGAAACCAAATCCTTTGATTCATTTGTTCTAGCTTCTGTTTCAAAACCAAAAGGTAATTTGATTCAACTGATTTAATCCCTGTTTTTTATTTAATTCACCTGGGTCTTTTAACTCTGGTTTTTAATTCTATTTTTCTCTTAGTGTCTGTGCTGTGGAATCAAAGGGAAGTTTATCTCTGTTTCTATTTGTTAAAAACCCAGCGTATTGAAAATATACTATTAAAGAACAAAGTACTAGGGTAAAAATATATTGTTTCATTTCAGTGAAAGAGAACAGAGTACAAAGACATTTAATCATTTCATTAAATCAAAGATATGCAGATCACACATTCATTTAAATCAATAGTTGCAGATATGCTCTTTCTGGACAGCTCACATGTAAAGCTCTATCCATGAACAATGTCCCTGACTCACCTCACTTCAGAATGGAGGGCCGTCCATAATTTCCTTTTGGCAGGATGAATCAAAGCGATGGTGCACCCAAAAACTACACAGAAAACCCTGTTCAAACGTATGCATGCAACTGTGGGTGGATTTTACAGCTGACCTTGACGTAACTGTGCTTGTGTGTGCTCATCATTTATAATTGATAGGGGCTTTCATCTCATTAGTGCTTTACAGCCCAGATCCTTTGGCATGGAATGTCTTCTCTACACTGAAACTCCAGATTGTGAAAGCTCTAAACCTGGCATAGTGTTTGGGGTATACATTCAATGTTGTGGCTTCTGCCACTGGGCCCATTAGAGCCACAGACAGCTGGGCTACACTTAGATTAGGCTTCAGGCTGCGGCATATTACACCAAGGCACCTGCTGGCACAGAACAGGCTCAACAGGACTGGGGGACTAGAAAGGCCACCTATGCCCCTTTGAAACATTGCACCATTCACACCATGCCCTTCTGAGCAGTACTGTGCCCACTTCCCCTGTAGCTGAAGATATGGCACAGTATGTTCAAAGCATTTCGGTAACAGTGCGTTATCTTCCCTACACCCACATGAGATAGATGAATAAAGATAATAATCCTGGTTTACGGGAGGGAGAGGAGACTTGTGCAAGACCACAGAAAGAGCTGGGGTCAGAGCTGGCAATAGAATTCAGGGGCGCCAGGCAGTCCTGCGCACATGCTTAATTAACAGGGAATTATGCATTCATCAGAGAACCGAACCCCAAAGAAAGGCAAGCACAGAGGGACAGTAGAAGAGTTTAATGGACTTGTGGCTACCCCCAGAGAGATTTCTAATCCAGGGAACTAACTAACGGGCATACAACACTAGAGTTGTGTGTGGCTCAGGAAACCTAGGCCTCAAAAATTCCTATCACTTTGGACAGTTTTGTTGTAAGAATTAAGTGATGCTTACATGTGGCCATTGTCTTAATATGTGCTATTAAACCTGTGCTTCTTTGTTTTATTTATTCAGAGGACGAATGAAAAATGTCACTTTGATCACCCTCACCTTGTATATGCTGGGCCTGATCCCCAAGCATAAAGGAAAAATTCTTGACACACCAGGGGAGAAAAAGTATGATTTAGTTGGGGTTGGTCCTTCTTTGAGCAGGGGTTGGACTAGATGCCCTCCTGAGGTGCCTTCCAAGCCTAATCTATCATTCTATGACTATGAAAAGGGCAGGTGGATTTACAGTCTTTCTTCCCCTCAATGTTATGGGCTGCTGGGCACCAAACTGACCCTGGTAAAATAAGAGCAGCTTCTGGACAGCTGTAAATTGCAGCAGTGATAATTGTCCCCTTGAGACCACTGCATCAGTCAGGATTTCCAGAGAAAAAATGGGCTTCTACATGACCCATTTGGGCTCAAGGGGTGTAAATAAGTTTTGGCAACACTTCTTCAATGGTTTTGAGCCAGAGAGGTGGCAAGCAATACACAACAGGTCTTAAAGTGCCCATATCTGCAAACTACTACTTTGAGACACAGGTGTATTACTGATGGCTTTGAAGCACTCAGAAAGGTGGAGCAGCAGAAGGTGACTGCTAACATTCACAAAGGAGCAGAAACAATCCATGAATGCAATTAAATTATATCATCTCAAGAACATACCACTTGTACTACTGGTAAACTGTTTTTAAGTGAGCCAATCAGGATGGGTGGACAGAGGTGTGCTCTGGTTCTCTCCGTCCCCCAAAGAAAATGAGGGGGATTGGGCCTGAGATGATAAATGAATTTGAGACCAAAGGAGAGAGTGTTTTATGGTTTGTTTTGGTCTTTCACACTAAGTACCCAATTCTGTGCAAATCACCTGACTTCAGTGAAGTCACACGGGTATAAATAAGTGCCCTAGCTAAGTAGATAATATATTGTCTCCTCAGAGAGAAGACAGGAGATTGTTTCTACAATGGGTGCTGTAAGTTTTAGAGAATGTTCTTATCTTTCCTGTAACAGAGCTTTCTAATGGCATGAACAAACCTATTCAACAGTATTTAATACAGGAGTTTCTGTATATTCTAACTGTAGTTCTCCTCTGTGCTGTGTGATTGCTGCTTTGTAAATAGTATTAATAAATGGTATAATGTCAATACTATTTTATAATGTCACATTTAAGAGTGCCCCCTCTCTTGCAAAGCCAGTTAAACCAAAGAGAATAAGGTCATTATGAGCCATTATTCCAGCATAGAGGAGAGCATTTGAAAAAACAGACATCAGGCCATTGTGAAACCATGGTCCCATTTCGGGATAAGTCAAGGTGACATTATCGCAGAGGTGGAATCCTGGACAGGCTTGACATTTAGTCAATGCTTGCTACAGTACTAAGGTGGGTGGAAGAGAAGTCCATGATAGTTATTGTAACAGATATAACAATATCTTGGACAAATCTTATTAAATTAAGCTGAACATATTTTGAGTTAATAGTATTAAAAATGCAAATGTTTATGTACTATGGTGAAATTGTATGTAACTTCTCTAGGAGGAGGTCATATGCCAGTATAATTCCTCTGGTTATCAGCTATTTGAAGTTTTGCCTGGGGAGGGGACCAATTGTCTGACTGATTACCTATTCACAGTCTCTTCAAAGTTTCATACTGGATTCTCTACAAATCAGCAGACAAAGAAAAGATGTTGGGATTAAATAACCTGAGGTTAAACTGACTATAGGTGTTTGTTCTGATCCAGCAAACAGATAGGACTTCCAGAACACAGAGGGCCCCAATCTTTAGGGAAAGGTTGGAAGGTCTGACACAGACAAGAGCCTTTGTGGAGAAGAAGACCAGGGATGCTCTCTGGTAAGATTATTAGCCTGTGCATAGGGTTTTTTTTTTATTGCTTTTGTCTCTGTAGTGCTTTTACCTTAAGAATAAAATATGCTTGCTTATAAAAAACTGTGTGGTAACATGTAACAGTGGGCAATTATGTTGTTATTGGTCCCTAAAGAGAGAGAAAATAGGCCTGTTCAGACAGACTACCTTTTTCTGGGAATAACACAGTGAAGGCAGGGAACTATTGAGCCTGGAAATATCCTGGTCAGAAGGGAGAGGCATGTGGGCCTTGGCCCAAGAGACACAAGAGCTGAGGTGCTGAAAGACTGAGAACGGATGCCCTGTTGGACCACTAAGAGGAAATACCGGTGCAGTCACCTTGAATTGTGACAACTATATTCAGGAAGTTTTCCATATGACTATCTTAGTGATTAGGACAAGTTGAAGCTAAGATATTTGTAGAACCACTTTATCAGCTTCATCTTCAAGAAATGTCCCTTGAGAGAGAGAAGTTGGGAGTGCTGAGAAATTACCCAAAACTAGAAATTGTCTAGTATTGACCTTGTTCTTTGACAACAAACAGTGAATTTACATACATGAACTAACATGCAGCTACAAATTAGGAAGTGGAAGTAGCAGACAAGCAGAGGGAAAATATCTGGAACAGCAGTAAAGGCTGCAGGGTAATAAGCATAGCAAGTCAAAGGCAAAGCAAACTGAGGGCACCCATTTCTAGGAAAACAAGACCAGTCACATGCCTCCATGTTAGTCAAAGTTGAACCCAGTGACTGGGAAACTGGATGATTTTTCTCTCAGTCCTTCCCTCACAAGAACCTCCCATGCTCTCTGTGATTCTCTCCTTGTATGACAGACCTGTCTTCTCCACAGTTTCTCCCCAACTGAACTCCCTCAGGCTTCTTATAAGGCCCAGGTGTCTAATACTCCTCCTCTGGCCACACTACCTCTGGTTAGAAGGCAATCAGCCAGTCACCTCAATGACTCTAACTGAGGTTCTTTCCCTTCTCTAGCAGGTGATGGGAGAAAACCTCAACACAGGATCCCTTTCATCATTATTATTTTTATTATTTGTATTACACTAGCAACCAAAGCCCCATCTAGAATCCCATTGCTCTAGGCACTGTATAAGCATATAGTAAAAGACCACAAAGTAGTTGAAGAGCTTGCAAGACAAGTCATTTAAGACAAGATGCAACATGTGGGTGCAACATACAAATGGTAAGGAGGATGAGGATAATAGTGATAGGAAACGTGGTCACACAAACTCGCTAGATGGATCTGAGTCAATTTTTAAAAATTAGCTATAAATAAACAAATAAATAGAATCAACGTTAGTAGTCCCTACTGGTGATCTGCTTTGCCATTATCAGCTTCTATATACTTGTCAAGGTACTTCAGTGGCCACAGTACCTGGGTTCCTTCCATAAGTTTAGAATGGTGATAATGCCATCTTCCTTTTCTTTCCCAGACAACATGAGACAGGCTTAGGGATCTTGAGGTTTTTGGCATCACAGGAGAAGTAGGTCTTGGGTAGTGACTTTATGGACTAGTCCAGAGAAGACATTCCATGTATAAGGTGCAGCATGGAAGAAAGCACCCAGCTTCTTGTGAAAGAAATGGACAAATGGGCATTCAGAACTGGCATCATTGACACAGCGGGGGAGCCAGGGAGCAACTTAAAACACAAGCCAAGAGAATCTAAGCTGTGAAGAATCTTACGTGAGGAGCAAGAGGCTAGAATCTGATACAATGAGGAGTTCAAGGTGGATGATGTAATCAGAATGGCAAGCCAACAAAATGAGTTTAGTGGCAAGATTTAGATGTGTGGAGCTGGAGAGAAGTGAGTGTCATAGATGATATCCAAGCTGCTTGTCTGCCTGACAGGGAGGATTGAGGGTCTGTCCACAGTGATTGAGAAAAAGGGGAGTGAGGAAGGCTTAGGAGTGAAGGCAAGGAGTTCAGCTTTGGTCATGTTAATTCTAAACTGATAGTGAGCAATCCAGGAGAAGTCAAAGAAGACAGGCCAAAATGGAGAAGTAGAGCAAAGGAGATGGCTCCAGAGAGGAGTGGTCAGTCTGTGAGTCATTCTCATAAAGAAGGTAGTTGAACCCATGTGGGTAGATGAGCTCATCTAGAGAAAGAGAAAAGAGGAACAAAGGACAGCTCTGTTTTCATGGAGACAGTAGCCTCCTCTCACATTGGTGACAAGGCTATGTGCATTGAGGTCAGTTGGGTAACATGAATGTAGGATTTATGTAAGTGAAACGAGAGTCAGGCCCATTATTTCTAACTTTCACCCTCGTATCCTTCAATCAGTTTTATGTTGTTTCTCTTAAAACTTAATTATAACTTGCATTGCAAGTACTGGGGAAAAGTCTCAATGATATAGTGCTCATATAAATCAACATTTCTCTTTCAAACTTGGTTGAAAGTCAAAAATATACAGTGCTGTGTGAGAAAGCACCAAGAGCAAAAATGTGTCCTTGTTTAACTGTGATAGGATTATTGTGAGGGCAATAAATTACCTAGAGATAATATGAATTGCTCATACTGAAAGGATCAGTTCACCATTTGGTGATACAAGTGAACAGGATGATCTTTTCTGGTCAATTTCAGGTGCTATCATAACATATCTAATTCCATCATTTAATAATAAAGTTTTATCATATCATATTAGTTAGTGATACAAGATGTAAATAACTGGCCAGTACCTATTTATTTCATTTTGGTTGTTTAAGTTTCGAACATTTTAATTGTTTTATTCACTACAAGTATCAACAAAAAGAAATACAGCAAATGATACCTGCAACTGAAAAGCTGCCTGAGTGCGGTATGTTTCAGTAGGATACTTACATGAGGCTGTTAAATATTAGAGCTGATCAGAAACCAGAATTCCCATCTCATGGGACTCTGATATTTCAACATTTTTTTTTTGTCCCAAATCAGGATGAGAAGTTTCAGTTTGGAACTGCCACAATTTCATTTCTAGATTTTCAATTGATTTTCAACTGATGTGAAACATTTTGAAATTCCAGTTGCATTTTGGCTTGGTCCAACCTTACACTGCATCTTCCTGAGCCACTGCAGTGTCTGATAGGGAATGTTGCTCAGAGGCCTCAGACCCTACTCTGTGCTATTGGCTGGGCTCCTCAATCAGATTACATCTCCTGTGATGCACCACAGTTATGGTACTCCCATGATGCAGTGGTGGCCATAGATTCATGTCAACCTGATCCAAAGTGAAATGCTCCATTGCAATTTTTCTGTTAGCAAATCAAAAAATGTTGGCATAAACAAAATTTTCCAACAAAAAATTTTTGAATTTGAAGAAGTCACGTTTTCTGCTGAAAAAATCTTTTGGCAGAAAATTATCAATCCACTCTTTCATATGTATACTTTATATACTGCTACTTCATGGCATTTTAGCCAGAACCCATAGTAAGGAGCAGTGCTAAGCCTCACTGCCCAAGAAGGACCATCAGGGGCCATTCTGACTCTCAGAGATCTCCTGTAGCACTGGAGACTACACAGATTGCAACATCCCTTTACAAGGGGCAGCATTACCCTCCCAGACACATGTGACCTACTCTCTCTCCCACTCCTGTGGCCCAGTTGCTCACCAGGAAGGGCACCTTAGTGTTAGCCCTTGTACTTCCCTTCATGCAGGGACTGCAATTCTAGGAAGCCCTTGTGTAGCCTCGCAGTAGGTTAGAGGAAGTTCCTCCCTCCCTCCCTGCACTGCCCAGCCGTATAAAGGATAGTCACAATCCAGCCCATGGTGACTTCTTATTTGCTTTTGGGATTTTTCAGGACAATTACATGATCTTACAAAGGGTACTAGAGTACACCCTGAAGACGACAATCATCCATTCATTCCAAGGAAAGGACCAATATGAATGTAAGCTTCTCCATGCACTCTACTAACGTGCCTGGACCTTCACATTAGGGAACCACTTATAAACAGGAGACAATAGTTCATCCTTCACAGCTCCTACGGTGGTTAGCCTCTCAGATCAGGCTGCCAACTGGTTTGCCAGTCAGTGGCAGTAACAGCGGGGGTGTTGATGTGTCCATTGGTAACTGGACTGAGTCCACAATGGCTTCCTTCATATTAGTTCAGGTAATTAAGCATTCACTGGCTTCCAGATGTTTAGAAAATATGACATTTGAGTACATATGGAAACTTTAATCCTCTCAAATGGGGGCCATTAAAAGGAATCAGTCCATTAGCACACAGCTGAGTTTCTGTTAGTTGAAGAGGTTCATAGTATGATAGGCAAATACTGTACTATTGGAAGGCTTCCATTTCTGCAGTTAGTGTTTCATTTGCTCACTACAGCCAAATCCTGAAGTGTCTACTCAGGCAAAACTTTAACTGAAGTCAGCGAACCAAATCAAACCCAAAGGGACTCAACTGCACTTTTGCCTGAGTAAAGATTGATGAGTGAAGTCTGAGTAGGGACGTCAGGATTGGACCCAATCTGAACGGGATACTTTATCCTATCATCATGATTTCATTCCTTCCACTACGTTGTAGTTTAGAATATTTCCTCTGTTTCCTGGAGGGGGAGAGTGTTAAGAAGAATATCTCTGGGATTCTTGTTTTCATGCTGAGCATAAATGATTTACCAGGTAAACCAAACAATTTAGTTAATATGAAACAATATAGATGATAAAGAGGATCCTGGGGAGATGCAGAAAAAAGAAATGAGGAAATTGCCCAGCTATAGTAGTAGGAATAATGCACAAGATTTAGATTAAAGTATAATTTATCATGTGAGTCATGATGAGAAGAGGGTGCTAAACTGATTCACAGGATGAAAGAGCAGCTGCAACAAGCACTGTGTGCTATACATGCAAATGAATCAGCCAGGCTGATAGATCTCTTTTTAGTCAGTCAGCATTGTTGTTTTCAGTTTATAAATATGTATATATTTTTAAACAACCCATGGTTCTTGTTATGAGAGATTGTGGCAAAAGGCTCTCACCTCTTTTGCACTCTCACTCTAGGCTGCCTTGGATATAGGGCTCCATTATCCCCCAAACACAATCCTATAAAAAAAGATATGACGGTGTGTTGTTCTAAAGACCCTGTAAGCTTTTGTTCTGATGATCTCTTACTGGCTAACTCCCCTGATGTCTATAGGCCTGATTCTCCACTGCCTTGCCCCCGTGTGCCATCTCTCTGCCAGGGCAATGCAAAGGGTACTTATATTGGTATAAGTGAAAGAAGAATTCTGAGCTGGTAGCATTTTACACTCAATTTGTACAGGTATAAATTGCTACACATGGCGCCAACTGGCACAGAGTAAGACTTTCTTTATTTAAATATATGGGGCCTGATTCACCCAGGCTCTGTGGCAGCATGGTACTCTTCCAGTAACCCAAAAGGACCTGGGCCTAGTATAGGTCTATGACAGCTTTGCATCACCAGAGCAACACAAAGCAGCCAGAGTATATCAGTGAATCTGGCCTGAGAGGGCCGAATCCTAAAGTCCTTACTCAATCCTTACTCAATCAAAACTTCCACGGGATTCTATATGCCAGGCCATACTCACCTACGTGTACCACATGCCTTATGCCAGCCAGACAATGCAAAACTATTGCAAACTTGATTTAATGGGCCAGTGAGGCCAGGTTCAGAACTGCTTTGTGTCCCTGTCCTATTCTATTCTACATAGGTTCTTACACTACCCTCATCACTTGTATCTGAATGCCATCCAGCAGTGCCCTAAGCGACTTGACTAATGTCTGTCAAGTGTTTGATCTCTCCCCTTCTCCTCAGGGAAGAAATGTGTGCAGTGAAGTGTCTTGTTTTGGTAGGGTTGTTGCTATGATTATTACTATTTAATACACATGATGCTCTGTGTTTGTGTTAGAGAAGGCAAGGTCCAAGAACTGTGCTTTACACTTGGAGTGGGGAGTGATAAAGTTTGTGATGGTCCCTTTGTTCATTCCACAGCCTCAGACCCCCACCCCCGCCCTACCAGAGAGCTCTGTCTCCCACACAGACAAGCTTTACCCTTATTGTAGAAAGTTCCTTTGTGCCAGAGGAGCAGAGGTGTTAACCATGATCCTCATCCTGGGACTCTGGGTGATCTTTTAGATGTCCTGGGCCCAAGCCATTGAATGCCCTGTAGATAAAGACAGAGACCTTGAACTTCTTTCAATATCCTGTGGAAACCATTGTAGAGAACTGAGGACAGATGTGATGTGCTCGCGTTACATGTGTTGCTGGGGAGATGAGCTGCAGATTTCTGTACTTGTTGAAGTTCCCTATGCACTCAAGGACTCATGCCCATATTGTGTTGCTGTAGTCCAGCTGTGAGCTGGCAAAGGCATGATATCTGAGGCCAGGTCATCCCCTGCCAGGGTGGGCTGGAGTCTCCTTACCAGCCAGAGATGGTAGAAAGCACGGATGTTCCTGTCTGTGAGCTTAGTGTCATCAAGTAATCCAACTGAATTAACAACTGTGAATGTGTGCCATCAGCCAAAGAAGACTGTGCCATGGCTGCAACCCCTCCAAAATGCTTTCCTCTGCCTACCAGCATCTACAAACCACCTCAAACACGATTGTAACAAGTAATTTGCAGAGTAGCATGGTAAGTTGTACCCAGATACATAACAGGAAAAAAGCATTAGCACTGTCACTGAAGTGCATTGTACTAGCTGGAATCAGTGAATTCCTGGCCCTTGGTATCTTACATCTGGCATGTTGCTCCCATTTTTCAGTATTGAAAAAAATTACAATTCTGCTTCCATTGCTTTTCATCTTGCAGTGACAGTAGAACACAAACTATTTCCTCTCTCTGATACAGCAGGCTTTCAGAAGCGCTCACTTTAGAGTTTACATAGTTATCTTTCAAGTTTGCTTTTCATTTTTTTCTGTGCTGTTTTACTCCTTCCCTCTAGCACTCAGACCCTGTGGCTTCTTAAATGCTGCTTCCAGTTAAGAGGAAGGTGAGCGAGTGGCTGTTTCTGTCTAGCTGATGTAAAATGATTTCCTGTGCCCTCACTCTCTGAACAGTGATTGTCTATAGAGTACCTGCAGGGAAATTCCTTTTGATACAAATCTCCCAGAGGCCACAGTTACACAATCTACTTTGTTCTCTGTTTTTAAATACACCTCAATTTACGGACCACCTGAAATACCAGCCAACAAACTAAGAGTGCCACAATCAGCTCAATCTACCACCAGGACAAATGGTCTGACGCACTAACGTAGGTTATCACTCTGTAGTCTGAGGCGAGATCCTGGTTTTATCCAAGTGCTTTCTGGTATCAGGAAGATGAATGGGAAGCTTCCTTCACAATCTAAATGTCTTGGGTCAAACTTACTGCCCTCTACTTCCATTTTCAGAGGGGGCTAAATAGGAGTCGATCTGGGGGCAGAGGGCCCAGATGTGTGTTGCAGGAGTCACTGGGAAGGCAAGCTCAACTGAATGCCCTTACTTTATCCTTGATCGCACAGAATCCTTTCCAGTGGAACTGAGTTATTGTGGGTGGGGAGGGGCAGGCCAGAGGAAGGGAGGGGTTGTTGCTGTGGGGACAGTTCCTCTCTGTGACATCATCCTCTGCCTCCATCTGGCCTACATGGATTCTTATTGACTTATGTTGGCTCCCCAAACCCTGCCTAGGAGTCAGGCAACAAGGGGAGTCTACAGGTCTGTGGTGAGACATAGGCAGTCTGGTTCTCCTCTCCACTGCCAGCTCCAGCAACTGTAACATGAGTCTTGTGATTTTTGGTGTTTTTTTTTCAAAACTCAGATCCTGGAGTCATGTGAGAATCTCAACGTTCATTGGAAATAAAAGCAAGTTTCTAGCCCTCAGGGCTGCCAAGGAAAGCTTGAAAATGTGATCCTTAAAGAGTCAAAAACGGCAAACAAAAGGGACCAAAAATGTAGTGCTTGTCAAAAATATGGTGATTTTTAGGCCAGTGTCATGATTTGGGGTGGTGGTGGAGGGGGCTGACTCATGATTTTGAAAGCTTGGAATTGCCAACATGGTCTCACTCTTAAACAGGACTCACTCCAGTAAAGCCAATGGAATTACACAGGGGTAAAAGCAATCTTAGTGAGAAGAAAAGCAGGGTCTCCATGCACTTGGTCCTGATGTTCACAGATTTCCTGAGATCCACAAATTTCAGGAGCAGAACACCATCCCCACTCTGCAGAGGACAAAACCTATCGGCAAGAAAATGACTGGATAAATATGCTGATTATCTATCTATGTTTTTATATGGTCACCCATCTCTGTGGTATCTGACCACTTGCCATGAGAATTAAATATAGAAATATCTCAAATTATACAAATCTCTCTCTCTGTCTCCCCCCTCGCCCTTTCCCCTCTCCTTCCCTGCCAGCAGGAATAAGTTTCAAATTATTGTTGGGCTTTTAAAAAAGAAATCTGTATAAGTGTCAGCATGTTGATGTGTTAGACAGGGTTTTTACAGGACAACTAAGTCAAAGAAATGGGTTTTGCATTTAGTGGGGAATGTGACTAGGGTGGTGACTGCACTGGGATCATTCATGGACCAACATGAGTAAATGCAAAGCAGAATACAATGTTGGATGATACCAAAATAAATAAATATTGGACTACTATAGAGCAAAGCTCTTGTCTTTGAGAACACACATAACTGAGCACATTTTTATCCCAGGATAAAAATTACAGGATAACTGAAGTTTATTTGTCTGCACAGTAAGACTAAGCAAATTTGATCTTACAAGATGTTCACCAAAAATGTGTGGTGTGCTTTGGGACTTCTATTCACAGAGATTTTTATGATCACATTTCAAGGCTAATTATGCTCATTTCACTCTGGAAAAGCAGTGTAATTTCTTCCTCTTTGTGAGGATTAATAGATTCACAGAAATTAGAGATGGAAAAAGCCTATTAGGACATCTGGTCCATCCCCTTGTCAGTGTGGGATAGTTCACTATTGCATATTTTCAGGTGCCTTATCCAGTCTAATTTCAACTATCAAGAACCTTGTCTGGGGAGACTATCCCATAATCTAATGGGTTTCAGCATTGAAGACCAGCTGTGTATAAATAGTCCTATCACCATCCGACATTTGGGAATTTTAATTTTGGTTAATCTCTTGGTCCCTTCCTCTCAGTTGGAAATAACTGTGGCTTTATAGATTTGTTCGTAAAGTATGGCTGTGTCTCTGGACTAAACCATTTAGGGCCAGGTTGGGATAGCCTTACATAGAGTAATATCTTATTTCATGAGCAGTCCCATTGAAGCCACTGGGGCTACTTCTGGAGTAAAGGCATCAGAATCTAGCCCTTAAAGTTCCAGCAACAGCCAAAGACATCAGAAAGCACTGAAGCAGACTCAGCTATTCTCTTTTTCTGTGTTTGCATTAAGTTTGGGGCGGAGTTATATTTATCCACAGTCTGATGGTGGCCAAGTTTTCAAAAAATGACTGGTGGTTGTGGATATTTAAATTGAGATACCTTAAATGGACTCAATTTTCAGAAGGAAGGTGCTCAGCACCTTCTGAAAACAGCCCCTTTAAGGTATCTCAAGTTAGATACCAAATCCTTAAGTCGCCCCAAATTACTAGTCATCTTTCAAAATTCTAACCACATTAGAAGTCTTTACGATCATTTCTGGAAAAGGATAGGGATGTGCAACACATTTTTCTGGACAAATGGCTTCATTGTCTTTGTTTACCATGTCCAGAATGGAAGAGTCAATCTGACCAAACTGCATTGCTGTAAGAGCTGAACTAAAGACTACTGGAAATCTTCCTATTGACTTCAATGGCCTTTGAACCAGATCCTAAGGCAACTTATTTTAAATAGTATATAAGGAAACAACTACTAGAATTAGAAGGACTCTGTCTTTTGAGGAAGTCAAGAGATCTGATATGATTCTTGAGTCAAATACTTCGTTCCGGGACAAGTCACTGGTTAATCTCACTGTGGTTCAGCTTCCTCATCTGTAAAATGGGGATAATCACACCTCTGTGCCTCATGTTAGTGTGATAACAATACATTCATTAATGTTTGTAAAGCATTTTGAAATTCTTAGTGTTGGAGAAGTGTAAAATATTATTATTAGAAATAATCAACTTTCAGATTATAAAAGCACAATTTAACGACAGGCTTAAATTAATCGCTCTGTTTGGAATTTTTCATGAACTATTCACCCACTTCTGCTTCTGATTGATACGGTCTTCATCAGTGAAACTCGGATCTTTCTTTTTATTCATTGCTATCCATCAGCTTTTGCTGCACAGAATTGTGAGAGATGAGGATCATATGGCATGCTGGGTTTGTAAGTTGTTTTCATGCATCAGCTCCTGCTTTCAAGGGCAGGGATGACAAATTGAATACTGAGCAACTGTTACTTTTACAGATAAAATATGCTTCAGAAGTGGATAGAGCACACACTTACGATTGTGCTCATCACAGGCCACTAATATATCAACTGCCACTAAGGGATAACAGCCTACAACCATCAGATATTGATCTCCCCTATTGTCAGCAGCAGCTTGAATTAGGAAAACAATGTATTTTTAGCTCATATAAAAATAAATTAATAGTAGGTTTCCTGCACAGAAATAGTTTGATTTGCTGGTATTGTACATAAAAGCATCATAGTTTACTAAGATAAGAGATCAATGGAAACAGAAAAGGCTTATTAAGTCCCTGCAAGCATAAAACAGAGGGTCAGCCCCAAACCACTACCTTTGCACCACCCAGATGACACAAAGGCAGGAGAGACTGGCTGGTTCCTATGTCACTTTCCCGACAGCTCCCATGGGGGCAAGGAAGTGGGTGAAGTTACTGAGGGTAGGACCATCAAGGGATGGAGAGTGAATATGCTCCAGCAGTCCTCATCTGAGGGATGCTCCCTTTGGGACAGTTGCTGGGTGGTGCATGTTAGACCAATCTCCAAGCTTTGTCTAGAGTTGGGGCCAGTCGGAGAATAGCAGAGTCAGTCCCCCAACTCTCTATGCCTAGCAGAAGCTGGATGTAGCACAGAATACGACCAAGTCCCCAGCAAAGAATCCTATATTCACTGCATCCGACGAAGTAGGTTTCTGCCCATGAAAGCTTATGCCAAAATAAATTCATTGGTCTTTAAGGTGCCACAGAACTCTCGCTGTTATATTAACCTATCGCAGTTTGCCAAATGGTCAGACAACAGGTTGATAAAGGGTGTGTATAAAGGTCAGCTTTCTCCAGGGCTGTCAAACCAGCCACTTTCAGTCCTTTTCCGTCACCAAAAAAATGAACACCAGCAAAAAGAAAGGATAACATCTGTAAGTGGCAATGACAAATTTAAATCAGCATGAGAGCCCTTGTTCACAGTGAATAGAATGGTCTTATAGCACAAGTAGCCAGTTGAGATCAGTGGGGCTAGTCATGAAATAAGTTACTACACAGTGGAGTCAGGTGCTCCCAACCTGCCCCATAGGTGGCAACAAAAATAAATAGGGATCAATTATATGTAGAGCTTTAAAACACACTATCCAGTCCCAATGATGGAGCAGAACAACAAGCTAATAATACATGATACAGGAAAATATTCTTGAGAAAAGAATCTCTAGTGACCTGGGCAACAAATTGACTGAAATCCACCATCTATTCAATATTGTATGTTGCAAACTCTTATGCAATTCCTGATGGAATTTGTTGAATCTGATGTTTTATGACGTATATTTTATAAAGTAGAGGTTTTAATTAAAATTTGATCAAGTTTATGGCTTGGTAGAATCTGCTAAGCTTTTTGGAATTCTTTAGTATTCAGGCACTGTATAAGAAGAAGCATGGCAATGAGAAAGGCTGAGCAGTCTATAGGAGTGTGCACTGGGACGGGAGAATTCTAATCCCAAAACTATTGCTCATTCTTCACCTTGGGAAAATTCAGTGCAGCAATCTGTTTGAGTTTTCCCATCTGTAAAGAGGGGCTGATACTCTTTGCTAATCTACTTCACAGGAGGATAGATTAAGGGCCTGATTCAAAATTACTTGAAGTCAGTGGAAATTTTCCCATTGACTTCAGGGAACTTTGTGTCACACCCTAATTAATGAATGCTTGTACCGCGGAAAGAGCTCTAAATGCAAAGCATATTAAATATGAGTGAGATCACTGTGTTGTTGTTTAATCATTATGAATACTGCTAAAAATACCATGAACAGGTGAAAACTTTATTGTGTAAATGCTTCCACAATACACACTTTTTTAAACTGAACAGAACAACATCTTAGAGCTATTAAGATTATTTTATTCATCACCTTGTTAATATGAAGTGGTTATTAAAGGAATAATTAATTGGGGAGGAAGTGATGTTGCTTCGTTTTCTGGTATAGGAAACTGTTCAGAAGACAAATGCATATTATCACCTCTTCCTTTTCTTGCTAGTATATTTACTGATGTCCTGCCCACAAGGGAAGCTCATCTCTTTTGATGAAAGAATAAGCTGTTTCAAAACAAAAAGGTAGATCAAAGTGAGGAACATTTCAATGAAAAAGGATGTCAGCCAGCAGGAGGATGAAAGCTAATGCACTATTGAAGAAAGAAGCCATTTTTGTTCAGTTTCCTGAGCACTAAATAAAATCAGTGTGCATTTTCAGTGTTTGTTCATTTCACATCCTGGACATTTGGGGTCACATAGTTACGAAGTAGCTAACTGTACATGCAAAATATTCATTCTCCTTTGCAAAACCAGGCACATTACGAGCAGATACTTGGTAGGTCCAGGTCCAGTTTGCTCGTTCAAGGGTGTGTTTTGCATGCACAGCGGTTCTGCATGCTGATTCTGAGGATACAGTTTTACGCACGATTTTTGAAAATGTGGTTCTGCTCATTTTCCATCAAGCTTTGCACTCTGCCAGCACTCTACCTTTGTCTGCCCAATTGCCAGTTTCTTAAACAAGTGCCTCCATGTCTTCTGTGATGCTGACAGACCTGATCACATCAGAGACACAGGCCAATTCACTTGTGTGTTAGTACAGATCAAAGTGAGTAACATATAAGTGTGTATTCAGATGTTTAACCTTCATGAAAACTAGTGGAATGTTACTTGTATTGTTTTCACTTCTCTGTTCCTGTTATAATGTAATAGCAAACATTTACATTGTGTGTGCCCATATAACTAAATAACCCATCAAAGAAATCTTGTGAAATGCTAATGAAAGACTATCAGAAAAGATGCTCATTCCAAAGCAAATGGCCATTGTGCTGACGATTGGAAGTCAAAAAGCTATATGCATTTCTAAGTCATCATCAAAGGAAAAGCCCATGTGGGTAGAGACATTGTCAGCTTGTCTTCTGTCAGAAGAAGATATAAAAATGGATTCAAAGAAAGATCCTTTATCCCTGAACTGGTAGGACTCTTTACGGGGAAGTGTACCAGATAGAAAGCAGAGATCCACAGAGACAATCTGGGTAACCCTGAAAAGGCTTTTGGGAGATTGGCAGTTTATTACATCATTGCCAGCATTTATGACTCACCTATTAATATATTTTATCTTCTTTAACGTCTCAATAATTCTCATTTCCTTTTCTTAGCTAATAAACCTATAGTTAGTTTACTACAGAATTGGCTGCCAGCACTGTCTTTGGTGTAAGTTCCAGAGTACTAAGTGACTGATCTCTTGAGACTGGGCAGATGTGGTCTAAATTTTGGTTCAAGTGACCATCACCCTAAAGTTCAGTGTGTTTGGGTGGATAGAGAGGCTAAGGGAACTGTCTGTGTCTCCATGGTAAGACTGATATAGGGATCCAGGAGTTCACAGTTCTTCCTGGTGTGATGAAATCTAATTATAGAACACACCACCGGTTTGGCGTGTCGGCTCCTGTTTTCTAACAATCTGCGCTAAGGTAGGCACGCTCACCTTTGTGAGCCGCTCTAGACAGCGTCACACTTCTACCACACACCCATGCATGAACCAACCCTCACGAGTTTATTCACTGAGTAGGGCCCCTCTCCATTTAAAGTCTCCCTTAAAATCCCATTTTTGCCATACCGCCTTTCATGAATCTCGCTGAAGTATATAAAAAAAACCCTTTGGTTGTCCTTCCTCTAACCTCTGTTTCTTTGTCTGTGTGCTTGTCTGTTTATAAACCAAGAACCTTGGAGCAGGGGCCAGCCCTCCTTGTACATCTGGAAAGCATCTAGCCAAGCATGAGCATTATCACACAAAAATAATAACGATCTCATAGCTATGAATTGCAGTTTATGCAAGGTCTCTTTGACTTGTGGGGGGTCCCCACTGAGTTGGTGTTTTCCACACTTACGCTAACTAGCGATGAGTCTGAACGTAAGTATTGCAAATATCACAAGCGTTTTGGGGTGTTGATTCCAAACACAGATCTGGATCCACAATTTGCAAATGGCCTTTCTTCTTACGGTAGGCTGAACACCCTAGCTTAGAACATCATCAGACTTTGGAGGGAATGGGGAGAGGCTGAATGGCAGATGCAGTTGTGAATTTTGTGGCTTTAGCCTATCCCTAATGTTAACACAGATAGTCTCTCCACTGAATCATTCTGAAAAACTAAAGACTGACAGATCCAGCATTTGTCTTTTCTTCTCTGATGTTCAAAATCATGACACTAGATGAAGCTGATCAGATACTTGGCAAGGACATTTCAGAGATTCTGCTACTAAACTGAAGGACCGTGTACAATTATCAGATTCAATAATCTAACTAAATGAATTTTTCCCCTTTTGAAGTCCTGAGGTCCTGTAATGGAAACCGTAACACAACATTTGAATTTACCATATACACTGCTTGCTACTCAAAGAGCTCAGAGTACTTTACAAAGGAGGTAAATGGTACTATTCCCATTTGACAGATAGGGTAACAGTGATGCAGAGAACTCAAATGACTTGCGCCAGGTCATGCAGTGAGTCAATGACTCCCAGTCACCCATTCTAGTCAATGGAAAAACCTGCCTCTGGTAGTGCTGTTGTCGGAAAGATGCTCATCTGGTCATGGGAGCACATGCAGGTGTCTGACACAGCAAAAACAACCTTTTTTTTCAGTGAAGCATACGCTACAAGTTAGTAACCGAAGATCTGCCCCAGGTGAATTATCTGGGAGTGGTGGTGACCTGCCTTCCTGGCAAAATGAAACGCATTCAGATTAGACACAGGAGCACTGGTGGTTATGTAATCCTTTTCCATAGGGTTCCTAGTGAAATATTATTTCACATCATTCACTCCTGTTATGTGGCCTGGAAATAATTCCGTATTGGAGCCTGGCTTGATTTGTTCTAGTGAAGCAGTGCTTTCTTTTTAAACAGTTACAGGCCCTAAATTTTGATTTTGGCTAAAAGGCATTATACAAAACCTAATATACACAAATGTTTTCATGGGGTTCTTTTCAATTTAATGGGCAATTAAAACAGTTTTCTTGGGGATTTAAGCATTTCCCAGCCATGCCGTGAACCCAGACGCAATGACATTGGGCTATTGCAATGTGTAATCCAGAAAGTAAGGGCAGGGCAAGGATGCAGAGAGCTGGTGAGACCTGGATAGGCTGAGGCTAAAGATTCGGGACCAGATTCAGTGGCATAGAAATTTTCTGATCTGTCCTTGTGCAGGACACAAAATGTGGGGGAAGGCTAGCAGTGGGGATGTCATTGTAATGACCTCCTTGTGTTCCATTAAACCCTAGAACCTTCTGCACAAGTTAAAACATCCTCAGACAGTGCCAGCTGTACTGAAACCCTATTGAATTCCAGTTGTTGATAGCCAGAATGCAACAGAATTCTGGCCATGCCTCAGCCATGACATATCCCATTCGCGGAAGAGAGTGGGAGGAGATGATGTAGCACCAGCTGTATGCCACCTGTGGATTCTCCATTCCTGGAGGGAAATCCCCACCTGCTCCATGCAAAGGGGTCACAGCATGGGTCAGGATCTGGCTCCATAGACATAAAAATGCCTATGTAATCAATGACAGTTGAAATTCTTAACAGTAGAAGCAATTTAATAGCTTGAATTGTTTTTCACAATAAATGCTAATTGTTGACTTTTTTCATTTCTGCCAACTTGGACCAGGAAAACAAAAAAGCCAATTTCACTTTTCCTTACATCTATTTCCAAATCAGTGTCACGCTCTCACTCATTAGCACAGACCTGCAAAGTTCAGGCTGCAAACACAATAGGAGAACAAACTGAACAAAAACCTGTTTTTATTAGACTCAGGGAGGGGGGAATATTCCACAGAATCATTTGGTCTATTGAGCTTTGTGCATTTCAATTCAAAGGATCGTAAAGTGTTTTACAGATGATCAGCACACTACATGGTACACACAAAAAACCCTTCCCCATCCACACACAGCCAGACAGTGAAATGCAGCATCTCTGGAATGGAGCGTGGCAGCTGTTTAACAGCACTCTGCAACACCACCTAGACATGGGGAACAGGGGTCAGGAACACCATACAAGACTGAATAGATTTTTATCTCGGTCACACTCACGTGCAGAAAACCTGTTGACGAGAGCTTAGGCAAAGGAAATCTCCTGGTGGATTTTCCTCAGAGAGACATTCCTATTTTTCTGTCAGGGGAAGAAGCTGCAGGACTGGCCGTAAAACCTGGAGGCCAAAGCTATCTGCAAAGAGAACCTCAGCATCTGCTCTGACTCTGACCTCCAGTGTCTTCTCCACTAGTATGGCCCCAAAAGACCAAAGCTCCCCCCCACATAGCTGCTGGTAGGGCCTTCTGAAAGGAGGCTCCTCACTGCAAGGTTGATGCATGTGGAAAAATAACACAGCACAGAACACTAACATCGTTCCTGGGGAATCTCTGCTCAGCCAATAATGGAAAGATGCCCCTAATCCGCACACATCCCTGTATCATCTCTGGACCCTTGGAGCAACTTCTGTGGAGTTTGCGGAAAAGGGATATGTTCCCATGCAGGCAGTGAATCCATGCAGAAAGAGGGGTACAATAGAACATGGTGTAACTATCCATACCAGAATTTTACCAAGATATAGTGCTAACAACCCAAAGATTCCACTGGATCTCTAATAATGACCACAAGGGAGCAGGAACTCCATTGTACTTTTCATTCTAACTCAGCCACTAGATATTGCTTCTCTTTTAATGGAAGTGAGGTGTAACTGTCTGCAGCATTCACAAAGCTGTCCTATCCAAAACAGAGAGTGTGTCTACACTGCCGGTGGCATTGTCAGCAGTGCAGCATTGATTCTGTGGGATCGATTGAGCGGCAGTGGAGACCCGCTCAATCAATTGGGAAGTCAATGCCGTTAATCCACCTACACAAGAAGAGTAATGCTGCATTGACCAGAGGGCATTTCCTGTCAGTGCAGCCCAGTGGGGCATTGTGGTAAGCAGAAGGTAGGAAGTCGACAGCAGTGTAGACCAAGCCAGGGTTTGTATACTGGAAAAGAAGTGAGATGAAATGCTGGCTCCTCACTGATATCTGTGCTTGCTTTCATTTCCAGACCAGTGCATGACATCACTTCTTTAGAACTCACATGGCTATTATCTGTGCCATTAAACTACATATGACCAGATTAACTAACAGTGGCCTCTGTTTGCCAGTGAATGCCAGCATTAACGGCAACACAAGAAGAGCACACACCTAACCTCTCAGCGGAGCTGCTGTCATGATGTCATTTTCTGACTCGGTGACAGCGACTGTTACTGGTGTCACCCAGCATTCTATTTAATCAGTACCCCCACTCCAAATCTCACCTAATATTTGCTTATTGTCAACAGATTTTGCTGGAGGAAAAGAGGAGGAACAGGGTGACATCACTTGCTTAGTAAGAAGCTGGCAGGAAGGCACATTTCCAGCGAAGGCTTGGGGAGTTGAAAATGAATGTTCTGTCACAGTTTATTAATGAAATCTGTGTATTAGTGAATGATACATACTCATAACCTTGTAATCTTGTGGCCTTCTTACTCATCCTGGGCAGCAGTTACTTCTTTGAGTAATCCCAGTGGTTTTAATGAGGCTATTTGTGTACGTTAGTGATCCCCAGTGTGAGTAAGGGGTTCTCAGTCTTGTCCTGAGTTCTGGGAAATTTGAGAGTCTCCAGAAGTCAGGCAGTTGCAAGTAGTGCTGATGAAAATTTTGGAATAAATCACTGAGTCAATATATCTTGCCCCTTTCTCTGTTTGTGTATTGTCTGTGAACAGATCATCAATATTCTAAATGTATTTGTTATTCAAAATTATTTGCTTTAAAAGTTTCCATGCATAATTCTTGTTAATTTATTTACAATCAGTTCAAGAATTTGAGCAGTTGTTGTTAGAAATAACTAAATAGGTTGTCCCGGGGGTGGATTGGGGAGATGGAACCCTATATTGCCTGCTCGTTCCACCTTGACGCCACAAGTGAGCCACGAGGGGTTTACTTTACAATCCTTTTATCTATAACAGTATGTAACTGTATACATTTTCAGTAACTCCCCATAGACCCTTATTTGGTTACATTGACACCTATAAAATGAATATTAACAACTATATAATGAATACAATTATACCAGCCCCTGTTTGTCATTTACAGGATTATTGCACAGAGCAGAGGCACATTACCTTGAAACTTATTAACATTCTTTAAAATATACAGTATGCAAGGGAGGGAAAGAAGATAATGCTCTGTTCCCACCAAAGACCTTGAGCAGGAGGGGGAATATTTATTTGTTAGCCTCATTCCTTGTGCAGATGGCTAGGAAGGGAGGAAAAAAAGAGAGATAACAGACTCTAGCTAGAATTTACACCAAGTAACAGAAACAAGGTTTGCCTGTGCCATGACCCCATTCCCTGTAGCTTAGGCCTGACCACTTGTCCATCTTTTAACTCTTTACTCTCCTACAGTTGTGATTGGAGTCATCACATCACATGATATTGTTTCTGCTTTTTGAGTGGATGAATGTAACTCTCAGTATCAGATTTCTGGTGCAAATACTCATGATGGTTACAAATTTAAAATTCGCTTGCTGTGAATCATCTGTAACTTTCACTTAAAATGTATTTTTATGCTAAACATTCCTACCAGGATGATACTCATGGAAAGTGAACTCAAAAGGGACAGAAACACAATCTAAGGTCTAGTCTACTCTTCAGACCTATATTAGTATAACAACATTGCTCAGAGAGGTATGAAAAATCCATCCTCCCCAAACAACGTAGTTATTACTACCCTAACCTGTGTGTAGACAGCACTATGTTGCCAGAAGAGCTTCTCCCACCGACATAACTACCACATCTAGAGGAGGTGAATTAACAGAACTCTCTCCTGTGCTAATGCAACATTTGAAGTGTAGACCTGTTCTAAGCAAATTCTTTTTAAAATGCAAATGAATATTTATCGATTTTTATTTTGCCATATTCACCTAGTTCTAGTTGTGTGTTAAATATATATGAGGCAGCAAAAAGGAGAATTTAACATCAATAAATACATTCTCTTTACTTTACATTTTTTTAAATGTCTGAATATCTGTCCTTTCCCATAACCCACTTCCAGTAACAAACAATATGTACACTCATCACTACAGTGACACTATAAGATGAAGTGTTCATTTTTCAACAGCAGGAACCAAAAATTTAGTCTGGTGACCTCTGAACAGATGCAGTACTGCATCATTCCCCCAAATGAGTATGCCAAGGAAGATACAATACATAGCCTATCAGCTGTATGATGGAACTTGATGGCAAATTTAGACTGACCCTTATAATTAAAGAATATTAAAGTTCTTTACAAATAGGAAACACTTCTATTACCACTGAAATGCAAACACCTCTGGGGTGGAATGTGACTGCTGTTTAATGGTGCTCAGAAACACAGTTCCTTTAATGTGTCTCAGACTGGGCACCCAAAAACGAAGGCACAATCAATTGTCAGTTTTGAAAATCTGGGCTGAAAGTCATTTAAAATAGGCTGTCTTTGGAACAAGATGCCTCATTTTTTTAAGAGAAAGGGTTTCTTTTCTCTTTCCCCTCCCCTCTCCTTCTTTCCCGAATGAGTAATTATTCAGAAAACATTTGTAAAATGTGAAATGCTGAGTGTCTGTCCTTGCCTGACTCCCTCCCAGGATTACAATCTCAGAATCCAAATGGCAGGTTGCATTAGAGGCTATTGCACTAACAGTGTCCTGATGTGCATTGTCCTCAGGCACTCATGATGGCAAGCATGAGGTTGCCTCTGACTCCATATCTGGCACATGATTCAGACAGCTTAAGTCCTCCAGGATGTCGTTTTCCTTTAGCTAGATGATTAATTTGCTTGTTTGCATCTGTTTGCAAATAAACCCTTGCTTAAACCCCTTCCTGGGATTTCCATCAGCCCTCTGTTGAAGCAGTGCAGGTGCTTCCATCACATATAACGTGGTGACTGATCTTCACATAAGAGGTATCCCAATATACCATGAGATTCCCAAGCTCTAAGAAACAGGATTGACCATATGTGATCTCCTGATTGGTCAATCAAGTCTGTTATCTTCCTGTGGCAGTTTGCAGAACCCCTGGGGTACAGTCTGGGTGCTGTGGAACTGCTGGGTACGCTTATCAACTATTTAGCTTGGGGTGAGCTCTCCATCAGGCTCTGGATGGTGACACACAGGCAGCATCTCTAGATCCTGTTATCACACAACCCAATGGCAGGTGGCACCACACACCCAAATTAGTTCAATTAACCTTTCTCCAGCCATTCACAAACCAACAACAGTGACGCTCCAGTTGGCTCCCCAGCCCAAGAGCCCAGGACTACACCATCTAGCCCTGGTCAAAAAGCCTGACCAGTGAAGATTATTATCCAGTCAGCCCTTGCCTCAAAGTGGAAGGGACATGCACCAGCTTTTGCTACTGATCAGCGCTTGTCTAAACATGTCACTCAAAAACACACCAGTTAAGATAAAACATTAAACAAGTCTCTTAACTACAGACAAATAGACCTTAAGTGATTATAAGTGGCAAGTGTAAAGAGATTAAAAGTAGTTACCAAAACAAATAAACATAAACTAGCAGTCTAAGTTCTACATGCTAACAGGATTTGAATTAGCAATGTCTCACCTTCAGAGATGGTACAAGCAAGCTACAGGTTTTCATTTCACACACAGACAGAGACTACTTTCTCCACCTGGGACTCCCTTCTCATAGTCCGAAGTTATTTGTCTTCCAGACGATCTTCTCAGGTGTAGAGTTGGAGGGAGAGAGAAGCCACGTGCTGACGTCATGCTCCTCCTTTTATAGTCTGTTTCAGCTTGCTAGAATAGTCCATGCATGTGGCATGGCAGCTGCTTCCCATTGGTCAAGCAACCCCATTGCAAATTTGTCTCCTACAGTGAAGCCTTCACTGTAAGCAATCCCTGGTAATGTAATCTTTCCTTGATGGGCCATTAACATGTCTGGCCACTTTATTGTTGTACCTGAAAAATGGTTTAGATGGTTCCCACCTCGCAACATGTGCTAGTAGCATTTACCACAATATTTTATAACTTCATACTGTGGTAGCATCTACAATCCAACAGGATATTAATGTTTAGTAGATCAAGACTTTTAAAATAATACCAAACAAAGCATACTTTGTACAGAACATATAATAATTATATGACAATGGTGAATATGGGTTTTTTGGGGGGTGTTTTCAGATACAGTGTGTCACACCTCCCCCTAGGCACAATACCAGATGTATCAGAAGATTGAACCCACATAGGACAATGCTGCACCTAGAGGAATTCTCCTAAAATCACAGAGCCCTTTTTGAGCTCCAGCCACAATGTTTAACTTTGGCCATTAGTGACCTTTAGTGGCCATTTATGAAGAGAGAAAATATTCAGGATCTAATATAACTTGCACTGTGGTTGCATATATAGGCGCTATCTGTGCCAGGTTTTTGATCTAACAGGCCCATTCCTCTCCATCTGGCCACTCATCCTATTACAGTCTGGATAAATGCTTTGGCACCTGAGCTCATCACTGAGTGTGTCATACAGCCATCAGAAGAATCAGCCATGATGTGTGTGGGAACTCTGCACATTTCAGTCAAGGGAGCCTGTGCCCAATGAAATGACATTTTCAGTTTCCAGGATGGAACATGAGGCTGCCCTTTCTGGCCAGTTTGACCCTACCAAAAGCCATTAGTGCATTCGATTCCAGGATCAGGTGGGAGGATGAAGAGAGACCCAGAAAGGAGAAAACAATAAATAATCAGTCTTAGCAATTTAAATTACATGTTTCCTACACAGATGATGAGTGCTATACAGAATTTACCCTGAGTACTAGCTAACACTAATAATAATAGCAGAATAATTCCAATTCCTCTGTATTTTTAAAAATAAGGGCTTGATATCATGTCTACTGTGTACTGTTGGTGCCCAAATAGGAGCACACGATCCAAACCCTCCAATTTTGGGGAAGTTTGTATCCAAAAACTGATCTGGATCTGAATGTCATGGTCTGGGCCCACCCATTTTGCACTGGTATTGATGACTGCACATGATGCGAATCAACAGTGAATCTGACTTAGTACCTTAATCCAGTAGAAATGTGAAGTTTTAGTTAAAATCCAGCTTTTGCAGACTGCGTTCATCTCAGTATAATGGACCCAAAAAGAGAACATGTGATTTAAAATTACTCAAACAGTGGTGTGATCTGGATTTACAACTGAATCTTCTGCTTGGGTTTAACAATACTACGTGCTAGAAAATACAGCCTAAATATAACTTTAGCACTACATAGTTACAGATGGTTTGGGGACTGAGGAATGGGCTCAAGACTTCAGCAGATCTGGGTTCAACTCCTACTTCTACCATATTCTCCCTATATGATCTTGGGCAAGTTACTCATCTGCTGTGTGCTTCAGTTCCCCAGCTGCAAAATAGGGATAATGCTACCTCTTTGTCTATTTTGAACATAAAAACAGCCATACTGGCTCAGATCAATAGTCCATCTAGCCCAATATCCTGTCTTCTGACAGTAGCCAATGCTAGATGCTTCAGAGGGAATGAACAGAACATGTAATCATCAAGTGATCCATCCCCTGTCATCCATTCCTAGCTTCTGGCAAACAGAGGTTAGGGACACTTCAGAGCATAATTTTGCACATGGCCCATCCTGGCTAATAGCCATTGATAGAGCTATGTTACAGGAGTTTATCTAATTCTTTTTTGAACTATGTTATAGTCTTGGCCTGTATAACATTTCCCTGGCAAAGAGTTCCACAGATTGACTGTGTGGTGTGTGAAAAAATACTTCTTTTTGTTGATTTAAAACCTGCGGTCTATTAATTTCATTTGGTGACTCCTAGTTCTTTTGTTATGAGAAGAAGTAAATAACACTTCCTTATTTACTATCTCCACACCAGTCATGATTTTATAGACCTTTATCATATGCAATTTCACATTTGAGTTCCTTCGGAACTCTTGGGTGACTACCATCTGATCCTGATGATTTATTACTGATTGATATTTCAGTTTGTTCCAAAACCTCTTCTAATGACACCTCAATCTGGGACAGTTCCTCAGATTTGTTACCTAAAAAGAATGACTCAGGTTTGTGATTCTCCCTCACAACCCTAGCCATGAAGACTGATGCAAAGAATTCATTTTGTTTCTCCACTATAGTCTTATCTTCCTTCAGTGCTCCTTTAGCATCTCGATCTTCCAGTGGTCCAATGATTGTAAACTCTTTGGTGTAGGGACTGTCTCTTATCATGTGTAATTACACTGTCTAGCAAGTGGGGTCCTGATCTCAGCTGAGGCCTGTAGGTGCTACTATAATGCAAATAATAAATGAAGATCGGCTTTGAGGTTCCTCAGTGATGGTTATTTTATAAGATCCTCTCCATCTGCCCAGGACAGATTTCCTGATGGAAACCTCTGATGTGTTTTGCCACCTGGAAATGCTTTGCAACATAGACAGGAAGAGGCGTGTACAGGAATAAAAATTTGCCCATTTTTGGAGTGCACATTCTGTGCCCCCCTTGGCCAAAGGAGCTGGCTTTCCAACCTCCTTCCATGGCCCAGGGGCCAGTGGAGTTTGCCCTCCCCTGGTAGCCGGAGGATCTGTCATCTTCTGCCCCGGAGGAGTTCTGTGACCCCACCAATTAGGGGGACTCATGCTCTGCTTATTAAAGAGTGAAATCAGTCACACTTCTCAGCAGCAAGTTTAGCATAATGCACTTTAAAGACGCCTGTTTTCAAACATTAGTTCTGATTAGAGATGGGCTTGAGCTGCAAATTTGGGCCACACATCCAGTTCTAAACATTCTAAAGCTCAAATCTGGGGTGTTGGGTAAACCCATTACAGAGGGTTAGCTGCAATTTTTGCATCTGGATTAAGAATTCAGCTCAGAACTTCATTGAAGAATGGGGAGTGCCTGAGCTAATGAGATGAACCTACCACGGAAATCTAAACAAGACAGTTTTATTTGACAAACCCCAAAGACACAATTAGCTTGTTGCAAGTTAACAGCACAGCACTCAATTCTACTGAATGTGGACAAAACCTAAAGCCCCACTTTAGAGATTTTTGGGAACAGAGCAATGGACAGTCATTTGCTTACCACATCTCTTTCTTGAGTTGGGATGAAACTTTTCAAAATGCAGGAATCTCTAATCAGGATCAGCATGGCATATATCAAGTCATTTCCTGAGAAAACATACATCGGGATATAGATATTTCCATATTGGATCAGACCCAGTGTCTATCCAGTCCAGTATTTAGTCTCTGACATGGCCAACAGCATAGCCCTTTATAAAGGGAAGGGAACAGCTGTATGAACTGGGAGCTGGACAAGCAGGGAGGGGGTATTATGCTTTTAACACTGTGAATAAGGTTAAGCATCTGGTCAGAAAGGAAGAATGTTGGAGCTTTTGACCTTTAGGCCTCCATTCATAGCATCATAGAACCATAGAATATTAGAGTTCGAAGGGACCTCAAGAGGTCATCTAGTCCAACCCCCTGCTCAAAGCAGGACTAACCTCAGCTAAATCATCCCAGCCAGGGTTTTGTCAAGCCACAGCTTAAAAACCTCTAAAGATGAAGATTCCACCACCTCCCTAGGTAACCCATTTCAGTGCTTCACCACCCTCCTAGTGAAAAACTATTTCCTAATGTCCAACCTAGACCTCCCCCACTGCAACTTGAGACCGTTGCTTCTTGTTCTGTCATCTGCCACCATTGAGAACAGCCTAGCTCCATCCTCCCTGGAACCCCCTTTCAGGTAGTTAAAGGCTGCTATCAAATCCCCCCTCATTCTTCTCTTCTGCAGACTAAACAAGCCTAGTTCCCTCAGCCTCTTCTCATAAGTCTTGTGCTCCAGTCCCTTAATCGTTTGTGTTGCCCTCCGCTGGACTCTCTCCAACTTGTCCATATCCTTTTTGTAGTGGGGGGCCCAAAAACTGGACACAATACTCCAAATGTGGCCTCGCCAATGCCGAATAGAGGGGAATAATCACTTTCCGCTATCTGCTGGCAATGCTCTTACTAATGTAGCCCAATGTGCCATTAGCCTTCTTGGCAACCAGGGCACACTGCTGACTCATATCCAGCTTCTTATCCACTGTAACGCCCAGATCCTTTTCTGCAGAACTGCTGCCTAGCTCGTCGGTCCCCAGTCTGTAGTTGTGCATGGGATTCTTCCGTCCTAAGTGCAGGACTCTGCTCTTGGCCTTGTTGAACCTCATCAGATTTCTTTTGGCCCAATCCTCCAATTTGTTTAGGTCCTTCTGTATCCTATCCCTACCTTCCAGGGTATCTACCACTCCCCCTAGCTTAATGTCATCTGCAAATTTGCTGAGGATGCAATCTACTCCATCCTTCAGATCATAAATGAAGATGTTGAACAAAACTGGACTCAGGACCGACCTCTGGGGCACTCTGCTTGTGATCAGCTGCCAGCTAGACATGGAGCCATTCATCACTACCCATTGAGTCCTATGATCTAGCCAGTTCTCTATCCATTTTATAGTCCATTCATCCAACCCATACTTTTTAACTTGCTAATAAGAGTACTGTGGGTGACTGTATCAAAAGCTTTGCAAGGTATATCACATCCACCACTTTCCCCACATCCGCAGAGCCAGTCACCTCTTCATATAAAGCAATCAGGATGGTCAGGCATGACTTGCCCTTGGTGAATCCATGTTGACTGTTCCTGATCCCCTTCCTCTCTTCCAAGTGCCTTAAAATGGATTCCTTGAGGACCTGGTCCATGATTTTTCCAGGGATTCCTGATTTCATTCCTGCATGTTCGAGCAGTATTTTTATAATCCTCCCTAGTCATCTGACCAAGCTTCCACTTCTTGTAAGCTTCTTTTTTGTGTTTAAGCTCACAACTCCACTTTCTCCTCCTCCATGCTTGAGGGTATAGAGCACAGATTTCAGATTCACTTTGGCAGGCCAGTCCACTTCAGTGGCATAGATGATGGTGTGATTTCCGCAATGGAAGTGTAGTAAAAACTGGTGATGGCTGATTCATGGGTCTCTGCCAGCCACATTTTAAGTCTCCATAATACTCTGATTTTCATTATACTAGACTCAGAGACTGGCCGAGGCCACAAAGTTCACATCCAGATCTGGATTTTGATTTGCCCACAGTTTGGGGAATTTCAGGTCTGCAATTTTAACTCAGACTTACCTCTGATTATGCTATGGTGTTTATAAGTGAGTAAGGCCACTTTATATCTCTGTCTTATGAGCGACACACGGCATGCATTGTATGCAAGCACATGCAACTAAAATGATATCATTCCTATTTAGTAACTGTGTAGATTGCAGTTTATATATATATATATAGAAAGAGAGAGAGAGACCAACAAGCACTGACTAGCACACACATAAAAGCATTTGCTTATAATTGCCAGCTGCCTCGATGCAGAGGGGGGGTCATCCTGTCATCCTGTTTCACTTAGTAATGGAGTGTTTCATTTGAGGGAACTAGATTTTTATTGAGTATGAATTTTGCTGTAGGCTTTTACTTTACGCATACATTATAGCTAAAACCCCAAGATCATCTGCAAGTATTTGATGGGATTCGAAATGAGAGCAGTCACATACAGAGCTCACAGCCGACCCTGTGAAGCAAAGCACCATTTCTCTGCAGAAGATCCTATTTCTGTACCACTCAGGGTAACAACAGATGGGCCCTCCTAATTCAAAAGAGGATCACTGGCCTAGCGGCAACAAAACTGTACCAGAATGCATTAAGCAAATTGCCCCTCACATCGGCAGGGACTGTAGGTATAGTCAGAGGAGTATACATTGAGAATAAAGGAGTAAAAGGGATGGATTTCAACATGGAGGGGGGTTCCTAGTTTGCTAAACTCTCCCTAAACTCCAATACACAGGACTGAGGGTGGAGAATCCCACTTGCCTCCCAATGGACCCAAACCTCTTGGTTCCGTTCCACAGGCTTTGAGGAAGCAGGAATTAATCCCATAACTAAATGCCATTCTCTGATGTAATACTAACAGGCTGGTATTATGAAAAAGTGTAAACTTGTTGTGTGGCAAAAATGGTTTTTTGATGGAAAATGCCATTTCTGCAATGCTAAAATTTTCCACAGGAAATTTACAATTTTGCCCAAAAAACTGATTTTCCATTGAGAAAATCAAAATGAAATATTTTGTTCCAGGTCACACCCACCCACAATTAAACAGTTCAGTTTGCTGACCCTTATCCAGATCTTTTCTTTTGGATCAGCTACCTCATGTAAATCTGGAGTTAGTGTAGTTACTCCAGGTTTATACCAAAACAATGGAGACAAGAAACAAACCCAAAGTGTTGATCTAGCAACAAAGGACAGGAGTCCCGGCAAGTGCTGATGACGACAGCTTGCAGTAGGAATGTAAATGGTCCCATCCTTCATGAGTCTATTCATACTGACACTAAATGTCTTAAATCGTTTTAGGTGAAAATAGAGATCCCATAGGAGCCCACTCTCTCTTTTAACTAATGTTTCAGATGGAAAATTGTAAGTTAGATTTAATCATAAAAAAATAGTGATTTTCACTGGTAAACTGCCTTCCAGGAAAGTACCCTTTTTGAGGAACTACTATTTTCCCAGTCATATCTGGGTGATATTTCATCACCCACATCTGGGTAACCAAATATCTGCCTAAGTATCCCAGTATTCAGAGGTACATGAAACTCCAGCGCACTTCTCTATACCATAAAACAACTCTGAAATTCTTACTAACCCATTAGCCTGCTTTGTGTTGTTTCTTTTTTGATGAGTCAGTAAAACAGTATATCTTCATTTATTCTCTTAACCATCATGATAAGTGTAGGAGAATAGATTTTGTGCCCAACCTGGTAAATGTGCATGATAATATGTTTGGACTGGTGTGAGAGCATGTGTTCTCTAATGGTTAGAGCAGATGATTTGGTTTTAATCTTCAATAATCCATTTAATCTTCAATAATCCAATCGAAAGTTGTCACTTTAGACAACTCACTCTGTTGTCTTCTGCCTCAGCTAACGCAAAAGGAAAATGAGCAGGATCTCACTGAAAAGCAGACACCTCATCAAATGCAGAGCTTTCCTTAAGATTAGAAAAGAAAAATAACCCTGTGGTCATCTGGGTTGAATTCTCAGCTCTGCCACAGATTCCCTGTGTGACTTGATTCATGTATTTAGATTTGCATACAGATATTAGCAGTAGTGCCATTCTAATGCTTTCTATCCAATTCAATGGCCACAGACCACAAAACCCCCTTCCCTCCACACACTTCCTCTTTCTGTGCCTCTTTTCCCTGTCTGTGAAATTGGAATCACAATTCTTTCTTTGTAGCCTTGTCTACTTATGGTATGTCTACACTAGACACACTACAGTGGTACAGCTGAACCGCTGCAGTTGTGCCTCTGTAATACTGTAGCGCAGACACTTACTACAGCAACGGAAGGGGTTCCCCCATGGCTGTAGCACAGTCACTTCTCTGAAGGGCAGCCTCTAAGTCAATCGAAAAATTCTTCTGTTAGCCTAGTGCTGTCTATACTAAGGCTTAGCTCAGCTTAACAAGGTCTCTCAAGGGTGTTTGAAAAATTCACACCCCCTGAGGTACCTAACTAGGTACACCTACGTTTTAAGTGTAGTGTAGGCCTGAGACTGTAAACTCTTCTTCGGGGGAGAACTATTTCCCAGTATATGTTTGTATGTGGCTTAGCATAATGGGGCCCCAATGTCAGTTAGGGCCTCTAAGCCCTGCTATAATATTATTGATAATAGTGTGTGTTAGTGTCTGTGTTGTCTGTAGGAGGAAGGTAGCTATTTGCTTGTACAGCATGTCAAAACTGTAAATATCTTAATGTTTCAAAGGGAAATACCCCTCAGAGTTATATTAAATATTACTGGATTTTTTTCTATTAAATGGCTTTTTTTGTGAATGGATTATATCTGTTCCTTTGCAGAGTTAAAAGGCACTATCACATACTATTCGTTTATAAATACATCTATTTCATCTTCCTAGCTAAAGACAGCTAGCTACCTCTGGCAAAACTAACTTTTCCAGTTCAGCATGCTGTACTAGATGTATTCTAAAAAACTGCCCTTTGATAAAGGTGATAGCCAAAATATTGAAGACCTAAATGTTTTAATGTGGCCTAATTGTAATAAAATGTCCAGTAAACAGTTATTGCTCACACATTGTAAATCCACATTGGTGATCACCAGCACAGCAAGTTTTTAGTGCCCTCTAAAGGCAAGCTTGGGTTTTTTATTAAAGCCAATAGTATTGCCTTTCCAGATAAAAGGAGTCCTCAGTTACAACAGGCTTCCTTTCTCCATGATGGACTGCAACATGCAGATGAGCTTCCGATCTCAGCAATCACACTGCCACTTAGGACCAGCATTATGTTTCATCTAAGCTTACTTTTAGAGGGCACTAAAAACTTGCTGTGCAGCAGAGTGGTGGGGCTAGAGGATTCTGTCCAGTGGGGAGAGGGATTTTAGAGGACTAGTAAATTTGGCCACCCCTGGTGTTTGCAGTCCCCTGGGTGAGAAGCATAAGATATGGGCCTTCTACTGTAAATCTTGGACTGACCTGTGCAGATGAGTGATAAGGCTGGGAGAACAATTTGGAAGAATAAGAATGCTTTGAAACTTTCCCTTAAAACTGAATCAGTAACAGAGTCCCAAAAATGTTTGGTTAACGTGGATTATATCCCCCTACTTATTTTTGAATTTTCATGGATCTCTCCATTTTTAGATTTAGGAACTGGAAGCAAAATTGTTGAAATATCATAAAAAAGGCCATATTTTTGCAAATTCATTTTTGCAGACCTAAAGGGTTTGAGCCAGAGAAACTCAAAATAAAAGCCTCAGAATTAGTCCATCCCATACTTGGATCTTTTCAAAGTTCTTTCCTCAGTCAATAACGTCTATTGTTATTGAAGAATAAAAGGGAGCCAGAAATCTAGATTCTCTGTTGATATCTGCCTGCCTTCCAAATCAAAAATAGAGCACAGAGAGAAACATAACAAAATGGAGAAAATTAAGAAGAACATGAATAAAGGCAGTTCAAAAGCTGTTAACGTTTTATATCTTCTCAGGTCCGATCAAGAGATAGCTACTAGATAAATACTCCCCCCCCCCACCCTGGTTCTTGGAGCTATATAAAGAATGCTTACAGCTTGTAACTTGTTTACCACTACATTACTGGGAATGTTATTTTAAAAACACTGGCTGATTACAATTACTGGTTAAGCAGGAAGCTGGCCTTATTTGAGTAGCAGCTCTGAATTTTGGCAGAGTGCCATGCTTACAAGTGGAGTTTACCAATAAGTGGAGGAACAATTATGAATGACATTCAAATATTGAAGAAATTGTATGAAAGATTAGGAGTCTAGGATTCAAAAACCATAATCATTGCTTTGTCTGGTATTTCCCTACGTTTGCTGTGCAGAGTTTACCAAGTATAGTATATGTAGTGGAGGAGGGGGCCTCAACCCCTATATTACTTAGGGTGGCCTCATATTTTCTATTATAAGAAATGGCCAAGTTTTTTTCTATTTTTTGTGTATAAGTATCCCATTTGTAAAATAAGAACAACAATCTTTTCTTTCTCCCACCCTTTGTCCATCTTGCTTATTTAGACTGTAATCTCTTCAAGGCAGTGATGATCTTTCAGTATGTTTTTGTACTGTGCTTGATACAATGGGGCCCAGACAATTGAGGCCTCTAAGTGCTACTGTAATATAAGTAATAAATAAATAATAATAACAGTATGAGAACATCAGGAATTCACCCTGTGTAGACCAGGTGACAGAGAGAGAGAGAGAGAGAGAGAGAAAGAGAGAGACAGAGTTTCCTTTCTGTCCCACCACACAGACACGTTATGGTGGCAGTAGTCTGTTCCATAATGGATGAGCTAGAGAATATTAGGCAGGCCTCTCATTTTACTGTTGTCCATAATGTAAGAACTGGAAGGAAGCTGGTGAAAATGAAAAGAAACTGTGATAGGGTCAGAAGTGTACTCTCTATACTGGCCCTGAGATGATTGAACTTGGCCAGGCAGGTCCAATCAACCAATTAAGGATCAAGAAAGGGTGAAAATTAGGCTGTGAATGGGCCACTAATTGGAAGCAGGCTCAGCTGGACAAGAACAGGAGGACCTGTATAAAACCCAGACGCTGGAGCAGCTGGATTTCCTGGGAGGAGGGAGGACTGTTCAGGACTAGAGAGCAATCCATGGTTACTCCTTGAGAGGAGGGAGTTGGGAGGCTGGCAAACCCAGAGGGGGAAAGCTAGAAATATAGGAGAAAACTCTGGGGAATAGTGGTGGGGAATATGAAGGCAGATCTTAGATGCTGATTAGATGATCCCTGAGCTGAAACCTCAAGTAGAGAGGGTGGGCCAGCGTTCCCCTACCAGTCACTGGGGATGTGGCACAGACCAGGCAGAGGACAGTAGACTGCCTCAGCCAATTCTTTTTGGGAAGACTTTGTTATCCTCCTGGAAGAGGAAACATACATAATGACTTGGCTAGAGGGCCAAGTCATGAAGAGGAGGCTGTGGCTCCTGCAGTGAGAGGGGTCTGCAGGGCAAAAGGCTGATGGGAGAGACCCCATCAGAGGAGGGTGCAATGCCTTAGCAGAACTAACCCCCAGAGTGACCTGCAGGAGTCACCACTGGCAATGCGTGGATCCCAGCACAGGTACCAATTTAAAATTGACAGAAGATATTTTCTCTGGCAACTGCCACAGAGTATTAGTGAGACAAATAGGCTAGTATACTGCTTTAAAAAAGAATTAGACAATGCTATTAATAATAATCACACCGAGAGTTTAAAACTAGCTAGAATAGCATTATCAAGCTTATCAGTCTGCGTGCACCAGGCAATATACAAGCTCGTAATCATCTAGGATCAGGGGAAAATGCTTTCATTCACCCATCCACACAATCCACCTCCCAAGTTATAATAGCTGACACTCTGATTCCAAATACTAAACTTCAGATTCATATTTCCCTTAAAACTATGTTTATTCTAATCATTTCTGATTTTGAATGAGATCCCCAACTTCTATAAAACTGATTTATTTTTGTCAACTTGCATAAAAGAGGACTTGGTCCAATGTCCACTGATGTCAATGGGAGATTGTCCACCAACTTGCATGAATCACGGGGATCAGGCTCAAAGCAAGCAAGAAGGGGGAAGAGACAAAATTCAGTATTTGTTAAATAGAGACAGCAGCAGTGTTTCTGTGGCTCCGATGCCCACAGTAGTCAAATTCATCCCTGTGCCAAGAGCCAGTGTATCATAGAAAGTGCACCCATGCAGTTAAAGAACTACAGTGATGCATGGGTAGTCTTACAGGCCCTTTGCAAAGGGATGAATTTCACTCTATTGGCATAAATGTACACTTTTCCATTGAAGTCAATGGATCTGCATCCATTTACATGAGTGGAGGTGTTGCCCCACAAAACAACGAGTCCTCTGGCACCTTAAAGACTAACAAATTTATTAGGGCATAAGCTTTCGTGGGCAGAAACCCACTTCATCGGATGCAAAACAATAACATCCTCTTTGGTAAACCAAAGTGATGCCCTTGAGTGTAGTAAGAAACCTGTAAAAGCAAAAAGTGATTCTTTAAAGACATTTGTTTGTATGAAAAGCGTCACTCTGTCATCCATTGCTTTTATGATATAAAATGCTACACTGGGAAGAGAAAGGAAACTTGCCAGGAAAAAAAATAGCATTTTAGTGTCTTCCAAAGCTGCATGCAAACTCTCCTTAAAGATTAAAAGTTATCAAATGCCCATATACGTAAAAAGTTGGTTTTGGCTGTAATTTTTAAGGCCAGAAGCCAAAATTTCTCTGCTCCTTTATAGGGTAAGTTGAATCTTGATAAGGATTACAAGCCTTGCATAACTCCAAAGTGCCACAGCTAGCACTTATGTGGGCTAAGTCAAATAATGGGTAATAGATAGGTTAAATAGAAGAAGAATAGTCTTATGGCTAAGGCATTAAACCCAATCTCCCAAATTCCAGTCCTCTTTCCAACTCTCCCATAGATTCCCTCTATGACACTGACTATTTTGCTCTTTGATGCCAAATCTCACAATCTGTAAAATGGGGATACCTCCTCTGAAGATTGATTCAGTGATGTTTGTGGGGTTCATATGCACTATGATGATGGAAAGGAGCTGCATATAATTAGATGAAAGAGCTACCAACAAATTGCATGAGGTATCAGGCCAGATCATGGGGGGTGCTAACCAGCCTTCCATTTTGTTGGCTGTAATGGAAAGAGAAGATATTCAGTGTGACAGATATTGCAATCCCATGCTGTATCTTTGAGGACCATTGTATAAAATATGAATGGTTTATGTATGATTGTGTTCTACTCCATGGGGGAGAGTACCACAGGAGCTACTCCAGGAAAGAGAGTACCAGAGGAACTGCATCTGACAATGTGGGTGTCTGCCCACAGAAGCTTATGCCCAAATAAATTTGTTAGTCTTTAAGGTGCCACAGAACTCTCGTTGTTTGTCTGAAAACAGACTAACATGGCTACTCCTCTGGAACAGAATCTCTAAACAGCGTATGTGGGGCAGGAGGGGTGGCAAATAAGGCAAATCACACAGACTGCGAACAACTCCAGAGTACATATTGGCATATACTGATTCCAGCTGGGTTGTCCAGAGACTAGGAATGAATAAAAGGATGAATTTCAACTGACTCTTGGTATTCCTTTTTGATTCAACAAACTTACAGGACCTTAGGCCCTAAAGGACCCCAACCCTTGCTGAAGGGTTGGAAAGACTGATACCTATCAGCCCCTCTGCTGGATTTGGGGGTGACTTCTGGTAAACGTCTAGGAACTTCTGTTTGTTACATGTTTTTTCTGACAGGCTTTTGGTTTAAGAATAAAATTTTTCTTTGGCTTTGAAAGCACAGTGTGGTAAAAATAGTGTCATGGTCTTCGAAGAGAAGATGAAGCACAGGTGCCGACCTTTAGGCAGAGGGACTTGCTGGGGATATGGCAATGTAAGGGAGTTGGGCAGCCTTAAAAACCCTAGTTGGAAGGAAGTGGGCAAGGACCCTTGCTCAGAGGCAGGTGACGGCTGGTGAGCTGACACCTGGCTGCTCACTCTTAGCGAGGACCGTGGAAGGAGAACATAAGTGCAGTTACCTTGAGGCTGTGGCACTCAGCCCCTGGTAGCATCAACCCTGAAATTAGCACTATGGTAATGCCAGTGTGCAAATTTTTGATGGAAGGTGCTGTAAAGTGGCAAAATAAAATAAAGCTTCAAATGTTTTTAAAAAGCAAACATGCTTGTCTCTACAATGATCTTAGTAATAAATTAAAAAAATAGACACAAAAGGATCGCCTCTATGGCCACACCCTTTATGGAGAGCCTCCCTCTATCAAATGGGATGTAAAATGAAATGAATAGCACGCTGCATAACTGAAGCTATATAAAATCAGAACCAGTGTTTGACACTAAAGCAAATTATGTGGCTTTACAACCCATGAAGAACAATTAGGGATCCAGGAAAGACATTGTGATTTGGGAAATAATGAAAGGCATATCAGTCATCATTCCAGGTGATTGACAGGTTGTCATGGATAAATGGGCCCTGAAAGAAAATGTATCCCACATTAAGAACAATGGTGTGTTCACTTCAGTTAAGATCAGATGGCAAACCAGACATGTATAATTAGGGACACTAATGATTCTTATTTCCAGACGTTATTGGTTTGAATAGTTCGGTTTGTTAATGGGAAAGTGCTCCTAGCCTGAAGAGAGCCAAACAGTCAAGCAGGATTCTGCATTATTTAATCAATTTATGTTGAGGGTTTCATCCTGAATCAGCAACTAATAAAAAAATCTATAAATCTCATTCCCTTTTATCTCATATCTTTGTGTTCCCAACCAGAAACCCAAATCTTCAAAATACTGAGAGCTTCTATTCTGTCAGGCTTCAGTGTGCTTGAGTGCTTACTTAGCCTCCTGGTGCATGTAGAAAGCACTGACCTTCTGCACACGCACAAAGGCTCTGTGAAGTCAGGCACAATGTCATATTGTACTATTGGGTATGATGGCCTGGAAGCAGTCCCTGGTTTTGTTTCGTTTTAAGCTTGAGACATCTAGATGTTACAATGAGGGCAGTGAGGAATCCAATTTTGCATAGGGTCTCTAGGTGCTACTGTAATAAATAATAATTCCAGAGCTTTCCCTTCCTACAGAGCTTAGATGGAAATGTCTTTCATGGTGATACACACCCACAGATTCCACTATACCCTAACACAACTGCAAATAATTAAAATTGGCAGAACTGAGAACCAATAAAAAGGAATTTGTAATAATATCATTATCCACTTCACTTTTAGTGCTGGAAGCCTGTGATCAAAAGAAGGTATAGGAATTCACTGACACAAACTCAATTGCCTCTGATTATCCCTAGAGATATCCCTAATTAGATCAGATATCCCTGATTATCCCTAGAGATACCTTTTCATGTACTGTGATAAACTAAGGACAATGTATGCTGAACACAGTGAAACAAAATTCCCTAGGCAAACATTTCAGTCAAGAGCTTTGTGTGTTTCCAAAGTCTTTCCGTGAAATTCTTGACTATCATTCAGAGTCCTGAAGAACCACTTTAACCAAAACACTGGTCAGACTGAAGTAGGCTTCTTAAGTCTTGCTTGGACTTACAATTAAGCTCTGTGTTAAATATAGAGGGCAGCTAGCCTTCAATTTTCCAGCTTGAGGGAGAAGCACACCATCCTCTGTGGCTAGTGCAGTGAGAGCGCCCCATCTGTTACAGCCAATTAATAATCATCAATCATCCTAATTCTTATATAGCACTTTTGATAAGTAGATCTCAGACTGGGTCCTGAAGGAGTCAGTATCATTATCTGCATTTTACAGAATGGGAAATTGAGGCACAAATAAGCAAAGTGACTTGCCCAAGGTCACCTGACAGGCCAATGCCACAGCCAGGAAAAGAAGCCAGGTGTCCTGTGTCCCTGTCCAGTGGTCTATTCATTAGCCCACACTGACTTGTCCAAGGCCATACAAGAAATTCATGGCAGAATCAGCCACAGAACTTAGATTTCCTAGGTCCTAGTTCAGTGTCTTAGCCACAAACCATCCATAATCTGATTAACCAGTCCTTACTGGTTATATATTGTGAATCTCAATTAGCTTGTGGGCATACAGTTTAGTGCTATTTAAATGCTAAGTACTTTAGTAAAAAACAAAGAAAATATTATTTGAATTTTCTTTCTTAATTTCTTTGCATTTTCTCCAGTGAAGTAAAATATGAAATGGGTGCAACTAAGAAAAGAAGACAAATATGTAGTGTTTTCCTTTCCTACAATATAAACAGATATGCAATAGACATGTACATATATATTGGTAGAGTACATGGCAATTAGTTCTGTTAATGAAGTGATTTCCAGGATCTTAAATTTGTGTGAAACACATTTGGGTTGTGGTAAATTATGTACAGGATCTGAACAAGCTCAAAAATATCAGGTACAAAATAGTGTTCATTTTTCTATAGAAAATTAAATGTTTTCTATAACTGTCAGAAGCTATAGGAACAATTCACTCATTATTAATTGTTTGCAAAGAGCTTTCAGATGAAAAGTCCCATGCAAATGCAAGCATAATGGTCATTAAGTAGAAATGCGTCTGGAGCAAACACTCCCAAACTTTTGCTGTGGGGCCAGACTTTTTGTGTTGAGTCTTTAACAAAGAACGTTCTCCACCCAAATGTTTATTCTGGGTGTTTGAGCCAAATTTGTGCTTTAAAAATTTAATGAATTTATTAGTCTAATTAAATATTTTCCTCCCTCATTTAGACAGGTTTGAAATGCTATATGTTTACTCTGTGAGTTCTCCAGTCATCCATAGTCTCCTGGGAAAAGGGGGTGGGGCCAGGCAGGGGAAATCCTGCCTTCTTTATACATCACGAAAAAGAAAAACAAAAAGCTACAAACCTTTTTTGCTTTTACAGGTCACCCTTAAAACAAACAAAATAGACAAAAAATAATTGTAACATGCGGGTTGCCAGTTGGTCACAAGTGCTAAACAGCTTAAACAGTTTTATTGTCATTTGGATAAAGTAGGAGACAAATAAATTAATTTCTTGCTAGGAAAATAATCAGCAAATTCTTAGTGCAAAAGTGCAGCTGTATTGCCTATTACTTAGACATTTCTCAGGCAAATGGTAAGCTTGAGGCTTCCACTGTTTGCCCTCGTTTCTTATGTGTACATTTGTGGTGGAGTTTGCACTAGAAACATGTTACCTTACAATTTGAGAATTCAGGGAGAAAAACACCTAATTTCCTGCCATCTTTAAGATCTTTTTGCTGTCTCATGCAATCTATTTTATGTTATGTCTAGAAATGACTCATGTATCCCATGCTTACCAAAAGGCATGCCTACTCCAGCCAGATAAATACTAGCATAAATAGCATAGCTATTTGACCTATGCATTAAACTGGAAACAGAAACCCCTTTCCTTTCCCCCGGCAACAAAGTGTGTCTTTGTTTGAGGGCTGGGTTTTGGGGGACTCAATTCTGAAACTGCCTGAATCTTTAAAGGTGCTGCTTTGAGTGCTTGTTAGTGAAAATACTTTTCCAGTTTTCCTGAGTGACCAAACAGCTAGATAGTGCTCATGTCTATGAAAACTGTATCTTTTTTACTGGCACTGCATCTATTCAGCAGTGGCCAAATCCTGTGGCCCCTTCTTCTATCCTTCTTTGAAAAAACTGCCACAGACGTCAAGAATCATAGAATATTAGAATGGGAAGGGACCTCATGAGGTCACCTAGTCCAACCCCCTGCTCAAAGCAGGACTAACCTCAGCTAAATCATCCCAGCCAGGGCTTTGTCAAGACACAGCTTAAAAACCTCTAAAGATGGAGATGCCACCACCTCCCTAGGTAACCCATTCCAGTGCTTCACCACCCTCCTAGTGAAAAACTTTTTCCTACTGTCCAACCTAGACCTCCCCCACTGCAACTTGACACCATTGCTCCTTGTTCTGTCATCTGCCACCACTGAAAACAGCCTAGTTCCATCCTTGCTGGAACCCCCTTTCAGGTAGTTAAAGGCTGCTATTAAATCCCCCCTCATTCTTCTCTTCTGCAGACTAAACAAGCCTAGTTCCCTCAGTATCTCCTCATAAGTCTTGTGCTCCAGCCCCCTAATCATTTTTGTTGCCCTCTGCTGGACTCTCTCCAACTTCTGTAGTGGGGGGCCCAAAAATGGGCAAAATACTCCAAATGTGGCCTCACCAATGCTGAATAGAGGAGAATAATCACTTCCCGTAATCTGGCTGCCAATGCTCCTATTAATGCAGCCCAATATGCTATTAGCCTTCTTGGCAACCAAGGCGCACTGTTGACTCATATCCAAATTCTTATCCACTGTAACCCCCAGGTCCTTTTCTGCAGAACTGCTGCCTAGCTCGTCCGTCCCCAGTCAAGTTCTGATTGAGCAAAAACGGAGCGCTCTCATGACAAAACAGGCAGGAAGGGGCTAAGAGAAAGGAAAGGCAATGAAGATTTTTTTCATTAAATGCCTCTCATATTTCTGCTGGGGGAATGGGGCTTGCCTCCCACCTCAGAATGAGTGGCAGATGCATCCCGAAACCAGTGGACCTCAGGGGATCTGCAGCAAGCCAAGGCCATCCAGGCACTCCGTAGGACTGATTTTCAGAAGTGCTGAGCTTCTGCCAGCTGCTTGGCTTCATTTGGCCAGGAGTGAATTTCATTCATAGTCCACAAGAGATGTGCCATGTCACCACAAACCTCACCATCTTCCACTTCAAGTGCAAGACACACTTCTTCGGCCTACCTTCTCTCATAAAAGCACAGCAGCACGTACTGTGTTAAACATGAAACTGCTCTGTACATATAATTCTCCCTCTGCGGAGAGGATGGAGGAAGAAAAACCCCAGATCAAGTGCTGTCTGGAGTGGCTCACAAGAATGAGTATGAAACGCAGGGAAGACTGTGAAGAAGCAAGACACAAACCCCAAACTGGCTATAAGTTCTATACTTAGATTTCACCAGCCAAGTGTGAACTCAAGAACTCTAACAGCCTTAACACTGAGCCACAGACAGTCCCCTTAGGTACTCCGATCTATCTTGCCACCCAGACAAGCTTGTCTTTGTGACTGATGGACCCTTACACCAAAAATCACAACAATATCCAGGTTAATCCCAGTGTCAAGGGAGCAGTCATTTACGCCAGATCAGTCGCACCTCAGATCTTATACCAATCCTATAATAAACTAATTAAAGATTTATTTTAAAAGAAATGTTATTTACAAGATTAAAGCAGGTAAACATATACATACAAATGTGTTAGTCTTAGGTTCTAAAAGGTAATAAAAGCTGCTGTAATATGCAATCTCTATAAGCCCTCTACGGCTGACTCAAGCCAAACTGCTGAGGAACCTTTGCTTATGCTTAGAAATCTTCACCCCTCAGAGTTTAAGCAGCATAAAGAGATCTAGTTCCTTCTTGTCAGAGATTTTTATTCCTTCCCCCAGTGTTCAAGCTGCACATCTCCTCTTCATGGGTGTGGCGGGAGCAATCAAAGTCTTTTGTCCATTCATACTCCACAATTGTGGAAAACTAGTATTTCACACTTGGTCATGCTTCTCTTCTGACTGTGGGGTTTGCAGTTTCTGAGAAAACACTTAAATACTACCTTATAACATGGTATGCAGATATTATAAATAAGATTAACACTTGCAGCAACTCACAAGCATTTAATTAAGTCTAAACACATTTATAAATCTAATACCTATTTTAACAATACTAACACAGGTGAACCAGACTTGTTTCAACCTATGTATTTGTAAGTGTTCAGTGAGGCCTAGGAGTCTTAGGATGAGCTATCATTTATGCACTATTGGAAAGCACTCCACATGATGATGAGCATGGTATAAGAACCTATATAAATTAAAATAGAATGTACTTATGTGATCTTGTAATACAATGCAAAAGGGTCATTGATCAGAGTGACTTTTGCATAACCCAGAGGGTTATTATGATCTGCAAGCACCTACTAGATATCCATTCTGGATTCAAAGAACTCATATAACACAGAGTTTAAAGAAAGTAAAAGGATATTTAAAGTAGATTTAGTGCTCAGGTGTTTAATAGGCAGACACAGGATTAATCCGGACCTGAAGATATGAACTCCTAAGGGATCTGGGGACAGTCTCCTTAGAAAATGGTTGCAATACCGTGTCAAAAAGCAAGAATAAAGATGTTCAATTTTCTTTAATGATGCTGAAATTAACCAGAGGAGGCAGAAAGATCTTTCCTGGATTTTAGAAGACATTGCATAGCCCCACACCAGTGCTAGTTTTTGTAAGCCACAAGTTAATGCCATTTCCTTGTAGCAGCATCTGTTGGCCAAAGTGAACTGAAATAAGCACACTTTTTTTTACCATTTCCAGTTAAATTAGGTCTTTGTATAAGGGGGGTTAGGAAGGCTAAGCTCTGTACCTGCTAAGAGCTGTACCTGCCTTATCAGAGCATGTGGTGCTAAGCAGTGAGATCTATATAGAAAAGGTTGAGGGGAAAGGAATTATTTATGAATACAGCCCTCTGTTGGATTCATCAGCAGGAAATCAGAGGCACAGTCCTAGAAAGTAGATGGGAAGTGCACTGCAAAGAGGATCATTATCATATAAAACCCATTGTTGCAGCTCTGCAGTTGACATGAAAGGATAAAAACACCCCCTGAAACATGAAATGGACTTTGGTCAGGCAGAGTTATATAAATCTGAAAGCAATGCCTGGTTGAATATGTAGATGGACTCAGAAGTGCACAAGGCAAATTAATGTAATTTTCAATGAGGGGAACATTTTTATCTGCACTCAGTGAAAATGAGTGTGCCCCACAGCTAAGTATGTAATTGCAAATGAGAAGTGTTGTAACAAGTCCTGAAAGCAAATATTCCTAGGCCATGACAGTCTCATAATGCCACAGCATTTTAAATACAACTCTTTTAACACGTAGAAATACAATGGCCCAGGCCCCGTTTGTTGTCCTGTATTGTGGCCGCTCTCTATCACCTTTCCCATAAAAGGCTGCCCTAAACCTGATCCCTTGGTACTCCCAGCTGCCTGGGGCATTATGGTAAGTGCTGAGCTCCTGATAGCCTCCCCTTTGCCACGGCTCCTCCCAGCCGCGAAGGCATGCGATGTCAGCCAGAAAGGTAGAATAAAGTAAAGGGACATAAATAAATGCCATTAAAGTCACTAACATTACATTTGTGTTTATTCCCTTCTTCTATGTCTTCATCCCCTTTCTTTTGTTTTTCTTATTGCTTTCTATTTTCTCTCCTTTTTATTATTTGCTCTCTTTTTTTGAAAAGTAGCATCTCCTTCCCTTTCGTTCACATCCAACCCTTTTTTCCATGCTCTGTTATCTCTTCCCCAGTGCTTCACTTCTTCAGTTCTCCCGTGTTGTGGGGAGTGAGGAAAGGCTCAGGTTCAATGAATTTTTCAGCTTAAAGATTTTTTGAAAGTGTTTTGAAATTGTCCACATGTTTTGTTTCCACATTTGCAAAATGAAAAAGTCCCATTTTCAGTTCAAAACGATGTTTTGAAATTTAATTATAGTAAAACAAATGAAAATGATTGACATTTTAATTAAACTTTATAAAATGATCAAAATGAAACATTTCGATTGACCCAAACTGAATACTGGGGAGAGTGGAGGGGGTGAAGGGAATTTTCAGTTAGCAAAAATTTTCAAGATTTCAACTTTTTATCTTAATTTGGGATGGCAAATTTTTTCTCTATCTAGTAAATTTTCACTGGACAGGAAATCAGTTTCCTGCCTAGCTCTATTAACTAACCTCTCAATTCAATATCCCCATCAGGTAAGGAATGCAGCATAGTGACAGCAGCAGCAGCACCCTCTATTCAGCAAATCAGTTCCCAAATTGAGGAAGACATTGTCATAGTTGAGGGCTGTGAATAAACCATAAATTACGGGGCGGGGGAGGAAATCTCAGTGACAAACTCTCAGCCTTACCAAATCAGTTTGTACTGTCAAGGCTATGTCCAGAGTGTAAAGAGCCAGACATTTCATTTTGTTTTTAATAAATGGTACTGAGCCTTGATAGTTAAAGGGTTCCCAAAGTCAATGATGCTTCCACAACTTCAGGCTGTGTAGACCCCAAAGATCCGCTCTCTTCTCAGTTCTTGATTTTATAATTTATAAAGAGATTTGTGGACATTTGTCCAATATGAATGGCTTTCTTTCCTCAGGATCACAACAGGCATGCTTCTGCAGACAATGATGTAAGAGATACTGTGGGAAAACTGTCATTTTGAATCATGATGTTTAGAAGTTATGCTTCCAAGATGTAAAATTCTGCAATATCTGAACATTAATCCGCACCTCTGTAAAGCAGATGAGTTGGTATAAATTCCCATTTTTCAGATTCTCAGCATGTGTAAATCAGTATAGCTTATTGACTTCAATGCAACTACATCACTTAACACAAGCTGAGGACATAGCCCAAGGTTCCTCAGAGACAGAAGGGAAATAGTTTTCCCAAGACCACACAGCAAGATGAGATTGGAATGCAGGTATTCTTAATTCTCAGCCCCATACACATTCCTCCCTATGCACATTGCTCAGCTTTGCTATCTGCTTGAGCTCTTTATGGGAAAGAAGCTCAGAGGTTTGAGTTTGTACTGGATAATAGCCATAAGAATCCACTTGACTTTAATTATGCAGCATCTTACATAACCAGTGCTCCAAGGCCACATATACTTGCTAATGTTTACAGTGTTCTTGAAAAGACCTGTTCTTCTCACAGTAACGTTGAATGTTTGATTTCATGCTGCAGAACAGTGACTCCATTATTTGTTCCCTCTCCTTAGCATGCTGCCATTGTGCATGCTTCTATTGACTATGGGATTAAATTAATGTTAACTGCCAGATAGCTGGCACATGAAAAAGTGAAGTGGTTTAAGTTCAGTTGAACAGTTGTTGACTCATACGTGAAGCATCAATCATGGATTTGAAAAAGCAAAACTCGTTAATAATGTGATTTAGCAAGAACACAGAAAACTGCTACTAGAAGCTGCACAGGAAATTCCATTAGCAGACTTATGGCCCCCTTATATTGCACGTCAGTTAATCTACTGATTGCAGTACTAATTGTTTCTATAAAATAAAGAATAGTATGCTACAGGTGCACAGGTAAGGTAACTGAAGTACCTGAGCATACAAGCCTTAACACTTAGCTGTAGATTACACCTGCAGTTTTCTTTGCTATTCAAATTAGAAATGAGCCCAGGTCAATATCCTGGATCCAGTCCCTCTGAATTTTTGGAAAGTTTGGATCTGTATGTAGACCTCAGATTTGCAATCTGCTACAATCTCTATAAAAGCAAATGAGTTCTAAAATTTAGTAAAAAGAGCAGAATTATCCTTTATTCAGATCACACTGGATAAACTTCGGACAAGCAGCCAAACTTTCAAAAGCTTATCTAAATCAAACTTCCAAAACTTTTGAGGGTCAACTGTCATTAGTTTGACTTTCCAGACATTTCCAGTGATGGCAATAAGAGAACAAATCAAATTGTGCCTTCCATGAGATAACCTGGAATGACACCTGTCAAGTCTCCCAATTTTTCTGAAGAGCACACCTCAAGTATTTGATAAACTCATGCTGCCACTTTTTATCTAACTTCTCAGCTGTCAGGCTGGGATCCATGATTTCGAGTCATATTTGTAGTCACTTGTGGTGTCTAACTTTGTTTAGTATAAATTAATCTCCTGTGTGAACCCTTGCTACCTTTCTAGAGCCTTTCATTAAAGGTTCTCAAAGTGCCCTAAAACATTAATTAGTCTCACATCCCTTAAACTGTAGCACAGAGAGACTATGTAACTTATCAAACATCACAAAGCGCATCAGAAGCAGAGACAGAAATGAAAACTAGAGTTCCTGACTCTACATCCTGTTGTCCAATTACTGCATTGGTTCTCAAACTGGGGGTCACGACCCAATGTGATTGTGCGGGGATTGTGAGCTGTGAGCCCCAACCCCGGCCAGGCACAGGGCTATGAGCCTAGGGTGTAACCACCCATGGGGCTGTGAGCCCAGAGCCTGGCCAGGTGGAGAAAAATGTGCAGGGGAGAGAGAACAGTGACATACAGATACTGCTTACCACCCCCAACATTTCTCTACACCCCCTCAGGGGCTGTGAGGGGGAAAGCGAAAAGCAATGCCACGGCTCCCTGCATCCAGGTCACCTTCGCCACCTGGGCTGTGCTGTGAGGTGAGCATCAGAAGCTGATGCTCTCTGCACTCCCCTTATGCAGCCCAGGTGGGGAAAGTGACCTGGATGCAGGGAGCCCTGACATTACTCCTCACTCCCCCCTCACAGCCTCCTAGGGGGGAGTGGAGGAGCAACATTCAAAGGGGGAGTGAGCAGCAATACTAGCCACTCTGTGCACACAGGTCAGTTTGGGTGCAAGAGAGGGAGGGTTGGTGTTTGGGAGAGAAGAGGGCACAGTGCAGAGGTTAGGGGCGAAGGGGGAATGAGAAGGCCAGGGGAACCAGGGGGATCACACTCAGAGGCTTGCTGTGGGAAAGGGATGATCAGTACAAAGCATTTGAGAGACACTGAATTACTAGATACACACTGCTTTCTGTACATCAGCACATCTTTATTTGTGGCCTCTAGCTAGATAACAATGGGTCAGGGGCCTGCATTAACTCCATTAGCAATGTTCATGCTGTTTTGTCTGCACTAACTTAGAAGAAATTTGTCAATGTTGATTTCATATGGGTGTTGCCATTGTGATCAAACAGTACACAGCAATGCATTCTTTTATATCTACACTGCCAAATGAAATTGATCACAATTATATTTTTCCTTTGTTTTCCTGTGTTTTCATAGGCTCCTGTAAGGTACCACTTTGGCCACCATGCAGACCGAAGTCCTCTATATATCTACATTTTTACAACAAAAGCACTGGTAATTCAGTAGTTCAGGCTTTCCCACACTGCCCCATAATGTCCTGACCTACAACAGTGACCTATCATAGGATGAAAGAACAGTTCAGTCCCTTTGGCTCATTCAGCCCTTAGTCTCTGTGCTGGGACTACCATACAGCGTAGCCATTTAGTGCCCATTGTGATGGTAAGTTTTGTGATGTGGACACATGCCTGTTGGAACTGGACTGAGTCCCCCCAGTCTTTCCACAAGGCCAGTGAACAGCAACCAGATGGTCACTCTTGGTCACTATTGACCTGGATTTGTACCAGAAATGTATAGCTCATCATTACCGATCACGTAGCTGTTCCCAAATGAATCACATTTTAAGCTAGGATGGCACACTGAGAAATCACGATGTAAAATTAGTGTTTTCCTCTCAATCATTAGGAAAGCAATAAAGCATTTGTGTTCATTAACTTAAAATATTACCCCACTGTATAATGGGATAGGCTCCCATCCCTCTGGTGGAAAGGCTAATGCGCAATGCTGCACTCAGGCAGCACCAATTAGGCATACCTGCAGATCATGTGTCACTGGAAGAAGTGGAACCTAAAAGGGTGAGACTGGGGCCAAAAAGCAGGACAGGGCTTTTCCTAGGAACAAGTAGCCTATCAGGGATGGCTAGTGAGCACCAGTAACAAGGGACACTCAGCCTGTGGTAATTGCTAACCTTTTTCTTCAACATCCCTGTGTGAGGCAAATGGATACTACAAACTTAACATGAGCAAAGATCATGAGGGGCTGATTCCAGCTAGTGACCTATGACAGGTCCTGGGAAGCAATGCCAGGTTCTAGTGAGAATGGGACTGTAAATTGGGCTCTGAAAAGACATAGGGAGTAAGCTGAACTCCCATGGGAAACAGTAGGATTGTCTGGGAGGAAGAGCTCCTGTAGAGGACCTAGGGCAAGAGACTCAAAACTACTATAGCTTGAACCCAAGCTGAGGGCCAGCTGACTACGCAGTGAAACAGAAGGAAATGACTTAAAGCCATATGTAGAAACATGCTGTCTGTTGAACAATTAGGGTGGTGAATTTACTGCAAACAGTGATAGTCATAGCACTGGCTATTTTGCTCCTGTAACAACAATAGGAAAAGTTTAGCATCAATTTCTTCTTAACTTCCCCATCAGATACCATGACTGCCTTTATCTTTCAAAATTATCCAGTGAAAGGGCCTGATTGAATGGGAACCTAATTCAGATCTCACATCTGTTTTACACCAATAACTCCATTAGCACAGTCCTGATTTACATTAAGATCAGAATCTGGCCCTACCTGTGTGGGTAGGCTAGAAAGAGGGGCCCTTTTGGCATTCCTATCACTGTAAAAGGTCTGAGGGGAAAGGCAAAGGTTACCAAATGCACACAAGCAGGATAGCAAATTTGCTGTCAAGCCAATGTTTAAGCAGAACTGAAGAGAATATTCAACATTACTAATCATGAAAGACAATAAATTGAAGGGAACTACTCTGTTCACTTACAAGGATCTGGACTCTAAAAGGCCTCCCAGGGTGCTTTACTGACCATTTAGAGCCAGCTTTGGAACATTTAACTAAAAATCAATGGGAAGATATAAAATACTGCCTATTTGACTCAAAGTAGGCATTTCATTCACAGGATAAAAGAGCTTAATGAGCCAGTTTACTATTCAAAGACAGTCATCAGTGAAGAGGGAATGAAGTGGGTTTGTAACAAAATTATGAGTAGCGAGTGCATGTGGTGGATTGTGTGGAATCAGAATGTCTTTTCTTTTATAGACATCAATGATTCATTGACATTCCCTTTGCAATATTTGGCAGGATTCAGAGTTTCATTCATGGCCAATTTTTCAAATCAGGGCATAATAGGGCCACCTGCAAAAATGTACTTGTACCACTGCAGAAAAAAAGTAACTAAAACCTTCATTTGTACATGTATTGATATGGACCTGCCCAGGACATCCTCTTTAAGAACTTGGCTTATGATATTTCCAATTCCCAATAAGAATAAAGCTGTTAAAAGGGCCTGTAAGGGGGGCAGATAGGCCTCAAACCAGCAATGAGAGAGTAAAAGAGAGCCTGTGCAGCTGTCCCCAGAGCACTACACCTGCAGCCAATGTCGTGTGGAGAAGGGAGTTAAATAGCAGAGACCTATCCCTGTTCAGAGATGACCAGGAAGGCGAGCAGAGCTTTGCTACTTCCTTGATGATGGACACCTGCTCCCAGCCAAGAGCCTGTGATAGTCTGCTGTCTAGACAAGTCATTTGGTGGTGGGATGACTAGGGCCAGAAAGATAGACAATAAGGGACTAGCTACATGGAAAAAAGCCTGTCTCTCCCTGGTTTTATACAAACCCCTCCTCTTCCTGCCCAGCTAGGCTTCAAGTTCAGTGGAACTATACATCCAGCCTGTACCATACCCAGGTGCAGGCTATTCTGTAAAATAGCCCCTTTTAATCTTTCAGAAGGGGTGTGGGATGAACAACCCATTACATACCCCTGAGGGTTTAGACTTAAGAGGGAATGTATGGCTATCTCCTGCCCTGAATTTGCCTAAGCTGAGGCTGCAGATCATCCCTTTCTGTTCTAGGTCATCCACCATCAGAAGCAGTTTACCCTTCTCCTCCCAGTACTTCTCTTTCTGAAACCACAGGTCCTCTAAAGATGATTGTAAAGCCTGCTCAGTGACTACCGATATTTGATATAGCCTTTTTCCATGTTCTCCAGACTCTCCCAGAGCTTGAGTTCCTACAGACTCCCGGTGAGTCTTTGTATTTATCCCGGTATGTTTTAATTTTACCTTTATGGGAGTCTTTGTTCCTTCCAAATCCTCCCCACCTTCCATCATTCTAGCTCCTTTGACCTTCTCCACCTGCTTTTTGCCAAGATGGAGGGCTACTGCCATTTCTTCCCATTCCTTTCACTCAACCTAGCCCTTTTTTTGGCTCTCATTTTTCTTCCTTTGAGGGAAGAGCTTCTTCTTTATGGGTCTTATTTCTCCATAGGAAAAACAGGAACTCGCCTTTCCTGCTTTCACGACAAGTGGATTCTTCTGGGCTGTCCTGCTTCCTTCTCTTTAGGGCAAGCTTTCTTACTGCAAGACTCATAAAAGCATCCCCTTATCAGGTGTCCCCTACTCTCCCAGACTTCCTATGCTGGGCCTCTGGCCTCCTAGCCATAGAGCCTCTTCCTCATTTTTGGCCTCCGTGGCCTCCACTATTCTCTGCCCAGAAGAGCCTCAGCAACTGCTATTGTTGTCTGGCCAGCCTTGCTAAATAATCTCACAGGTATAGCTGCATTTCCTAATGTCTTCACTGATGTGGCCCCTGTTGCTTATCAGCCCTCTTTAGCCAGAACAGCAGTCTGCGGTCCAGCATAGGAGGGTGTAACTGGCCTCTGGAAAGAAAGCTTCCATGCAGAGCAGCTCCATAGCCCTTCTTCCCTATTTTTCCATACTACCTCAGTCTCTTCACTCCCTGTGTATCAGAGTCATCCATTAGCTACTGTTTCTCACAGTCTCCTTGCATCAGGGGGGTGACAGAGTGTACAGTCTCTTGCTCTCCTTGCTAATCCCTTGTCTCAGAGTTTCCCATCAAGCATGGTTTCACATTTGTCACTTGTATCAGGGACAACCATCACACCCGCATTCTCCACCAATTGTCACTCATCATTGTGAGGCCTCCTTGTGGCTCATCTGGGGATTAGCTCATTACAGGTGTCATGCCTCCTCTTTCAGTTTCTCAGCCCAATGTTCTAATCTCTCAATCTGTGGCTCTGTCACACTCCACAAGCTGCAGCACTTCCTCTTCATGGCTTGGCCCTCCTGCTAACTCACTTTACCCCCCCCCCTTTTAGAGGTATCGGAATCACTCTAAACATAACTCCCACTCCCCCAGTGACTGGTGGGGAACCCAGGCTGTCCCTCTTCTCTGAATTCCAGCCTGTGGAACCTACAATCAGCAGCTAAGGCCAACACAGCCTCACCCTTGCTGCTGTTTTCCCTAGTCTTCTTCCTACTACTTTCCTTCAATCCTGAGAGTGACTGCCAATTCTCTCCCTACAGCAGCCGCTTTCTGCTCTCTTCTCTCTGTTTTTATGCAAGCCACTCCTCTTCTGCCTAGCTTAGATTCAGGTTCAATTAGAGTCACACCTCACCCAGTGCATCCCAGCCTTTCGAATAGCCCCTTCTGAGCCATATTACCCCTTCAGGGTAGTGTGGGTGAACATCCCATCACAGGGATTGCTAAGCCCAGGAAGACAGACAAAAAGGGACTAACCACACAAAGACAAACCTGAAGAAGAAGGGTGGAATCCTGTGATGAATACTTTGATTACCCTTATTTTTAGATCACTATTTTTCTCTTTGTTTTGGACTCTAACACTCCGGAAGGGATAAGACTTCAGTGTGCTCCAGCTGGAGGTCTAAGGCACTACTGCAACAGATTAGGGAGGGGAGACACCCAACTGTATGGGACCTGCTGTGAGGAAGTCATGATCTGATGTGCCAAAAAGGGACACCAAGTCCAACCTCGTTGCATACCCACTGATTGAAACAGCTATCATTTGTAATTCTTTCTTGGCAGAAATGGCACCTTGTATTGATTTCAATTACTGCCATATTGTATTCATGATTTTTTAACCTAGCACAATTTGAATTGTTTAAGAGAGCTAGGAATCTGGAACTCAATCCCTTCAGTTTGACTCTATGAGCCAGGAAGAGTGAATGAGAGAATGTGAGGGCTAATATTTCACACTGCCCTATGCAAAAGATTCCGATAAGCAGCTTTGTTTGTCTATACTGTGTCAAATCAAACTTGGACAAAGAATCTTTTGAAGTTCTCCCATCTTTTACCTTGTGGCTCTCTCCAGTACCAGCTCATGTTTCATGCAGTGTCATTATTTGGTGGAAAGAATTTGAAAGTATTTCCTGAATCTTCATGTCAATTTAAAAAAATATATGTCTACTTGTTCTTCCAGAACAAAATTAAGGCTGACAGGCAACTTGTTTGTTAGATAGTTGCTCAGATACTGAATAATGTACAAATCTTCTAACTAGATATGCCTATATATGCCACATACCTTTGCATGGCAGTGATATGTACAGATTGTAAAAGCCTGTGGATTTTATAAAGACTTTCTAGCTTGCTTTCTTTAGTGCCCAGTCCTGAAACACTTTTGCATGTGAGTAACTTTGTTAATGTTAGTAGGGGTTTTGTGCATGGACTGAAAGACAACAGATTCCAATCATTTAACGTATAAAATAATTTCTGTAGCTATTATAAGGCAGCATAGGTAGCAATGTCTCCAGTTAAGGTTACTTTCTATTTTAATACCCTGCTTTCAATTGCTTATAACTTTGCCAAAGATAAATTGTTCAGACTGAAACTTTTTATGCTGCGTGTCTGCCACAGAATTATTTCTCCCTGGCAAAAATGATTCAGCCATTTATCAGAACAAGGTTAGGGAAAAATATGCTGTTCTATCCATGTTAAAAATGTAGGAAGCGGTCTTTGGTATGAGGGGATGGACCTTTTGTTGTCCCTGTGAAATTTCTCCCAAATCTGGCCAATTTATTGCTCCATCCTGGGATTGCAGGGGCTGAGAAGGATTTTCCTGTACAATTGTTCCTCCCTGCAGCCAGAGACTGTTATGGCACCAGACACCAGAACAGAGAGACTGAGGCCGACTATCTTCAGTGCTTCCCATGTTCTGGCACGTAGGCAGCATGGATATGAAGGAAGCAGCAGCCTCACACCCTGACTTGCATAAAGAGAGGTGGGACATGGGAAGATTGGAGGGGAGGAAGGGAGACAGATCTGTGGGGGAGAGATAGGAGCAGAGGAGGACAGAGACAAGAGCTCACGGGGAGCAGTGGGGAATGGACATCAGTTTTTTTTTTAAGTAAGTTTCTAGCCCTTATGGTTGCAGAGAAAAGCAGAGAGTACCCTGAAGTCTTAGAAGGCAAATCAAAGTTTAACTTTTAAAATCTCATAATTTTGGAGGGCCTGATTCATGGGAACACTTGGGGTTGGGAACGCGTGGCGTCAAAGGTACTGCAAATAGGAGATGGAGATTGGTCTGGTAGCTAAATCATCAGAGTGAGAGTCAGGCATTCTGGATTTCATTCCCAGCTCTGCCCTGTATTTGCCATGTTACTTCATGCAAGTCACTTATCTCTTTCCCTCCCTCCTCCTCCCCAGTTCCTAATTTTCTTAATTTTTTAGGATTAGGATAATGGTATCATTATCATTCTCTTTCTTGGGAGAGTATTTTGGGGCTTAATTCATTAACATTTGTAATGAACTTAGAGATTCATCGATGAAAGTGGTCTTATTCATATTAAGCCAGCAATACTAATGGCATGAGTAAGGGTGGCAGAATTTACTGTAGCAAAAGTAATTTAAAGTGACTTTCTTCCACTTCTTTATATTATTACATACATGGACCTGCAGCACAATGGCCTTGACAGTAATAATAATCTTGAGGAGTCAATGAGATTTCTATAGACTCGCCAGACTCCTGTCATTTCTTAAATTATCTCAGCAGGCAGTCCTCTCCCACCTCCTGTGGTGTAAGCAAGAGTGTTCTACACTACTGCTAATCTCCACAAGGGAGTTCAGTGGAACATCATAATCTTCTATAAAATCATTTTTCTTCAATTAAATCTGTTTGAAAATGAAAAAAGATCTGGCCTGTCTTTTTCCCCAAAAGGGCTGCTGAAATGGCTCCTTGAATTGTGTAATTATAAAGTCATGCTCCTAATCCATGCAGTTAGTACCTAACAAAGCTCAGAGCTAGTATTATTGCACTCCAGTTTATTTCTTCAAAGCAGATCTGTCTGAAAAACAAAACGCCTGATAAAGATGCTCCTGACTCCCAACGCAGTATCCTGCTTTCACACTCATACCTCTCTTCTGCATCAGGATCTGCTAGCAGAGTCTCTTGCATCCTTGTGGATTCTCATGGACCTTAATGAAACTTTGCATGGATGCGGGTATCTCGTGCTAGCAGATCCTTATGTAAGAAGAGGACCTTAATGTGTATGTTCCTATCTTCACCACATCAGAACACAAAGAAATGAGAAGCAGCAGGAGAGACCAGAAGCTTGGAGTGGAGGAGGGAAGAGATGTTATGGCCCTGCCTTCCCCTCCCCCCTCTGTAATCCCAGCTGTAGCACTTTGAGCCAATCTAGGTTCTTGAGATTCATGGGGATGTCACTGACTAGTTACTTTCTGAATAACAGGGCCTTCTTAATGTATCTCTTCATCACCTTAGATCTGTCCTGAGGGGAGGGGGCAAGGATAAGCAGAAGATAGGAAGTTGGGAAGGAGGGAATCACTTTCAAGGGGAAAGGATGGGTCAGGGACACATGACAAGAGCTTGATTCTGTGGGAAGTGAAGAGGAATGCTCAGGGGTGGGGGAGAATAAAGTTGAAAAATCACAGAACTGGTGCAATACATGCCAAAACTCACCTCTGTCCCTCAGTGAGCCACTCCGATGACATGGGTCCTGCTGTAGGGTGTTAAGGTAATTAGCTGAAACCTTAAATCCTGCTCCTCTCATTTACGTAGCAAAAAGATCACTATTGCAGTACAGCTCAGTTATCTTTGCAGTACATACCAAGAAGCAGAACGGGGCCTTAGGGCTTTATGCTCATTTACACTTTCAATTCCATTAGGATCATGAACTTCATTGGGACCTCTATTTTTTCAGACAACACCAAACACAGCATGCATGTCCAGTCCAGTCTGAAGGGACTACATCAACATGCTCTCTATTCTAAGGTAGAAAAAAATGTGTCTTTGGTCAGGCTGCCATAGAATTCCTAGGGTTCATCCTATCTCCAGATGGTATCTGTTGTGGTGGAGTGGGGTGCAAGGAGCCCAATCCCCACACTACAAGAGTGTGTCCCAATCAAGAGATAAGAGACCAGACCACTATTTTTGATTAACCACTATTTATGTAACTTTTATTGAAGTATATAGGGTTATAAAAAAGGAAAAATGAATTAAATGAAAAATTCTACTAAGCTAAACTAAACAAATTATTAAATTCCTATTACCACAATAAAAAAATCTGCAGTTTTATTAAATCCCACGTACACCAATTCCATATACAAGCCGCATTCCCAAAACTCTACTTCCCTAAGACATTCCTTATTAAACTCCATGCACTCCAACCCCTCAGACAAGCCACATTCCCAAAACTCCCTAAGACATTCAAAAATCCTCCAAGTACAACTCAACAGTATTTTTAATCTGTGGGTTAGTAAACTTAGAGCAGTGATAATACATATAAACACAACCCCCACAAAAAAATTCCCCAATTTAAATCCCAAATTTGACCAGATTATATTTACCTCATGTGGATGTTATCTCTAGAGTGACAGACAGCAGACCTATTTTCTTGAGATAGAAGATAAAGTGTAAAAAAAACAGCCCGGTGTTAAAATGACTGTGACCGAACTTGCAGCCCACCGGTCTTGAGAGAACAACCCTTTGCCACCCCCTTTTGATATGCCAAGGCGTGTGGCCCTGCAATCCGGGGTGACCAGGTAAACAAAAAGAATTAATAAAAGAAAAAATCCAAAAGCAGAAAAAAGATCTGCAAAAAGAGAAAAAGGAAAAAAAACAAAAACCTGCAGGCAAGGGGATTTAACACTCTTCTTTCTGAAGAGTGGGGAGGTGCCTAGGGTTGGCCAGATTCCCTAGGCAACACAACAGGCTACTAGCCTATCGTCTCTCCCACGTGTCCAAACCAGAACCCTGGCTTTATGGCTGAGACCCCAGAAAATTAGCGTATCTGCCGTTAGCATGGAAACTCACTGACCTTGGTCAGTAAAGTTTTCTCATGAGCTCTGCAGCTGGTAGCTATAATTTATCTTATCACCTTCTCCAGGGCTGGTTCAAACCAGTTTGGGACACTGGTCTTAGAAAACAGTTATTGTCTGCAGTTTTTAAATCCGAAAGATACCACCACCTATTTATTTATTTATTTATTTTATTTGAGGCTTAACAAGCTGCGTTCCATCCCAGGCTGGAGTTTGGCCATAGCAAAAAGCAAGTGGAAAAATCCACTTCTAACAGTATCAAAATGGATCTGTGCAAGGAAAAGAAAGTCCTCAAGTAGGCAGCAGCACCATGGAACATTCATGAACTGCAATAATTCCTAGGGATCATGAACTTCTATAGGGGTTCATCCTGAAGTTCTTGTAGCAGATCGTGCCTCTCACTGCCCTGTTCCACAAAAACGCCACGTTCCTCTGGGTCTCCTGAATGAAAGGCCTGCTGGGCCACAGGTAAAACTCACATCTGCTACTGCTCCCATATTGGTCCACCCTGCACCTCACAAGCCTTCATTATCAAAGTGGATGCTTCCAATTTGGCAGTCAGTGCTGCTATCCTGAAGGCACAATCCCCAACAATTGCTACCTCTGTGCATCTTTTATTCCAGGACACACACACCTACAGGGCAAAATTACAAAAATTTGGACAAAACTTCGATGATTAAGACTGCCTTTGAAGATGGTTTCAATATCTAGAAGGGACCTGGTATTCCATGGAGGCGTACACTAATCAGAAGAACCTTGAATATTTGTGTAAGGTCAAGGACCTCAACCAGTGATACCTTTGGTGGGCTTTATTCTTTTAGTGCTTCGATTTTGTAATCTCTTATCATCCAGGAACTAAAAATACTAAGGCTGACTTTATTCTGGAAGAGCAAATATTACATTGACCTAAAGGACTCATACACCTCCCACATCCTCAAGACCCATAACTTTCTGGGTGTGGCTCCCTGCCAAAATCTGTTCACCCTCATACAATCAGCCCTGTTCCATGGGATCTCTCCAGATGATCAGGAAGCCATAAGAAAGGAACCCCTTGATATCCAAGACAGAGTAACTTATGTAAAAGGGTGTATATATATCCACACCACACCTCTGAGAACTACAGCCCTACACGTACGTCATGACCCCCCTTGACAGGACACGTTGAGCTGCTTTAGAACTCAGTACCCTGTCTCTTGTGTCTTCTGGTGGTCTCGCACATGAGCCAGAGTACAGGCCTCTGTGATCTCTTACAATGTATGTGCCCACTCCAATGCATTGCACAATAAACCCCTTCTGCAATCCCTCGAGCCTCCTCCTGGCCACTGGATAATCATCACCTTAGATTTTGTAGTAGAACTATCCAAGTCCAAGAGGTTCATGACCATTCTGATAGTGGTGGATCACCTTACAAAGGTGGCACACTTCATCTCTTGCACTGGCCTACCCTTCTCCCAGGAAACTGTCCAACACCAGGTGGCCCAAGTTGTCCACCTCCATGGCCTCCCAGAGTGCATTATCGCCAATCACTGTCTGCAATTTTTCTCCTGCTTCTGGTGAGCTCTCTGGATTTTAGGCTTCCGCACCTGCCTCTCATCTGCCTACTAAGCTCAGACAAACTGTGAAGCAGAGAGAACCAGCCAGATTCCAGAGTATCTTTGATGATACATAAACTTTCACCAGAATGATTGGTCCTTTCTGTTACCTCAGGCAGAGTTTGCATACAATAACATCGAACACACGTCTATGGGGCACAGTCCTTTTTTATTTTTCAGCTATCTCCCAACCCAGGAGCCCCAGACTAGATACAACAAATATGTCAAACCTACGATGACCACTCTCCTTTTCAATGTCTTAGCTGCTTCTTGTGATTTCCCAGTTGTTGTTCCCCACATTCAAGGAAACCAGACATAGTTCTTGACTCACTTCTTTAGCCTCATGCACACAGAATTCAGTAGCCTTTTCCCATTTTCCATAGCCAGCAGGCAAAGCAGTCATGGCATTGTTTCCAGGGAACACCTAGCATAGAGATGTGACTGGCACAACTATTACAAACTAGCAGGCCAGGCCTGGTGTTCTTTTGACCTCTGTTTGAAATCAGAGTCCCTTCTCCGAGGTGGACTGCCTACCATGGCTAATGAGCTCTATCCGTCTTGTCTATTTAGATTATAAATTCTGCAGGGCGAGGACTGTCACTTACTATGTATAGGTAAAAAGTTCCAGCGGGGTAGCCATGTTAGTCTGTATATAGCAAAAATACAGAGAATTCTGTAGCACCTTAAAGACTAACAAATTTCTGTGGGCATAAGCTTTTGTGGGCTGCAACCCACTTCGTCAGATGCCACTTTTCCACTTCATGCATCTGACGAAGTGGGTTGCAGCCCATGAAAGCTTAAGCCCGCAGAAATTTGTTAGTCTTTAAGGTACTACAGGACTCTCATTGTTTTTATGTATAGGTACAGTATCTAACACAATGGGTCCCAATCTTGGGAGTGGCCTCTAAGCAGTACTATGATGCAAATAATAATGTCATCCTTTTGTCCTGCTTAATGCTTCCCTTACATTAAAAAGGTCCAGACAGACTAGTATCATGGTATTTAGCTATCAAATATAAAATGAAGAGAAACAGACTAATCTTTTATCCACAGAGGTCCATCTTGTCCACCACTCCTTGGTTCAGCTATTACTGGATGTTTCTTTTTTAATCATAACTATCCAAACTTTGCTTTAGTTCCAGCCACTTCTCATGCTGTCTCCCTGAATGATGCAGTACATTCTGGCTGTTTGGTCTTGTATGCATCAGATATCCTATTTCTGTATTGCTAACAGATAAAAATCTCAATGACAAAAAAAGGCTCAACTCTTCTGCTGTGAGCTCTTCTAAGTACTGCAAAATGGATTCATGAGAGTGATTTCACATCATGCTTTGAATCTCTGGCAAAACATTCCATGCGCTCTGATAATGAACATAGCAGTCCACTTTCCTGCCAAACAGGAGCTCTTCATTCCTTTCACTAACAGAAAATTCAAATAGCAATTTGCAACCTCTTAACAAGTCTTTAACTAGAACATCAATATAAAGGGGCTCCTACCTACATATAAATGGCTATTTGGCTTAATACTTGGTGTGACCAAAGCATTTTAACTCTTCTACTGCATGGCACTGCGAAGGGAACTTTCATGTCTCTGAAGATGAGCTGGTACTATAGAACTGTGGGTCCTATTGCTCCCTCATGGATATAATTAAACAACTTTTACCAAGGTAGGTACCTGGCCATGCACAGCAATACACAACCCAGGTTAATCAAATAAAAATGGGCCAATGGTCTTTGTTAAGCCAATTTTCCATATTTAGCTATAGGAGAGAAAAGTCTGAATTTGGAAAGAAACTAGTGACATTTGAACATCTTTCAATAGGATTTTACAGTGTAAAAATAAAGTCAGCATGATGGCAGATGCTCGCTAAGACAGGATCTTAACAAGATACATCAAATACGACTTGCTTCCCAGTTCAAGTTCTCATTGTGCCTGGGCTAACAGGGATCTAGAGAGACATTTCTATTTGTTTCAATAATAAATAAGGAGGCAATCTCTCATGTAAATCTTCAAAAGCTTGTTCACAGTTTTAGTCATCCCCTGAATTAAATTCAGTGACAGCTCTGCAAAAACATTCAGGACAAATGGCCATAATATGTTCTGCAGATATCAGAAATACCCTGAGGAGGGAGTTAATGGGAATGAACATAATAAGGCTTTTTGAGAAGAGTGAGAAGTGATATATATTTTATCTTCACAGTTTTTACCAAAGCCCTTGAAAGTCCTTTATGAGGGAAAAGTTTTTAATTGAAGGGAAAGTCTTGTTTAATTGGAAAGGTTTTTTTTTATTCTCTCCCCCATCCCTTCAAGAAAGGCCCTAGGTTAATTATTTTTCCCCTTATGCACGTTAATCTTCATTAATATATACTTGATACAGACATTTAAGGACTAGGATATCTATGACTAAAGCAAAGATTAAGAACTGTTCTTCAATTCTGTTTTTAGCAGCTGTACAAGATTTTTTTAAATTATATTTTCATTTACACTGTTTCTCATCTCTACTGGCCTGATCCTACTCCCTCTGAAATCAGGGGGAGACTTTTCTTTGATGTCAGCACCTCAGGAAAGGATGACTTGCAGAAAATATAGGGAAGAATGGTATTGCTGCAAAACAGAGGATATTTGGGATCTATTCTTCACTTTGCCACTGACTTCCTCTGTGACCTTGGGCAAGTCACTCAACCTCCCTGTGCTTGAGTTTCTCCAATTGTAAAATGGGAAGAAAAATACTTACTTAGGCATGAAAGTTTGTAAAATACTTTGAAATCCTTGGATAAAAAGTGCCATAAAAGCCAAAATATCCACTGGCTCATTTGTGTCTGAGCACTTGTCCTTCTCAGCCCCATCCACACACAAATGCCACCTTCTGCTTGCCTGACATAGAGCTTGCCCATGGAGGTTGTGGTGACCTTAGATATTTAAGGCTCTAAGGTGACTCATGTACAAAAACTAGGAATAGGCTTCAACTTTCCAAACAGGAGTGGGTGAGGAGACTGGCTATGCATACGAGATCACCTATGTCAGCAAAACTTATGTCACTCAGGAGTGTGACTATTCCACTCCCCTGGGAGACATAAGTTACACTCTTATAAGCATTCATGTGCACAGCGCTATGCTGGTGGGAGAGTTTCTCCTACTGACATAGCTTATGCCATGTGCGGAGGTTCTTTTTTTATGCTGATGGAATAG
>ML675614.1:42377404-42413600 GCA_007922155.1 Mesoclemmys tuberculata
CTCAGGTGATTTTTAATCACCCTGTTTACTTCTCGGCACCCCCGTCACCACGAAGGAGGGATCATTGTCTGGGGTCCCAGTTACTTCATTGGTCCTGACCTGCATCTCATTTTTTAATTGGCTATTTTATACTCTGGCCACGCAGTACACTATTTAAGCCCCTGCCTCGGTTAGCTCGAGTGTTCTCCCACCCTCGAATGCTAAAGGGCACGTCACGAACCGGTCGGACTGATCCCCCGACTGAGACAGGGAGCTCCCACCCACGAGACCTTTGGGTGTCTGCGAATTGCCGGCCGAACGATTTGTTACTGAGATGCTGCAGCTGGTCTGCCTCCTCGCTTTGGGTACCACCACGGTGCTGGGACAGGTAATATAACTGATATAGTTATCCTACCTCTCTCAATCTATTCTTTTCTTTTTTTTTTATGAAGTCATTTAAGTGTTGTCCACAAGTGTAATTAATTCCTATTTGTATCTGGTATAGTTTGCTTTTCCTCCTTGCTTTCTTCTGTGTAGCTGCTTATTACCCCACCTGTAATTTGCATGACCCTTTGCACTGTGTAGCTGTTTATTGCACCATATGTCTCTTCCCTGGCTTTTTTGATATATGTTTTTTTTAATGAGATTACTATAAAATCCCCTTTTTGTTACTCAAATTTGGTGTCTGTCTCCTTGGAGGGTGTCGCCGGTCCATTGCAGTTACATCTCGAACCCCGGGGTTTAACATTTGCCATTTGCTTTGGACTTAACTATCTTGAGTGGTTTTGTACCATCTACAAATTTTGCCACCTCACTGTTTACCCTTTTTTCCAGATCATTTATGAATATGAATATGTCCCACTACAGACTCTTTAAGGGACACCACTATTCACCTCTCTTCATTCTGAAAATTGACCATTTATCCCTACCCTGTGTTTCCTATCTTTTAACCAGTTACTGATCCAGGAGAGGTCCTTCCCTCTTATCCCATGACAGCTTCCCATGACCGCTCACTTTGCTTAAGAGTCTTTGGTGAGGGACCTTGTCAAAAGCTTTCTGAAAAATCTAAGTACATTATATCCACCCTTCTCCACATGCTTGTTGACCCCCTCAAAGAATTCTAGTAGATTGGTGAGGCATGATTTCCTTTTACAAAAACATGTTGACTCTTCTCCAACAAATCATGTTCATCTGTGTGTCTGAGAATTCTGTTCTTTACTATAGTTTCAGCCAATTTGCCTGATACTGAAGCTAGGTTTTTTGGCCTGTAATTGCCAGAAACTCCTCTGGAGCCTTTTTAAAAAAATTGGTATCTCATTACCTATCCTCCAGTCATCTGGTACATAAGCTGAATTAAATGATAGGTTACATACCACAGTTAGTAATTCTGCAATTTCACATTTGAGTTCCTTCAGAACTCTTGGGTGATACCATCTGGTCCTGGTGATTTATTACTGATTAATTTATCAATTTATTCCAAAAGCTCCCCTAATGACACCTCAGTCTGGGATAGTTCTTCATATTTGTCACCTAAAAAGAATGGCTCAGGTTTGGGAATCTCCCTCCCATCTGCTGTGAAGACTGATGCAAACAATTCATTTAGTTTCTCTGAAATGGCCTTGTCTTCCTGGAGTGTTCATTTAGCATCTTGATAATCCAGTGGCCCCACTGGTTGTTTAGCCAGCTTCCTGATTCTGATGTACTTTAAAAAATGTTGTTCTTATTTTTTGAGTCTTTGGCTAGATCTTCACAAAATGTTTGGCCTTTCTAATTGTATTTTTACACTTCACATGCCAGAGTTAATGCTCCTTTCTATTTTCCTCAACAGCATTTAAATTCTGCTTTTTAAAGGATGCCTTTTGCCTCTAACTGCTTCTTTTCCTTTGTTGTTTAGCCATGGTGGCAATTTTTTGGGGGTCCTCTTACTATGTTTTTTTTAAAAAAACATAGGGTTTGATGGTTGTGTTTTAAAATAATAGCTACCACAACTGAATTGTAAAATGTCTTAAGGGAGTATAAATGGAATGCAGGGACATACATACTAATTCATTCACAGTGTAGGATACACAGGGTAGTTTTTAGCATCTATAGATGAATGTCTTAGCTATTAAATGGCAGGTGCCAATCAAGGACTGCTGTATCTGAATAATCCATTCCAGGTAAATAATTTTGCCAGACTGCTCAGAAATGAATGTAGGCACCATCCGCTCTGTCTCTGAATTCTATCAGCTGAGATAGTGAGACAGCTGAACAAGAACAAGCTCCTCAAGGCCTGCAGAGCAGCTAAAATTAATTAATGTTTCAAGTTGTTTTTGATGCATGATAAGGCACATGAAGTGAAGAGTGAATTAGAGGAGAAAAATGTGTAGAACTAATCATATTTGTGACACTACACTGAAGATCATCTAGAGAAGAGATTATTTTAGGATTCAAAACAGTCAAGAGAGCTAAATTTTACAAGTAAAGTTTGGTTTTCTATTAATAAAAGAGGAATACAAATAAAGTGATTTGTCAAGGATTACAAGTCAGTTGTACAGTTCCTCTCAGCTGTACCATAAAAAAATGGGGAGGCAAAGCTTCTGAAAGTTACCATTCTTTGGACAGTGTATAAAGCAGGAGTCAATAATAATGCTTTTATACTTGTATAGTGCAGATCTTCAGGTGCTTCACAAAGTTGTGTAGATATTATTATTCCCATTTTATTGATCAGAAAGCTAAGGCACAGAAAAGTTAAGTGACTTGCCCAAGGTCACCCACCAAATCAGTAGGCAGCATTGGAAATGGAAACTAAGTCTGCCGACTCTAACTCCTGTGCTCCATTGATTGGGGGACACAGTCTAAATTTTATAGTGTACATTGATTAATTAGGAAGGAAATGAGGTTAGTGGTCAGAGGAAGAGACTGGGAGTCAGTATTCACGGCATCTGTTTCCAGCTCCGCTACTGACATACTGATTGATCTTGGAAAATTCTCATCTCAGTTATATCATTGATTTCGAACAGAAGGATAGAGGTCTAACAGAGAGAAAAATATGGTCTTTAACCTCTTAGTGCCTCTGTGTACCTGTCTGTGAAATGAATATTATTCTTATCTATAATAGGTGTGTAAATCTCAGAAAATCCATGTGATATATGTACATGAGGATTAACATCATGCAGAGAGAAAAACTATTTGAATCTCAAACTAAAAGAGCTGAGATTTGCAATACTGGCCTTCGTGATAGCTCACTAGCAAACATGGTGAACCTTGGCTTTGCTGTTCTGTAATGAGATCAGAAATATCACTGCCCTAGCATTTCTACAGCATAACCATCATAACATGATACGAGCCTGAGAAGCTTTCCTAAGGATCTGACAATGGTCTGGAACATAAAATCAAATGTAAATGTTTATAGGTACTAACATAAGAATTTTAAATGGCATAAAATAACCAGGCAAATATCAAGGATAATGGAACCACACAATTTGGCAATCAAAGGTTCCTCTTAACTTTAAATTATTTCTAAACAATGATTACATATAAACACATTCAATATATATACAGCTCTTGGAAGCCATTCTCACCAGAGAACAAGTTCCATATCCTCACCTCATGTCAATTGCCATAGGTCCATTCAATCATAAGAAGATACATTGATTTACACCAGCTGAGGATCTGGCCCCAAGGTTACAGGTCAGAGAGCTTGATCTGCTACTCTGTGACATTAGTTTTACATCACTGCGACATGATCAATCACAACAGAATTACATCAGATTAGAAGTGGTGCAATAGTTCTCTGAATCAGGCCCAGAAAGTTCCACCAAAAAGAATACTATGACAAAGCTTTAAAAAAAATACTAACTAAATCCAAAATATCCACTAATTTAAAAAGAATCACTCTTTCTATCTTAAACAACTGATCATCATGAGCAACAAAGCCATACAAATATATGTGTCAAACAGTTCTCTGTGTCCTCGATCCAAATAGTTCTGCTTGGGTACATTTTACACTAAATAATTTTAAAATTACTATAATTTGCTCATCTTTTTAAATGATCTATTGGGTCTAATCTCAAATCAGTCATCTCAAGAAGAGTCATTAAATACTTGATTATTCTTATTTTTGCTTGGTAAAAATCAAACCAACTAGTCAGAAGTGAGACAGCATGTCAGAAATTTTCATGAGAAAAGCAATTTAAAATCTGCATTGATTACAGTCACCTCTGGCACTAGAGATAAAAATAATTTTCCACTACTCATAATGCACTGGGTTACATCTGGAAAAACTGATATAATAATGACCTCAGAGAAAAAACATTCAAGAGCTGTCATGCCAGTTTCAAAACCCAGTTCCTATTTCTAGGGGAAACAACATTAACTATTAAAGTCCTCTTAAAAATAAAGGACTTCTTTTTGTGTTGCAGGAAGAATTGATAAGACTGAGATAGCGATATGAAAAGGACAGTGTTGAGTAAGAAAAGAAATTGTTTTCAACTGTAAGGAGTTCAGGCCCATCAGACCCATCAAGACTTTTACACAAATGTTCAGCTTTGCAAGATTCCCTCAAAAGGTTTGCACTTTGAGATTTGAAGAACAATCAGCATGTGATGGGTTTCCACTCGCCGCTCTTGCGCCTCCTGCTGGTTCATCTGGGGAACAGCTCTGCAGGTCCCGGTATCCCACACTGTTGTGTCTTACCCACTGTTACCTCCACCTTAGGACCCACATCTCTCCCAAGCCCGCAGTGTCCACACAATCTGTGCTCTCCCTGCTTTCAAGGGATTCTACAGTCCCAGTCTAGCCACTTCCTCCAGTGGCAGCTGAAGTCCACTTTCCAGTCCTTATGTCAGGACTCTCAGTTGTTCCTTCTCTGGAGCCAGTCACTGCTCTGTCCGAGGTACTGACTCCCTTGGCTGGCAGTGCAAACAGCCTTCCTTCCCAGAGCTCCTGGGAGTGACTGCCCCTTCTGCTCTCTGCTGGCTGCCTATATAGGGCCTCCTCGGACCTGTTTGGCTGCTCCTAGTGAAACCTCCCTAGGGCTTTATTAACCTTTTCCAGACTAGTGTGGGGCAGCCACTCCACCACACAGCATTACATGCTGTGGCCTAAAGTCTCCAATCTGGCCAAGATGGATACATCACTGGACCAGAAGGAGGGGGTAAAATCTGCCCTCTCACCAGAAACTGGGACTAGCCAGGGACGGGCCCATTCTCCATCATAAATCAGAGCAGCCTTAGGGTCTCTTCTGTGTGACATTAAAAATCTCTTCTTGTAGATGTAGGAGGTTTGCTCTGATGTACTTGTCTAAAATTCCTCTTCCCTCCACTTCCAAGCAGAGTTCTGTGAACCAAATGCCTGTCTAGCTGCCATCCTCCACCCCAGACAAGGTGGCATTTCACTGTTGCTGAACGCACACCAGGAAAAATTTTCCTACAATGCAACCCTGAGTTTAGCCCATTGTTTGTGAACTGCATTGTAATTTTTCAAATTCAGCTTTACCTCTCCTAGGTACTGCTTTGAGGTGGAGGATACTCCCTGAACTTGGAAAGGAAAAGATGGAAGCCCAACTCAGCTGCTACCTCAAAAAAAGTCAGACACTTTTTGCAAGAAATGCACGTGTTGCAAAATTTGTGTGATTTCTTATCATCATGAAGAAACAACATCTTACCACTTGCTTTTTATTAGTCTGCTAAAGCAACTGAAAACAGTAATGAGGGACATATGCATGAACACTGAGGGTTCTAGTGTATATTACAGAATATACAATCAGAGACACTACTACTGCTAACCCAAAAGCTCATTGGAGAATAACATGTTACAAAACTATTTACAAAGCTGCAAGCACTTCTTATTTTGCACCTACTTTCAGTAAAGTTGGCGATGCAATGTACTGAAGATGTACCATCTGCAATTGTGCCCGTTAGACTTTGAAACACTCTTTGCAACAGCTTTTACTGGCATCTTATGTTAAACAAAACTATTGATTCAGGGAAAAGACTATGAATTCCTTACTCAGGCACTATGCCCTGTGAGTAAAGACATGGGGATTTGACTTCAAATTTGCAATGTCCTTTATATAGAGAAAGTAAAAAATGCCATCTGCCACTTTGCTTTTCCCAATCACAAACAGCAATTGCACGCACCGTTCTGGTGGGTTGGGGTTATGTTCCTTGTCTACTGCTTGGGAAAGTTTGTAATGTATCATAAAATCAGCTGGACTCGCTCCTTTGTAGGTTATCCCATGGTGCTATTGTCTGTCATGGGATTTTCTGCTCACAGATAGCTGGTGAAAAAAATTCTCCAGTTACATAGTACATGATACCCCTGCAGGTCATAACAGTTTTCCCAGACACCGGTGCTTGCCATCTGCAAAACTACCTCTCTTGCTGGCAGCTAGGAGTGTTCATGCTTCAGCAATGGCTACACTACCTGGCCCCTGTGCTTTAGGGAAAGAGCATGACATTTGTGAGTAGGCACCATGACATCCAAACAAGATAGGAAAAATAAATAATGTAGGCTCTCAATATCCAGCTAATTAAATGTGGTTTGGGATGACAATATGCTTTCTAAAATGGGATCCATCTTGAAGCTTCCATGGCAATGGTGGTTAAATGGTCCCCACTGATCCAGTACTGAGATGGGCTGGAATACAGAATGAAAACATCATAGGCGTGTTATGTCCATATGGCCCCCACTGACCAGACACGGCTGCAGAGAGCAGGGAGAGTTGAATATGAACAGGTTTGGACTTCAGCTCTTGTTCAGATGAGCCTTCTAAAGTCTTCTAGCCAAGTCTTCTAAAACCAAGAACAGGCTCTCTCATCAGGTCAGCACCAGAAGCTGAATGTGAAACACATGCACAAACTATTCAGAAACTTTTTAAAAATCAGGTGAAATTTCAGTGTAGGAAATGTAGGGATTGTTATTTTTTCTGCATCAATTTGTTGCCTGCCCAGAGAGGGGCTCTCCATAAATCAGTCATCCATGTCTCAAGTTAGACACCCTAAAATGAAGGCACCACAAAAATCACTAGTCAGTTTTGAAAATGTTGGCCTAACAGCCAAATGGATTTATTTTTAAACAATCATTACACTTCCTTGAATGGAAATTTCCAGCCCAAAATGAAATTTATGGCTGAGTTCCCCTCAGAGGTGATAATAATGGAAACAGTGACACAAACCAAACTACAGCACGAGTAGCAATAAAGCTTAGTGCACGCTTAGTCATTTCATTTTTCTTATCAGCTTGGACCTGCTCCCACAAGACACTGTGACACTTGGTTTGTGTGTCTGACAACAGTTAAAACCCCTTATATATTTGTGGTTTTACAAACAGCCAGGGTGATTGCCATTCAAAATATTAGGATAAAGATAACAATACAATTTTAGAAACACCTCCCTTACACACATACAGCTAAAGCCAATGTATGGTCCCATTTCCCTCCAAAATGCACTGTCCCTGCTTTCATTGCTGTCAGTTTAATACAGTGATCTGTCACTATCCCAACAGAACTGTCATTTAATTAGCATGGAAGGGAAGGCAAAATCACCTTGCTATGACAATCTGGTGTCCTACCTGGTGTCACCTGCTGTTGACTCACTTATTAGCATGTCTTATAGGGGAATTTGTAGAAGTACTGCCAGTGGAAGGTTCTTTATATTGCCACACTGATGTGCCATGCCTCTACAGATGGGGAAGGACAGTCAATCAAAAAAGGGCACAAATTGATAAACTTGCTTGAATCTTTATTAGTGCTAGCATCTGAAGTTGTGCTATGCACTTTGTGGCAAATACAGAGCTATACTGTCCTCAAAGTTTATCTACATGATGTCTATTAGGCATGATAAAATGAGTGAGTGTGAGAAACTGCCAGGAGGGGATGGGGAGGGCAAAGATTATAACACAAACCATGCAAGTTACTTGGCACAAAGCAGATATCCCAAGATGTAATATTGGCCCCACTGAAGTCAATAGGCATTTTGCTATTGATTTCTATCAGGCCAGGATTTCATAATAGGTGTTTTGTTATTGTTATTATGTTTTTAAGAAAGAAAAATAAAACAGATAGAGCTGCTCACAAAATTAGGGTAGAAGGGTCCTGCAGAAGATTTAAATTTTTTGGTGAAAAATAAAAAATGTTCACCCAAAACCCAAAAAATTACAGTAAATAGCCTTTGACAGCTATTAAATGCTGTGACAGTGCCTCATAGGAGTTATAGCTTGAGTGCCTCAAATTCCCTTTTCCATCTGTAGGCTGGGCTCTGCGGTTGGCCTACATCTCCTTTGATGCGCCATGGTCTCCTCTCTTGGTGAAATGAGATGGCGTACTAAGGGAGTCCTATTGACCCTTTTGTCAGCATCTAGGAAGACATGAAACAAAGATCTCCTTGAAGATTTGACTAGCACTCTGTGAACACAGAGCCTGGACTGGCCACAGAAATCTGGACTGCTCAGCACCTGGGTCAAGCTTTGAACCCATGTGAGGTCAGCCAGAGGAAGTTCTGGAGGGTGGGTATCCCATCTAAAGGAAACTTTTTTCCCATTAAACTATCATAAAAAAACAACATATTTGCTCTTATGATGAGGCAACTTAGCCATGTCTCTAAGCTCATTTTATTTTCTTTATGATAAACCTCCTCCTCTGACATAAAGTGTTTTGCAATTTAAAGCCTAAAAATAAACACTCACCCAATTTGATATATAGCCCATTTGCAAAGTTCTCAGCCTGGGGGAAAAATCCAGTGTTTACAATGACATCTTTGCAAAATCAAAAGTAATAATAAAATAATAAAAATAATAATTCTTTAAGACAGATTTCTCAGGCTGAAGACAAAATGATCCCTCCACATCAGCGGAAGGGGGTGTGACACTGGATTAGAGGTGACCATTTATAATGTTATTTAATATCTATATTGCAAAATTACAATATTTTGTACAAGATATGCCATGTCAGATACCATTGGAAAGGTTATAATTTGCTAAATATAATAACGTTGTTTATGTGCATGTAACATCTGTTTATCTGAAATTACAAATATGACTGTCCACAAGGATTTCAAATGTGTTTGCTCCTGGAGTAATTTTATCCAGTCTAGCTAGTTTGTGAATGAACAATGCCAGTTGACAGCCCAGCGAAGGATACTTCACTTTCACAATGGGCCTTAAAGGTAATTCATTCCCACCTGGGGAGCTTTCCTCTGGACACTTTAGCCTGGTAACATCTGGAAGCCATTCAGGAAAGAATTAAAAATAACATTTTAAACTTCATAACATTGGCCTTTTATCATGCCATTTAAATTATATGAGAACCGCACACAAAAAATAAATAAATAAAAAAGAAGATTAAAAAGAGCATCCATGCAGGTGTTATCTTGATAGAGTCCCATGATGTTTTATTCATCCAATGAGAAGCGATAGTGGCATGCAGCTGTAAAGGGAGAGTTGTCATACATATGTGTGGGAGTACAACGTACAGCCTTGATGATGTCATTAAGCAATGAGGAAGTAAAATAGGGGGGAGGAGGGTTGAGCAATTTCAGTTGAGATTCTTCCATGCTGAGAAGCTCAGCTGGTTCTTAATCAGGGTGAGGCATTTATCCCAGTTGAAAGGAAAGCCGTGTGTTTCTGCTGATCTGTTGGAGGCAAGATGAAAGAAATCCTCTGGATAGAGCACCATGCTGGTCTCTGTGTGATGGCTGATGAGTGGCTTGTGTGAAATGAGTTGTTACTGGGTATCAGGACCATTCTTGAGAGATAGTACAGATGAACTCAAGCTATAGAACTGGCATCTTGTGTTTTTGCAGTTTATAGGTTTTGGGGATTTGGGTTGGTTCAGCCATTATAAATGTAGGGGGTATTGGTGAATATGGCTCAGGGTCCAGATTTGGAACATTCCCAAATCTTTAAGGTTTTAGTGTGGGCCCGTTTTTAATGGATAAGTGTCTGCTTCACTTATCTAAGCTAGGAAGAGTGGTAGATACCCTGGAAGGGAGGGATAGGATACAGCAGGACCTAAACAAATTGGAGGATTGAGCCAAAAGAAATCTGATGAGGTTCAACAAAGACAAGTGCAGAGTCCTGCACTTAGAATGAAGAAGCTACAGACTGGGGACCGACAAGCTAGGCAGCAGTTCTGCAGAAAAGGATCTGGGCGTTACAGTGGATAAGAAGCTGGATATGAGTCAGCAGTGTGCCCTGGTTGCCAAGAAGGCTAATGGCATATTGGGCTGCATTAGTAAGAACATTGCTAGCAGATCGCGGGAAGTGATTATTCCCCTCTATTCGGCATTGGTGAGGCCACATTTGGAGTATTGTGCCCAGTTTTGGGCCCCCCACTACAAAAAGGATGTGGAGAAGTTGGAGAGAGTCCAGTGGAGGCCAACAAAAACTATTAGGGGACTGGAGCACAAGACTTATGAAGAGATGCTGAGGGAACTAGGCCTGTTTAGTCTGCAGGAGAGAAGAATGAGGGGGGATTTGATAGCAGCCTTTAACTACCTGAAAGGGGGTTCCAGGGAGGATGGAGCTAGGCTGTTCTCAATGGTGGTAGGTGACAGAACAAGGAGCAATGGTCTCAAGTTGCAGTGGGGAAGTCTAGGTTGGACATTAGGAAATAGTTTTTCACTAGGAGGGTGGTGATACATTGGAATGGGTTACCTAGGGAGGTGGTGGCATCTCCATCTTTAGAGGTTTTTAAGCTGCGGCTTGACAAAGCCCTGGCTGGGGTGATTTAGCTGAGGATAGTCCTGCTTTGAGCAGGGGGTTGGACTAGATACCTCCTGAGGTCCCTTCCAACTCTAATATTCTATGATCACAAAAACCACCATCACCACTGACACTATTTGTGACCACATCAGTGGAAACCAAAGGTCAATGACTAAACAGGCATGGAAACAGGCATGGTCTGTCTACCTCTTATACCTCATTCATCACCGTAGTATCTGAGCACGTTCAAGCATAGCAGCTGGCTGCTTCAAGGAAATTAACACTGCCTCAGTCTTTGCTCTGCCCATTGTGTAGCTGTGGGCTAAGAGGTACACTATCGGCATGCACCCTGCTTTGTTAAAATAAAACAATTCCTTTCCACTAGTGAATCTGGCTGATTTTTTTAAGCCGTCATATGTGAGGCTGTGCAGCATCTACTGTCTTCATGGGAAAGCATTTGTACATGGAAGGGTGATACTAATCTTCTCCACATGGAGTTTTCTTCTCATAGAGCCCTTTGAGATACAGGGTGCAAAAGCCATCAGCATGTACTGTGATGCACAGGTGGATGCACTCTGGCTAAGCACCCAGACGATACATATGTCTGCCTGGAACAAGTGGCAGAGAACTGTACAAGAGGTTTGTTTTTCTCTCCCTGGAGCTGGTCAGCCGCAGAGTTGATTTGCGTTGCACCTCTAGGACAGCCGTGAAGGTCAGAGGAATACACAAAAGAAGGCAAAAGAAATTCAAAGGGAGCTGTGAGTGCTCAGCATCCCCAGGATAATGCCATTCACTTCAACGGAGGCAGAGGCAGGCCCTTAAGGTATGTCTGCACTGCAACTGGGAGCATGCCTCCCAGCGCAGACAGACAGACATCTGCCATCTCTGCTCATGCTAGTGCACTAAAAATAACTGCACAGAGGTCGCGGCATGAGTGGTGACACAGACTAGCCACTGAGCTTGGACACAGAGGCCAAAGTGGGTTTCTACTCGGATGGCTACCCCATGCAGTAATAGCCGTACTGCTATTTTTAGCACACTTGCTCTAGCAAAGCGAGCTTGTGTCCATCTCTCTGGGCTGATGGAACACCCTGTGTTTGTTATAGAATGTGGCATGGTTTATGGGCAACCTCTCTGCACATCCCTTTCAAGGAAAATGTTCTCTAGTAACTAGAGCAGAGCAAAGGAGGTGGAAGTCATAACTCCTGAGGTGAAATCCTGACTCCACTGAAATCAATAGCAAAACTCCCTTTGACTTCAGCAGGATCAAGATTTCACCCCAGGGCTCTATTTCTAGCTCTGCCCGTGAGCTGTGCATCTTCATGCAAGATCAGTGCAGCATTATGGAATTTTCCCATGACAGGTACAATGTGAACACAAAGTATTCACAACATGATCCCCAAAGGTGCTGAGCACGAGAATCACCCACTGAAGTCGAGGGCAGCTGTGAGTGCTCAGCCTCTCTGATAATCCAGCTATATTACCTTTGCAATAGTGAACCTTGTAAGGCCCAAGCATTTTAAATAGTAAGCAGAAAATATGAAAATGTTAAATAATAATAAAGAAGTAAATAAGCAGGAAACTCATCTCAATGAAGGAGGAGCAGCGGCATGGAACAGTGCACTGCTTGTGATTGTAGTAACTAATCCCTTACACATCAGGGATCACATCCATAAGATGCAGAAGACAATTCTGTCTTCATCGACTTTGTGTCCCAGCTCAGTGAATCTCCATTTCATTTACATTAGCCACAAAGACGTGTGATTGCGTGTGGGGGATTCATTAGTAGAGTTTAATAGAACAGCTTGCAGGAAAATAAAGTGCACAGCTATGCTTCAACCAGACAGTTCTGGTATTCATTTTATGTTGTGTGTGTGTGTATGTGTGTTAGCTGTCAATATATAGACACAGAATGCATGATGGATGTGGTGCAGCATAACAGTCTTGGGATAGATTCACAAAAGGCAATTAGGAGCTTAACTCTCATTAGCATCTTTGAAATCTGTCCCTATATGAACACGACTCTAGAAAGGATCCTTTACTCACCTAGTTATAGAGGGCAGTCCCAAATAAGTGCTGCTGAAATCTTTATACCCATCAGGTATTACCATAGGTCAAGCCTATGCCATCAATATTGCAGAGAAAAATATTTTAGAAATGTTATAGAGCAGAAATATTTAAACTTTTCCCTGGATTTGATGACATCACGAGCATCTTATGAACCACCTGGCTTCCCAGTGGCAACTCAGGAAACCACAATGTTGGAGCAGCTTCACTTAAACACAGACATCTGCCTGGGGAATTCAGTGGATCTAATTCCCCCCTCAGTTATACCAGAGGAAATCTGGGATGATTCCATCAAAGCAACCCCTGTAAAACTAGTACAAGGAAGAGAAAAATCAAGCTCAGAAGGATGAGTTGACCCTACCAAGATCTGAGCCAGCAAGTCTGATTTTTCACAGCTGTGCACCCTGGATAGTCATTTAGCCCTGTGCAAAACAAGTGAAAAGTGCAAAGTGCATGTAAAGCAAACTAGAATGAATGGGCTCAATTCAGAGCACAGGTGCAGGGGAGAGTGGGGGCTGGCAGGATGCCATTCATGACTCCCCAGTCTTCAGATGCCCAGCCCTACTTTAAGTTAAAACTTCAAGGGAGACAGCTTTAATTTACATTGGTGGTGGAAGCCTTTCCATCAGCAGATAATAAGGTGTAATGGAGCCTTATCCACGACACGCCCTCACCTCACCAGACATGCCCACTCCCTGCCCCCACTACAAACCCTCCCTCCTCACACCAGGCACAGGAGGCAGCAGCAGAGCAGGTGTAGGAAGGAGTGTAGCCATCACCATCTACTCTTCTCCATCTGAAGGTTCCTCCTATATAGTGAGAAGTCTCCAAGGAGAATCTCCAGCTGGTGTGAGCTCACTTTTTGTTTCTGACCTTCCGTGTTTCAAACACGATGTTCAGCTCACCAAATCAAGAGGTATTTGGATTAAGGCTCCCAGCCACCTTGACTGTGCCTTCCTGCCTCAGGCAATGCATCTCACACAGTTATCTATCAAAAGCAGCAGTCCTTCCAAACAGTATCCCTGGCAAAGTCCCCATTCCAATCAGCTCTAAGTGCATGAAGTACATGGCTGACTACAGATATTTTTTGCACCGCTTGTTTGACAGTATTACTATCTATTCCCCAGGAGTCACCTGGGTACGTGACAACATCCAGTCAAGTCAAGACACTATTACTTTAATACACTTATTTGTATAACCTTCTTATCTCAATTTAGTGAGATAGGAAGGATAGTGAGATAGCTAGTTAGGTTAGAAAGGATAGGTTAGGAAGGATAGTGAGATAGCTAGTTCCCTCAAGCTGAGACATGATAGAGCATGATGAGCAATGAGTGTTGGAATTTGGCAATTCAGAGACAGCCTAATAAAATAGATCAAAGTAGCAACTGACAAAAAATAGTTATTCGCCTGAAGTATTTTTCTGCAGATCATGTACAAACCAAAAGAAAAAGACACCAACAAAGAAAGTTCATAATGCCACTATATAAATCCCTGGTATTCCCACACCTTGAATACTGCATGCATTCCTGGTCACCCCATCTCAAAAAAAGATATATTAGAAAAAGTTCAGAAAAGGGCAACAAAAATTATTAGGGATATGGAACAGCTTTCAAACAAAAAGAGACTTTAAAAACTGGGACAGCTTGGCTTAGAAAAGAGATGACTAAGGGGGGATATCATAGCGATATATAACATCATGAATAGGATGGAGAAAGTGAGTAAGGAAGTGTTATTTCACATAACACAAGAACCAGAGGTCATCCAACGAAATGAATAAGCAGCATGTTTAAAACAGATGTAAGGAAGTACTTCTTCACACAACGCAGTCAGTCTGTGGAACTCATTGCCAGGGGATGTTGTGAAGGCCAAAAGTATAACAGGGTTAAAAAAAAATTAAACAAGTTCATGGAGGATAGGTCCATCAATGGCTATTAACCAAGATGGTCAGGGCTGCAACTCCATGTTCTGAGTGTCCCTAAGCCTCTGATTGCCAGAAACTGGGACTGGACAGCAGTTGCTGGATCACTTATGTTCTGTACATTCCTTCTGAAGCATCTGGCACTGGTCTCTGTCGGAAGACAGGATACTGGGCTAGATGGGCCATTGGTCTGACCCAGTATGGCCATTCTTATGTTCTTATGAAAGGCAGTAGCATGAGAGAATTGAGCATCAAGAGTAGAGGTGATTGGAAAAATTCTAACATAACACTGGTTCATCAGAATATGCTGATTTGACAAAACTGGAACATTTTCCAGAAGCAGCTCGTTTCACCTTGAAACGGAATTACCTTTGTCTGCACAACTCTAGTCAGGAGATCTAGTTTCTATCCCAGGTTCTGCCATAGACCTTGGTGTCAAATCAATTCCTTTCCCTATGCCTCCGCTTCCCCATCTACAAAATGGGGATGATAATAACGGCATCAAAGAGGGCTTGTGAACCTTAATGTTGATAAAGTGCTTTAAAATCCTTGGCTAGAAGCTCTAGAGAACTGTATTGATATTTCTCAGAGAACCCACAGCCTTCTAGTAGCTGAACATAATAATCGAATCTTATCATCGCCAGGTTCTCATTTATACAAAGGAGCCTCTACACTGCAATGGTAAAGAGGCCAGAAAGTGAAAGTTAATTACATTTAAACCCATGTTAAAAAGCCCCTTTATACTACCAAAGTGGTGTAACAGGGTCCTAAAGCAAATGAGAGTCTGGCCCATCAAGTCTTTTTAATGCATGTTGATGAGTTTAATGTGTGTTGATGAGTTATGGGGATACTATGCAGATGTTTGGCAGCATATGCTACCCAGTAAAAGTAGATCCATTACAGATTCCATTACATACCATAAATTGTCAGAGGAACAATATATTTTGCAGTGAATATGTGTGTGCATTCTGATTTGCTTGTTCATAGTGGGATGTATTAATTTCCCAAGACTGGTGTAATTAATTGTATCTGTGCTTTTCAGCTGTGCTGTATTCCTTGCTCACATACTGCTGCTGTTCTTCCCTATAGGAAGGAACTAAGGAACACAGGACTGATTGTCATATCACCTTAATTGCACAAACAGATCAGAAGGCAAATGCCTTGCGAAGGCAAATGTATTATTTATACTGTTTTAAAACAATATTTAATAAGTGACTCATTATTACTGAATTATTAATTTTATTCCACATTCTGAAAATACGTTGTAGCCATAATTTGATCACCAGAGCAGAAGCAACAGAAGCACCATGTGACTGCACATGTGCTGAGAGCTTAGCCACTTTCCACTCTACCTCTGCTCCTTCTACCTCCTGTCTAAATGTGTATCCTGAGACCCGATCAAAGTGGGGTCAGAAGGGTTAAAAATGAATTCAAGTGGGTGTTCTGGCTCGGAGAACTTTCAGAGGGTAGGTCTCTTCTAAACCCCCAAACTAAACAGGGAGAGTCCAGCTCTATACCACACACTTATTTCGATATAAATACGTCGCTCAGGGGTGTGAAAAGCTTCTCCTGCCAATATAGCTGCTGCCTCTCGCAGAGGTGGAGTAACTAAGCTGATGGGTAAGGTCTCACCCATCAAAGCACTTATGCAGCATTTATAGTGTAGACCTGTACTTAGTCAGCATCTGACTAGAAATGTCTACAGAAGCCTATGAGTGTGCAGGAGGTGGTGCTGACGCTTCAGTTGATGGTTCTCCTCCTTATGAGGCCCTGCTGAATCATTTCTCCGCCTGCTGCTAGAGGATACTGTACTGTCAGGGATCATGTTCCTTAGCCTGGATCAAAAGTGTGGGGAGTGTTCACAACAGCCTTAACAAATGAGTTATATATACTTCAGTCAAGCACCATAAACACAAACACACACACTGCAGACAACAAACTCACTCCAAGGGTCACATAGTCCCTCCTCCTTCACCTAGAGAACTCCCTCACAAAACTCCCTTGTTAGCTGCCTCTGTTTGCTATTTCCTCTGGGAGTGGGCTTTTTAAACCCTTGCGCTCTCTGAGTAACCCTGTCCCCTAGTTAAGGGTTGATGGGTCCTGAACCACTTGGTGACTGTGACCATAACATAATAAAATATAACATCCCTGTAGCGAGGGAACACCAATGCAGCCCACTACAGTTGCATTTAATTTAATTTAATTTTCAGAAAGGGGAACTACACAAAAATGAGGAAATTAGGGTACATCTAGACTTAATCCACTACATCAATCGACCCTGGAAGTGCTCTCCATTCGATGCAGTAACTCCAGCCCCTGGAAAAGAGTAACGCTGCGTCAATTGGAGGGCATTTCCTATCGACACAGCGAAGTGAAGACACAGCAGTAAGGGAATGTAAGTAAGTTGACGGGAGATATGCATTCTACAATACGTAGCTTGCGTATCTCCCATCGACCCGGTGCAGCACTGTAGACCAGGCCTTAGTTAAACAGAAATAAAAAGGTAAAGTGCCAAAAGTGAAATCCCTGCAAGATACATGAAAAGACACCGTAATAGAGATTCAATTTAAATCTATACCCCAAATAAAAAAACACAGTAAGAGGACCAAAAAAATTGCCACCATAGCTAAACAAAGTAAAAGCAGTTAAAAGCAAAAAGGCATCCCTGAAAAAGTGGATTTAAACCTGCGAAACAACCACTGGGGCCACTGGAGGATCAAGATGCTAAAGGAGCCCTCAAGGAAGATAAAGATAGTTCAGAGAATCTAAATGAAATCTTTGCATCCGTCCTCAAGGCTGAGGATGTGAGGAGATTCCCCAACCTGAGTCATTAGGTGACAAATCTGAGGAACTGTCCCAGATTGAGGTGCCATTAGAGGAAGTTTTGGAACAAATTGATAAATTAAACAGTAATAAATCACCAAGATCCAAGCTATCCACCCAAGAGCTCTGAAGGAACTCAAATGTGAAATTACAGAATTACTAGCTAGTTACGTAACCTATCATTTAAATCAGCTTCTGTACCAGATGACTGGAGGATAGCTAATGTGATGCCAAGTTTTAAAAGAGGCTCCAGAGGTAATCCAGGGAACTACAGGCTGGTAAGCCTAACTTCAATACCAGGCAAATTGACTGAAATTAAAGAACAGACTTATCCAACACATAAATGAATACAATTTGTTATGGAAGAGTCACCATGATTTTTGTAAAGGGAAATCATGCCTCACCAATCTAGGAGAATTCTTTGAGGGAGTCAACAAGCATGTGGACAAGGGTAACCAGTGGTTATAGTGTACCTAGATTTTCAGAAAGCCTTTGACAAGGTCTCTCACCAAAGGCTCTTAAGCAAAGTAAGCTGTCATCAGATAAGAGGGTAGGTCCTCTCCTAGATCAGTAACTAGTTAAAATATAGAAAACAAAGGGTAGGAATAAATGGTCAGCTTTAAGAATGGAGAGAGGTAAATAATGGTGTCCCCAAGGGGTCTGTACTGGGACCAGTACTGTACAACATATTTATAAATTATCTAGAAAAAGAGGTAAACAGTGAGGTGGCAAAATTTGCAGGTGATACAACACTACTCAAGATAGTTAAGTCCAAAGCAAGCTGCGAAGAATTACAGAGGGATCTCACAAAACAGGGTGATTGGGCAACAAAATGGCAGATGAGATTCAATGCTGATAAATGCAAAGTAATGCACATTGGAAAACATAATTCTAACTATACATATAAAACGATGGGGTCTAAATTAGCTGTTACCACTCAAGAAAGAGATCTTGGAGTCATTGTGGATAGTTCTCTGAAAACATACACTCAGTGTGCAGTGGCAGGCAAAACAGTGAATAGAATGTTGGGAATCATTAGGAAAGGAATAGATAATAAGACAGAAAATAGCATATTACCTCTTTATAAATCCATGGTACTCCCATATCTTGAATACTGCATGCAGATCTGGTCATCCTATCTCAAAAGAGATATATTGAAATTGAAAAAGGTACAGAAAAGGGCAACTAAAATGATTGGAGGTATGGAAAAGCTTCCATATGAGGAGAGATTTATCTGGAACTTTTCAGCTTGGAAAAGGGGACAACTAAGAGGCAATATGATAGAGGTCTATAAAATCATAACTGGTGTGGAGAAAGTAAACAAAGTGTTATTTACTCCTTCTCATGATACAAAAAGTAGGAGTCATCAAATGAAATTTATAGGCAGCAGGTTTAAAACAAAAAAAGGAAGTATTTCTTCACACAACGCACAATCAACCTATGGAGCTGCTTGCCACAGGATGTTTTGAAGGCCAAGACTATAACTGGGTTAAAAAAAAACTAGATAAATTCATGCGGGATAGCTCCATCAATGGCAATTAGCAAGCATAGGCAGGGATTGCTGGTTGGCAGAGGCTGAGAATGGCCGACTTGGATCACTTGATGAGTATCTGTTCTATTCATTCTCTTTGAAGCACCTAGCATTGGCCATTGTCAGAACACAGGATACTGGGCCAGACGGACCATTGATCTGACTCATTATGGCCATTCTTATGTTAGCTACCTTAATTTAATTGGGAATCCATTACCTTGAACTACAATAGTCAAGTATAGACATCCCCCTAGGAAGTACTGTCATGCCAATGAGATATAAAAAGGAGTTCCTCCTGATCCTTTTTATTTCTTAAAGAGGGGTTAGCTCTGGTGCTCTCACCAAATTTCAGTGCAGATATATTCTGCCTATGTGTAATCTCCACATACTTTCACTGTGGATAGATCGCTTCCTTTGCTAATGGCCTCAGGCACTGCACACAGTGTAACCCTGCAGCTATTGTAAAGAGAAGTGGGCGATTAGTGACAGAATCCCACCCTTCAAATCAGACATGGTAAATTTTTGAAATGGCAGGAAATTCATTTCATGAGCTTAAATTCCCAGTCATATTTTATGAGAACAAAAGTGCAAATCTCAATAGGCGCTGAGCACCCAGTGAAACTTCAAAACTCCTGTTGATTTCAGTGGCTCCAGATGATTTGACTCAAAGTTAATGGTAAAGGGCCAGATAGATTCTGATATCCTTACTTTCTGTATCACTTTACTCCATAATTATTGACTAGTGCCTTGAATAGCACTATATTCCAGGTATGGTTCTCCATCCAAAACATAGTAAATATCAACACTTTATTATTAACAGCTCTTTCCTTATGCGCTGCTACTGCATCACTAGGTCAGTGGGTTCAATATCGTTCATCAAGAAGAAAAATCTCTACATGTTAGCACAGAAAAAAAAATCTTATTTTGTGATTGATTTGTTTAATTTTATAGTCTGTGGTGCCAAGGAAATAACAATGGATCATCTCTAACAACTGGCCACATAATCCCAGCCAAAACCATTTAGACTAGAATTGTGAGGAATTAGAATCATCCTTTTGGCCAAAAATCTCCTTAATGTTTGCCAGACTGGTTCATATGTGAAGTGTATGTAGCTTGTGTCTGTTATATTTGTATACTGCATCTTATATAAAGAGAGAAATCCCCCCAATCTCCCTGCACAGAGACAGCAGCAATTTTGTTCACAGCTGCTGCAACATGTATAGAGGACGTACACATGCACTGCTTCCTCACAGACACTTTACTTTAGTTGTTTCTTATCACTTGTTCTGGAGGGTGGGGAAGGGGAGGTCCCTCAATCTAAAATCAAAGTAATTAGATTGACAATATATGTTTTGGTCTTTTTCATGGAACAGCTTCTAGGGGAGTGGCACTGCTCCACCCTCGGCGACCGGCCAGCTGAAGATCTTCCTCTCTGCATCGGGGATCTCCTGAGCCATTCAGGGTGTCCCAGTGTGGGCTTATCCTGCAACACTGGCCTCTTCTTCCTCAATGGAGGCTGGAGCTGAGGCAAGGCCAGCAAGGCTCTTGCCACCTGAAAGGCCTCTGGTGTTGATGGCACCGGCAAGTGCAGAGGGACTCCTCCCCTTCCAGAAGTCAGGGCTGGCCGCAGCAAGTGGGTCTCCATGGTCTGGCCCCAGTATAGTTTGGTACTCGACCCCACCTGCTTGGATAGTGCAGGGGAGTGACCGTGTTCCGAGTGCTGCTTCCGCTTCTTCTTCGGTACCAGAGATGATGCGCAGTACCAAATCATGGCCAGTGCGGACGATGCACTCTGTACTGACCCCACGCTCGGTACTGAGATGGAGCAGGTTGGCTTGGAGGCCAGATGAAGCCCTGCCTCCATGAGCAAGGCTTTCAAATGGATTTCTCTGTCCTGAGTTTGAAAGCCTTGCAGATCTTTCACTTCTCTTTGTAATGGGCTTCCCCCAAGCACTTCAGGCAGCTGTCGTGGGGGTTGCTGAGCAGGAGGCACACAGTTTGAAGCCCGATGACTGGGGTATATCCCGGTCTTGGCTAAGTCCCAGCTGGGACTATCCTAGATAATTATCTACCTCTACTAACAGTTACTTAATCTAACTAACTATCTAATTAACACAAAAAGCAACACTGACAGATCAAACAATGAGGAATGAAGCACTTGCGATGCAAGCAAAGGCAGTTCCAGCAATCGTCATGGGTGGAAAGAAGGAACTGAGAGGGCATAGGGCCAGCAGTGCCTCATATACCACAGCATGTGCACATGGCTCCAACGGGCGCCAGAGCCAGCCCTACAGGATCTGCTAAGGGGAAAAAAGTTCTGGTAACCGTGCATGGAGGCGTGCACACACCTATAATGGAATGGACTTGAGCAAGCACTCAAAGAATAACTTAACATTATGTGATGACTGAAATGACTAGACTCTCCAAGGAGAAAGGAAAACAAACTCTGATCCTTTCTTCTTACAGTGGACTATGTGATACAATTTCCTCAATATTATGCAAACAAAATGTATGGTAACAAGGGGTAATATTTTCAAAAGAGTCTTGTAATGGGGTTTCACCCACCATTCTTGCACCTCCTGCTGGTTAGTCTGTGTAAACAGCTCTGCAGGTCCCAATGCTCCCATGCGGTTGTGTCTCACCCACTGTTGTATCACCACCTTAGGACCCACGTCTTTCCAAAGCCCATGACATCCACATCATGACAAAGCGCTCTGGCTGAGCCACAATCTGTGCTCTCCCTCCTTCCAGGGGATTCTGAAGTCTCATTCTAGCCTCTTCCTTCAGTGGTAGCTGCAGCCCACTCTCCAGCCCTTACCTCAGAGCTCCCAACTCTTCCTTCTCTGGAGCCTGGCCTGGCCTAGGGCCAAGAGCCTAGCCCAGCCCTACCCCGCCCCGCCACTGTAGGGTAGCCACCTCACCACAGGCCAAAGTCCCATTTTCAAAAGTTACTTTGGCACTTAGGACTCTAAATCTCATTGACTTTCAAGTCATTTGACTTCGAGTCAAATTTTCATAAGTGCCCACTTTCAAAAATAGACTTTGGAGCCTAAGTGTCACTGAAAAGCAATGGAACTTAGGCTTGTATGTGCCTAAGACACTTTTGAAAATGGGACTTCAGGCTTCTGTCTCACTTAGGCGCTTTAAAAAATTTTACCCAAGGCCTTCTGTCATGGTAATTAGACTGACCAACTGAAATATTTTGCTCTCTTATTTGACCTATATGATTTTACAAAAGTGGCCATATCTTTATATAGTAATTATCTGTAGAGCCTCTCATTATTACATTCTAATTTCTTAAAAACTCATCACTGTCTCTTCTGGCTTATCCTTGACATTCTGATCAACTAGCGCCATACATCACCGCAGCACCATTCCTGAGATGACATATTCCAAACCTGGCAGCAGCAGGAAAGATCCACATGGAATCAGTTTTCATTTGATTTCATTGTTTTTCAATACTGAAAATGAGTGTTTTTCAAAAGCAAAATCCGATTTGTGCGTAGGTGGGGTAGGAGTCCCAAGGGAAAGAGACGGTGTTAAAACTTGGCTTAGATTCTATTGACAGTTCATGAACTTGAGCAAGTTCATGATGAAATAGAACACCAGGGAAGTTTTAGGTTACATTATGAAACATTTGCCTAGCCCTAACTATCGACTGTGCACCTGCAACTCCCATTGAGTCTTAATGGTAACTCAGCATTTCACAGGTTCAGATCTTACATATACGCTTTAAAACTGCTCTCTTAATAAAAGCATTTTCTTGTTCACCGGCCTGTTGTCAGAATAAGTTTTTACCAACAACAGATTATTTTGCACTGTCTATAACTGAAAATTCCGTTTGTGGTAACATTGTCTTTCATTGCTCTGCATCTGAACCTGTCTTGAACTTTTCTCACAGACTAGAACACATAATTGATGCCTGGTTCGATTTAATTTTCTGGGGAACAGCTGACAAAATGAAAAATATCTGGAGCTTTACTTTCAGATTAAACTGTACCATGCATGGCAGTATGACTTGAACTGCTCAGCTAAAGTAATGCAGCAGATTGGGTTATAACAACTGTATTAAAATTCACTTCAAAATAAAGTGCAATAATGACACAGGGGTTATTGATAACAAGACAAAGACTCATAGACTCAGACTCATAGACTCATAGGTCAGAAGGGACCAATATGATCATCTAGTCTGACCTCCCGCACAAGGCAGGCCACAAAACCCTACCCATACACATTTATAACAACCCCGAACCCATGACTGAGTTATTGAAATCCTCAAAGAAAGCCTTACTTTCCCAAATTCTGAACTGCATGAAATTGATAGTTCCAGTACACATGTTGGGAGAAGTTAATTTACTTAATTGGGTGAGGTTAAAGGGACCTGTGTCTCACAGGCTTAAATTCTGTATCTCACAGCTTTTCCATTTAAGATAATGAACTGCACAACTTCACAGGTCATCGATTTTACTGCAGCTCTGCTTTATATCTCTGAACTGGAAAAAACCTGGTATAGAACAACATGATTTCATCATGAAATAATCTGTAACAGGAAACTTCTCAAAACTATGCTGCAAGGATGCCCTTGTTGGGGAATAATACATTTCAGTGCTTATTAACGAGAAACACCACACATACACAAATAGTTCTTAGCGGGGAGAAATGCACCTTGGATCAATTTACCACATAGCTGTAAAAATAAAATAGAATCTCAACTGATTGAGCATTTCATACATCACCAGAGTCAAATGAATGACTGTGTTTAATACAGAGACAAAGTGGGTGAGATAATATCTTTTATTGGACCAACTTCTGTTGGTGAGAGAGACGAGCTTTCAAAGAGCTCTGTGCACCCACCTTGTGTGTCTAATACTCTGGGACCAACATGTCTACAGCAACACTGCACACAACAATTTTTAATACAGAAGCAGTTACAACTTTGCTATTTATCACCGAACAGCTAGAAATGTGTTGAAAACTACTTAACCAACAGTGAATCACAACTCAGTTTTGAGAGGTGGACCCTCTTCCATTCAAACATCTTAAGGTTAATTAAAAGCACTAATGAAACTCAGACCTTTCAGAAGTAAGGGAGTGTCATCATCCCTACTATACAGATGAGGGCAAAAAGCCACAAGGAGATTAAGTGGCTTGTCCCAGGGCACACAGGAAGTTTGTGGAAGAGAACATAAGAACATAAGCTTGGTTTTGCATCTCTGGCCCTCCTGGCTAATAGCCACTGATGGAACTATCACCCATAACTTATCTAGTACTTTACTGAATCTTGTTATAGAGTTGGCTTTCACAACATCTCTGGCAAGGAGTTCCACAGGTTGACTGTGTGTTTTGTAAAGAAATACCTCCTTTTGTTCATTTTAAACATGCTGCCTATTAATTTCATTTGGTGACCCTTATTACTGAAGTTCTTTTTAATATTTTATAACCCTTTCTAATTTCCTTGAGCATTTCACAATCACTATCACCATCCTGGTCAGATGATCAATAGTATACCCCTACTTCTATATTCTTATTACTCAAGCATGGACTTACTATCCATAGAGACTCTATAGTACAGTTCGGTTCATTTAAGATTTTTACTTCCTTTGATTCTATGCTTTCTTTCACATATAGTGCCACTCCCTCACCAGTACAACTTATTCTCTCCTTCCGATATATTTTGTACCCTGATATTACTGTGTCCCATTGATTATCCTCATTCCACAAGTTTCTGTGATGTCTATTATATCAATATCCTCATTTAATATGTGGGACTCAAGTTCACCCAACTTAGTATTTAGACTTCCAGCATTTGTATACAAGTTCTCTAAAAAATTGTCACTTTTTAACTGTCTGTTATTACATGACGTAATTGAATGAGCCTCTTTCATTTGACTGTTTCTCATCAGAGTCTACTCATATTTTATCATCTTCCATCCTCTCTCCCTTATTAGGGTATAGAGAATCTCAATTAATAGATCATCCCCAATGGAAGTCTCTGTCTAAACCACATGATCTTCCACACCTGTTGGCTTTCACCAGCCCTTAATTTAAAAACTGCTCTACAATCTTTTTAATTTTACAAACTAGATATACAACCCAGGTCTACAGATTACTACTTCTATATTTTAATTACAAGACCATTCTTTTGTCTCAAAATCCAGCAATTTGGTTAGCTGAGCACTGAAGATTTCAGAAGCTTATCTGATCTTCTTTGGCCTGGCAATACCACACAAACAGACCTACTTGCAAGCTCACCAGTACCTTCAGTAGGATCAAACATACCAGAAAAGTTAACTGTTAACTCACAGAACTGTAAATCACACCTTCCTGCATCACGAAGGACCACTACTTCCAGAGGAGAGTCCCAAAGGAGAGCAGGCTGTGTTTCCACCCACTGCCCTGTCTTGGGAACTATGCAAGGGAAAGGCATCTTGAGTTTGCAACAGGGTAGCAAAAGATATGTTAGTGGAGGCTGGTGGGCAGGACACACTGAATTAAAATATCCCCAGACGGTCCTAACAGCATCACTAACCAAACTATGCCACCCACTTTTGGGCTGTACTAGTCTGATGCCAGCCCCACCCTCACTCCAGGTAGATTGAAGGTTTTTGACAACATTATGACTACACAAGCTCCCCTGGCAGACATACCACTGATGGCTCCTGCACCCTTCTGTCTGGGTGAACAAGTAGTGAGTCTCATCTAATCAATTCCAGAGTATTTATGGTTAACTACAGGGCTTGTCAAAATTTTTCCATCAATATTTTCTAGGAACTTGATTTTCAACTAAATTAAATTTTTTGGAAAAAGTGTCTGCTTTTCAGGGAAAATTTTGACTTTTCATCAAAAAACCAGTTTGGAAATGTTGAAACAAAACATTTCTATGTTTTCAGTCAAAATGTTCTGTTTTGGCTCAGTTTATCACTAAAGTGTGTCCTTGTGAACTACTGTAGTGCCTCATTGGAGTTGTGATTTAGGTTTTGTGGCAAGGTGGGGGGCGGGGGAGGGAGAAGTACTCCACCCTCGTGGGCCCTGCGCTCTTCCAGCTTGGCCAGCAGGCAGCTGGGGGAAGGCCTAGGGAGGGGACGGGGCCCGCTCTGCCCCTGGCTATCACTACCTTCCCTGGGAGTAGTCTGTGGTCCACTCTCAGCTTCTGTAGATTGCAGGCCGCAGCCTGCCAGCTCCAAACTACCAACTCCAAACTGCAGGCTTTGGAACTGCAAACCTCCAACTGTAAACTCCATCCTCCAAACTCCACAACCCACACTGCCTGCTTGCACTGGAGGCTTTTAAGTGTTTGGGGTGGGGCTCCTTGATTGGCCCCAGGTGTCCTAATTGCCTGATCAGCCCCAGGTGGCCTAATTAGTTAAGCAGCCCCAGGTGGCCTAATTAGTTAAGCAGCCCCAGCTGAATCACCCAGGGAATAAGGCTTTGCTGAGCCTGGGGCTAAGATCCATGCCTTCAGGTCCCCTTGCTTAGTGCTCCCCCCGCCCCCCGGTCTGGCCCTAGCCCCCCTTCTTTATTTCTGCAGCTGCTTTTCTTCTTTTGGGGGACCCTACTGCTGCTGCTTCTGCTGCCCCTGCTTCAGGGCTTTGCTGGGGAGCCTCCCTCCCAGCTGGGAGGGAGGGAGGGAGGGGGTGAGTGTGTGTGGCCTTCCACCTTTCCCACCACCACCCTCCCCCAGCTACTTTCTCCACCCTCCCCCTGCAGTTGCTTCCAGGGCCAGAACCAGCTGGGCCCCTTCCCTTTCCCTTCCCTTGGCTGGCTGCCTCTTCCCCCTTCCGCTGCCGTGAGCCCCCTTCCCCTGCTGCTGCTGCCCCTTGCTGTGCCCCCTGTGTTTGGGGGCACCCCTGCCCCATCTTTTCCCCTGCCCCTCACCTGCTGCTACCCCCCCTGCCCTGGTCCCCATATTTGGGGGACCCTAACCCTCCCCTTCTCCTCCCCCACTGCTGTAGCCCCCCCCCCCTCTGGCCCACGTGCTCCGGCATGTAAGGGGAGACTTGTTTCAAGCAAGGCCATTTTCTGTGTTTTTTAGCCCAAGCAAAGTATTTTGACTGTCTGTAGGCCTCTTTTGGCAGCCTCAGCTATTCTAATTTACAGTAGTCGCCAATTAACGGCCCTGACATTCACATACTGATAAGTTTGTAGAGAAGAGTATTATGTTATGCTTACAGCTGCTATGTTTCTTCAATTATATGTGAAGATGCGCTCTGACCCCTCCTTCTGAAAGTTGTTTGTACCTCTGTATAAATATCTGAAGCAACGGCCTCTAGGGGCCGGCCGCACCCAGTAGCTCTAGGTGCTAATAAACCTGTGATTCTTCCTTCTGTTGTCTGGCTTTGTCATTGACCAGAGCAGAGAACGAACATTCTCATAACAGGCAGCACCCATGGCCCTCCCCTCCCTTAATTGACTCCCCTAGTTTTGTTGACCCCTCTTCATACACTGCCCCCCCCTTCCTGAGTTCATTTGACACCCCAGCCCCCCCGCCCCCTCCTGTGCAGCCGGAGGAGCCACCGACATTCCACCTGGGCTGGTGAGTGCATTACCCCCTGCGCCCCTGCCTGGCTTGATCCCCTGTCTTTTCCCCTCTGATGGTGCCCTCCTCCCCTGCTTCCAGCCTAGCGGGTAGGAGCGGTCACCCCCTCTTCCCCCTCCTTCCCCTTCTTACCCCATCCCTTCCCCTCAATTTTCCACTCCCCTCCCCCCATACTCTCCCTCCCTTTCCTTTACCCTCCCCCCAACGAACTGTTCCCACCCCTTCCCAAGATGGCGGGTGTGCCTGGGACTGGGACCCCCGCCATAGACACTCCTGCCCCTCCCTCCCACCCTGAAACCCTGTCCCTGCCCTCAACAACTGGTCCTGCTGCCCCCGCTGAGCTGCTCGGAGTCATTCCCCAGGTGCGGGCGGAGGACAACTCTGGTGGGGACGCCAGGGACTCTGCTGCCACCACGGCTCTTGCCCCCCCTAATCTGGGGGGCGCTCCCTCAGTTGGGAGGAAAAATCACGGGGGTAAAAAGAAGGGCAAAGGCCCCGCCCAAAAAGCGACACCTCCTGTGGCTGGGGCCCCTCCTCCTCTCCCTCTATCCCCTCCCGCTGTCCCTTCCACCAGCTCTGGGGGTGGCGGCACCCCCAGGGCGTACGCCCAGGTGGCCACGGGCCCCCTGCCTGCCGCTGCCAAGACACCTACCCTGACCACCGCCTCCAGCAACATCCCAGGTGGCCGGGCCCCTTCCCCACCCTTACCAGGAGGCATAGGGTCCGGTGCCTCCTGGTGCATGCCTCGCCCCACGTGGAAACATACGTGCGGGCGATGGCGCAGGTGGTGGGGCCCACGGCCGTGATAGCGGCCTCCTGTATGTATGGCAAGGTGGTCTTCTTCCTTGCCTCGGAGGCCGCCGCCCAGGAGGCGGTGGAGACGGGCCTGGCGGTGGGGGGCATCCACGTCCCCGTGGAGCCCCTGGAGGACCTGGGAGTACGGGTGGTCCTGTCCTCCGTTCCGCCCTTCCTCCCCAATGCCGCCCTTCTGCCTTTCCTAGCCTCGCTAGGGAAGCCCCTCTCCACCATCAGCCCGCTTCCCCTCGGCTGCAAGGACCCCGCCCTCCGCCACGTCCTCTTGTTCCGCCGGCAGGTACAACTCCAGCTGCTGCCGGCGGCGGCGCGTGGTGGAGAGGCACTCGAGGGATCATTCCTGGTGCCCCATCAAGGGGCCCAGTACCGGGTACACTACGCCTCGGGGGAGGCCCGGTGCTACCTCTGCCGGTGGCGGGGCACGTTCGGAGGGACTGCCTCCTAGCCCGGCAAGGAGGGAGGCCCGGGACCCAGGAGGGCGCCAGTCAGACCATCGGCGGCGCCACCAGCAGCCGGCCGGTCCCTGTGGCCGCCCCCCTTCTGCCGGCAGTTGTCACCTGCGCTCGGGCCCCGGGGGCGCCCCCCCCGGCTCGCCCGAGCGAGCTGACGAGCCCCGCTGACGCTCGGAGCAGTCCAGCGGGGCCTGCGGAGGGGAGGGAGCCAGGGCCGGCAGGGTCGGGCATCGGAGGGGGCATGTCCCGGGGGGAGGCCTCTCCTTCCCTTGCTGCCCCACCTCTGCTTCCCCACACCCTGACTCCTGTCCTCTTGCCCCCCGCCCTCGCCCCCGCTACCCGACCCTCCACCTTGGAGGGCTGGGTGCTCGTACTATTTTATTTAAAAAAAAGCATGTAATAAGCATTACATAATTAAGCCACATTAATCTACATAAAAATGGCAAGTAACACATTAAAAAAAACTAAAGCAACTCAATATTACAATTAAAGGGCTTCAATCCTTATCATATCCTACATACACCAACCCCACATACACATACGCATTCCAACTTCACTTCCTTAAAACATTCCTTATTAAATCCTACATACATCAACCCCTCGTACATAAGCCACATTCCCAAAACTTTGCTTCCTTAAAACATTCCAAAAATCCTTCAAGTGCAAACACCAGCACCACCACAACCACAATCTCTCTTCGCATGCCCACCCCAGAGGAAAAACCTCAGTGCCAGTCTCAGTAGGATCCGCCCACCACTAAGGACTCCCCTTAGGGGGGTCACAATTTCAAACAAAGAAAGCCAAATGGGGATATCGAGCAAAGAGCTTCGGACAGGGCCCACTGCTCCCGGAAGGTGTCTAGGGAGCCGGCGGATTCCGCCCAGAGGAACTCCACCCAAATACGTGAACGAATAGAGGAACAAAAATAGGCCCTACAGTCGCAGTGCCCTCCCTCGGCCAACTTTCTCTCCCTGGTGTTATAGATGGCCGCCTTGGCTAGGGCTAGGAGGAGGTTGACGAGGAGGTCTTGCGACCTCGTGGGCCTCCGAATGGGGTGCGCATAAATAAACAGGTGGGGAGAAAAATGCAGCCAGAACCTCAACAGGAGGTTCTGGAGGAGCCAGAAAAGGGGCTGCAGCCTGGCGCACTCTAAATAGGCGTGTGCTAGGGTCTCCCTCACGCCACAAAAAGGGCAGGTGTCGGGGCGAGGGGTAAACCGTGCCAGGTATACGCCCGTGCTCACGGCTCCGTGAAGGAGCCGCCAACCAATGTCCCCGACGGGCCGCGGGGTCAGGGTAGAGTAAAGGCTGGCCCACCGGGGGTCTTCGCCCTCCACAGATGTCATTAGGTTCCGCCATTTAGTATCCGGGCGGGACGCGAGGGCGGGGAAGTGAAGGGTGTGAAGTATGAGAGTGTATAGGTACTATTTTTTTTTATTTAACAGAAGCATGTAATAAACATTACATAATTAAACCGCATTAATCTACATAAAAATAATAATAACATATTAAAAACTAAAGCAACTCAATCTTACAATTAAAAAACTTCAATCCTTATCATATCCTACATACACCAACCCACATGCACATACCACATTCCAACTTTACTTCCTTAAAACATTCCTTATTAAATCCTACATACATCAACCCCTCACACATAAGCCACATTCCCAAAACTTTGCTTCCTTAAAACATCCAAAAATCCTTCAAATGCAAACCCAGCACCACACAACCACAATCCCTCTTTGCATGAGCTGGGTGCTCATACTATTTTATCTATACAAAAGCATATAATAAGCATTACATAATTAAACCACATTAATCTACATAAAATAGCAAATAACACATTGCGACTAAAACAACTCAATATTCTTCTATGCATTACAATAAAATAGGCCTATTTAATAAAAACAATATTCCAGAATAACCCAACCGGAGAGAAGGGGAGAGGGGCTGGCTGGAGGCAGGGACCTAGCACAGGAAGACTTCATCGACACCCAGGTCTTCCATTTACCCGAATTACCTAGTGTACTAGCACAGGAAAACTTCCTCGGCGCACAGGCCTTCCATTTACCTGAATTACCTAGTACATGTCCCAATCTCACAGTGCCCCAGACCTTAACAATTCCCCTACTATCTGCGGACTTTCTTTAATCACTCTAAAATCAATATCAATCTTGGTGGGATCTACCCACCACTCGAGACTCCCCTTTTGGGGGTCACAAATTCAAACAAAGGGAACCACCTGAAGATATCGAGCAAAGAGCTCCGGACAGGGCCCACTGCTCCCGGAAGATGTCTAGGGAGCCAGCGGATTCCGCCCAGAAGAACTCCACCCGAATACGTGAACAGATGGAGGAACGAAAATAGGCCCCACAGTCGCAGTGCCCTCCCTCAGCCAACTTTCTCTCTCTGGTGTTATAGATGGCCGCCTTGGCCAGGGCTAGGAGGAGGTTGACGAGGAGGTCCCGCGACCTCGTGGGCCTCCGGATGGGGTGCGCATAAATAAGCAGGTGGGGAGAAAAATGCAACCAAACCTCAACAGGAGGTTCTGGAGGAGCCGGAAAAGGGACTGCAGCCTGGCGCACTCTAGATAGGCGTGTGCTAGGGTCTCCCTCTCGCCACAGAAAGGGCAGGTGTCGGGGCGAGGGGTAAACCGTGCCAGGTATACGCCCGTGCTCACGGCTCCGTGAAGGAGCCGCCAACCAATGTCCCCGACGGGCCGTGGGGTCAGGGTAGAGTAAAGACTGGCCCACTGGGGGTCTTCGCCCTCCACAGATGTCATTAGGTTCCGCCATTTAGTGTCTGGGCGGGACGCAAGGGCGTGGAAATGAAAGATGTGCAGGGGAGGTGGGGCAATCGCAAGGCCGGAACCCAGCCCCCCCTCCAGCCCACGGCCGAGGGGAGTGAGAGCCGCCATAAGGCTAAGCGGAGGGAGGATCCTGGGGCCGGGCCTGCCGCCGCGCCCCCTGCCGGAGCCCAGTGGGTGGCACCAACCAAGGAAGTCGTGGTGGCAGACGTGGGCAACACCATCGCCCCCCTGGAGTCCTCACCAGAGGAGTTCTCGTCCGGAGCCCCCCCAGCCCCAATGCCACCCAAGCCCCCCGCTGGTGCCGGAGAGGACCTCGGGGTGGCAGGGGGGGCTTTCTTCTCCTCCTTAATGGAGGAGATTGACTCCCTGGGGTTGACCCCGGCCTGCCCAGGGGAGGACGACACCACCCCCTGTATGGAGGACCTACAGCAGGACGTCCCCGAACTGCTTTTCCTCTCCCCCTCCCTCCTGTCCTCAGTTGCCTACCCTGCCTCCACCACCGAGGCCCCCCTCTGTCCCTCTACCCTCCATGCTGGGGAGGTGGGGCCCATCGCCATCCCCCCCAAAGAGCCGATGGGAGCTGAAAGGCCGAGCCCCAGGCTACCGGATGCCCTGCCCCCTGTTCTGGGCCAGCTGGCCTCCCTCCCCCCTGAAGCCTTCTCAGCCGCCCCCTCACAGGGCCCTGATACCGGGGGGGCTGTGACCCTAGAGTCCGGCCCCCTGGACACCATCCAACCCATACCCACCCCCTCAGCTCCCGGCCCCAGCCAAAAGGTTGCACACCCTACCGACCCGGCCATCTTGGTTGAGGACCCCACCCCCAAGTCTGACCCTAACCCCCTTCCTGCTCCTTGCCCCGACCCCTCCCTTACCTCAACTCCTGATCCCCTCCCCGCTCTCAACCTCTCCCCTGCCCTCACCCCTCCCGTCCCCGTACCTTCTCTCCCCCACCCCTCTGCGTATACATCTGCTTCCCCTGGGGTTGTCTCCTTCTCCCTAAAGAGCTCCCAGGAGGCAGCTTTTGATTTCAGCACTCTCAGCCCACTCGGGGCTGCTGTCTTCCCTCTGCCACTGCCATCCTCCCCAACCCGCACCCCAATGGACCAGGGGGCCGCTGCGGGGGCCGTGCCGGAGGACGACCCCCCTGAGGCGCTGCGTGAGGAGCTGCGCATCTTTCTCCGGGACACGCGTGGTGCCCGGAACCGGGTTGAGCTCGCTCTGCAGTGCTGGGGGGACTTCCACCGCGTCCTCCGGGCCATGAGGACCACTATGAAGGAGGGGAAAGGGACCGGGTGGCAGGGCATGGCGGCCTACCAACAGGCCCGCAGCTTTCGCGATGCCCTTAAAATCTATGGCACCAGCCACGGGCTGCTGCGGAGCCCGATGAGGACCGCTAGCGCTCCTGCCCACCAGGATCCACCCCAGCCCTCCTCGTAATGCCTTTCACCATCTGTACATTAAACACGAGGGGCTGCAGGACGGGTCTCCGCAGGAACCAGGTGCTCTCCTTCCTTCGGGAGGGGGGGTACTCTGTAGCGTTCCTGCAGGAGTCCCACACGGACCCAGCTGCCGAGGCCAGCGGGCGTCTGGAGTGGGGAGATGGGGTGCACCTTAGTCATCTCTTCGCCCACGTGGGCGGAGTGGCCACCCTGTTCTCCCCTGACCTGCAGCCAGAGGTGCTGGGGATTGCCGAGGTCGTGCCGAGCTGCCTGCTGCACCTCCGGGTCCGCGTGGAGGGGCTGGCGTTGAACCTTGTCAATGTCTATGCCCCGACCGCGGGTCCGGAGCGGGTGTGGTTCTTCCAGCAGGCGGCTGCCTTCCTCGGCACACCGGATCTACAAGAATGCCTGGTCCTGGGCGGGGATTTTAACACCACCCTCGAAGAGCGGGACCGCATGGGGACCGAGCAGTGCCCGGCCGCCAGGGACGTCCTCAGGGAGATCGTCGACCATCACTCCCTGGTGGACGTCTGGCGCGACCACCACCCGGACGACGACGTCACCTTTACTTTTGTCCGGGTGGGGGAAGATCGGTCGCGCCACTCCCGGTTGGACCGTATTTACATTCCTAGACACCATCTTGCACGGGCCCACTCCTCCAGCGTCCGGCCGGCCCCGTTCTCAGATCACCACATGATGACCGTGACGGCCTCTCTCACTGCGGAGAGGCCGGGACCGGCCTACTGGCATTTTAACAACAGCCTGCTGGAGGACATGGGCTTCGTGGCGTCCTTCCGGGAATTCTGGCTGGCCTGGCGGGGCCAGAGGGGCGCCTTTCCCTCGGCGCGGCGATGGTGGGATGTGGGGAAGGTGCGCGCCCGGCTCTTCTGCCGTGACTACACTCGGGGGGCCAGCCGGCGGCGGGATGTGGGGATACAGCAGCTGGAGCGGGAAGTTTTGGAGCTGGAGAGGTGACTGGCCACCAGCCCCGATGATCCGTCCCTCTGCGGAGCGTGCCGGGAGAAGCGGGAGGAGCTTAGAGCCCTCGAGGACCTTTGAGCCCGACGTGCCTTTGTCCGGTCCCGCATCCATCTCCTTCGGGAGATGGATCGCGGCTCCCGCTTCTTCTACGCCCTGGAGAAAAGGAGGGGGGCCCAGAAGCATGTCATCTGCCTTTTGGCTGCTGACGGCACCCCCCTCACGGACCCGGAGGAGATGCGTGGAAGGGCCAGGGCCTTCTACGCAGACCTTTTCTCCCTGGAGCCGACCGATGTCGCCGCCTGTAGGGTGCTCTGGAACGAACTTCCCGCGGTCAGCGCGAGCGACCGGGACCGGCTGGAGAAACCTTTCACTCTGGCCGAGCTCTCGGAAGCCCTCCGCCTCATGCCTACCAATAAATCCCCAGGCATGGACGGGCTGACTGCGGAGTTCTACCGCGTGTTTTGGGACGTCCTCGGCCCGGACCTCGTCACCGTCTGGGCCGAGTCCGAGGTTAGCGGAGTGCTACCCCTGTCGTGCAGGCGGGCAGTGCTCACCCTACTGCCAAACAAGGGGGACCTCCGCGATCTCGGGAACTGGCGTCCCCTCTCGCTCCTCGGCACGGACTACAAAATAGTGGCTAGGGCCGTCTCGCTGCGGCTGAAGTCCGTGCTGCAGGACGTGGTCCACCCCAACCAACCTACACTGTCCCGGGCCGCACCATCTTCAACAATCTTTATCTGGTCCGGGACCTCTTAGAACTTGCGTGTAGGGATGGTCTGTCGTTCGCCCTCCTGTCCCTGGACCAGGAGAAGGCGTTCGACCGGATGGACCACGGGTATCTCCTGGGCACCCTGCAGGCGTTCAGCTTCGGACCCCGTTTTGTGGGATTTCTCCGGGTGCTGTACGCCTCCGCAGAGTGCTTGGTCAAGCTCAACTGGACCCTGACCGAACCGGTCAGCTTGGGGCGTGGAGTACGCCAAGGCTGTCCGCTGTCCGGCCAGCTGTATGCTCTGGCCATTGAGCCCTTTCTCTGTCTCCTCCACCGGAGGTTGATGGGCTTGGTGCTCCGTGAGCCAGAGCTGAGGCTGGTGCTGTTAGCGTACGCCGATGACGTGCTCCTCGTGCTCCAGGACCCGGGCGACCTGGTGTGGCTGGAGGACTGCCTGGCCGTCTACTCGGCAGCCTCCTCCGCCCGGGTCAACTGGGCCAAGAGCTCTGCCCTGACGGTAGGGGCCGGGTGGCAGGCAAGCTCCCTCCCACCCGTGCTTCAAGCCATCCGGTGGAGCGCGGGTCCGCTGCTCTATCTGGGCGTTTACTTCTCCGCCACCCATCCCTCCCCGGCGGAGAACTGGCAGGATTTGGAGGGCAGGGTGTCTGAGCGGCTGCGGAGATGGACAGGATTGCTCCGGTGCCTCTCCCTCCGGGGGAGGGCACTGGTGATCAACCAGCTCGTCCTGTCCATGCTCTGGCACCGGCTCAACACCCTTGTCCCGACCCCGAGTTTCCTGGCCTACCTCCAGAAGACAGTTCTGGAGTTCTTTTGGCCAGGACTGCACTGGGTCTCTGCAGGGATTCTGAGTCTTCCCCTGGAGGAGGGCGAGCAGGGCCTGTGCTGCATCCGCAGCCAGGTCCACACCTTCCGCCTCCAGGCCCTGCAGAGATTCCTCTATGGTGCAGGTAGTCCAGCATGGAGCCACTTGGCGCGCGTCTTCCTCCGCCGCTTCCGAAGGCTCCGATACGACCGGCAGCTCTTTTTTCTCCACCCGAGAGGTCTTCCGCGAGACCTCTCCGAGCTGCTGGTCTTCTACCAGGACCTCCTCCGGACCTGGAGGCTCGTCTCGGCCTCCAGGCCCCTTGCGGTCACCGAGGGGGAGGATCTCCTCGCGGAGCCCCTGCTACACAATCCCCAGCTGCGTGTGCAGGTGGCGGAGGCCCCCTCGGTGCGACGACGGTTGGTCCTGGCAGGAGTCACCAGGGTCGGAGACCTCCTGGACTACGTCCGGGGGGCCTGGGTGGACCCCCATGCGCTGGCTCGGCGTATGGGGCTCTCCACCCCTCGAAGCCCCCGACGCGTACTCCAGGAGGTGAAGGCAGCCTTGCCCCCCACTGCTTTGATGTACCTCGAGCGGGTCCTGCAAGAGGGTTCTCCCCGCCCCCCCCCCC
>ML675614.1:42417828-42454189 GCA_007922155.1 Mesoclemmys tuberculata
TCCTTGCTGGCTGCTGGGATTCATAGTAAGATAAGGACTTTGGGGAAATGGCCCAGGGAAATGCAGTTAGAGGGATGTGGCTGCTACTTAGAGGGTCTCTGGGTTGAGACCTGGAGTAGTGACTGGTTCTAGGTCTTCTCCAATAGCCACTGGGGAAGTGGCTAAGCCCTAAGAAAGCGTGTTGAAACAGGACTGGGAAAACGGATGTCAATTGGACTCTGATACACCACTGGAACTGAGAATGACCCAGCTGCAGGGTTGAGGTCAGAGGACTAAAGGGCAGGCAAAGAGCTTCTTGGCAGCCAGACCACCTGAGGGTATCATGATGGCCCCGTTGAACTGTTAAGGGACTGAGACAGAGGAGGGCTGCAGGGCAATACCAATTGAGATAGGCCAGACTGAACCATATACCCTGGAAGGGGTTTTTCTTGTTTCACACATGGACTGTGAGACTCAGCCAGCGGGCTGAGTCACCAAAAACTTGCCTGACAAGCATAGCAGCCAACAGGGGGTACTGTGAGCGGACAAAACAGAGTGCAGATGCAGACACTCCTGACCAGAAGGGGGCACCTGTGAGATACGGGTGCCTCCCCATTACATTTGGTATCAGACATGGGGATCCTCTGGATTGACCCCTGATCAACAAGGGGCACGAGCTGTTGGTGGAAGGCCAGCAGCAGCAGGGGGCCACTATGCAGCAGGAGCACTAGCAGTGGACTCAGGCCCTGCTGATGCTGTTAATGAAGAATCTGCACAAGCAACAGGAGGTCCGGTTTGTGGCATAGCAATGGTGGCAGAAGACCACCCCAACCAGCAGAAGTGGATACAAAGGCGGTTGGGTCACGCTGCACTTGAGAACCCAGCTGGTGACAGAACTGGGGACTGGATGGCTCCGGGCACAGTGATGATGACCCCAAGGCCTTCCTCTGGACCTTTGAGCAGGTAGCAAAGGCAGCAGACTGGAAAGAGTAGGCTTGGGCGACCCACGTAGTGCCATTCTTGACAGGTGAGGCATAGGCGGCCTAGTGAGTAGTATGTGACATGCAAGTTTGTTTCTATCCTGTGGTGAAAGCAGCCCTTTTGGATCATCTAGGGCTGACATCGGTGGCTTACAGGCACAAGTTCCAGAGAGAATAGTTCCTCCAAGGGGCACGGCCACGGGTCGTGGCCCAGAAATTATGAGACCTGGCGACATGCTGGCTTTTCCCAGAGACCAGCTTGGTGGAGAAGCTCCTGGATCCAGTGGTCCTAGGGCAATTCCTGAAGGTCCTACCTGGAGGAGCCCAGAGCTGGGTAAGCATTTTCAGCTGGCTTCAGTGGGAGAAGCAGTTGAGTGAGGCCTATTTGAGGCCAAAGGAGAGGAACGGCCCAAGCTGTATGGCAAACTAAGAGGGGCTTACCAAGGGGTTGCGATCCCGTCAACACAGCGCTACGTTACTTGAGGGGGTGGATTTACTGCATCGACTTCCTGATACATTGAGCGGGTCTACACTGACCGCTCAATTGATCCCGAAAGATCAATCTGGCAGTGGGGACTTTGCCGCTGTCAGTATAGACATATCCTTAGTCCAATACTGAATGCTTCAGAAAATTCCAGCCTCCTCATCCTAGATCAGAAAAATGAAAAAGATTAAAAGTAAACTTGATTTGAAAAATTATCAGTTCTAATAAACTAATATAATGTCAGAAACACAGGAAAGGATACTTTAAAAAAAAAACATATTGCTTTTAACTAGATGTTATCCCTTTATCTTTTCATGCTTCTAACAGTGACCAGGCCTATTTAAATTCTGAGATGGTGGGAGAAGCCCATCAAACAAAACAAAAGGCCCACTCCCTCAGATAAAGGAGGAGCCACAGGACCCAAAACATAACCAAGTACCAGAATGACAGCCTTGGAGAATGAAATCTGTTCTTTATCCACAACCAGCACAGCACAAGCAGTGGTGATACCAGTTCCATGTGCCCGTGCCCTACTCTGGGCAGACCAGCCTCCAAGGTTAAGATGCTTCTTCAATCTCAGCGGCTCATTTAGTTTTTGGCCCCTCTGCTGAGTGCCAGTTCTTTTTGCCAATTGATGCTGGCATTTGTCCATTAGGAACTGAATTGGGAACCACTAACTCATTTAACACCAGGCTACCAAGCAATCATCAGGTGGTAAAACTAATTACAATGGACCTGGGCTGGATTTATTAATGTATAAATAACTTCTCTATCTACTGCCAACCCTTTGCATCATCCATTCTCCCTACCTGATTAGTTTTGAGTGAGAGCTTGGAGTCACCTGAGATTCAGCCTTAGAGAAAACTAATGGATAAATAGCTTTAAAACTCCCTGAAGAAATACGCACTGTATTTCCAAGTCCTGGCAACTCCAGTGTGAAACAACATAGAATTATTTGAATAAAAGCAGTGATGAGTTATGAATGGCAGTTAAGCTACTATCAAATTTGTAATTACTTTACCTCTTCTTTCTTGGACTGTCCAAGATATTTAACAAGAGCTGCTATTGAAAGGATATTATTAGGTCAGAGAAAACAAACACTCTTCATCTCCTTTAGTTAAAGCTAATATTCTCCAAACGGCTCTCACTTCTATTATCGTTGAACTTTGGTGATGAAAGTCATCATTCTTGGCCGTGTTACCTGACAAAAGAAAATATCAGTTGTAAGTAAACGCACCTTCGATAAAGAGTGGCGGAGAACTCTAAACTTGTAATACTGTATGCCTGCCAAGCAGCAGCATGAGCAAGGGGCCAGATGAATCATTCTGCCTCTGGTGTGAAAAACTCATACATGCATCTCATATGAGAGACACAAGATTTAGGATGCAACTCTGTCTCTCTGTATGTAAGAAGAAGATGAGAGATTTGCACCATTCATGCTTCATAACAACCTTAAGTCCTAACATACCGAGCCAGTTTATTCTATCTCTCTGCTCTCCAATGGGTATCAATTTATCATCTTTCAAATGAAATTTTTTTTTTAATGTTCTAGTCAGTCATGAAATGGCTCACAGAAATGTAGTGAGAGCAAGAGTCTTATGTATTCCTGCTGGTGTACACAAATAAATCTGTGGGTAGTTACTAGAGATGAATTCAAACCACAGCATTTGGATCCATATTTCAAAAGTTCACAGATCTTCAAAGTTAGGGTCTATATCTATATATACCTCCAAAACTTAGCCCCACTCCAGGACTTTGGGAGACCCACTGTTCCAGTTTAGGTCCAGTGATTACATTTAGGCTGATTATGCATTGCATCAGAACATCTTCTATTGGATTTAATGTGTTGCCTTTTAATTGCATGTGTGTCCCTTTAGTGTTAAGGAAGAGAGTGCCTATGAGTATCCAGCTGGCTTTCCTTCTGAGCCATTCACTATTTTATATAGCCCTACCATATCAACTCTTACTAGTCTTTCCCCACTAGCTTAGCTCTGCAGGCAGAAAGTGTTGTACCTATTTGCAATGTGCATTTACCTATTAATGAAGATGGTGAAACTTTTGGATAATAAATTGAGACATGCAAATCTAGGTTCTAGATTTCCAAACACTCACTTGGAGAGATTTAGGACAGACATTCTCACTCTGTATTATTTTGATTCCAATATCTTCAGCTGAGGTGAGGGCCCCATTGTGCTGGACACTTTATATACACATACAGAGAATCCCCATCCTCAGGAGCTCACAGTCTAAACAGAGGATTGGTGGGAGAAATGACTATTATCATTCTCCCATATACAGATAGGGAATGGAGACCCAAAGAGATGAAGGGATATGTAGCAGAACTGGGAACTGAACAGATCACCTGAGTCCAGCACCTTAAGAACTGTCTCTCTGTCATCTATTTAGATTTTTTTAAATCCTGTTGATTTGTTTCATCTTCTAATTGATATTTCAAACATTTGGTTCAATTTTGTTGTTTGGAATATTTCAGTTTTGTTATCACTTCCAAGGCACACTCAAGGAATGATGCAATAAGTAGCACTTATCTCCTGCTACGATGGAGGCTGCACTTTAAAACACAATTAAAGACCAAAGAAAAAAATGTTTGAAACAATGTGATCTTATGTCTAGTTCACCCCTTTGAGCCAAAGCTGGTACAGTATGTACTCCACAATCACAACTGCTCAGAGTCCTCTGACATTATATGGGCATATAAATTGGTGTGGAAAACCACATACATATACATGAACCATCAGCCAAAACTAAAAGCAAACCCAAACTGATATTTTTTAAACATTTAAAAAAAGTAAGGTTGTTTTCTTCCCCCATTGTTTTCTGTTGAACTGTCACATCGTAACAGAGTCTGGAGCCCAAATCCTGCTCCCAGCAAAGTCAGCAGCGAGACTTCCATTGACCTCAGTAGGGTAAGGCACTATCCAGAAGCACAAGGGCTAAGATACCATTAAAAATGGGTGTTTTTAAAGTATAACCAGCTGGCTGAGAATGGACCAGAAAAGTTCAGACCAAGATGGACCATGATGCTAGAAGAGATAGGCACAATCCCTAATCTTGTTGCAGTCAGACCCAAATGTAAAATCTCTCTCTTTGCTGAGGCTTTCCCACAATAGTAGCTCAAAACTCCTAAGCCTTATTCCTGATGCCAGGGAAGGAAGAGAGAGAACATTGTCGTCTTTACATAATGGAAAACGCTGGTGATTTAAGAAGGCCAGATAAGTACATAGGTGGTTAGACATATGAGCTAGGTAGAAGAATTTCCTCTCATGAGTTTCCCAGTCCAGATTTGCAAATGATAGAGATTCAGGTGGTCCACATGGCCATCAGATGCTTCAAATAACGATTCAAATCACTCAGTGCCAAAACAAACAAGCATCAAAATCCTGTCCCTGAAGGCTTACAATTAGAGCTATAATTGTATAAATGTACATGGTATTTTACAAATGCTGAACCAGATCTTTCTACTATTTGAAGTCAGTAACAAAACTCATAGTGAATTCAACTGATGCAAGATTGGGGCTATCTGGTGAGCTGCTGAGTACCCATGAAATCCTATTCATCCTTATTCTGCAGGCTCAGACCCTTAATATGACAAAACAGCCCCTGCTCAGCTAAGTGTGGAGATTATTGATGATGAGAAGGATTTCAGCTCTGACCATACAATACATTAGATGACAGTCCAGTCTCTAAACAGAGTTTTTATTATTAAGGCTACTCCTTGGCGAATTACCACTGCAAGCGAGTTTTAAGAAGGCATTTCAATGAAAAGAGAGCAGTCATTTGGCACACAAGAAGTGGGATTCAATATTAAGCACAGGGGTCAGTATGGAAGAAGGCATGAGGATGGGAGGAACAGATGCAAAGGAAGCAGCTAGGTCGGAGGCTTGGGTGGAGCAAAGTACATGATATTATAGCCTCTCAGTTCAAGATCCTGTTCTGAGATAGTATTTCAGTTTCACTTCTGCCCAGTAGAAACTAGTCCAAACAAGCTTTTGTCCTTTAAGAAACCCCTCATCCAGAGAGTTTAATTTATTAATAAACAATAGACAAAAGTAAACATCACTTCTGGAAACCATTTTAGTCTCTAGTTTGGTTTCTTTAACTTCTTCTTCTTCTCTTCCCAAAAGAAGTCATAAGCCCATGGCCATCTGTTCCACTTCATCCTGGCTAGGATTAACAGTCTCTCCTTCAGTGTTGCCTTTCTTTTGGTTATATCCACCCTGGAAGTGTACTCTCCCTAAAGGTGCCTTTCAATTCCTTGCTTCCTCCCTGGGAATTAATCTTTTATACTTCCTACCAAAAAAAAAAAAAATTACACACTCACTCTTCCACACACACAGACACCCTCCCATTTCCAGCCAATTTCTCCCACCCTGGAAACATACTCCTTACAGGGTGCCTTTGAATCACCTACTCTTTTCCTGATGCCTTTTTAGCTGCAGGCCTCTCCTCTCCAAAGACATTTTCCTTCCTATCTAGACAGCCCCTTTAGACTGCTCAGGCAGCCTTATCATGTACAGTATGCATAACCCTGCTAAAGCATAACATTCCTTGTATCTATAATCAGATGGATCTTAGTTTCCTCAGCACTCCAGGGATGCCATTATTTTTGAGTTTCTCAGCTAAAAAAACAAAAAAATTATGACTAGGTAAGTAACAAAGTCCAGTTTTATAGAGTTTTTCAGTCTTTGGATACACAAGGACTTTGAATTGATGGACTAAGACCAGTAAAATAGAGATCTAACTAATAAAATAGCTACTTGTTTAGTAAGATTGCTAACACTGAGGTAATAGGTTTTTATGGACTAATGCACCGGTTTTTTTTTAAATAGTTTTAAATTGGTCTGCATTACACTTCAGAACAGTTGTAATATGTTTGCTTGCCAGTGTGAACTACGACAAACTAATCTTAGATGATGGCCCCATCTGAAAAGACATGAAGTGATTCATTTATTTAAAGTGGAAATCATTCTTCATTTACCAGGCTGTCTTCCTGAAATATCATTTTTGCTCCAAGGGGAGAAGATCAGAAAGGAAGAAAGGGAAGTGTGATGTTACCTCTCTTACCAGGAGCACAGTAAAGAAGAACATTGGTGTTTGAATCTTTAACAACATGTTGCTCATCTATGGCACTTTTAATTGGAGGATCTCAAAATATTTTAATCATTAATGAAATAGCTACCTCACAGGAGAACTAGGCTTAAGTGCTCTCCTTTCTATAGCTGAGGAAACTGAGGAAAGCTAAATGACTTGCCAAAACAAGCTAATAACAGAACTAGATCTAGAACCCAGGACTTGCAACTGACTTCTCTAACCACTAGATGATCACCAACGCAATTTACAAACAAATCAAGTAAATCAAATCAAACAAAGAGCTTGGCTTGTTTAGTCTAACCAAAAGAAGGCTGAAGGGAGATATGATTGCTCTCTATAAATGCATCAGAGGGATAAATATCAGGGAGGGAGAGAAGTTATTTAAGTTCAGCACCAATATGAACACAAGAACTAGTGGATATAAACTCACCATCAGGAAGTTTAGACTTCAAATTAGATGAATATTTCTAACCATCAGAGGAGTGACATTCAGGAATAGCCTTCCAAGAGGAGCAGTGAAGGGGCAAAAAGCCTAGCTGGCTTCAAGACTAAGTTTTATAAGTTTATGGAGAGGATGGTATGATGGGACAGCCTGATTTGGCAATTAACTGCTCTTTGACTACTAGCAGTAGATATGCCTAATGGCCTGTGATGGGATGGTTCCGAGTTACTACAGAGACTTCTTTCTGAGTGTTGGGCTGATGAGTCTTGCCCACATGCTCAGGGTTTAGCTGATTGCCATATTTGGGATCAGGAAGGAATTTTCCCCCAGAGAAGAGGCCCTGGAGTTTTTTGCCTTCCTCTGCGGCATGGGCCATGGGTCACTTGCTGGTGGATTCTCTGTACCTTGAAATCTTTAAATCATTATTTGAGGACTTCAGTAACTGAGTCTTAGGTTAGGGGTCTATTACAGGAGTGTGTGGGTGAGGCTCTGTGGCCTGTGCAGGAGGTCAGGCTAGATGATGATAATGGTCCCTTCTGACCTTAAAGGCTATGAGTCTAAAGTGTCATCCAAAAAATAAGCTAGTATAATATTATACACATAACAAATTACCATTTTAAGTAGTAAGTACATATCACATCTGCCCACATCTTTCTTACCAAAGTCCTTAGACAGAACCTGGATCAGAATCTAATTTTGATTCAAATATTGATAAATCATGATAGCACTTATTGGATCACTTTAGGTTTTCTGGATTATTCCTAAAGGTTCACTGCATTTATACATTCAAAATGTCTCTAAGATTCTCCTCATTTGGGCCATCAGCAGGGGGTGAACATAGGACTTTCAGTACTGAAAGAATAAGCCATTAACCCTTCTGCTCAAGGACCAGGTCCCACACCTTGAAGCTGCTGTAGAGTCTCATCTTTTATATGGACCAGCCACTACAGGGGAACAAAGATCCATGTTTTTTTACTATATGTTCCTGTCCCTATTTTGATGGTCAAGAGGTTTTTTTGGGGTCTTTTTAAGAGCAAACTTAGAAGCTGCTTCATCCATGTTGTTTCTCAAGTATATTGTATTGAGCTTCTCAGCATAGGTGTGCACCATTGCCTTATTTACCAGTCTATTTTCATGTGAATCCTCTTGTCACCTTAATACCCTGCAGCTTGATACTGTCCCACTGAAGTCAACAACTAAGCTCCCATTGTAGGATCAGCCCCTAAACTCCTCCAGTGGATGAAATCAAGCATCCATAGCTATACCCCACCTGTCTGTAGTGCAAGAGTCCCAAGGCTATGATCATTCTGTGCTAAATTTTTTGTTGTCTAGAAAAGATGTGCCAAAATCCATACAAAAATAGAACATGCCTATAAAACACAAACAATATTATGCCATAAATAAGTTCCTTTTGTAGTGGGGGCAGAAAACCCTAAAGAATGCCTCTCTAGATAACTACTCCTAGGGAAATCAGCTGGGTAATGAACATCTAGACCAAACCTCTGCTAAGTAGAATACCTCTTTAGAAAGCACTGGAGGTGAGGGAAGAAATACTGCCAGGCCACTCTAGACAGACTCTTTACCAACTGTTTCTCTTTAAGAGCCTAAAGGGAGACATTTATAAGGCAGAGCCTGAACAGCTCACAGGTGAACTAAGCCCTACCACTACACCATTCCAATTAGACCCAACAAGATCTTTTATAAACAGGACCCAGCTGCTTTCTCAGTTTTTCCTGGCTTTTGGGTAGCTACATTTCTGTAAGTTCCTCAAGGAGAGATAATAACTAGCAGCTAATAGCTAATTACAGAATTGCTGCTAGTTATTAGAGGTGTTCCGTCATCTCGAGTGATTGTTGTTTGTGTTTTCATATGCTCTTGAGCCAAGAAGATCTGAGTTCACTGTTGTTGTGAAGCAAGGAAAACCACAGTACCCAGTATATAGTGATAGCCATGAAGTCCTACTGGCCATGGATTTGTCACAATATGTATGAAAAATGAACCAAAAAAGTTTTTACCTGCCAAGATCTGATTCTAATGTGCTATTATGTTCCCTGAAATAGCTGATGATTTAACAGACTTTCACTACAGAGCAGGGAAATGTTTTGGTTTAGGTGTTTAGTGATATCAGAAGCAAGGATAAATACTAGCTAAAGACATAAAACAATATATTTACTTGTGCTTTTTACCTCTATTCATACAGTTTCTTATGAATGTTTTAGAATCTTAAATTATTGTTTTAAGTGAGATGGGAAGATTTTTCTAATCAGCAGTCTTTGTTTCCATTATTTCTGCTGAAAACTTAAAGGACTTAAATATAAGGCTTTTAAAGTCTCACTTCTATCGATATGATTTAGTTATTCAACACAGCAATGGCAAAAGAGTACTAGAGATGGGCTAGGTAAACAGTCAGTGATGGCTACTAACGTTTTAATTTTGAAAGGAAAAACACATGGTTTAAAACACTGAAATTCAGAGTTTTATTAGTTTATGTAATTACATTCTTAATGCTGTTAGTATTGCCTCTCCTCTCCTCTGTCCTTTAATTTGTCTCAAGCTTTGTGTCTTGTCTAAGGCTTGGTCTACACTGGTAACGAAGGTCAATGTAACGTTGCTTACATCGAACTCCTAAAGCCTGCATCTACACTGGCACAGTAGTTCCGCCAACTCAAAGCACGGTAAAAGTCAACCTAATAAGAGCACCGACACAAGTGGCGTAGCATGTAATTCAAATTTCGTGGGTTGAATTTGCATCAGTGTATACAGAGCATAATGTAATTCAACGTTAATGGCCTCCCATAATGCCCTGTTGTGACCACTCTGGACATTTGCTCTCTGCTGTTACATGGCAATGCAAACAGGAAATAGCCCTTCCCTTCAAGCCCTGGGAAATTTTGAATTTTCATTTCCTGTGTAGCCAGTGTGGAGAGCGCTTTGTAGCTGAACTCGTCATGGTGACTGCAAGGCCCATGGTGACTGCAAAGCAACAGGGCATCAAGCTGGAAAGTCTAACAGGAAGATATTACATTTGGGCCTTTACTAAAAATGGTTGCATTATTAAGTGCCCAAGTGTAACAAAAACATTGGCCTCAACCTAGCGAATAGCCACTATAAATATTCCTCCTGCTGTTCTTTTTTAGGGTTTTTCATCAAACTCTGATGTGTCCTTCGGCTCCTCCTCCAATCCTTGGATGATAATATGTTTATAGACCTACAAGTTTTTAAAACAGTAGCAGGTGTAATAGTCAGATAACTCACTCCAGAAAGGAAGGACATTATTTTCAAGTTGCTTTTCCCTCTGTAACATTTTCTATTTTATTGCCTCAGAGAAGGAACTTAGCAGATAGCCAGGATAGAAGGAGTGAGGCCCAATTCTAAAATACAGGAATGACTCAATATGTTTCTTTCCAAGTGGTAATCTTATCTTCTAAATGATCTATGGGGAAAAAAGGAAAAAATCACGTTCAAACTCTGTGACTGGCTCCTTCTTGCCAAATGATATATTTAATCTCATCACTGAAGGTGGGAGGCATTATTTTATTAGCTGCATCTAGAGATTGCACATTGATTTTGCAACCATCACGTTGATTTGGCCCTAATTTTAAGTTTTCTAGAAAATATGTTTTACAAAATTTAAGATCAATAGAAACAATTTTTTAAAAATCTAGTACAAACAGATCTTTTGTTTGGCTTTAAACATTCCCCCACACTGCTTGCAATTCAGACACTGCAGCACTGTGATGCTATATGTGAGCCAGATAGTGAAATAGACTAAAAACAAGAGGGTAACTGACTTTTAGCATTATCTAGCCTCCTAAAAAGCAAATAAATAAATAAATAAAATTAAAAAAATATCAACAGCGTCATCAATAAAAAGTGAATTTGATATTTAACTGTGTGTCTGTTTCAGTATTTTAAATGGTAACACAGGCTAAGAATATGAATCTGAACCTGGAAGTGTCCCCTTACTGTATTATAGTGCTGTTAAAAATACACACAGAAAATATTTACTTATGGTTTGTTTGGCCTGTAGGACAATAGAGAGAGTCCGGATAGAGCAGCTGGACAAATTTGTTCCAATAAAATAATAACTGGCTTAAATCTTCACCCTATCTCAGGAAAAAAACAAATATTTTTGAGCTATGAAGTCCCCACCCACCCACCATTTTGCATTTTCATACACCAATAGAACATCTAGCAGTGAGGACTAGAAGCAAAAGTGCCAAAATATTACAAGACAGACTGTTGTCATGACATTTCCTCCTCAAAGAGATCTGTATAATGAAGATAAGTGCTTGGCTCTCTGCTGCCTTGCACCTTAAAATAATGTACCCCTGTTTAGTCTTGGTGCAAAATGCTGCCAGGTCAGAACTGTGGTGGTTTGCACTCACTTTGCCCAGGTGTCAATTGATGTCACAAGGCACTAGGCTGTGCTTTTGCAGAGTATGTGCATCTGCATGTAGGCGAACTGCTAATGTACAAAGGCTAAAGGCAAAGTAAGGAGATTAATGGGTTCCCAAAGACATCCACTTAAAATGGCTCCTGTTCTGAACCAGTGATGAGGGCTGTTAGTCTGTTACTTGCTTTCACAGCTGCATTGATTATTTGCAATACAAAACATTAAAATCCTTTGTTTGTTTTCTGAGAAGACACATTTCAGAAAAATCTTCCCTTCACAGTGCTGGTTTTCAGTTATTTCCCTTAGTCATGCTATGCCTGTAGGAATGTCTGATTACCCAGAGAACACCTTCTGACAGCTCAGATTCATTACTAAGTCACCACATTTAAGTTTTCATGTGCACAAGGCAATGATTTTTATGAATGACTGCCAGTAAAATTTGAGTAAATCAGAATACATTTTGAGACTATTCTCACTGACACTTAGATACCACCACACCTCTCAAACGTGCCTCATTCTGAGGGGCTGCATTCATTTTAGTGACAGATTTCCTATGTTCCACACCAATTTGCTGTTCCCTCCCACACCTTTTAATGCTGAAAACGATTTACCACAGAAAGAAAGAATTCTGTGACTGAGGGTTCTACAAACAGCTAGAATGAATAGAACGAATCCCATAGCATTTAAAATCTCCAGCCTGAATAATTATTTGCATCCCTGATTCGGGCTGTGTCGCATATTACATTCTACATTTGGGCTTTGGCAAGTTAAATGGCATGGATACCCGATCAGGGGCACCTTAAAAATACCATAGAGCTTTTGGGCAGCCAGAACTACGGCACATTTCACATTATCCTAGTAGTTGGGCCACACTAAGCACCTGAAATATCTGATGAATACGAGTTCAAGGTGAGTCTCTATTTTTTAAAGAAAAAGACATGACATAAAGAAAATATTTAAATATATGATCAGTATTTAAGGAGGAAAGATTAATTTTTGTCTAAAAAACTGGAGAACAGGATCAAATTCCTGACCGGGCCACAGATTTCATGTCTGATCTTGGGCAAGTTCTTTTCAGCTCTCTGTGCATCAGTTCCCCACCCCAGAATGGGGATAATAATAATGAACCAAAACATAGGATCTTCCATGTCAAAATATCAAGAGATCTTTTTTACACGTGCACTTACAACAACACAATGTGCCCAAATGCCATCCCGGGGCAATGGGTTAGTAGAGTCTCCAAGTGGTGAGTGCCACTTACTGATTCCCCACATCACTTCGAATTGTATTGTCACCCCTTTTTTGACCTGAGCAGCCAGTCAAAGTTCAAGGCCCTGGGAATGTTCCAGCTGGGAGGTAGAAATTGATGACAGAATCTGGTATTTTCTTTGATGGAATCGTGATAAGAAGCCACCTAAAACCTTCATAGTTAAATTTGTTTCCTTTTAATCTTAAAATGCTTGCCCACTTGCTTCTCCGAAACTGTGGTTAGCCAAGACTTCCTCCTCCAACACCTCCTCAAGCAGCTCCAGTTGTTTGGGCCTTAGCTGAATTACAGTCAGGAAGAGTAGACCAATCAAAGTATCTCAGAAGCCCTGGCCAGCCCTCCTCTTCCCTGAGCATGCCCTTGTCCAAATCTTGCTACTGCTTCTTTCATAATATTTCTAAGATCCAGCCTTTTCTATCTGTTCACTCTATTTGTCCAGGCCCTCATCTGTTATAACTACTGGAACTTCCATTTCTCTAGTTTTCTTGACAACAATTTCACTCACCTTATGTCCATTCAACATGCGGCTGCTAAAATTATGTTCCACTAATTTATACCCTTTTTAGCATATTCCTTGTCCATCATTCTGACCATGGCACACCCTCCCCTTTGAGACTATCCAAAAGATTCATGAGGTGCAACATGGCAAGAGGCATGCTGTGAGTGTTGAACAAGAGTTAGCTTGGAGACATTTTTATTTGCACTCTATAGGCATTGGGTCTGTTATTTGCTAAACACCAGAACACCAGAAACTGTGAACTAACACAATAATATTACTACTTTTATCCCAGGGATATTGTCTAAAATTTCAAAATACAACCATTATCTACTTTGCTTTGGAACTTCTTTTTCTGAGCATGCTTTTTAGTTGGCTGTGTCCCACTTCCTTCTGCCTGGGTTTGATTCTGTATCGCTATGTGTTTTGTCTGATCCTGTTGCAAAGCTACGTGGTATCTTTTTCTTGTTGATTGCAGCGTCTTGTTGATGCTGCTCAGCCAACCATAGGCTTGCCACAGGCACTGTTAAAGCCTGCCTAGATGCTTTTCTAATGTATATCTACAGACATTTTGGAGGACTTAGAAACATTATTGTCTACAGCAAGCTTGTGGCTGGCTGATCAGCAGCAGCAAGTCATAAACACAACACCATATAGATTGGCTCTCATTTTTTACTCACATATATAATCGTCTTCTTCAAGAATCCTTCCAGGTAATGACAGTGCCTATTGTGCTTTCCCATTATACCTTGAATGCATGCCACCACTTCCAATCTTTCTCCCTTCTCATCTCATCAAATACAAGCTTCTGGTCCTTCCTTTTAAGGCCCTTCACTACTTATCTCCTATCTTGTTATCCACTCTGAATGCTATCATACTATTTCCCCCCTCCACACTCCATCAGTGATACACCATCTATTTGTCCACTTCTGCAAACTCCTTCATTTTCTTCCGTTGAATGCAGAAAGGGGGCCAGTGGGAACAGTTTGAGACAGAAGATAAGGAGTTCAGTTTTGACTATGTGCAGCGTTTGTTCATGGCAAGACACCTAAGAGGTATAATCTGTCAATAAAACAGATTGAGATGCAGAATTAGATGGAGGTAGGCAGGTCAGGAGATTTCTGAGTCACTAGTGTAGAGAAAGTAATGGAAGCCATGGAAGGGGCTGAGATAACTCAAGATAGGATGTAGATGTAGAAGAGTAGCGGGCTTAGAAGAAAAGCGACTGGGGCTTCCTTGGAGAATGGCAGAAGGAAAACATGCTAAAGAAGTGACCAGAGAGATAGGAGATGGACCAGAAAAGGACAGAGTCACAAAAGCAAAGGGAGGACAAGCTTTCAAGAAGGAGGGATGATCAACAATGTCAAAGGCAACTGAGTGGCCAGGAAGGATGGAGATGGAATGGAGGCCTTTTATTGTGTAACGCTGATGTAATGTTCAAATTTGCTTCCCTTAAATTTCTCCCCTAAAGTTTTAATTGATGATGTTCTTCTTATTCACTTCCTCTCCTAAACTGATGTGTGGAGTTGCTGTGTACTGTTCAACAGTTGTCACATAACACTCCAGATATGGCCGCACTTCAGTGGTTGCTAAACTGATCCCTGTAAATCACTGACCTACCCCCAGAGAGGTGTTATGAGGCTTAATTTTCACAGAACACCATTGTAAAGTGCTTTGAAATCCTTAGATAAAAGGTAGCATTAAAGTGCAAACGAGATAGCATGATTCAATGGACAGGGTACAACAGACTTGAGTTCTACCACTAGCTGGCTGTATGAACTTGGGCAAGTCTCTGTATCTCCATTTCTTTAAAAATGGAGAAACCTACTGCTTATCCACCTTTGTAAAGCATTTTGAAATCTGAAGATGAATGTGCTACAAGTCATTATTTTAAGACTGTTTTTAAGCAGCATTAATCATATATTACAGCAACCCATTTCACCGTGACCTTCAACAATGTCCAAAAACTCAAAGACACTTGATTGCTATCAATATTCTATACTTCAGATTTACATTTTGCACAAGGTACAGTGGAGGTTTACATGTAAATTCTAATTAGTAACTCTAATAAAATTGGTCTCAGAAACTTTACTCCAGCATTAAATTTCAGTCCTTGGCACCTTCCCCAGCCTGTTACTGTCCAAAATGTACATAAGCTGTATTCCTAAGGATTGCTAGGAAAAGGTGATTCAAAGCAAAATTGCCCTGCATGGAAAGCTCTTCATGATAGTATACCAAATACAGAAGCAATGAAAGGTCAAACCTGGACGAGTCTAAGCCAAGGAAGCATTAAAAATATTCTGATATTCCTTGTTTCCCAGTGGCTTTATATATAATGATTTTATGTATTTTTGGTTTTGGTCAGCTTCAGTACCCTTCAGCTTGGCTCAGTCTTCAGACAGAATGTATCTAATCATATTTGCAAATTACCCTTATGCAGACAAGGTTGACTGTATTTTGCATTTGTTTTGGCTTGATTTTAAAAAATAACAGCTTGTTAAGAAAACCGCATGTGTACAGGGCAAGATATATAATCACTTTGCTTATACTTTAGGACAACGAGCCTGCGTCACTGAAGACACTCAACACTTTTGGGGACCAGGTCCTAACTTTGAGACTAAACAATATGATGTAGTTCCTTCAACATCTGAGAGCTGTTCAGTGCTCTATGTATTCATCTCATTTCAGTTCTCAAAGGACAGTTCACATAACAAGAACAAAGACCACCTTTGGCACTAACTGACACCCTTATTAGCAGTCTCAACAGACAGGCCAAGGATGGAATGGCCAAGGAGACTGAACTTCCAGGTCATGCTTGAGGCATATTGGTAGAATGGAAACATTTGCCTTGCTGTCACCCTACGCTATACCTGTTTGATTAATGAACAGAGGATGTAAGCCTACGGATCTGTCAGTCCATGCACTTCCCACGCATTAAAAATAACTACAAGTATTTTTTTTAAAAAAGCACCTATGACAAAGGAAGAACACAGCATTAGAGCCACACATCTGAAGTTCATTAAACAGAATTGCTTATCCTTACACAATGATTGTACCAACTGGCACTCTCCCCACCTCATGTGCAATGTAGCACACAAATAGGCCTGCCATGTCATGCCAACTTGGAGTAAAATGAGGAGCCACTATTTCCGTGCAAAAGCCACACGCTAAAGAGATGATGCTGAGAAATGCTGGTAGGTAATGGTCCATATTCTGCTCTTAGTTACACCTGAACACTTTCACTGGCATCAGTGAATTAGTCCTGGGTTCAAATGAAAACAAACTCTAGCTTTTTAAGGGCCTGATCCAAAGCCCACTGAAGTCAGTGAGACTCTTTCCATTGAGGATAATGGGCTTTGAATCAGGCCCTAATCTTGGATTGTTATATAATTTGTGCTCCCTCTTCTGGTCATCTGCATCTGCAGCAGCAGCAGCAGCAGCAAAGGATTTAGAGAGTAGCACAAAAACAGCAGCCCATTGTTCGTTTTGTCTTTTTTAAATTCTTGACAACATATTTATATCAAGGAATACTCCCTACTGAATTCTAATAGTTTTAAGCAGGCTGAATCTGAGGTCAAAACTATTTGACATGGACTCTTAATAATTCAGCGTGGCCCACAATTGTCTTGAGATGCCAAGAACCAAATTTAATGGACATGTAAATGTATATGCTTTTAAAGAGGATAAATAAATAGAGGGGGTGCAGTCCTGGAATCTTCAACTCCCATTTGTCAGCCAGGAAAGGAATTGCTTTTCCATGGGAACTCAGCACTACCCAGTGGAATTTAGCCTGTGAGATAAGTAAAATATTTTGGCTCTTTAATTGTATAATATTTGCTTTTATTTATTTGTCATTTCTTCTATGGATTAAGAGAACTGAACTATTGCTTGAGTTTACCAGTAATGAAGACCTGCGTTTTCTCCTCATGCTGCACTTACAGATAGAAATCTGTTTTAAATACATATATGGCCCCTATTACCACAATACATGAGCAACTCACAACATTTTTCATGTCTGTCTCTTCCCAACACCACTGTGAGATTTGTAATATGGTAAGAATCATCATTCCCTATGGGAAATTGAGGCACAAAGGGATTAATTAACTAATTTGCACAAGATCCCACTGGAAGTCTGTAGCAGAGAAGTGAATTTAACTCCAGTCTTCCAAGTCTCAGACTAACATCTGGACCTTAACATCTGGACCATCCTTCCTCACCATTTCAAGAGCGGATGCATTGCCTTTACCCCATATATTACTTTTCCCAAGCCCTGTTCTTACTGTATTGTCAGAGTTATTTCCCATTATCCCTTCATAACCAGGAACTGGATAAGGGCTTCTCAGCTAAACAAGTACAATGTGTAGCTGCATAAGTAATGGGCCAGATTCTGCCCTAAGTTATATTCAGAAGCATTACACCATTACAAACAAGAGAATAATTTGGCCCAGTAATTCATTTATAATACAAATTTTTAAAAAGAGAAAAAATTACCTTCAATCCATCAATGTCCCAGTTTTCCAGGTTTTGTATTGCGTGTCCCTGTCTCTTTAATTACAATAAGCAGGATGTGAACAGATGCTTATTGCACCCGCCTGCCCATTGAGCTAGGAAAACCTTTAGCTATAAGTAAGTATGTTAGGCAGCTGACTCATGCTACTCAGATGTGCAGTTCACTCACTAATTATCCACTGGGTTCACATAGGCTTGGCTCATTGACCACAGCTGTCTGCAATATGAATGTCCTGGACTGACAGATGGGTTCACAGTTTTGTCATCCGTTCAATTGTGAAAAAACAAAAATTTCCATAGTAGAAGAGTTCACTGAAACCTTGTCTGTAATTTGAGCCACAAAAGATGAATCCCTGTAAGAATAAATCACAGGTTGAGTGTATCACTTAAGTCATGATAAAGAGAGCGCAGAACAGGACATGAGTGTGATGGAATTGCCTCTTCCCCCTACTCCCAGGGTGCAGCCTGGGAACTGTGGAACCACTATGCCCCTTTGCCTTTCCAGTCTGGGCTGGCTCCCAACAGTTCCTTCCGGACCTGTTATCACCCAACACAACAGCAGGTGGAGCCCCACATCCAGCTAGATAGCAGGAATGTTTAAACTGTGGTACATTAATGCTTTCCCGCAGCAGCTCATGAACCAAAAATAGAGAATGGCATCAGCCAATTCTCCCCCCGCTCCTGTTTTTTATGCACTGCACCCCTGAATTGTTCTATCTTGCTCTGGCCAGAAATCTGGTCAGAGGAAGCTCATTAATGAGTCTGCCCCTCCCTCAGTGTGGAGAGAATATACACCAGTCTTTGTTAACTATACTGAGATTTCCCAAACACTTCAATCCAAGACACACTGTTTTACATAAAATTATAAAACAGATTTGTTAACTATGGAGAGAGGGATTTTAAGTGATTGTAAGTGGTAGGTGAAAAGGATCAGAGATAGTTACCAAAGAAATAAATATAACTTTGCAATCTAAATTCTTATACATTAAATAGGATTTGGCTCAGCAATATCTCACCCTAACTGATGTTATAAGAAGGCTACAGATTCTTGATACACAGGCTGTGTCTGCTTTGCAGCCTGGGTTCCCCTCTCCCATTCAAAGTCCTTTGTCTTCCAGACATTCCTTCAGGTGTTGAGTTGTGGGGAAGTGAAGACAAGTGATGATGTCACTCTCCCTCATTTATAGCTTCCTCCAGCTTGGGAAAGATTTAGGCATGTGACACGGGGGACGGCCCCTCACTTGTCAAGCAGGATCTAAGGTGTATGTGCTTCCTCTGTGAAGTTCCCAGGGATGGAGGTTGGGAGAGTGGATTGCCCTTAATGGGCCATCAGCATGTCTAGCTACTCCATTGTTCTACCTGAAGACTGGTTTGTGGATGTTTCCCCACCTCACAACATGTTCTAGTAACATATACAGCAATGTTTCATAACATCACATACAATGATAGTACATAAAATCCAACAGGATATTAATGTTTAGTCAATCATGTCTTTTAAAATGACACCTCACAAGGCATACTTTGTACAAAACATATCAATTATATGAAAATGGTGAATATGGGGGATCTGGGATGTTGCTTTCAGACACAGCGTATCACAATGGGCCAAAATGATATACAAAATGCAGGTCTCTCAATAAAAAAAAAGCATGGATATTCATCAGGAATCTGTACCAAAGATCTAGAAGATCTAGAAATGTGATCCTTCTCTGTAATTGCAGGACAGAGAAACAAAGTTTATCTAATGCAGATTTTCACTACTGGTGAAACTGTGCAAATGTAATTAATTTGATAAGCAAATCTAGCTCCACAGCAGTGCTTGCTGCCATTTTGAGTTCCCTTACTTCTGGAAATACTGTCTATCCTTTCAAAGGTAATATCACACAACATAGCTTTTTATTTTTCTAAGACAGCATTGCTAAGAGAGAGGGAGAGATCTCTGAGTAGTCTGACTGGCTCATTCCTGTTCTGTGTTACCCAATGCATTTGTCAGCTCATCCAGCGCTAATGTGGGCCAAAAACATTCTAGAACAATAGAAATAACCTTACAATTTTGAAAAGAGGCGTGTCAGTAAAATGGCAGCTGTTGTTGATAGGCACTTGCATCATTCACGGTTCCCATTTATGGAGGCACTAAAAGAAGGACAGACATTTCTAAAAAAAATATTTTCAAAAATTAATTTGTGCTCAATAAATAGCTCTCTGGGGGTGAAATTCAACCCTTTACAGAAAGCAAACACAAGGCCCTCCACCACTGATGTCTGCATGCTGACCTTCTGCACAGGGGTGAATTTCATCCTAGGGTATTAGAACTAATTGCTGCAGATTTTCGTTAAAGGCTAATTGAATTAATCAAACTAGGACTGTGATAGGATAATCTGCTCCTTAAGGGTACTGGGGCTTAATGGTCATCCCACTGCATCTCTGCCCCAATTAATACTTAATTATTCAATTGTTTAATTAAACAGTGGAACAACTTCAACAGAAGAGATTGAGGAGTATTCCATAGCTTCGTGGTTAGGGCACTCACCTGCGAGGTGGCAGATCCCTGTTCCCTTCTCCCACTGAGGCTTGATCTGGAGGTCTCCCACATCTTGGGTGAGTATCCTAACCATTGGGGCAATGGCTAAAAGGGAGGAGGGCCTCCTACCCCTAACCCGCCCCCCCGCCATTTTGGTTCAGGTCCCACACATGACTTAGACATTCAGCCACATGTCTTCCCCTGGTTTGTGGGCCACAAGCAAAGTTAGGCACCTCCTGGTGGCCCACAGTTAAGTGCTTATATTTGCAAGATGGGAGTGGCTAGTGTTTTGGCTTTCTGATCCTATCATGTTTAAGGCACCTACCTCTCCCCCATTCATTGGATAGGGAACCTCAGTGCACAACTCAGGTTTTATGGATGACAGTGTTGTTCCTGTGACTTTCTAGGTGCCTAAAATTTAGGTGCTGTGACTCTCAGGATCTCAATGCCAAATCCCTTTGTGGATCGCATCCTAAGAGCTCAATTCTGCAAAGTGCTTAACGTCTCCATAAATATCAGAGAGAGCTGAGGGCACTCAGCACCTGAGGTAGATGCTCAACATAACTTGTAGAATTGGGCCCTAAAATTGGAAACATGTATGTCAGGAGGCCAGATCCAAAACTTACTGAAGACAGTAGGAGTCTTTCCATTGACTCCAATGGGCTTTGGATCAAACCCAGAGTGCAGAAAGCAAAAAAAAAAAAATCTTTCCCAGCCTTAAAAAATACCCTAAGTGTCTACTTCATCCTAATCCTAGAAAATGTCAAATTGGTTTAGAGTCCTGCTCTTCAGGTCAGTTGCGGGGGTGGGTCCTAAGCTTTTATCTGAAGAATAATGTGCTATAAAAGCACAGCACAGTAGATGAAGTTAAGTGAAACTGGAATGTCCACATAATTTTTACATTGTCTGCTTAGAGATCAAAAAACTGCTTTTTGTTGATGAAAAAAACATTCTCCCTAGCAATACACTAGTGGGCCCATCGAACCTTCTAGCTTAGTCATCAGAGAAAAGGAGAAAGAACAATGCATTGCTCATCACATTTTCTCCAGAAAAAAATCTATATTTGTGTCCTACATATGCAAATACTGAGCCTGGCAGTGACTTTTTGGAATAGCAGATTGCAGCACCACCATAAACAGTTATCAACAAGCCTGCAAATGTGTTTATAAATCCCAAAGAACCATGACACAGAGTTATCATCACTGCCTGGTGCTAATACTCTAAGCAACTCAGTACTCATTGCATATTTAACAGTAGAAATTCCATTAATTATAATAATAATAACCCTACAGCTTCCTCACGTGGAAGAAACAGAAACATTATACACAGACACAGCACAAAGGCTTTGATGTCTCCATATCCTTTTGTGGGGTATTTTCTCTTCATGTGATGAAGAAAGAATTGGCAAAATTTAGAAGTAGCCTGGATGTGAGGATCTAGAAAAAAGTTTGAGTCAAAGCTGACACCCAGACTGCAGGTCTGAGTAACACAGGGATCAAGAAAGGAGGTAGTGAGGAGGTCGTGAGGGGTGGGATGATTAGGAGAGCTGTTGTAGCCACAGTAAGCTTGAGCTGACTGCTAAATATGCATCAGGGGATGTCAAAAAGATAGGTCAAGTGTTTAGTTTAGAAAGGAGACAGCTGTGGAATAGACAGGTAGGTCTGAGTCATCAGCATCAAGATGGGAGTTGAATTTGCGTTTGCGGATGAAATTACCCAGAGCTAATGTGTAGAGGGAGAAGAGAAGGGGACTGTGATGAGTATGTAAACCCCACACTGGGACATAAGGGGTTAAAGAACTGTACTGGGTCCAGCTAGCCCCTCCCCGCCAACCTGACAGAGCATGCTCCCGCTGGAGACCAGGTTGAAAAGGGATCAACCCAGCTCAGAAGGCTGGAGAGGAGCAGAGGCAATGTGTGTGGAGGGGAACATACGGGGTTATGTGCCCCCCCAGATTTCTCAGCCACATGATGTGGCTGGTCCCACTCCCTCGGGGGCAACTGAGCCAGTGAGCTGCAAGCTATGCCAGGCAGGGAGAGGCAGGAGGAACAGTTGGGAGCTGCAGAGAGGTGCCTCTGCTTTCCAGGAAGAAGGGGCTACCAAGAGAATGGGGGAGCATGACTTAGCTGTTCTGGGGATATGCACCCCCCATCAGGAGGCACAAGCCATCTTTGGAGAGGAGTATAGCCCTACCCTGCAGGATCCTGTCAAAAGGTGCTAGAGGCACCGCCCTGAAGTACCAGGGCTATATGCTGAGCCCAAGTGGGGCTGATGGTTTGGTTTCCTTTCTATTTTTTAGTTGTCCTTGTATGGGACAAGAAGCAGAGGGAGCAGTGGTAGGAAGTGACCCAGGGAGGGTAACTCAGAGAGTCCACACTCCACCCTTCTTCAGGGGACAATGCTGCTGACCCTCCTAGGGCCCTGGGTCAGAGCCTGCTGGATTGGGTGGGCCAGGGCTGAGTGGATACTAATCACTAGGCCACCCAGCCTCCTGAGGACTCTTCTACAGAGGCCAAGGAGAGAATCACAAGGAGCCCCCACAGAAAACTGGAGCGTATATGCCATAATTAAAGAACAATGGAGATGCTTGGTGAAGTTAGAGATGTGCTCAATACACAATGACCCAGGCTCCCAGAACAGCTGAGAACATCTTGGAAATAACCCAAGTGAGAGCAAGGTTTCAAACCACCTTTGCATCTCCATGATCCTGAGACCTCTGGGCACTCTGACTGGTCCTTGACATACAGGTCATTCCAGCAGCCAATTATCAACAGATTCAGGGATGCCCCCTTTTCTCTGGCTAGGCTGCCTGCCACCAGTGGCACAGGTTCCATGTCACTGGAAAACCCTCTATCCCAGGAAAACCCTCCAGTAGCTACATTCATTGTCTTTTTGGCATCACCAGTGCACTGGAGAATCTGGACCAACTTTGCATCTGGATCCAGATGTTGAAAACCTTATAAGTTCAGGGGTGTTCAAATCCAGGTTTGGGCTCCTATCTAGTTAAAGGTAAAAGACACAACATTAAAAGAAATGAAAAGAAAAAGTGTGGACTGTGCCTATGCTGTTGACTGCTGTATTGCAAATGCTATCAGGAAGCACATGTTTTTGTAATGATTATTGTTATTTATGTATTTGATTTTTTTTAAATGACCATACAGAACAAAACAAATGGCTGCTATTAGTACATAGGACTCAGTTATTATTGGAGTTTGCTATATTTTTATACTACATTATTTCCCCATAATGGTTATAGCTCCAACTTGGTAAGAGCTTGTAATGGCGTGGCACTCACCTCTTCTGAGTACCCTTTCTGATCAGGTGTGTCTGCAGTCTTTAAACAGGATTGGGCCACACCTCTAGGGCTTCCTTCCTAGAGGCACTGGTTTCACCTCCTCTGGGTCCTTCTGGCTCCAGGTCTCCATCTGGTCCACCAAGTGGTTCAGATCCCCTCCTTGGGGTTTATCAGTGTCCAGTTGTAAACCACTTCCCCAGTGGCCTACGGGAGAACCCAGGCCCACCCATTACTCAGGGTCCCAGCCCAGGGACCCTAAGAATAGCATCCATGAACTGCCATATCTCTTTAACAAAACTGCCTTCAAATCCCTGGGCCACTTCCCATTGTCCCATCCTTCACTGATGCTTCACCAATAGCTCAGGGCCCTTCTGTGTTCAGGCTCAGCAGCTAGCCAAGAGTTCTTTCTCACTGCCCCAGTCCCTGCCAGCACTGAGCAGTCCATGGTGGTACAATTCCCTTTGGCCAGCCAGGAGCACCAACTGCACTCCCATGGCTCCAGCCAGCAACTTCCTGTCTCTGGCTCTGCAGCTTCTTTTAATATGGCCCTCCTGGGCCCTGACTGGCTGCTCCCTGCAGCCTCTCTTAATGCCTAGCCCTTCACAGCCTCCCCCAAATTGGCTGCTTTCCTGCAGCCTCTCTAGGCCTCTTGGAGGATTTAGCTCCACTGCTCCTTTCATGGGACAGGTTTTGCAGGACCCTAAGGCCTCCAATAGGGAGCCTCTGGGCCTAGTCCATCTCATCACAGAGCCTGACTGTTGTTAAATTTGAGTTTTCCCCATTTTCCATGCTTTTTATTGCTACCTAAATACATTTTATTGTATTTTATTTTGAATTAAAAGTGTACATATGTATCCTCAGCCTTTGACATTTCTTCCCCAAGGATACCGTTAGTGCAAATAAAAGTCTTTTTTAAGATGAGACATATATGAAAAAAATCCAGCATCTGCTGTTACACCTAAGGCTATATGTTAATTGCCAGCTGGAATCAGAATCTCAACCCTCACTACAGCATTGCACATACAGAGATTGCTCCTGAAACTTGTAAGAACCTTCAATTCAGGCTGTGGTGAGTAGTAAATGAGGTCTTAGTCAGATAGGCCCCTTAGCCTGGTAATATTACATATTATTATTCCAAATATTGAAGTTCTGGTTCAGTAAATATTTAGTCCTAATTCAGAGAAAACTTCATTAACTTTAATGGGAGCTTTGCCTGGGTACATACACACAAAACTGTTACATTCATTTTTTGTGCTAACGAAACCCTCAGCCTGAACACTCCTGAGATTTTGGAGTATTTGAAGTTGGTATCTGAACTTTACAACTGGCCCTATCTCTATAATGGGTCAAACTCAACATAACTTGTGAACATCTCGGTCCAAATCTGAAAGGACTTAGGCCTATTTCTAACAAGAAGTGATGATGATAATTCAGTAGGCACTATCCCATATTAATCATTACTGTCTGAGCTTTGCTGAGCACTGAACCGCTGAAGGTGCTATTAGTCAAATGATACGTAAAGGAAACGTCATTGACCATTAGGGTCAGTTTAGATCTGAAAACCTTTTTGCAAGGGAGGGCTATTAGCTGTAGTGTTTTGGCTAAAATTCTAATTTCAGTTAAAGTCATAGACTATAAGGTCAGAAGGGACAATTATGATAATCTAGTCTGACATCTGGAACAACACAGGCCACAGAACTTCACCCACCCACTCCTGAAATAGACCCCTAACCTACGACTGAGTTATTAAAGTCCTCAAATAATAATTTAAACACTTCAAGGTGTAGAGAATCCACCAACAAATGACCCGTGTCCCATGCTACAGAGGAAGGCGAAAAACCTCCAGGGCCTACGCCAATCTGCCCTGGGGGGAAATTCCTTCCCAACCCCAATTATGGCTATCAGCTAAACCCTGAGCATGTGGGCAAGACTCACCAGCCAGACACCCATAAAGAATTCTCTGTAGTAACTCAGAACCCTCCCCATCTAACATCCCATCACAGCCCATTGGGCACATTTACCGCTAGTAGTCAAAGGTCAGTCAATTGCCAAATTAGGCTGTCCCATCATACCATCCCCTCCATAAACTTATCAAGCTGAGTCTTGAAACCAGCTAGGTTTCCTTCCCCCACTGCTCCCCTTGGAAGGCTGTTCCAGAACTTCACTCCTGTGATGGTTAGAAACCTTCGACTAATTTCAAATCTAAACTTCCTGATGGTCAGTTTATATCCATTTGTTCTTGTGTCCACATTGGTGCTGAACTTAAATAATTTCTCTGCCTCACTGGTATTTTTCCCTCTGATGTATTTATAGAGAGCAATCATATCTCCCCTCAGCCTCTTTTTGGTTAGGTTAAACAAGCCAAGTTCTTTGAGTCTCCTCTCATAAGGCAGGTTTTCCATTCCTCAGATTATCCTAGTAGCCCTTCTCTGTACCGCTTCCAGTTTGAAAGAAAGAAAGTTTCATCTTTCTTAAACATGGGAGACTAGAACTGCACACAGTATTCCAGATGAAGTCTGACCAATACCTCCCTCTCTCTTCTGGAAATACCTCACCTGATGCATCCTAGGACTTCATTAGCTTTTTTCACAGCCACATCACATTGGAGGCTCATAGTCATCCTGTGATCAACCAATACGCCCAAGTCCTTCTCTTCCTCTGTCACTTCCAATTGAAACGACTATAGCTTATAGCAAAAGTTCTTCTTATTAGTCCCTAAGTGCATGACCTTGCACTTTCCACTATTAAATTTCATCCTATTTCTATTACTCCAGTTTACAAGATCCTCCATATCTTGTTGTATGCTATCCCAGTCTATCTCTCTATTAGCAATACCTCCCATCTTTGTGTCATCCACAAACTTTGATACTTTGAATGAGATACATTTCTCTTCATGTTATTAGCTATTGAACTGGTATATTGTTAAATGCATGCAATACCAGCCTCAACTGCAGGCTGCACTTCATTAACTTGTGAAATGATTCTTGTATATAGTTTCTAAAATGGTTAAAATTCAATATTCATGAAAGACATTATCTATAGAGCAGGTGCAACACAGACAATAACACTTGATCGGCAAAAGACAATAGGGTTGAAAGATTCTGACTAAGTATGAGTAAAATTCTCTCCTATGCAAAGGGCCTGTCCACCAACTATGTCCCACTTAAGTTCTCAAAGAGGGCTCTGTTTCAGTAATCACAGTTCGTTTATTTTGCTTTTTGGGATGTCAATTTTCAATTTAGACCAAAATTATTAGAACAAAGAAACAACAAAAAAACAATCTGATCTATTCTGTAACTGGATATAATCTGCAGAGCTTCCTCACCAACAGAATCAAGTATACAGTTGACTGAGAATTCACTAGGTAGTCAGTTCATAAAGGCATAGCTCAGCAGAACACCAGCTGATGTGTGTAGGTGTTCTCTGGTATAAGCACATACATTGTGTATTAATAATTTACATGTATTTCATCCCAAATGATTTTATAGCTATTTTCATAGAGTACCACTGAAATGCATGCAGCCTTCTCTGGGAGAGAAGGTTGCCAACAGACAGCATATTGTTCAGCAGTGTGGAGAGGGGATGTTTTGGCCATGATTAATAAGCAAACCTCTAATATTACAAAACACACAGTGGAATCTTTAATGTCCATAGAGAATCTTGGCTGTTTAAGGTCACATCTAAAATATCCATCCAAAGGAAACTGAATAGACATCCATGTTCCTACTTCAAAAAAAAGAAAGGGCTCTCTCTATTAGCCCAGCCAGGATTTGAACCCATGGACAACTGAGTCATTCATTTTATAATACAGATTTTTTGTATTATCCAAAATGGGTATGTCAGAATACTTTCCAGTGTAGAACTCATGTTTTGCATTTCACAATAAATGCACTTTTGGGAGTATGCATGTAGAGTTGTAGTGGCATCCAGCAGTTACAAAACTGACTGATAAAAGGTGTGTTTTCCCTTTGTCAAAGATTTTATAATCTTCCTAGGTCCTCCTCCTTTAAAAAAAAGTCAAACATTTTCTTTGAGAAGGGAACTCACCTATCAAAAGAAACAAAAATGAGGAGTTTGAAGCAGAGTTGCCTTTTCTGAATTCACAGAAAAAGAAATCTTTGCAGTAGCCAGTCCCATAAACCTTTACTCATTATTTATTAAGAAAGAAAGTGATACCAGTAGGCGATGTTCAAATATTATCTTCACACTGTTCCTGTGAGGTAGCTAAGTAAATACTATTATGTCTCTTTTTTAGCTGGGGCAAAGGCACAGTATAATTAAGAAATTTGACCAGTCACACTGAGTCCATAGAAGACACCAGAATAACTGAAGGGAACCTTACTCCCAAGCTTGTGCTCAAACTACTAGACCACAGTGGCTTCCTAATTATTTCAAAATAGTTATACAAACGATGATGATTTATATCTCTGTAAAACATAGTTCACTGTATTCTCAGCATGACTTCTAATTATTATATATATCTTTATCTTTTCTCTCTTCCAAATACAACCTGAATTGAAACATAAATATTCAATTGAAATAAAATTTCTGTATGGAATGGTACAGAGCAGAGCTCAAATCTGTCATATTTCTCATGATCATTATATATAGAAGTTATATATTAAAATGTAGTATTTATTGAAATATTTTCATTGCAGTATCAACGGCACCTCACAGTGAATTAAAAATAAACACATACAAAACATCAAATCTATATAGAAGCCCAAATTCTGCACACAAACCACAGATGCATTCACAATTAGCTCCCTATCTATATAAGTCAAACCAGAACTATGCATCAGAAAGTTTGCATCTGGATGCAACTTCCATCATAGAATCATAGAAGATTAGGGTTCGAAGGGACCTCAGGAAGTCATCTAGTCCAACCCCCTGCTCAAAAAAGGACCAACCCCAACTAAATCAACCATCAAATGGTGGTTGCCCTACAGTGAGCAAATAAATGGTCACATACAGAAAGTTCATCTCATGAGCTGTTTATGAAATGAAGAAATGTAACAAACTATGCTTTAAATGTACTAGTCTTAAACAAATCTTCTTATTGGTCCATTGAGACTAATTCTTAGCCCTCATTGATTTCCACAGCATTCCAAGAAGTCTCCACTACATAGAGCTATAACCAAATTGCCTCTGCCATTCAAAGCTTGGAGACTGTTTTTTTGACACACCATGTTCCCCAAATAACAATGTAGCACATATGGTTCCTATAACACTGAACTAAACAGGGTCACCTATCTGATTAAGAGAACATTGTATCATATGACAAATCCGTCAGAATTGAGCAACAGCATGAAAGCCAGGGAAACACAGCACTTGATTTATAGTACTAAGTGAAGGTCTACCATGTTTTTGCACACTTTGCTATTTTGGCTGACCTCTCTCAGACTTATTTTCTGCATACCAACAGATTTCATATGTTTTCAAATATGGTGGCAACTGGGAATTCATAAATAATGAAACTCCATTGAAATATAACTACCATGAAATATCATCTAAGCAGTTCTGGCTACAGGTTTGAACTGTGGCTTCAGTTTACAACAGCAGCTCTCTACAAACTGAGTTGTATTATAAAACTTTCTATCCTGCACTCACTGCCAAGATGTAGAACACAATTAAACTCAAGCTAATAATGCCTAAATATTAAAATGAATCACTGCCCCTTGTCAAGGAAAGTTACACTTGTGGAGAATGAATTGAGTTAGGTAAAGCCACAGAAAACGTCAGAGCAAATCTTCATTCAAAAACCAAAAGACAATGAAATTATTTAATTTATTCATAGGTTATTTTATGGCACTCATCACCAGAACATCTGAACTTCTCAGAAATATTAATGAATTTAAACTCATGAAGGTCCTGTGAGCTATGGAATCAAACACCCTATTTTGCACACAGGGAATCTCAAGCACAGAGAGAATTTTCCGAAGTGACTACTGAATTTTGTGTACTTCAGATTTTTGAGTGGTGAACACCTACAGTCTGGATGTTCTGTATGATATAAAGGGCAATCAGAAAAAGAAAGTCATCATCTAGCTAATGCCATATGGTAAACCATCTACATTACTTTCCTATCTTCAGAACCGTCTGAAGCAAAACGCTGGATGAGAAAAGCTGGGAAAATGAGGATCCACATCTGGATCTAAAATTTGCAGCTTGGGCTCTCATAGAGGGAAAAGAGGAGTCTGCTGTAATGAATATAAAGGGGATTATTTACTGAGGCCACTAGACACAGAAAGACCCTGTGGTCCCTTCGTTGTCAGCCCTAACCTTTTTTTTTTTTTTTTTAATTCAGGTTCTTATACCTCTCCCCTCATCTGAATACTTACATTAAACACTCCCTGTGATCTCAAGTGTCACCACACAGGGTCTCCTCCTATGTCCTCATCTGAGCACAGCAGTCACAGAATGGACTGATTCAGCAAACCCAAAAACTCAACTGAAACCACACTGAACTGCTGGATTTCTGACTGAAACCATGAGTAATCAGCTGAGACAATAAGTCAGCTCAGGTGCCCTTGATACTTAGCCCAGATTCAACAAAAGTTTTGCAAACCTCAACAGTTCCATCTCCCTCCTCTGTGTGATATATTACATGCCTCAAGGAAAGCTGTACAAAGCAATGTATCATCGCACTTCAAATAGCTGCTTGAGATAAGGCTTTTCCAGGTGCATGTAAATCTCTTCATCTTTAATGTCTCATGTCCAGAACAATTTGTAAACGTATTTTAAATGCACTGTATATTTGATTACATATAAAGCACTGCAGATAATGTACAGCTACCCATAAAAGTTCAGACGGCTCTTAGAAAAATTAACAGCAGCCAGCAGGGTAAACCTTAGAGTACAAGAGTCAAATACCATGTGGGTGTTGGAACCACAAAGCAGAAATGAGAGGTTTTGGCATTTACACTGGGAATTCTATAACTCTCTTGTACATTAACATAGAATCACAGAAATTAGAGATGGGAAAACCCTTCTCCATCTCCTGACTTTATATTCACTAGTTCAGTTTTAAATTACTCAAGTGATGAAGGCTTCCATTTCATGTCTTGGGAAAGTATCCTACAGTTTAGCAGATCACACAGCAAGGAAAATTCTCCATTTATTCACCCTAAGCTTTCCTTTGCTGTGTACCATTCCGTTCCTTCTAGCTACTAGACTACTATAGAAACATCACTGGTGTTGACACACTCTCACAGTTTAGGGCAACTGCTCCTGTATTCCACCTCCATGCTCCAGCAATGGCACCCAATTTTAGGCTCCCAGCCACCACCTCTCTTGGGTGGAGACCCATGTCTCTCTCTGTAGGATCGTGGAAGAGATTTGTAACACGTTGAACAGAGATAGGGGCTTGACGGGTCTGGTCAGAACTGGTTTGATAAGCGGCGTTGCTCAACCTGATAAACAATCTGTGCAAGGCCATGTGAATGTGTTTATGTTGCCAAAGGAGGAGAAAAGTTAGGAAGCAACGTCAAGTGCTGTAAATTTGCCAATGCTAGCTGTACCTTAGGGCTGATATGTTATGCTGTATATAAAAGCTTGAAATGCAAGCTACACAATGAGACTCGGCCATGAATCCACTCAGATTGTGTGGCAAAATCCCCCGGCAGCCTGCTTCACGGCGTGCCCTAGAGTCTTCCATTGCTGTTTGGAGCATAAGCCGTGATTAAGATAAGTGCACCTATCTGGTGTGGGCGTGTTTTTATTCCTCGCCTGGTATTCAGAACCTTGCAGGCAACTGTGAGCAGCAATGCCTGGCATATCACTCTCCCTCCTGATCAGGTTTTTCCAAGTTACACAGTTCCCTTCCTAAATTGTTATTCCCAGCAAACCAGACTGCCTAAACAGGCCTACATCTGCACTTTGCTTTCTTTCTTCAGAGGCTCTAAGCAGCATAATTGCCCAGCCCTTTTTAAGCAAGCACATTAATTCCTAAAGCAAAAGCATTACAAAGAAAACATTAAAATTATAAAAGAAGCTACACACATATTAATAAAATTAGCAGAGATCACCCTCTCCCAACTCCAGCAGGGACTCTGGTAGGGGTCAGTCCTTCAAATCCCACCAACAAGTTTTTCTGTGGTTATGAGTTCAGAACAGCCTCAGCTCAGAACAAGCACCCATGCATAGTTTAGTCTTTCCTACATACAGCCTGGGCCTTTGATCTTGAGGCTCCAGGATCAGGTAATCCTTAAACAATCATCCCTTCCTCATGGCATAGCTTCAAAAGGCTGGGGTTTGCATAATAAGGAATTAGTGGGGGGAGAGAGAAGTAAAATTTGCATTCAGTTCCCTCTAGATATTTCCCTAGAAATCCACTTCACACATATTGTCCCAAAAGATCATTCTAGTCTGCCACATTACTCAATATAGTCCTTTGATCATCCAGCCCCAAAATAACACATAACCTTTGCATGTAATACAATGGACTCCAGAGATAGTTAAATTTAATTTAATAAGGTTTTTGAAGGTTATTGCAGGGAATGACCACGTCACACACCCTTTATATATCCTCTTAATGGCAGGTATACATTTCCTGTAAATCACACCATTCTTTTTGAGCTTCAGAGTTGTGCTTCATCAGCTTGAATAGCTTCTTCTTATTACTAGTGAACTTTCCTCTGTACCCTGCTATGGTGGAACGTTTCTGAGGGAACTTCTTATCAAGAAGAAAAAACATGATCACTCTGCGTCTAGCCAGCCAATCTGGATTCCTCGGCGTTCTACATGCCCTGCAACAAAAAGAAAAGTGTCCTGGACACTGGAACAATTCTGCCCGTTGTGGATGGACATAATCAGCGATAGCCTTACGGCTGATCCTTATCCAGAGCCCGCATTCCCAACTGCCAGACACCTGACAGCTCCAATAAAAGAACCACAAAGGAACAGCCTGCCTTCTTAGCCTCTTGGTTCCTTCCCAGCCCACGCATAAACCAACCTAGTACATACTGGCGAGCAATGTGAGATGTCATTTCCATAGGTTCACCTACATACTTTGCTTGTTGCAGTCTTGATGTGCCAGTCTACTGGTACGTGCAACAGCAGCCTTTGTGCTAGGTAATGATCCAGCTCTACTTAGTTACTCAGTCCAGCGTAACTGAGAGCAGACTTTGGCCCTTGATGAATAGGCTCGTGGAAGTGTATTCTCTATATCTGCCTTCATCACCATAGCATCTGAGGGCCTTCTAGCAGTACATTACACTACATGAATAACATCAATCACAAGTGGTTTGTTCTCTCAGTGTGTATGTATGTGCAGTGTGCATGTGCAGTGTGTATGTATGTGCAGTGTGTACATATGTGCAGTGTGATGTTTCGTGTCAGTAGTTTGTTTTAAAATGCATGCTGCTATGTGTTTATGTTCGAGCAGGCAAATTGAAGAAGTGCACCTTGCACGTGCAACAGAAGATGGTGAGGGTTGTAATGGTTATATGGAAGGTGCAGGGCCCAGTCACAGAGTAGCTGCATCATACACTTTACCTAGAATAGACCCAGGCAAATTCTAAATAATTGATAACGATTACAAGAATCTCCTCATACATTCTCAAGGTACCAGAACCCAGCCAGCTTCATTTGGCAGCTCTTTTGCCCAGGGATGATGGGACAACTTGTGGCAATACATGAACTGCCAAGTGCACGTGCAGACCCGTGCTGAGGCTAGATCAGCCAGTACAGCAGTATGACTGGCTGTATAGGGTTAAACGCCTTCTAATCCCAGATACAAGGATTTGTTCCAGTAATTATTTTTCCTAAGACATTTTCCAGACACCACCTAACTCTGCTGCAGTGTCAGCAGATTTAATTTATAATTTCATTGGCATTTTATTAAAGTCAACCAATATATGTATTGCTCCAGAGGCCCCAAACCTTAAGTACAGCATGAAACTGAAAGAGGGAGGAAGATGACAAAGAAGAAAATATGACTGTGGCAAATACATCTCAGAAGGTCCCACTGATACGTAAATCCCCTTTCTTCCTATGCAGGGACTGTACTTTTACATCCATTTTCAAGCGCGTGTTCCCCCTCCTCAGAAATCCCACAGAAAAGCCCCAGATGTGGGGTTGCAATTCTGTGATATGTTCCTGCTTCACATTGTCACCTGCTGAGCTGCCACAAATTAGCTGTACAAGAAAAGAAAGTACAGCCAGACGGTGGTGGACCAAGGGCTCTGGAGAGCAGCTGTTCTGCACAGCATGTCCCTAACCGGCCTCCAAACCATCCTGCCATTGGAGGGGCACAAAGCACAGGCAGCTCAGCAGGGTCCAAAAGACAACGAGGTAGGAAGGCATAGGGAGGGATGTGTAACCAATAACTTGGTTAGGGCCAAGTTTTCCTGAGATTCTCTGGTCTATGGAAAAAAAGCAGGTGCCATTCTCTACCCCGATGGGCCCAGTACAGAGGAGGAGATGCAGCATCAGAAATAGAGTTCCCCAGAGGTTTTGAAGCATCCTTTCCTGTACCTTTCTCCCTGACAGAAAAATATAGGCACCTTGTTTTGGATTAAACCCATTTTCTTCTCCAGTAATGTGTGCTTATCAATGTTTAGCACTCCGATGAAAAACTTTTCCCCCTCCTTAAACTCCAGGGAGTTCTGCTGATTATTCTCATTGGAAATTGGATTCTGACAGTTACAGAACAGGAATATGCCATACAACCCACAGGATGTTCCCTGTCAAAAGTAACAAAGACAGGCTGAATTTTGGAGTATTAAATTATTTCTGTGCTGCTAGGGAATGATATACACCACGAGAATTATCCACAGAAATTATCCTGCAAATAATTTAGAACAACAAATAAACTCAGAAAAATTGTAAGCTGTCGGGGGACAATTTGTGAACAGAGAAAGAGGTGAAATTAAATTGTCTATTATTCAGACCTGAGACTGTCCTTCAACTTTCTTTTTACAGCACCTTGTACAATGGGGCCCTGATCCTGACTGAGGTCTCTAGAAAATTCTGTAATACAAATAATGCACACATTATACAAATTGTGACATAAGTTACTACAAATTAGTCACCCTACTCTTCATTTGCTCCCTCAGCCAAGTTTTGCATAGCTGGTGTAGTAAATTATAAACCACAACTGTCCTCTGTATTCCTACATGGCTAATAACCTTAAATGTTGCCAAACCATGCTCTGAAGTTTCCCTAGCCTCTGTTTGCCAAAAGCTGGGAATGGGCAACAGGGAATGGATCACTTGATGATTATATGTTCTGTTCATTCCCTCTGAAGCATTGGCCACTGTCAGAAGACAAAATACTGGGCTAGATGGACCATTGGACCAGTATCGTCATTCTTATGCTTTTATGTTCTTATGTTTAAAAGGGAGATCTTAAGAAAATGGAAAAGCTTTGCATGTCCAATAGATACAGAATAGACGTCTGTAATAACTACCACCTCTTTAATGAAGAAACTTTCATTTGCTGCAGGGAATAATAAAAATATGTGCACTAAAAGCTGGTTTCAGTATGCCTAGTTAATTGGGGCCATTATATAAGTTTGTGCCCTCTGCTGCATTCCACAGAATGAGTATTCTTTTATTTTGGTATAGTTAGATATTTAAATTTCACTTAATCAGGTTCTCACATGTCAGGCTATTTCTGTCTTTTGTAGGGTCCATGGTATTGTTTGTTCGCTTGTCTTTTATGTTTAAACCAAAACAGTCTTTAACTGGTAAGCAGAATCTGGCCTTTTAAAAATATGTTTAATATAGCTGAGTTGAGCTCTCTGGGATTCAAACCTGCACCTCTAGGCCTCCCATGTATATAGCTAGCCTCGCCTTTTGCTTAGGATACTAAGCCCCTCCCCTCTGGATAGTTAAATGCAACCACAACTTCTTTGGCTAGAGACACAGGGTAAACCCATAGAAATTCCATTGATTCAACTCATGTAAATGAGAGCAGAGTTTTGGCCAAAGTCCTTTATACCACCACAGGAAGATCTGAAAAGCTCATTCAGAAAAACATTTCCCAAACCATGGATTTCATTTTCCCAAATGTAACTATTTGAAAAATATTCCAAACCCCAGAACTGTAATAATGGTATTTGATAAGTTAAATCCTCCCTTGAGTTAAATAAAGTAAATTTTAAAAAAGTTTCTTTCTGTTCAACTGTTTGGATATCTCCTTTGCCAGAGGAAAAATTTCTCTGTATAAAAGCACTTTAATGCTTCTCCCTGTCAGTAGTGCATTCCCTTTCCTGCTTCAGCCATCTGCTCTGATATTCCAATCTCTTTGCTTAGCTTTTTGATCAGTGCACGATTAAATTAGTTTCTGACAAAAGCAAAGACTTGCTTTAAAGAAGCTTATTTTATTCATAAGGAATAAGAGTTCAGTATCCACAGATGTCTCTCTAGTGTCATCATCACAGATGGTGAAAAGTATATTTTCCTGGAATTCTCATTTGGAGATCTGATTTTTAAAACCAGGCCTCTCTCTCTTTCCATTCAAATTTGCAACCACAAATAAAAACAGGCGCAATTTTGTAGGAGCAAATAAAGTCATGCCTAGCTTTCTATACAGCCCTTAAGAATGGGATCCACAAAAGCCAGCATGCAATCAGAGATCCTCCTAAAATGGCCACTGGTAGATGCCAACGAGGTGACTCTGTCCTCCGCTGTGCCCCTGTCATAGAGTTCAGCACCTATATCCAAGATGCAGGGAGGCACCTATCTCTACTTCCAATCCATATCCAGGAACCCATCTCTTGGAATCAGCTGATTTAGGCACCTGTGAAGGAGGTATAGGTGATGCCCCCTTATTACTTTTAGTTCAGTGACTAGAGCACTCACGTAGGATGTGGGAGACCTGAATTAATTCCCCCCACTTTGGATAAACAATTGAATAGTCATCGGAGCAGGGGGATTGGA
>ML675614.1:42465726-42512779 GCA_007922155.1 Mesoclemmys tuberculata
GGGCCTTTGAGACTGCGTATTGCCTTGAGCTACCCTGTCTCAGCCTGGGGACTGTTCCCCTAACCCAGGCTGGGTCAACCCCTGCCAGAGCAGGGTAAGGAGTGGGTGTGGCCTCCCTCAGAGACTGATGTGGAGGGACGACCAGCCTGTCTACAGACAGTTATTGCCATCTTCAATAACATTTAAGAGGCAATCAACCAAGGGGGCATTTCCTTCTCTCCAGCTAAAGGGAATGAGGATAAGAGAAGTTGTTAAAATTAAAACCTTACTTAATACTTTACATTTCCAAATGCTTTAACTGTTTTTTCTTCTTTTCTGTATCTTTAAAACTTTTTATTAAAGGATTTTGAATGGTGGGTTTGCTAAGCAGGCTGATATCTACGAGTATGTATATTAAAACCTGAACATTGTTTAAAACTGTTTAATGTTGGAAAGTGACAGACTCATGACCTTTGGCCTACTTATTCCATCAAAATTAATACAACAGTGGCAACACACTTTGCACCCTATGCTCTCTTTCTTCTCCCTAGAAACAAATAAAAATGAGTATCACAACCTCTCAAGATATAAAGGACACTCTGAATGCCTAATCACTTCACCTGAACACCTTTAGCATCAATCTTCCACCCTGTCCAAAATTCTACTCCACCCCAATTCATTTCATTTCACTTAGACTTTGTTGGTATCACAAGCTACACAAGTATTGCCAACATATAATCAAAGACAGACTTTTCAGGCATCTGTCAAGGGTGGTGATGATCCTCACAGAGTAGGGTTACACTATGTGTTTGGTTCCTAATCCCCTACGTCCATTTATCCTTACCGTCCATTCTACATACAGTGGCTATGTAACATGATGCTTTCTCTTTCCTTGCTCCCAGGGGCAGGCACACATCACTATGCAATGAGAAGTTTTTTATTATTTCATCTCATAAGGGTGACTGTCTATTACTTAGGAAAGACTTGAACTCATAATGTTCTCTGTCTTCTTTTTCAGTTCTGTTACCCAACAACCATGGAGTGAACGAAAGATGAGGCTTATTTTTCTCCAATATAATCAGGACCAGTAATGCAGGATGACTACACTTTATTTGTATCTGGATAGTTTTAGCTCCGCGTTTATAAGAGGATGTTTTATATTGCTGAATAAAAGACTGAAAATGTTTTCAAGCTTTTACAGCCACACCAATCCACAGACCAGCCATTCTCAAACAAGAAAGCAGCTGGCAGGTCTGAATCACTGCCTGAATGATATTCCAGTTGTTCAGGGCAACTTTAGAGATCATTGGTATAGCCAAAAGGAAGCCAAGCTCAGTAGAGATGAACTGAAATACTGCTACGGAAATTTCATGGAAGGCTTGAAACTCTCCACCCTAGTAGAAGCTGCTGATCCTTCTAGGAAAGGGTTAAGTGGGTTCTGTTGAGTTGTGATTAGCTACCCCACCAAAAGACTGGCCTTTTTCTTTGAACTTTGCGTGGAGCTGTCCCCTACTCTGATGTGTGTGCGTACTCGCTTGAGACACCTCCACTCCAGCAGGGAGGTGAAGGGGAAGATCTGCACAGAAGTGGATCCATCAATGCTGCCTTTGTCTGTGAGACCACCAGTAGTTGCTGGGTAGGGACATGAAGCTTAGTTCCACACTGAGTTGGGGAAGGGCACATCCTGCCCAAATCCTGCTGGAAGTGTACCAGTGGATAGGATGCAGAAGGATCTGGACAAATTGGAGGATTGCGCCAGAAGAAATCTGATGGGGTTCAATGGGGACAAGTGCAGAGTCTTGCACTTGGGATGGAAGAATCCCATGCACGGCTACAGACTGGGGACCAATGAGCTGGGCAGCGGATATACGGGGGGGAAATCTGGGGGTTGCAGTGGATATGGATATGGATATGAGTCGGCAGTGTGCCTTGGTTGCTAAGAGGGCTGATGGCATATAAGGCTGCATTGGTAGGAGCATTGCCAGCAGATTGCGGGAAGTGATTGTTCCCCTGTGTTTGGCATTGGTGGGGCCGCATTTGGAGTGTTGTGTCCGGTTTTGGGCTCCCCACTACAAAAGGGATGTGGTCAGGTTGGAGGAAGTCCATCAGAGGGCAACAAAAATGATAAGGGGGCTGGAGCACAAGACTTATTAGGAGAGGCTGAAAGAACTAGGTCTGTTTAGTCTGCAGAAGAGAAGAATAAGGGGGTATTTGATAGCAGCCTTTAACTACCTGAAAGGGGGTTCCAGGGAGGATGGAGTTAGGCTATTTTCAGTGGTGGCAGACAACAGAACAAGGAACAATGGTCTCAAGTTGCGGTGGGGAAGGTCTAAGTTGGACATTAGGAAAAAGTTTTTCACTAGGAGGGTGGTGAGGTATTAGAATGGGTTACCTAGGGAGGTGGTGGCATCTCCATCTCTAGAGGTTTTTAAGCTGCGGCTTGACAAAACCCTGGCTGGAATGATTTAGCTGAGGATAGTCCTGTTTTGAGCAGGGGGTTGGACTAGATGACCTCCTGAGGTCCCTTCCAACTCTAATATTCTATGATTCTCTGATTCTGCTGCATCAGGAACTTTCTGCTGCCACACAATAGGTGGCAGTATTTGCCTCTGAATAAATAAGAGACTAATTTCTGCATCGTTGCAGTTAAGAGGATCTAAGCCTCATAATATCCAAGTAAAATGATGTAGGCAATTATAATTATTACAGCCATTGCACAGAAGATTCTAACAGATTTTGACCCTCATTCCAATCATTGTCCACTGCTTCATTAGCTTATAGTGGCAGTAAAAGGGGCAGAGCAGCCCACAGGGAATTCCTCCACTGCAGGAGCGGCGTAAGGCCAGCATATGTGACTCTACACTATCCCATCATTACCCTTGCCATCTCTGGTGTAGGGGTCTGCCACAGGTTGGAAGAGCAATGGCCAGAGCATTCTGTACTCTTGCATCATAGGCAGCTGTGTAAGGCTGGTGTCAATTTGAGAAACCCCATGGGGGTTGGCTGCACTGGCCCCAGAGAAACCCAGAATCTGTGAAGAACAGAGGAACAGAGATGATGTGAAGCTTAGCCTAGCTTTATAACAGTGTCCCATCATTAACTTCCATGCTGCTACACCTGATTTACACTGGTGTAACTAAGAGCATGATCCAGTCCATTAACCATCATTAACTGATCTAAGCTTGAACTGTCCATCCAAAATTTTCAGTGCAGTCACTGAGAGAGGAGATTGTCCCTGTTGGCCAAAAAATGCAACTTTACTCATATTCTTTAAAAATTACGAGGCAGGTGAACCTTCTCCTCCCCCTTTCAAGAGTTAAAGAACAAAGATTTGCACTGTGTCTTACAATTAATGAGTTTCATTCAAGCACTGAGCATCAACTCCTGATAGCATGAGCACCAAGTGCAATAGATTATCTCAGTTGCATAAATGAAATTGCTGTTTACTAAAAATGTGTATCATCAACGAACAGAGTTGGGTGGGGAACAAAGAAAAAAATCAATTATCCAGTTTTTATATACCAAAAATTGTACTAAGATGAATGAAGGAATATGCATGAATCTTAACGATGGAGTTTCATTTCACTACCATTTTTATGGGTAATAATGTTTTGTTTGTTTTTTAACATAGTGAGGGGAAAAAAGTCACCAAGAAAGGACAGTCGCTAGAACACCTGGAAAGTGCCAAATTTTAAGTGGAGATGATCTTCAAGATCTACTGGAATCCAAATTAAATGGAATAATATTTTTCTCTTCAAATCCCCTGTCCCTTGGACATAGTGCAACTTGTAAATGACTTTGGGGGTATAAGGGCAGAACAGTTCTCACTGATTTATTTTTGGCCAGGAAGGTAGTATAGTTAGTGGTTAGAGCATTGAACTGGATGTTAATCTATGAAAGTATTATTATTTGTATAGTGGTAGTGCTTGATGCCCAAATGAGATCATGACTCAATTGTGCCATGCACTGTTCATACACATAGGATATGTCAACATTGCAATTAAATACCCGTAGCTGGTCCGGGTCAGCTGATGTGGGCTTACGGGGCTTGGGTTATGGGGCTATACAGTGGTCCCTTGGGTTCAGGCTCAGAGGGCGGTCACTCTGTATTACTGCATCAGACAACAGTCAATCAACAGTCCATGGCTCTGGCACTCTGTATAGGTCAGAGCAGGGGCAGGCTTTCACCTAGGCCTCCTGCGTAGGCAGCCAGCAGACAAAAAATCTGGGCCTCTGGCCCCCTTGGCAGGGGAGAGCAGGGAGCAGTCTATAGACTCTGGCCTGGGAGCAGGGCAGAGCTAATAAGCAGTTCAGGGCCATCGGCCTGTTAGCAGGGCAGAGCGGGTTAGCAGTCCAGATACTCTGGCCTTGTAACAGGGCAGAGCCAAGCGTCAGGCCTCCTGGGCTAACGTGAGGTAGCTGCCACCCCAGGTTGGGATGAGCAGCAGGGGAGGGGGATTTGGGCCCACTCTCCTCCACTGGGTCCCAGCCCCGGGGCCTAACAACAGTAGAGTATTCTGCCACTGGGTCAGTGGGGATACAGCCAAAACATGACAACTTGTGCTTTGACAACCAACTGGGTTAAAGTCTGTTTTCCCTGGGCTACTTCTTACCACAGTCTGGATTGCGGGGAGGAAGTCTGTAGTCTAAGGGTCCTCTGTCTCCTCAGGGTACACTGTGATCCACAGTCCTGGCAACTCCTCTCCAGGATCAGTCTCCTCTGTGGACAGGGGGCAGCAGAATGCAGGTTGGGATCTGGAGTTCAGCAGCAGACTGGAGACATCTGCTTCCTTCCCTGGTGTAGACATTCAGGTTTGGTCTTGCACCCGGACTCTGGGATTCCATGGAGCGCCCCAGAGCCCAGGCTCCAGCCTGATATGGCACATCTACACTGCAATTAAACAGTGGCCCTGAAAGTTAGTCTGAAATGACTGTAGATTGTAATTGTAACTGTTCCCTAGCTCCCCCTCATTCCCTTTAGCATTGGACACCCTCCCTGTGCTGAATGTAGAGCATTGCATGTGACGATTGATGAACCTGGTGATGCTTGTCATGGATCATGAGCCAGCATCATTTGGTCTGGCCAACACTCTGACACACTAACTATGTGGAGATGGGACTGTAACACTCTTTTCATAGAAAAGGCAGGATTTTAGAAGCTAGTCAACAACTAGCCCACTTATTCTATGAACAAAATGACCTTGTGGAATTTGATCCTATATTATTAAAACATTATTTTATTTTAATGGGTTCAGGGTTGTTATAAATGTGTATGGGTAGGGTTTTGTGGCCTGCCTTGTGCGGGAGGTCAGACTAGATGATCATATTGGTCCCTTCTGACCTATGAGTCTATGAGTCTATGAGTCTATTTATGGACATCTGTTTGGAAAAGAAAGCTGGAAAGCATTAACTAGCAGACCTTGAGAGGGGTAATATCTGGCATATAACTCATAAATGTGACAGACAGATACAGGAGTTAGAAAGAGAGGAGAGATGATCCAGCCTGGACTTCCAGAGACCTTGATCTGATTCCTACCTTTGTCACAGATTTCCTGTGTGACTTCATCTTTCCATACTTTGGGTCCCCCATCTGTGAAATGTGGATAATAGTTCTTCCCTACCTCATAGAGGGATTGTGAGGATAGATGCATTAGAGATTGTAAAGACTCAGATACTACAATAATGGAGGCCTAATACACAGATAGAACTTCTGTCCCAAAAGCAGAGTGGACTTTAAGAAAACCTTTTTGTCTCCTAATAACTACTGTAAAAAGAAAATAATACCCTGATTGATTTTTTTTTCTTTTATAACATAAGAATGGCCATACTGGATCAGACCAACTGTCCATCTAGCCCAGTATCCTGTCTTCCAACAGTGGCCAATACCAGGTGCTTCAGAGGGACTGAACAGAACAGGTAATCAAGTGATCCATCCCCTGTCGCCCATTCCCAGCTTCTGGCAAACAAAGGCTAGGGACACTTCACAGCATGGTTTTGCATCTCTGCCCATCCTAGCTAATAGCCATTGATGTACCTATCCTCCATGAGCTTATCTAATTCTTTTTTGAATCCTGTTATAGTCTTGGCCACCTTCACAATATCCTCTGGCAAAGAGTTCCACATGTTGACTGCATTGTGTGAAGAAATATTTCCTTTTTTTCATTTTAAATCTGCTGCCCATTAACTTTATTTGGTGGCCCGCTAGTTCTTGTGTTATGAAAAGGAGTAAGTAACACTTCCTTATTTACTTTCTCCTCACCAGTCATGATTTTATAGACCTCTATCATATCCCTCCTTAGTTAGCTCTTTTCCAAGCTGTAAAAGTCCCAGTCTTATTAATCTCTCCTCATATAGAAGCTGTTCCATACCCCTAACCATTTTTGTTGCTCTTTTCTGTATCTTTTTCAATTCCAATATATCTTTTTTTTTGGCCAAGCAGAAATGTTACAAATATGGCAAGAAAGTTGTTATATTTTTAGCCTCATTAATTAAAACTAATGAGTCTTTAGTACCTTATGTTTCTCTCAATCAGAGTATTATCATCAGTGACATTACATTAGCCTTTTTCCATCAAAGAGCAGCCAAGGGCCCCTCAAATGTAACTCCAGAGCGATTGCCTTGGAATTTCTCTGTAAAGTAAAACTTGCCTAAATTTGCAGAACAGATGGCTGAACTGTGAGACAATCCATCAGATGGCTCTGAAGAGTTTAATACAATAAGGATATGGAATCTGGAAATGCCCCGGGCACAGACAATTTGTCCAATGATTACGGCAAAGCTTTCAAAAACAAATCTGCACAGCCCCCTTTTTGCATAAACTTAGTGATTTCTTGCTAACAGCAAGAGATTCAACCATTAAGGGAAGCAAATAAAGCCATTTAACTCCTTCACTGCTATGTGGTGTGCAGGAAATGGAGAAGACAGAACAATAACTGTTTTAATAAATATTAATGAAATATGATCAATTATTATTAATAAATACTTTGCAGTTATAATACCTTTTATCCAAGAAACTCAAACATTAATTTAACAACACGCCAGAGTGAGCTGTAATTACACTCAATTTGCAGATGGGGAAACTGAGGCACGAAGCAGTTAACTAATATTTTTTCTAGGTCACACACTGGGTTGGCAGCAGACCTGAGACTAGAAGCCAGGAGTCCTGCCTTCCTAGCTCCTACTCTCATACAAACTGCCATCAAGCAGCTCTTCTACTCTGTTGAGTTGGCAGCTCCAGAGTGACTGACAGCTTTCCAAACTAAAGAGAACAGCCTGCCTTTGACACCAGAAGAGATAGAAGGCTCATTAGAAGGAGGCACAAGTATATGCACTCACTCACACACTTCTTATTTCTAAACAACAGTGGTAGGCGAACTAAGTGACTATGCATTGAATCATGAAAATACTGTCCTGTAGCATTAGCTAACAAGAGTACTCCAGTTTGAATAATTCTTTAGCAGATATCCCAAATGCATTTGGCAGTTCTGTTATGCCTGCACCATAGTTGGGGGTCAAAAGTGAGAGGAAGAGAGAGAGAAAGACACTCTCTTTTACCTACAAAACATCCTGTAGCATAGGGGCAGTTGCACTAACCTAAACCCCAGGAGTCATTAAGTTCATGTACTTTAATTTATTAATATTACATTTCTGTAAACTCCAAAACCTCTAAAGGGGCAATGGAGAAGCTAGTTGCAGATCCCTAACAAGGATGAGTTGAGTTTTGCACTTAAAGCAGGGAATCAACCTCTGTTATGTGTTCAGACAAAACCTATGTGAAGAGGGAGTTAAGGTCGAGGTAATGTATCAGTAACGGAAGGTAAATTTACATTATAAGGATGTGGTAATTATCCCAAAAACAAGCATTATAAACCCAGGAAATTCAGGGTTATGGTTAATCTTAAAAGCAGTCTAAACATGTTAGTTACTATATGAAAATGCACAGTGAGGGCACCCAAACCCTGAAATGACATTATGCAATAACCATATGCATATCAGGAATGCATATTAGTACTTGAAGACTCAGATTAAAATTATCTTAAAAGACATTTCATTTTTTATTCCCCCCCATACTGTCCCTCCAGGGCAGAGTTAAAGTTGTTTGGGTGCTCTCCCTGCACATTTCCATACCTTATTTACCAGCTGATTTATAGGTTGGTCCACATAGAGGCTAACATCCCTCTTCTACACCCAATCCTACAGCTCAAGTGCAAGAGGTATGTCATGTGGCTATGGTGGTCCAGAGTTTAAACACTGCTGAAGATCCAGGTGGGGGAGGAAATAGTATCTGATCGTGTAATTAAGGGCTGTGTTCTAATTCATATGCACAAGGGGGATCAAATGAAGGCTATATGGGTAACTTTAAGTCTGCTATTACCTAATGCTTGAGTGCTTGACTTTACAATCTTTCTTCTTTTCTCATATTGTTTTATATGTAATATATAGGACACTCTCAAATTAGTGTCAGAAACTGTGAAATAATCATATTTGTATATATGAAATATATTGCAAAATAGTGTATCAAAGTGAATTGGAATGTTAATATTTGTTTTGTTGTTTTATTTTTATTATTTGTAGTTTAATTAATGGAAACTGTCCCTTTAAGAACACAGTGTGCCACTTTATGGTAGCATGTGTTTGAAGAGTCTGAGAGTTGTGTGAAAGAGGGAAAGACCCCGCCTGTGTACCTTTCAAAGAACTTAATTTACTAAAGGTATCTTTCCAGACATCATGTTTCCAACTGTTATGCTTCTATTGTGAGTCTTGCAATGTTCAATGTTTAACTTAAAGCTCCAGCTCCTGGAGATGTGAGTATATGAGACTTTCAGCTTTTAGTTTTTTTAAAGTAAGTTTTTAGCCCTCATGGTTACAAATGGTAGCTTGAAAACATGAGTCAAGTGTATCCTAAAGGCTCAAAAACCAGAAGACAAATAAAAGACCTCCAATTTATTATTAATTTATAAATCTCATGATTTTAAGCCACTTGTGATTTTGGTGGGGGTCAGGAAGAGAATCTGACTGGTGAGTTTTGAACGTTTTAATATCTGTAATGCATATTAGTGCTTGAAGCACACCACTTCTGCAAAGATGTAACAGCAGTCCTTCCTGGGAGACCAGATGCCTTATGGCATTACTGATAAATTTTAGAGCCTTGCATCTGTAGGTCTATTGCTTTGAAGCCCACTCAGCTCAGTGGGGATTAAAAGTTTTCCCCCCCAAATGGCTGTATGGAATGAGTTTGGTGGATCTCAGGTCCAGCTCCTACAGCACAAACTCATCACCACACTTTTGCACTAAATTGGTAGACTCAGCAGAGGCGTCAAGAACTGCATGAGCCATGGTGACTGAACTGCCCTTCTAACTGCTAGAGGAAGTTCCCACCCTTCTGCTTGGATCAGGGTTGTGCAAGCTGGCAGGGCAGTGTTGGGGAAGCTTGTCCTGCTGCTGCCTTCTAGATGAATGGAGGATTACATTCACCAGAGCTGTCAAACAGCATGCAACATGATTTTTATGCAATTTATTTGCAAATTAGCTCAATACATAATTTTAATAAACTGTTGCACACAGAGCTGCAGAAAAGTTGGCAGCTATGCTGTCGAGTTTGGGCTCGGCTTTTCTATTTCTCACTAATGCACGTTGTCACAGGATCTCTCTCTCCCATACATTCCTCACATGACCAGTCTCATACACAAGTTCTGCTCACAAGATCTTTCATTCACACACCTCTGCAGGGCCTCTTTCAGCTTACTACATGCACCAGTACTACAGAAAGCGCCTGTTTGTGACAGCTGGCCCAAAAAAATTCCTGTCTACTTATGTTGCGATCAACAGCCTATATTCACAGAACTAGAATGTATCTATTAGGTGGCATAACTGGCATTCTGAGTCATCATCCCTTGACACTTCCAAAACATTTTTCTTCCTATTATTCAACAGAACTACTGATAAAAGTCAGTGGGTGATGAAGATAAACAGTAAAAAACAAAGAAAATGTATTCATGCATTCTACCGCAGACTTACTTCTAAAGATGTACAGCATCCTGCAAGATGCTGAGCTTCATGCTGCATGTGCCCCAAAGGATTAGTGGCACCATATATTAGCAGCTACCTAGCCCTGGCTGGAATGTCAAGGAAAGACTGGAGGGATTATACAAGGAGAAGATATATGCCCCCACTGAGTAGTATGGAGGTCGCTAAATCACTTCATCCTCTAAATCTCTGAGGTGTGACATTTTGCCTGACATAGATATCTCCTTTATTTTCCTTTTGATAGCAATGTTGGACAAATTACAGTGTATGCAGTTTTATGTATTCCAATTCTGACAGATCTGGATGATGTCTTTCCCTGCACAACAATGACATTTTCAACTTCAGTGCATAATTCAAATCTTATCATTTCATTGAACAATTGCAAATCATGACTCTGAAAAGGTCTTGCTTGTCTCTTTTTAAAAAAAAAAGATCCTGCCCTGGAGGTGCAAATGAAAACCTGAGAGAGTATTTGATGGAGGTGTTACTGATATGATCGGTTACAGCTCTCCCTGTTGTTTTGCTTGCATCATTTAGACTGAAACTAAAAAGAATTATTTCTAGTAAATGGTTTCCCACAAGTTAAATGATTTTTTTTGTCTACATCAACCATCAAAGAGAGAAATGGAAAAAATGTCAGACACAAGCAGGCCAGTTCCTACACATGGTCACCTTAATTACATAGCTAAAATTGTCTTAAAAAATGTAGGTCCAGACTGTTGGAGGCCCAGTGCAATTTGAGTTGCCTGACCACTGTCCTACAGGCCTAGCATAGCTTTAGTTGCTTGCTTGGCTATTCTGACGCCTGTAGCATGATATTTTTTGGTTGGTAAAGATGAATAGGACTACTGAGTGATCTTGCAGAGGTTTTAGTGCATACCATGGCACATAACAAGATAAAATCCACAACATGTATGCTTGCAGCTGCACATAGATAATGGTGATGGGAACAAGAAGTTATTTTTGAACATTTGGGGGTACACTTTTTTATTGCCAAAGGGCATATTTTTACACCACCCCTTTTATTACCTTTTATGTTGTTTTAAAGACCCCAATTATTATGGTGAGAATGGAATGTAGTTAAAGGTAAAAACCCAATGTAGGTAATTAGCATATATAATAATAAGTAAAAAGATAATTAGGTAAAAGTTGTTTATGGAAGGGCATAAGACCTTGACAAGGAGGCACGCTCCATCAACACCTGACTCCACGGGAGGTGCTGCCAGCTTGACCAAAGGCCACAGACTCCCTTGCAGGGCCCCTGAAGAAAGCCATTCCTGTATACAGCATTCTGAGTGACTGCTTAGCTCTCCAGGCTTAGTAAATATAATATATTGTAGTTAATTTGGGGTTTTGTATTCAACTAATATATCTATAAAACCTTGCACATTGAACCTTATTGATCTGCAAATTGAGGGTACCATGTCTCACTGATATTCACACTAATCACTAAGTGTCCAGTATCAACATCCCTGGGTGGGCTCAATCAGCTGTGAGTTAGATGATCTTTGAGGTGTACAGTGCAAGGGTTTCTCTCACTGCATGTCAGCAGGGTAGCAACCTGTCTGGCACGGTTCTCCGCAGAGCTGTTTCTGTGTTTGGCTTCTGGAGGAGGGAATTATGTCCTCTACAGGAATGTGTTGTGAGTAAGGCAGTTGAGGGGTTGCCATGCCAGCCCTCCTTTCACTAGAACCAGTCTCAGATATGGAAGCTTTTGTAGATGGCCAGGGAAAAAAACAATGGTCTCGGGGAGCATTTAAGGGTAAAACAGCATATGCAGACTTGATGCTCCAGTGGGAACAATTCATAGAGACAAAGCATTATTGTAAGAAAAAAAGCTTGGCTGCTTTACATGGGCTTGTTCTAGTATCTAAATCCCTTAGTGAAGAGTTAGAGAAGTTAGCCAAAGAAAACAAGGAGCTGAATGAACAATTAATAGCATGCCAAGGTCAAGTACAGAAACTGAAAATAAAGTATGAATCTTCAGTTTCCCACTGGCTCACTCAGGCTAATTTGCTCTCTAACTCTCAGCACGATGCAGAAGGGTACAAAGAGGAAACTAGACAGTGGGAGGAAACAGCTCATATCTGGGAAGTGAAATGTAAGGATGAGCAAGCTGCAATATGCATTGTCCTGGAGAAGAAAAAGAGGGAAACTGAGGGCCAGTTCCATGCAGTTTGTTAGTGTTGTAACATTGTTTCATTCATAATTAAAGTGACCCAACTCCATTTTAGATTAATAGGATAATTAAAAGTGGCCTGACTCCATTTTGAATTAATAGGAATGTAGGCTCATTGGACTGAAGTATAAAATGCTGGCTGCTTTGTGTCAACCCCCAGCCGGCCACATATTGTAACAGAATCGCTGTGAAACTTACCAGCGCGGGGAGGAGGCGGCAGGCACTAAGTACTGAAGGGAATGTAATCAGTATGTAGCTTTTGGTAACCCTGTTACAAAATTTCATTAAGATAGTATCCATCTCTGTGAAACTTCGTTTGAACAGTATCTATTCATGTATCACAACAAAAACTCTGTGACTGGAAACTCAGTAAAACAGTATCCATTCATGTATTACAGTAAACTCCCTGTGAAACTTACAAGCCCCGAGAAAAACCGCAAGGAGCCTTAAGTACTGAAGGCAATACAATCAATATGCAGCCTGTGGGTCTTGATAAACCTGTTACTTGAAACTCAGTAAATTTCAGTTAAATAGCACCCATTCATGTATTATAACAAAATCTCTGACTCGAAACCCAGTAAACTGCATTTGAATAGTGTTTAGACATGTATTGCAATGGGTGATTCTTTGTCAGCAGCAAACAACAGCTGGACAATTTAGAAGAATAAAATCTGGTTTCACTCTGTCAGTTTCGCTGTTTTGGGGTGCAGTCCCCAATTACCCCATCGCTCTTGGAAACTTTGTAATTGGCTAAAAGAGTGGGCATATTGTTGTGAGGAAGAGAATATAGGTGATCAAAAAACAGGAAGCAAACTGGAGATGTCCCCTATCTTTGGAAGGGCACCAGAATAGCTCTACGTGCAGGCTTTGATCTACCTACTGTCTCTCCCCAGCTTGCCTCTCAAAACCTAAGTATAGAGCGTGTGGCTGCGAAACCTGAGTGTAACATTGTATCCCACTCAGATGCAAACCCAGGAACCCTACTAGAAAACTTGAAGTGCTGTTTTTACTGCTGACAAACCTCACCGTTGCAGTGTAAGTATAATAGCATAAGTATAACCCTATAGTATAAGCTAGCTTTGTAAGTATAATTGTATAATTGTAACTGTGATTGTGTTTTATATAGTTAAGTTGCTGTATCTTTTAAATTGTAATTGTTAGTGTATAGATTGTTGTTAGTAAAACAAAGTTGTATCCAAAGCAACCCTTGCCACTCTTTATTTGAGGGATCCATATTAATCGAACCTGACAGCAAGCTGGTTCTTGTTGTCACCTCAGTTAGCAGCAGTTGTCTCAGTGTACAGATCAATTGGCCACTGCTCAGGGAATTATTGCTGCCATGCAGGCAGACAGACGCTGTGACGATGCAGAGTGTTGGTAAGCAGGATTTTGATCTGTCAGCCCTCTGTTATGCAGAGGCTGTCTGGGATAAGAATCAGTCAGATCAGAGCATAGAATGTCCTTCCCCCTATGCTTCTCTCAGGCAGACAGTAAAACAGCTGACTAAGGAGAATATGCCATGGACTACTGTGCCCATGGCTCCTGTGCTTGTGGAGACCAAAAGACTATTCAAAGGGGGGAGGAGGAAATCACCACCCACACTATCACCAGAGTAAATAAGATACTGAGACCTAAGCAAGTGCAGGCACTGAAAAAAGCTTTAGGAAACATCACCCCTAACAATGTAGTTGCCTGCTTTGCACAGTTTACCACAGTGCCTCAGTTAAATTATAGTGATTATGCCTTGCTCTTAAGGGAATGTCTCCCATTAGACACCTTTTTTGGAACTCCCGTGGATATACAGAGGGGAGAGAGAGCAGAGGGGGTACCCTTATGAGGGATATCTTTAAGGTAATAGATCCTAGCAAGCACATTAAGGTGCATTTTCATTTGGAGCAGCAAGCCCTAGGGAAATGCCCTGATGCTTATTTACAATGTAGAAAGATCCTATGGCAAGCTATGAGGCATTAGTAGGAAGGTCAAGACCTTATGGACATAAACTTTCCACCTCATTTCATAGAAGGGCTACGTCCACAAGTAAAAGTTGCTTTGGATACTCTAAATTTAACAGCTATGACATGGGAGGCACTGATACAGAGAGTTTGGCAAGCTCATTTACTAGTGAGCCAAGCCTTCCATGATAAGCACAAAGTGAAAACTGCTGCTCAGACGGGAGGAAAAGTGGCTGCTCAGATCACCTTTCAGAATCAAGGGAGCAAGGAAGGTGATTCAGTCCCTAAGGGAGTTAACAGAGGGCGCGGCCGAGGGCGAGGCCGTGGGAGGATCGATCCCCTGTGCTGGGTACTGTGGAATTGAGCTCTCCAATATGCCCCTAAAGCTCTAATTGATGGCAAATCAAATCATCAGCTGGCTAACCTAATTTGTCAAAAGAAAAGGGAGTCACACTCCGGAGAAATATGCTGATGAGGATCAATGGCCGACCCCACCTCCTGACGGAAAGCCATCAGAGGCATAGGGACGACAGGCATCCCCAAGTCCCCTGATATATGTGGCACCTTTAATATCTGATAAATGGAGATGACCCACTACCTGGGTGGATTTTGAACAGGGGATGTTCAGACAGCATATGTTTGTAGATGCTGGTGCCACTATTTCATTGATTGATGACCACATAGCTCCTGCAATGGTCAAGTTTCTATAATGGCTGGAATGGGACTCTTTGGGTGGACTAAAAAATCCCTAAAGCAACTCAAAATACTAAAAGTCCCCCGTATACGAGTGAGGCGGTGCCCTGCAATATAACATGCCAATGAAAAAAACGCTAATCATTCAAACCCTGGCTAGGGTGCCTTAAGCCATAGTCGGAGGTGTGTATCAAGGAGTTGTCGTGGTAGCCTACCTATGGCGGCTACCAATGAGGAGAATGTTGGAAGTCCACTGCAATTTGAGTTGCCTGACCACTGTCCTACAGACCTAGCATAGCTTTAGTTGCTTGCTTGGCCTGTAGCATGACATCTTCCGGTTGGCAAAGATGAATAGCACTACTTGAGTAACTTTGCAGATGTCTCAGTTTCTGCATACCATGGCACATAACAAGACGAAATACACAACATGTATGCTTGCAGCTGCACATAGATAATGGTGATGGGAACAAGAAGTTATCCTTGAACTTGCGGTACACTTTTTCATTGCCAAAGGGCATATTTTTACACTGTCCCTCCTATCACCAGATATTTTTTTAATGACCCCAGTTATCATGGTTAGAATGGAATGTAGTCATGGGTAAAAACCCAATGTAAGTAATTAGCATATATAATAATAAGTAAAAAGATAATTACATAAAAGTTGCTTATGGAAGGTATAAAAAGTCACTATTTAGACAAAGGGGCACACTCCATCAACACCTGATTCCACGGGAGGTGCTGCCGGTCGGATCAGAGGCCACTGACTCCTGGTAGGGCCCCTGAAGAAAGCCGTTCCTCTATACAGCCTTCTGAGTGGCAGCTTAGCTCTCCAGGCTTAGTAAGTATAATATATTGTAGTTAATTTTAGGTTTTGTATTCAACTAGCATATCTATAAAAAGCTTGCACATTAAACCTTATTGATCTGCAAATTGAGGGTACCATGTTTCACTGATATTCACACTAATCACTAAGTGTCCAGTATCAACACAGAGCCTCAGCTGACATAAATTAGTCAGGATCTGATCCACAAAGAGTAAATATTGTCTGGAAACTAGATCAGGGGCCTGGAAGTAAGAAATTCTAGTTTCTCTTCCCTACTTTATCACAGACTTGCTGTGTGACCTTGGATAAGTCACTCAACCTCTCTGTGTCAGTTCTCCCATTTGTAAAAGAAAGGTAGTAACTATTTTATAGTTCTTCATACACAGGCTAGTTATGAGATTTAATGTTTTATACTTGTAAAGAGTTTTGAGATTCTTGGGCAAAAGTGCACAGTACATTATTTTTAATTAATAAGTTCCAGTTTTACATAACTATTTGCTATTTTGTATGTCCAAACTTAGGATTCGCATGTCTGGAATTGGGACTTGTATATCTATGAAAGCTTCTGGGGCAGGCACTCAATTGGTATAAATTGTCATGGCATCATTGAAAGGATTTATTTGTCTTAGCATCATTGAAAGAATAAATTTATGCTAGCTAAGCATGTAATCCTCATTTGAAAATTGGGCCTAAATTATCTCAGGAAGAGTTTTTTCCGGCTTCCAAAGTGATATAGATTCTCTAGCCATCTCTATTCTCACTGCCACACCAAGGAGGGGTGGGGCAATGGCACAGGGAACCAGCCCTGGTACATGGGTGGGACCATGTGGGGGAGCCATATTAGTGTGCGAAGACCCCTAAATTGCCTTAAAGTGTCCCTGAAAAGCACAACTGTTCTACAGCCCCAGCCTTCATAAAACACATTCCAGTACAGGGATTCAAAGCAGTAGCAGTAGGAAAAAGTCGATCTACTGTAGTTCATTTTGAACAGTCTGACAGGCATATCAAAGGACATGACCTGGGGCACTTTCAGAAGTCTCCATAGCAAGGGTGTAATTTTGTAACCTGTACTCGAGTCAGTGAGCACTTACATGAGTAATCCACTGAAGTTACTGGGACTGCTTCCATGGGTGAGTGCTCCCCACTATGAGTAAAGCTTGTACCATTGGGTTCTTTGTGAACACGTTCAGCTAAAGAGACTTACAGCGACTTATTTAACATTTTGACCTAGAGTCACCATTGAGGATACATGCCAGAGGTTCTCCAGCAAGACAGCAGTATGGTAGTTCTGCAAATCAATCCTGTATGAATAAAATCAAGGCCACAAGTGTGAGGCCTGGACTACACCGTTACATTAGGTCGACAGAAGTTCCATCAACCACATAAGGTATGCATCTCCATTGTCAGGTCCATTCTGTGAACCTAAATCGCTGGAAACTTTGACTTAATAAAACCATCTCCTCAAGCGGCATAGCGCTGAAGTCAAATTGGATGGGTCGAATGAGTTCCCAGGGTAGGTGGAGCACTGCATAATTTGACATCATTGGCCTCTGGAAGGTATCCCACAATCCTTTGCTGTGACCACTCTGGACATTTGCTCTCTGCTGCATCACAGCCATGTGCACAGGAAACAGCCGCTCCCCTGATCAAACCCCAGAAAATTTTGATTTCCCATTTCCTGTTTGGATAGCATGGAGAGAACTTGCCAGTACGACTGATCATGGCAACTGCACGCCCCAAACATGCTCCAGCCTGAAGTAGACCTCATCAGTCTGTGGGGAGAAGAGTCTGTTTTGCCTCAGCTCTGATCCAGCAAAAGAAATCTGGATATCTATGAAAAGATATCGTGCGGCATGTTGGAGAAGGGGCACAAGAGGGACGTGCAGCAGTGCCATGTTAAAATCAAAGAGCTGAAGCAGGTGTATCACAAAACAAGGGAGGTGAACAACTGTTCTGACTCATCACGGAAGGCATCCTGCTTTTATGAGGAGCTGAATGTGATTCTCAGTGGTGACCCCACCACTGCCCCCCAACGCAGTGTAGATACCTTGAGGAATCTGAGTCCAGGCTCAATGATGATGTGTCTGTAAACAAGAAAGAGGAGGATGAGGAGAATGGAGGACAGGAGAGTGGGGTATCCATTCTCCCTGAAAGCCAAGAACTCTTTGTTACCCAGAGTAGCCCAGCCGGATGCCGGACAGGATGACTGACCAAGATGCCGAGGAAGGCATATCTGGTGAGTATGTTCTGTAAATCTCAGTTCTGGGGTTACCTCCTCAGTCCAAATTCAGATTAAAGCTGAAAAAATTACTGTGTGGGGTGCTGGGGATGGGCTTCCTCGTTGTTTGTCCACTTACGCTGAGGGTTGCCCCTGGAAAAAACTATTTATGTGCACAGGGACAGCCCACAAATCCTCCATGGATATCTCCAGGAAACTTTCATGTAGGTACTCTGCAATCCTTTGGAGAAGGTTGCTGGGGAGGGCAGCCTTATTTCTTCCACCGCAACAGGACACTTTTCCCTGCCACTCTGTTAGTAAATGTGCAGGCATCACTGCGGAACACAGCATAGCAACATAAGGACCAGGCCTGTACCCAGATACTTGCAGAAAATCCTTTCTCTCTGCCTGGGTAATCCTCTGGAGACTAATAGTACACATGGTCACTTAGGGAAGATGGTACAAGTTTACACTACTCGCCTGAAATATTGCATGTTATTCCCCTGCCACGGACAGTTTCTTGGATCCCTCCACTGCAAGTCCCTTGACATGAGGTAGTTGTGGGTGTCAGGGATATGGGAATGGTGCCCATATATTCTCTGCAGCAACCCTTACCACCAATCTCCCCTCCCCCAAATCCCTACCTCCACCTCTTGCAAAACCGATTTTTGGGAGGGTAATGGGAGCCAAACAATCCTGTTTCTTGGTGAAGTGTGCACTTGTATATCATGCCTAGTGCTCCAGATATTTTCCAAAAATGAATGCACCAGCCCCTTACTCACCATAGCTGGGACATCCGGCCAAGTCGTGCAGTAGATAGAGATTGGTATGCGGAGCTAGCGTTCACTTCGGAATATAAAGGGGAGTCCTTTTTACATTGCAACATTGCTTTTTGTCCATGGGATGAGCTAACAGTGGGATCCTTGTGCTTTGCTTGCCTTACAATGCACATCGTGGCCTTCAGCACATTCTCCACTCCTGCTGAGTGACTGTTGCAGATTAGAAGGTGGAAAAAAAGGACTCGGGATAACATGTTCAACAAGGTAATGAACACCTCTGCAGCTGCTGACACAGAGCTAAGAGCCTGGAGGATTTCATTTTCTGAAAAACTGAACATGGACATGGAGAATGAGAAAGCAGCACAGGAGCATGAGCTTGCAACACAGGAGGAGATGCTGCATATAATGAGGGATCGATCAGATATGGTTGAGCTTCAGGAGCAGCAGCAGCAGGATAGACTCCCTCTGCAGCCCCTGCCAAACTGTGAACAAGAAGCACAATTTTTCCACGCACCCACCGCCAAGGAGGTTGAGCAGGGTGCAGCATGTGCTCCACTTGACACAAGTTGAGGGGTGCAGGAAGAGTGGTGGCCCCTGTAGTAACTGGGAATATGCAGTCTTTGCTGTTTGCATAGACAGCCATGGTTTCGTATCCCTAGCTCCAAGAGAATGCGTTCAAACTGTTAAATTATTTTCCTTTCCCTCCACTATTAAGGATGATCAATAAAATTTTACTTCTTTGAAAATCATTACTTTTATTTATTACAAGCATGGGGATAGGTGGTGGAGAAAGGGGAGGGGCAGAGACAGTGCTACAGCAGTGGAGGATGGGACAGGAAGGCACAGCACAGATAAGTGATGTCCATTATTACACCTCATTACATAAATGGGTTTTCAATGCTTCCCTGAGGCATAGAGCTCCTCGGTGGGCTCTCAGCACTGCACTGGTATCTTGCTGCTCAAAGTTTGCAGCCAGCCTATCAGCCTCCATGGTCCAACCCAGTGAGAACTTCTCCCCTTTTGTCTCACAGACATTATGGAGCACACAGCAGGCAGAGATAACTATTGGGATATTGCTTTCACCTAATGAGCAAACTACACCAACGAGCCTTTAAACATCCAAAGGCACATCCCACTCCATTCTTCACCTGCTGAGTCTATTATTGAACTGCTCCTTATCACTGTCCAGATGCCCAGTGTATGGCTTCATTAGCCATGGGAGCAAGGGATAGGCTGGGTCCCCCAGGATCACTATTGGCATTTAACATCATCAACAGTTATTTTTTGGTCAGGGAAGAAAGTACCTGCTTGCATCTTTTTTAACAGTCTGAAGTTCCTAAAGATGCGTACATCATGCTCCTTTCCAGACCACCCCACACTGATGTTGGTGAAGCGTTCCCTGTGATCTACAAAGGCTTGCAACACCACTGAAAAGTATCTCTTTTGGTTTATGTACTCTCTGGCAAGGTGGTCTGGTGCTAAGATAGGGATATGCGTGACATCTATTGCCCCACCACAGTTTGGGAACTCCATTGCTGCAAACCCGTCCACTATGTTCTGCATGTTTCCCAGAGTCACTACCCTTCTTAGCAGAAGTCTATTAACAGCCCTGCACACTTCCATCACAGCAGATCCCATGGTGGATTTACCGACTCCGAACTGATTCCCAGCTGACTGGTAGCAGTCTGGCATTGCTAGCTTCCACAGAGTGATGGCTACTCACTTCTCTACTGTAAGGGCAGATCTCAAGTGAGAATTCAGGGCTGGGGACAGCTCTGTGCAAAGTTCCAAGTAAGTGGCCTTATGCATCCAAAAGTGATAGTGCAGAGTTCAGTGGGCTCCATGGCTCTCTGGCAATGGCGTGTGCGCGGCAGAGACCTGGTTTTGGAAAATGGCAAACTATTCAGTTGTTTGTTTAGGACAAAATGGGAGTGGGGGAAAGAAGGACATCGTATCATGGGAGGATGAAGACCTTCCCAAAAGCCCCTGCAGTTTGATGCACTGGGGATATCTACCCACGATGCACTGCTTTGTTTATCAACGCAAACATAGCTAGTGGGGATGCAATCCCCCAACGCAATGAGTGTAATGTGATCACGCTCATTCGACTTCATTAGTTCAGTGGGTGAAAGTCAACTGAAATTAAATTGGCTTCACATCACAGTGTAGACATATCCTGATAGACCTAACTCTGCAAAAGGAATAATGGCACAGGTACTGGTGCTTTACCAAAGAGCATTTAAATAGAAAAAGATCTTAAAGCCCCCTTTTATTGCTGTGCCAGGGATAAATGTTAAAAAGGAAATTGGGAGAATAAGAATGGAGAAGGCTTTTAAAGGAATAACTCAAAAATGGAAGGAAAGTGAATAAAGATTTTTTGATTCTGCCAATTTATCTAAATAACACTGTGATCAAGGCCAAGGGTACTAGGATTTTCATCTACATAATCTTCAGATTTATTGGGCTGGCAAATTTTCAGGTATTTCACATGGCAAAGATACATTTTTACAAGGAGGAATATCTTGGCAATAGAGGAAAAAATAATCCCTCTTCCCCCAAAAACCCATACACATCCAGAGGGCAACATGCAGCCAATAAGTGATGTTAGTTTACTGAACTCAAGAGAAAACATCAAGTACAGTGTGTTTCTCTGATGTTTCTTTAAATGAAACTTCATAGATCAACTCTTGTAGAAACACTGTGAGTTTTCTTAAGTGCTCTTGTAAACAAGCTAATTAACAAATTCTTAATAGATTTGATTTAATTTATGTATTTTAATTTTGGCATCTGTACTAGCTACATCGGACTGAAGAAAACACACTTGCCTCTGGTACACACACAGGGTGGATAATCAACTTTAGTATATAATCTTTAGCTTACATTTTTCTTTCCTCTTCATCCACCCCAATGACTCTATATGACAGGGATTTATATGACAAGCATTAGTAGAAAAAGTGCATAAATCAGTAGGATACAAGGGGAATCACTTCACAGTACTGAGTTCAACTCTTAAGAACAAGCAAGCATTAGTAAGACAACTATAAGAGAAATAGCTGGAGGTTCTCTTGTAACCACATAAAGATTTGTATCACATGACCATTTTGTAAATTAAGGGGTTTTGCGGAGACTATAATCTGCTTGTCCTTCTCACAAAATCACTCCATGTGATATGGGACAAGTAATCATCAACCTAGTTAAAATCAACAAATTATTCTTTAAATTAATGTTTTTTTCACTACTCACTATTTAAAAAAAAAAAGCAAAAATGAATTACCTTCCAGGTTCAGTATCAGAAAGTCTCACAAAGCATAGAGATCTGAGACTTTCCAGGGATATTAAGAAAAAAATATGGCCTCTCCCTAGTCCTTTATGATATCATCAATGAAGAAGAGATCACAAAGTAATTAAAAGTCCGTAGTGGATTGATTTATATTCCAATTATCATTCTGATGCACTGAATTACCTACCTTCAGTATTAAATGTTCTGCTTATTATCATCCGTTTCCAAGAGTGCCCACAATGTGCTAGACCCTACACAAATATAAAAGAAAGAAGTGCCCCAGTCCTGAATAGCTTGCAGTCTAAGGCCCCAAATCTGCAAATGTTGCATGTGAGTAACTTTATGCATGAGAGTAGTTTGAGACAACTCATGTGCATAGTAACTCAAGTGTTTGCAGGGCTGGGGCCTACATTGGTATTTCTGTAGCACTGTAGCAAAGCCATGTGGCCTCCCCTTGGAGGCGGACACAGAGGGGTTGATGCACGCCACGTAGTGGGCAGGCCAGGTTACCACACCACTTCCAAACCAGAAGTGCAGGGGCAGGACCGGAAGTATAAAAGCCAGGCCCGGTACTTCACCCAGGGGGAAGTTGCCGGAGGAAGAAAAGGCCTTTCCCAGGCCTGAGACTTGAGCCCAACCCTGTTAAAGGGCCACCAGAGCTACCCATTGGCAGAAGCCTAGAGGGCCTGCCCAAGATACTGGACCCCAGTGACTGGGAAGGGTTGCCTGTGGTCTGTGACTGGGGAGAGCGGCCTGCTGCCTGTGAGTTGCTGGAGCAGCCTGCCCCAAACAATTTGGAGGAGCTGCTGGATGCTAGTGACCCTGAGGGCCTGCTATGGCTGACCCTCGCCATCCACGCTGAGGAGCTAGACTATGACATGGGCTACAGGTACCTGGGTACAGGGGTGGAGGAAGTGGCCTAGGGATAGCCGGCCTCAGTCCAGCTCTGCCCATGCCAGGCCACTAGTCAGCATGTTTCAACAGAGCCCTACTGACCAAGTGGCTGGACACACTACCACTGGTAGGGCTATGGCTGGGATGCAATGGAGTTGGGTGGGCCTGTGTCCACCTCCTCTGGGGTGACTGGCCCATTGGCCTGCTAAGCCTCAATAGGCTGTAGCCAGTTGTTCTGTTTGTCTTGCCTTCCCCACCTTGGCCTGAGGACCTGGGTGTAGAGACTGTATTTTGCCTGCCCCATCCTGACTGAGGGCCAAGGCTTCTGACTGTTTGCCTGCCCATAGCAATGTGTTGTGGCCTCCCTCTCAGGATGGCGCCTGGGCCAACCCCAAACTATTACAAGTTCTCTGTCGTGTGAAGAATTTTTAAAGCATTTATATTTATTCAGAGAAGAATCCAAGAAAGCCTGAATTGTGTCCTACAAAAGACAATAGCTGGTTGATTATTCAAAAGCATCTAATTTAGTTTACTTAAGGGTGTTACAGCTATTTTCCTTAACTGCCTGGAACGAGAAGCCTCTGACCTGTATATTTTGGTAATCTCATGTTATGGATGGATAGTTATGGATAGTGTCTAATGCTGCTCAAGAAGTGGGATTACTTGGCAAGCTCATTAACATTGTTTACAGGAAAACCAGTCCACTACTGGAAGCAATGCAGTCAGACTCTCTTCATCTAAAGAAGCAGTCAATTCAGATAATATAAATAATCTTCTATGTAAAATGGATTCATTGGGGTTGCACTGGTGTAAATGAGCAGAGTTGGCCTTTTACAGACTAAACATACATTTCTCTTACACCATATCCCTGGAACATAAACAATACAGAATTGCCCCACTGTGTCATGGAGGTGCTGTTAGAAAGAAAAAAGAAGAGTGTCTCACATGTATACCAGGCACAGAATATACCTGAATTGGTCAGCGTGATTTAAATGCCTGCAGAACTAACATATATGAGCATCTAATAAATACACCCTTGTTACACCCCACTTTGCAAATATATTTAAGATGTCTTCCCTATCCCAAACAGCTTACAGTTTGAACAAGATAAACATAAGATAAGACATAGGACAATGTGTGGAATAAAATTATGTGACTTATATTTGAATTGTATTGTATATACGCAGTATATGTACTATACATTGGACTTCTATGAGCTAGTATATGATCTCCCATAAACTAATATGAGTGGTCTAGATCATATATTGTAATCCATACTTGTATAGAATATATAAATATGACACATACTGTATGTAAATTACATGTCCTTTGCACATGAGGCCACTCTTCAGGAGAGGGAGGGATGGTGTGAGGATTACTAATTATGGAGGGAAAAAGAAGGGCTACGTTGAAGAGGTAGCTGTGAAAAGATTAAAGAAATGAAATCTGTCATATGAGTTCAAAAAGATTCTTCCAGACAGAGGGGTGTCATAGAAGATGTCATGAAAATTAATGTGGGGAAAGGCATGAAGGACCTGATTCAGCAAAGCACTTAAACCCATGCTTGATGCCAACTGAAGTCAATAGGATTTAAGCATATGCTTAAAAATAAACATCTGCTTATGTGCTTTGCTGAACTGAGACCTAAAAGTTCAGACCGTTCTATTTAGGTAAACTGGGCTCCACTATAATATGTGATTTGTACATTTATTTAAGCACCAAATTTGTTTGATAAGTGTTCTGATGCATTCTGACCCTGATCCAACTCCCACTGAAATTTATGGGAGCCTTTCCATTGACTCCAGTGGGAATCCAATCAGGCCCACTACATACTGTGGAATTCAGGACTTTATACACTCATGGCCCCTGACATGATTCTGAATGAGTCCCTTCTAAATTTGCTTATATAACTTACATTGAAATTAGCCTTTATCAGTACAGTAAAAGAAGTGTTAATTCATCAGATACTCAATTGTATTAAGATGTTCTTGTGTTTATTCATCAGCCACATCTCTCTGGAATGTCCTATAGCAGGTCAAGGCTTCCTTTAAATAGATTTCTTTTCATTTTAGTAGGGAAATTTATATGAACGTATTAACTTTAAAAAAAGATCTGTCATGTATGAAGAGCAGCTGCTAATATTTATGCCCTACAGAGACTCACATGGAGTCTAATTACAATAGTTTAATGTTCTGATTTATGGATTAGACTCAAGAACAATTTATTCCCACATGCAAATGTGAGGCAGCCTCATTACTCTCTTTTGACATTCTCTGTGGTGCTTTTAAAGCTTTTGGCACAGTTGATCCCAGCATTAGCTCAACAATTCTGCTTCAGGGGATTTGTTAAAGCTATCAAAGTTCAGACTTGAAACCAGTGTTTGAACTATATCACCTGTCTGATCTCCCCACCTTGATTATCCATCTGAGACCAAGCTGTTATATCTAGTAAAGGATGAGCCAATTTCAATGAAATAAGTACCAATCTGAAACTTTCCATAAAATGTAATCCAAATCTTCCCTGAGATTCAAAAAGGTTTCGCTAGCTCTTTTCTCATTATTTTTTCAGTTCTGCATGACTGATTCCATCTGGGATGGCCAGGAAAAATGTCAAGTACTATAAGCAAGGCTACTCCCAGGATATTTTCAACCCAACCGGAAGTAGGAGGAATTGTAAACTAAACCTGGGCCCAAGACACCTTCCTCAAAAAGTGGGATATTCAGATGTATAGTTTTGGTTCAGCCTTTTATAGACAAAGGGCCAGATTTTCAAAGCAGCTCAGCATCCAGTGTTCTGGAAATCTATCCGTAAGTGTCTCAAGAGAAGCTTCTGATTGTTGAGCATTTTTGAAAAAGTGGCTTTTATTAAAGTCCTTAAATGGGATCTGACCCCTTTTGAATATTTCTCCTCAAAAGTGTGGGCATGAAGCACTTGAAAACTGGCCCTGACCTCTTTCAGGAATCTGGCCATAAAAACCAGCCACTGCCCTCAGAAATGGATAAGGATCCAACTGACCCCAAAGTTCAGGGAAGTTTGAAACTAATGTGTGTTTGTTTTCTTTGTTTGTTTTTCTGCCAGTTGTTAACATAAATCTCAGATCAGGATCTTCATTTCCCACCATTCAGGGGAGTTCATATCTAGGGCTCTGATTCTGACCCATTTCTACTGGAAACCAGAGCTGTGGGAAGGAAACTCAACACCATTATCCTATACTAACAGGAAGGTCCCAGCAGCAACTCAACTAGGCTGCATTGCATTAAAGTAATACTTTTCTGTTCCTGATCACCTGGTTAAACGTATTATTCTTTATGTATCATTATTATTCTTAAGGATTCGTTGTTATGACGTGTGTGTAGCCCCTTTGCAATATTGGCAGCTCCCATCATGCTCCACAGAGAACAGAATAGATGCAGAGGCTAGTAAAATTAAACTACCTGCCTAACCAGTGTTTGAGACCTAGACCAGCAGGGGGAGCTGGGAGACTGGACTGCGACCTAAGAAATACCAAACTCCATGTGTTTAAGCACAGAACTAGAGAGCATGACCTCCTAGAAATAATCCCATAGAACAGGGAAAAAAGCTAGCCCCCCCTTCCAAGCGATCACCTGGCCAGCACAGAGCGAGGAGAGCCAATCTGCCCGACTGAGACAAAGGGGAGAGGCAAGGAGCCTTCAGATTCCATTGTTCAAAAAAGGGCCATCTGCTAGACTCATTCAGTATCGTCAACCCTTGACTTTCAAAAGTCATCTGCCAGGCCTCAAATCAAGGATTTGTTTTAAAAAAACAAGTTTTAGATATAAGCCAGAAGGCAAAAAAGAAACTGAGCTTTCAGGGTCATGCTTCTCCATTTATCTCCACAACCATAAGGCCTATTTGCTTACTTTTTTAAAAGATGAAAACTGAGATCCTTATGTAGTCACTTGACTCCTGGAGCTGGGACTTTTAGAAAAATACCAAATATTATGAAGCTCCCAATAAAAATCACAACAGTTGGCAATGCTGCTCACTTGTTAGGCCTCCTTTGCATCAGAAGCCCAGGGAAGACCAAGGTTTGAGCAACCCAAAGGCCAGTTTGTTCCATTCTACAGGGTGGCCTCAATGTCTCTGTAAAATGATATCACAACAATGAGTATTACTTAAACCCTGTACTTTGCTAGTTAGGGGGTGACTACAGAGAGAGCGAAGACTTGGTCCCAGGGGCTCAGTTAAGTGGGGTGAATGGTCTCAGAGTTGAAGAGGTATGTTAGTAGTACACTGCATCTAAGCAACAGGTAGGTCTGCAGTGTTTGAGATTATTTATTATTGCAAATGTATCTTTCCTTGGTCTGTCCTATAGAGACTGAGCCATAGGAAGAGCGTGCACACTGATCATCGAAGACCTGCAGATAACCTGTGAGTTCACACCCACTTTGCTTTTATATTGTTTGGGGATTCTGATTCAGTTTGGTTGTTAGAGAGATGTGATTGTCTGAAAGAGGGCGAATGGGTATTGTTATAGGGCTAAATTATTCATTGGAACCTCTGCTCCCCAGGACTTCCCCTCCCTTTTCATTGACTTAGCAGACAGAGCACTGGATATGGGCTCAGGAGACCTGGATTCTATTCCCAGCTCTGCCCATGGCCTGCTGGATGACCTTGAGCAAGTCAATTCAACTCTCTGCACCTCAGCTGCCCCGCACTGTAAAATGGCAATAATGACTGGCCTCTTCCGTAACACACTTGGCGATCTTCTAATGAGAAGCACTGTGCGTATGCACATACATACAGCTGCTCTTGATGGCAAAGTCCACTGACTCCTCCCTCCTACACTCAGGGACATGAGTTAAGACTGAGATATAGTTTTTCATACAATTAGTATATGCAATATGGCTGAGTTAATGTTGCTTCTGGAACCATAATTCTGGCATCTTATTTTTTATTAATTGAGAAATAGTATGGGATCACTGTAATTAAAACTGTCATGCTGTGTGTACAGAAAAGAGCAGAGCTAAGGGCCCGGGTCAGAACTTAACTTTCACTTTTTTCTGAGATTTAAATACTTATCTGTGCAACCTTAACACAGGTTTTTTCTCCCCATCCCTTCACCCCCCACCAATGTTCAGTGTGATTGACAACCATATTGTATCAATATTTTTGCTTTTGTGGATCCTCATCCTCTGGTGACCAAGATATTCACAGGTCATAATGGCACAGAAAAAAAACAAACCTGCCCAGTGATCAAAACAGCAGAGATGAGAAAGGTTCATGTTGTGATGTTGGTATAAGCTTTTTATGTCAGCCCACTTGAAATCCATTGATGTAATATAATACAATCTAATACTTGGCACTCATGGAGCACGTTACAAATAAACTCCTCTCTCCGTGCCTTCGTGGGGTAGGTAGGGAAGTACTGGACAGCTGGGAAACTGATGCAGAAGGATTAAGTACCACACAGAGTCAGGATTAGAACTGAGGCCTCATCGTTCCTAAGCCTTGTGCTTATTCCTGCAGGCCCTGCTGCCTCTTCACAAATATTTTGCAAAACCTGCTTTAAATGTGGGGCCTATCCATTTTTAATGTTATAAACCTCTTGAACTGCACCAGCTGAAATCCTTTCCTTGTAGGACCAAGTGTCATAATGGCAGCTGCTCTCTCAGCCTCACACTCAGTATTTATGCAGTCTGGCCTGAAGACAGCTCATTTAGGTCTGGTCTAATGCTCCAGAGTTAGATCAACACAAGGCAGCTTATGTCAACCGACCTATGGAAGTGTCCACACTTAAATTTCACTCCAACCAATGTAACTGCCCTGCTATGCCAACTTAGCTCCGCTTCCACGAGCACTGTAGAGTTAAGGCTGATGTAGTTAGGTTGATGCTGTGTCAGTGTATACATTGCATTGAATTTGTCGACTACTACTAGCTTTCAGGAGTTATCCCACAATGCCCCACACTGACAGTACAATCTATACAAGCACTCCTAGTGAGGACACATGCCGCCGACATAAGGAGCAAAGTGTAGAAACACACAAGTGATGTAATTACTGCGGCAGCTACGTGCCAGTTTTAGTTAGGTCAATTTAATTTGTAGTGTAGACATGGCCTCATACCCAACCCCGAGTAAAGGGGAGTGTGAAGCCACACCAGCATACATGCAGTTTACGGATCATCCTGTTCCAAGTCCAAGAAGCATGTACAGCAACTTCAAAATGGTGCAGCCTTAGTATACAGAGGCACATGGACATTAAATCCCCTCTTCCCTGCCCACTGTGAGGTGGTCTGAGCTTTTGGAGATACCAGCAGTAAGTAATTCTAGTGTCCTCCCTACCGGTGCCCTGCCCCAGGCAAAGGCCAGCCACAATCTAGCCCTCTCTGTGCTTTGAAGAGTATTGTGTCCTTCAACTAGTAGTTAGGTCCTCTCAGTGTATAAAACAAAGGAGAACTTTTTTGCTGTTATATAAAGACACATGGAGTGTTTTGCACCCAGGGCATGAAAGAAGAAATGTCCCAGCCTTTTTAAAATTGTGTAGCTGACATAAAAATATCTTTCCCTTGCAGCTATCTCAGCCTGTTGCCTGCAGCATCCTCATTATCATCAAGTCACACAACATTACAATTAAGGACACTTATGACCAACAAAACTTAATCTGACCTGCATCCAAGTGGCATCTGTGAAGTAAAAAAAATTAAATTAGCCCTTTCGTGTCCTAGGGAAAATGAAGTTATGTAGCATTCCACGATATTATCTCATCAATTTGGGTACTCCAAACTAACAATACTACATTAGATTTAGATTCGCTCCCTAACAATATTCCAAAATAACAATCCAAAATAAAGCAGTAATGTGATAATAAATGGTAGCCTTTTTAGCAGTACACTAACATTGCTGTACTTTATAGAAAAGTACTGATGCTCAAATATAACAATGATGGGCATTAGAAATGTCTATTTAGATTAAATATATAGCTGGCCCATTCACAGGCAGAGACCTATGAGACAGTGAAGAATATAGCTGGTGTCACTTCAGATGAGATTTTTATTGGTAATTATTTCCCCAAACTTCTGTTTCACCCCCACCTCTCTCTGTTCCTTAAATCTAAGGATTGTGGACTTTTATCCTTCAAGATCCTAAATTTTAAGTCTGACAGAGGTGACAGAATGAAATCCCAAGACAGCAATCTAGAGTGCAGGCTTCTTCATACTCCTCTTACCAAAGTGGTGGACCCTCTACAATAGGGTTACATCATTTTTTTGGAGGAAGAAGGAAGTTTAGTCTCCACGGCTCATTCAATACTTGGCCTCACTCTAGAGACAGCCAACAAGGTTGCCTATTGTGGTGGTATTTCTTTTGTGTGCAATGGGGACATTTGTCCACTAAGAACTGGACTGAGACCACCAAAGTCATTTTACAAAGACCTCCAGACCAGTCTTCAAATGGTTACAACTTTCAGCCATTGCCAGCCTGGGCTAGATTGGAACCAGATGTGCAATCCTGGTCTCATTGAAGTCAACAACAAAACTCCCATTGACTTCAGTGGGGTCAACACTGCTTCCCAGCACTCTACAGGTAGAAGACTTCATAATCAGGCCACTCTGCCAGATGGTGCACAAGAATGAAAAACAATTGTAATTTATTTGTGTTGACTCTTATCTGGCTGAATCTAATGCTTTGTTTTGTCCTTCTAGGTATAATGGCCAAATGGATCCTGTCTGTGAATGAAAGAATAGTATTTTTTTAAAAATGCACATCTGAAAACACAGAACAAAGGGCCAATTCCCTCTAAAGTCAATGGGAGTGTTGTCTGAGGAAAGTGAGTAAAATTAAGTAAGGACCTCACGATTTGGCCAAATGAGACTATAAACCTTCATATCCAGGATAGAAGTCAGAACAAAAGCCATAATTTCAGTAGGTGTACCTTCTGTAGGTGAAGGAGTACCTTCAGTAGGTGTACCTTCAGTAGGTGAAGGAGTACCTTCAACACCTGGCATGCTTGCTACACTGGCCTGATACAAACCCCACTGAAGTCAATGGAAAGAGTTTCACTGATTTTGATGAGCTTTGGATCAGTCTGTGCTCGTATAGGCCCCAGTACCCCATTAGTACTCAACCACTGATAATTAATAAGTGAAACTCACTGACATTTTGTTTGTGAATTATTAGATTGCTACAGTTTTATGGACTGGGAGGGGTTGCTCATTTGTTTTTTGTTTTTGTTTGTTTTTTTAATTCAACAATACTAGATCCTTCAAAAGAAAAAAAAACAATGGGACTGTGTGAAAAGATAGCTACTGTGCACAGTCCTGTCACACACAGGCTGCCAAGTGGCCCTATTTTGCTGATCTGTATTATGCTGCAACCATCACTGGTGCATTGGGTTGCCCTGAAGTACAATGATGTGAACAAGAAGAGGACAAAGCTAGACAAGATACGACAACCTGTTATGAGGTTTGTAAAGGGAGGCGTCACTGGTATTTATTTCAGATTACTACTGCCATCAGAGGCAGGTAGCTGGATTTATGTGACCTGGGAGTGATCTTACAAAACAACAAAATTTGACAGGTAGCAGGATAATCAGTATGGCAAAGAAGTCTGGAAATCAGGACACTTTTAGCATGTAATAGGTATTTCAAGGATAGTTTAAAGCCTAGTTACCTGAAAAGACATTTCAGTGGTTTACTTCTCATGCTAGCATATAAATTCAGAACAATGCAGAAAGATCATATGGAATGTGAGTTCTAAGAGCCCAGCTCTGATCTCAGTTAGATTGGTGTAAATTCAGAGTAACTCCATATTTAATCACAAGTTTGCCCTTAGTGTGGAGAAGGACATTTGGGGAATCTAGTGGTTAACCAGGATGACTCAACCATTTAAACAGTCCTTGTCCACACTAAAGGCAAAACTGTGTTTGATCATGTATTATTTAACACGTTTTCTAACTCGATCCTTTATCTGTAATATACATGAGGCCTAGGATTTGCTGCTCAAATCTCGCCCTTCGCAGTGACTCTCTCCAGAAAAAGGAAGCAGACACACAAAAAAGATTTACACCCTTCTGCTCAGTTTCATGTCTCCCTTCAGATACCACTACAAAATCTTCCATTATCTTTCTTTATCTTGCAAGAGACTCTCTTGTAAAAAGTTGTTGTGAACTGACCCTCTGCATGAAGAATGATACCGTATATATTAAGATGTGTATTGTGCTGCCAGAGTCACATAAGGAGCTTTGCAGGGTGCCCACTTGAACTGGATCTGTCTCTAGTTAGGTGCTATTAATCCCTCACTTTTATCAGTACTATCTCACTGAACACCTGAAAAGAAATAATTCTAAAGAAAGCATTGAGGTGGTATAGTGAATAAAACATGTTTAATCCTCCAGTAAGCCACCAGACTCTTTACAAAGTATATCTAGAATTTGTTCCTTTCTTGTCTGGCTGTTTAATAGATTTTAAAAAACTAAATTGTTATATTGATTTTTCTTTTAAATGTGTGAAATTCACCCTCTTGCCTTTTGAATGTGCTAGTGCTTCCCCTCCCCCCCCTTTGATACAGTATTTAGGTTCCACCTAGTGGCTTCCAATAACATCTATATCACACTGAGGGCTAGACATTCAGGCATATGTGCCTGTGTTAAAGAACAACTGTATGCATAGGTGTTTCAGCTAGACTCTGTTAGTATCCATGCAGATTGTCATGTGCCAAAAATGGCATAGGAAAGGGGCGTGTGCAACCGTCTGGAAATATCACAAATATTTGTCTAGGGACCAGTAGATGCTTGCATTTTTTGACACACAGTTTAGACATCCAAGTTTCTTTTTATCTTCTATCGCCCTAAAACATTCTTCAGGCCTATTCATGATATATCTTGGTGACTATAGCTCTACAAATAATGTAAATATGAGGGGCTTGTCTGTGAAGAAAAGTTTTACCAGTCATACTGATATAGTCACTGGACATACATTCATCATATAAGAATGACTTTCTGTGTTTAGCCAAAACCTTTTCCCAAGCAACATAAACTGAACAGTGTCTTTATTAGGACCATTATTTTTAATGGTTTACAACAGTAATCTATAATCCACTTGCCCCCCTTTTTTGTCTTATGACTGCAGGAGTGTTAATGGGCCACTTCACCTTGAATGGTCCCTTAGAATATGTGCTAACCACTTATGCTGAACAATCTGTTCCACCTTGTATTTAGCTATGGCACTCTCAGTATCTTTCCCAGATCTGAAGAAGAGCCCTGTGAAGTTTGAAAGCTTGAATTAACAGAAGTTGATCCAATAAGAGATTACCTCAGCCACCCTGTCTCTCTACTACCATGGGACCAATATGCCTAGGACAACACTGCAAACTCAGGATAACAACCTTTTGGGGCTGCCTTTTACATTTTGTTTTGTGCTGTATTTCTATTTGCAGCCTTGTTGCTGTGGCAATGGCACTCTCACAGAAATGGTCACTGAGTGTTTGGTGGATTTGATTCTTTCAGTCTGGAAATCTACTATAAATAATGCATTAGTATACTTTTTATCTATGTCACCTGCAAAGAAAATTCTAAACAGGAGTGTTTTGTCCATTCTGTTGTCTGGTGTGTACTGTATACCACACCTGATGATCATGTGCTCCGATTACATAGTCAGAGTAGGCCGAGCCTGATATAACAATGTACACTTACCTTAAGCTACTTCATTATTTTATCTTCAATACCTTTACACTTGTATTTCTTGTATGACATTGCTGGCCTATAACTTGTTACAAATGACTCATTTTCTTCCAGATACTAAGACTGTATAAAAACGTGCTGTTATTTCTTTTTCCTTCTTCATAAAGTGATTATATGCCCCATTCAATTAAGGGCCAAGTAAGGACAATACAGATACTATCATTAAGATAAATTGGATGAATATTTATTTAAAATTAATATGGGTTAATAATTTTATGTATGTGTAATTACATAAAACCTAAGTTTAAGTAATGCATGCCTGTAGAAAAGAAACCAAAAATGGAAATTTCTCATTTTTGTCCACTGGCTTTAAATAGTTCATTGAGATAGCCAATTAAAGTCTTTGTTATAGATATAATAATTAAAATGACCACTGAAATAAAATTTAAGAGATTAAAAATAAAGGTAACAATATTTGTTAAAGATGGGTGAAACCTGACATGTAATCTGTTAATGGCTGGAAAAGCAAACCTAGACACACTTTAGGAACATGGAGGCACAAGTGACTTTAACTTTTGCATATGTTTAGTTTTCCTCTCACTCATTCAGTGAAAGACCCATACAGCTATTATGGCTTATTTCTGTCACTTTTTCCTGCTTTAACACAGTTCCAGCCTATGAGGAAATGGCTATGTAATTGGTGAGCCACCTGCATGGAGACTAAAAGTCTCTTAAAATATGGGAAGTCTACGTAAAGTTCAGAAAGTCAAATATAGTGATGGTTGGTAGTGATAGCTTGAACAAGAGGGGACCTTGAGGTTGGTTTCTGGTTTTTTTGGGGGGGTGGGGGTAGGGGGGGTTGGCAAAATTCAGGATGCTCTTGGTAGGTGTTCAACCCCATCTCCCAAGTTAAATTTTGAAAATAAGAGCCAGGGACAACTCCATAAAGTATTTACATGTAAGGTATGCACAGACTGCTGCGTTCTGAAAATAAATCAGCTGAAGACTTCCAGTTGCAAAGCAAAATCACAAGAGGAACTACCCTTTGCCTCATTGGACTGTGAAAAGGCGATGTCCAAGGTTAAGGAAATTCTAGCTGGACAGTCACAACTCTGTAATAGAGGCATTGCAACTTGCTTGCCTGTGCCAGATTGGCAAACATGAAAAGATATCATCTGACAACCTCTCAAAGACTGACTAAAACAAGTTGAAATCCTTCAGTATGCTGCTTCCTTCCATACAAAAAATACTGAGCCAAAATAACATCAGGACAAGGTACAGAAGAATTCCTCAAATGGACACTGAGAATTCTGATACATAAAATCTACCAGATACTTGCAATAGAAATGAGAAACAACTTTGTCTGAGTCCCTTCAAAAAAAAAAAGAAAAAAAAAAGACACTACTGAATAAGAACCAGAGTCCAGTAAAACCGTCCTGAAAGTTATGTTTATTTAAATACGTAAAGTACATGCTTGAGTTGCAAAGTTTGAGAATGACTTCGTGTAAAATGTTTGTATTTTGCTAGTCAAGTTTTATCCTAAATGTCTAGAAATAGTTTTAAATCAACAAGCGATGGAAAATAATGAGCTAAGAGTGACTAACTTGTTACATTCCTCATAACACTGTTCTCACAGGAATTGTGGTTACATACAAAGATAGCTGAGGGAGAGCATATAGCTTAGAATAATTAAAGTCTAGATATTTCCTGAAATAGAATGTGCAGTTAAAATAAAATGCACAAAAGATACCTGAAAGTGGTTTGTAGACTTCTTTAAGAGCGGCATTGTTGTAACCCTTGTTTAAAGTAATATAAAACCCATAGAAAACCAAATATTAGGACTGTGGGTTTTATAATTATATCTATTTTCACTTGGTGAATATTACATTTTATAGAGGTAATAGTTCAGAGCCTGGTGCATTTTGTGGAACTAAGTGTGAAACTAATGTGTATATTAGTGGGTCGTATTAGAACAATTAGGAAAAACTTGACTATGGACTGTGAGATGATACCTGGGTAGGTCATTTTTTAATTAAATTGACACTTCAGTAATTGAATAACTGTTTACATTTCTAAATTGTAATTTCAGAATTACTGATAGATGTTGGGCTTTTTAAGCAAATTGGAGGGACGTAAGCAATTGGAGCAATTAAGCAAATTGGAGGGGCTTTTTGTGGATCTTTAACCCCACATTGGTACCAAAATCACCTGTTTAGAAGATATATATTTAAAATAATTAAACATATTCTTATATTTTGTGCTAAAAATGTTCATCTACAGTGATTGCATCTTTACTTCTAATGTTTTAAAAACTAGCTGTTTATCACTATTCTATACCCATCTTTTTTATTTTCTGAAACTTTCTTTTTATTTTTCAATCCTATTTTCACTAGCAAAATGTATAAATTTACAAAGATTGCAAGCCTATCCTTTTGGCTAAGCAACACCATAACCTGAGAAATCATGAGAGATGTAGTATCATGGTCAATTCATTTAAATTAAAGGGTGCAAATATCACTTATTCTATTACATTGTTTCTTTGTACCCAATTATTCTAAGATTGAAGTTGTTGAAAAAAATTAATGCATCATTTTTAAACACATTTCACCTATGAAAAGTAGATTGAATTACATAATGAACAATAGATGCTCATGTCCTCTTGATTTAGGTACTAACTGGGAGATTTACAATGTATACACTGGACAACAAATTTTTTCGAAAGTGTTGCTTCCTCAGAAACTTTTTTGATTATGCTAGACCGCTTGAAGCTGAACACAAATATAATTTCAGACTACTTGTATCAGGTAGGAATTCGGAGAAACAAGAAATTGACTTTTATTGAATGTCATGCATTTAATCGCATAACGGTGCTGACGCTTTGCAATAGTTCAACTCAGCTAAAAATGTTTTGTTGATGATTTTTGTTTGTACTCAAGTGTCTGAGGCGTCTCATTTAAGTGTCCAACAATAATCAGCCAGCATTGATGGATTCCAGTTGCCCTGATACAGTTTTTCCATGATCGCAATGTCCTGCTGAAACCTTTCACCATGCTCGTCACTGACTGCACCAAGATTTACAGGGAAGAAGTCTAAATGTGAATGCAGAAAATGAATCTTTAGTGACATGTTGCACTTCATGGTTTTGTATGCTTGAAGCATGTTGTCAACCAGCTGCACATAGTTTGGTGCTCTGTAGTTGCCAAGAAAATTTTCAACAACATCCTTGAATGCCTTCCATGCGATTTTCTCCGGCCCTACTAGAAGTTCTTCGAACTGCCTGTCATTGATGACCTGTTTGATTTGTGGACCAACAAAAATGTCTTCCTTAATCTTGGCATCAGTTATTCTGGGAAACATCTGTCTCAAATATCAAAATCCTTCAACTTCCTTGTTCATCGCTTTCACAAAATTTTTCATCAGTCCAAGTTTTATGTGAAGAGGAGGCAAAAATATCTTTGTCGGGTCTTCAAGTGGTTTATGTGCCACACTTTTCTGCCCTGGAACCAACTACTTACGGAATGTCATCCTTTTTAATGTAATGAGACCCTTTAGCATGGCTGTCCCATTTGCAAATGAAACAACAGTACTTGGTGTATCCAAGCAGCCTTCCTAGTAGCACTGTGACTACTTTCAGATCACCACAGATGTTCCAGTTGTAGTTGCTGTACTGTACATGTTTCAGCAAAACTTCCATATTTCTGTAGGTTTCTTTCATGTGTCCTGCATAGCCGATTGGTATTGAAGGGTGGACATTGCCATTGTGTAACAACACAGCTTTCAGGCTTAACACTGACAAATCAATAAAAAGACGCCATTGTTGTGGGTCTTGCTGGCAACCCAAAGCAGTAAACAGCCCATCAATGTCAGTGCAGAAACACAGATTATCAACCTGACCAAAGAATTGTGTCAAATCTTCTTGGCGGCTGTGAAAGACAGAAATGTTCGTACCTGGTGACAGCAGATCCCATCCTTGCAGTCTTGAACCCAGTAATTCTGCTTTTGCCTTTGACAAACCCAAAACCCTGACCAGGTCATTTACCTCAGATTGAGTTATCAGATGAGGCTCACTCGACGTAAATGATTCAAAATCTGGATCAGTGTCATTTTCCATTCTTGGCTCATGCATCATGGCAACTTCATCTGCCTCCTCTAGGCTCCATGTCTCTGGTGGCTTTGGTACTGGAAGACTGTCATCATGTGGCACAGGTCTCATGGCTGAAGGGAGATTGGGGTATTCAATGGATTTCTTGTTTTTAGCAGAGATCCCAGACACATGGGTCAGACAGAAGTAACAGTCTGTCACATGATCCTTCTGCTCTCGCCATATCATTGGGACAGCAAACGGCATTGACTTCTGAGTACCTCTGAGCCAAGCTCTAAGATGGATGGTGCATGTTGCACAACAAATGTGAGGAGCCCAGGCTTTGTCCTGATCACCAATTTTACAGCCAAAGTAGAGCTCATAGGCTTTCTTAATACATGCAGTCAGGCTCCGTCTTTGAGGTTTAAGCATATATTCGCCACAAATGTAACAGAACGTATCACGGCTTTTGCAACATTGGTGAGACATTTTGCTATCTCGAATCCTCCTGAAAATACAATTGCTTTATTATTGTGAGTACACCCAATATGCTATGCGCATAGAGCATGCGAATCAACATGAATGCAAACTGATATAAATGCAATGCATAGAACGGTGTGCATGAAATGCTTTTATAGCCTTTCTAAAACCTGTCCTGCCAGCATCCACCCTGCCTAAAGCCTTAGCATTCCCACTGCATCTTGTGTGGCCTGCACTAGGTGGAGTGCCACTGCATGCCGGGACACAAGATAGAAAACTTTTCAGCTTACATTGTGGGCAACATTTTAATAGACTTAAATTATGAATTGAAATAACAAATATAGGCAATTTCAAAAAAATGGTACGTGATAGGGAAATTTCATGGTGATTTTCGTAATCAGCAGCCCAAAATCCATAAGATACACCCAAAAGTATTCAGGAAGCAAAATCTTTGTTGCCCAATGATTATTTGTACTTCCAGCTTTCCAATCTACCCCACTGGTTTCAACTAGAACATTGGCCAGAGATGGCAGTGGGACAGGAATCAAGAGACATTAGGAGACTAAAGTAATGTGTATTGAGAGCCTTGAAAGGAGGGTTTTGTTTGATAAACAAAATTAATTTTTCATCAGTAGTAATTTTTATCCAATTATCAATGGCCATAGTGCTGATGCCATTTAAATTAGTCTATTGCAAAAGTTGGCTCCAGGTTCTCCCCCACATCAAAGTCTGGGACAGTTAAGAGGGGAGTTTCTAATTCAGCTCTGAAAACAAAAAAGTTGTCATTTTTTTAAGTCCCTGATTTTAAAAACAATAGTAAAACACCCTCTACAGAAGCAGAGGAGTTTCCCGATGCAGTAGGAAAAAAGCTAATTCGGATTCCATACTACACCCACAGACAATAATAGCTGCATAATGTGCACACAACACATAGTCTTAATACAATACCAAGCATTAAGATCAACCTAAATGATAGGTGGCTCCATAGCTCAGTGGTTAGAGCACTGGTCTTGTAAACCAGGGGTCGCGAGTTCGATCCTCGCTGGGGCCTGTGGTTCCTTTTACGCACATGCGCAGGTTAAACGGAATAATTTTAATGGCCACGTTGTGCCCGGTGGCAGCCTGCGGCTCCAACGCGGCCCGCCGCCTAGTCCGGCAGGGGCTAGGGTGGCCTGTGGCCTGGAAGCCGCGGACAGGCGGCGTCTCGCAGCGACTCTGCCAGGCTTGCGGGGACGGGCCGTCATCCGGCCCCCGAGAGCTGGGCCTGCGGCCCCGGCCCCGGCCCCGGCCCGTGTTTGGGTGCCGGGCAGGGGGCAGCTCTGCGGGGCCCCGGTCTCCTGGGGCCGGGCCCCGCGCCATTGCAGGCGGGCGGCCGGGCTGTGCCGAGGGACGCGCTCCTCACAGGCCAGGCGGGGGCGGGGCGGGGCGCCGGCCGCGCTCTCAGGGCTCCGGGGCCCAGCGCCGCCGCCGCCCGCTCACAGTCACTGCCCGCTTCAGTCCGTTGAGTTCCCTCCCCCTCCCGGCCTGCGGCTCGGCCGCGCTGGTAACGGAGCGGGGCCGCGCTCACCACCACCCCCAGGTGCGCTGCCAAAGCCCGAGCCCTGCCGGCGGACTGTGACTTAGGCTGTACTGCGCATGCGCAGAGACATTGACAGCGGCCCCTGCCCGCATTGGGGTCAGACTGTCGCGTGCCTGCTCCTTAGAGGGCTGAGAAGGAGCAGTTGGAGGGGGATGGGCGGGTTGGAGCGTGGCCAGGCCGCTGGAAGGAAGCAAGGGCAGGGCGGGGGGAGGGACTGAGGAGCAAAATCGGGGAGCCGGGGTTAGCCCCGCGGCGAGGCGCTGCCACCCTGCGGCAGAGGGGCAAACCCCGGCACAGGGAGGGGTAAGAGTGACCCCATGGGGAGAGCCGCCTGTGACCTGCTCTGGCTGCAAAAATAGTGGGGGCATTCTTGTTTCCCCTCTCAGAGGCATTTGCATCTCAGGGAAACTCAGCTCCGGCTTCCCAGGCGCTGGGTTCTTAAAGGCCCAGGTTTCCCAATGCCCAGAAACAGCAGCCCCTGTATGTCTGACACAGCCTTCTGGGGGCTACAGGGGAATTGATTCCCTGGCAGTGTCACACGCTGGGAGTATTTCAAACACCCCCAATCAGTGTATATGGCTACATGACGCCTCATGGTAGCTCACAGATCTATCTTACCCTGAATCACCCTCCCTCCTTCTCATCCATTTTAAGCACAGCTTTGCTCCTTTTAGGATGTTATTTGTATTCGTCTTATTACTCTTGCCACCTCATCATTCACCTTTGTTGTCATTGTGTGGATGCAGGACCATTGCTTCTAACAAACTGAAGGATGACCCTTGTCTATTCACCACTGAGATGAACAACCACCTCCAGCAGCAGCTTAAAACCTTGACCTGAGTTAATGAAGAGTAAGATGCCTCTGGGATCACCTAGCCAACTCCTTGCACCAACTTCCCTAGAGACGAAGTACCCTCCTTTGCACCCCGGCAGAGTGCGACCCCCAAGGAGGTTACCCAGGTCCTGGGGCTCTTTGTACTGCTCGCTCAGGGAGGGGGGAGTCAAGGCAGCCTCAGAGTCTGCCAGGCAACCAATAGGGATGGAGATGGCCCTCCCAGGGCACTCAGGAGAGGGAAGAGACTGTTTTGGGGAGGAGTCTGGAGCCAGGCGGGAAAAGGGCTAGACTGGCTGTGTGAGGAGCTGGTGAGCCCAGGTCTGCCTGCAGGGTTCCCCGTGAGAACTGGCCTCTGGGGACTGGAAAGCAAGATCCCTCACCTTCAGCCCTTCCCACTCCAAGCTGTCTTCCTGTTTGGAGAGTGTTGTGGGGAAAACTTCCCCCAGCAGGCTGCATTAGCTTCTAGGTGGGAGGGTCACCACATGGCAAGCTCTGCTCTGGCTGCTAGGCTCTAGGTCCGTGGCCTGCTGTGTGTGTCCCGGGGCACTGGGGTGGGAGACTAAAGTTTGGATTTTTGGTTTGCTTTGGTAATGTGCACCTTGAGCACTGTCCCCCTTTGTTTTGAGGGGAAATCCTGAGACCAGAAGCCGCCCAACTCCTGCATGAAGAGGATCCGTGCCAGCACACATCAGCCCCTCTGCAGTGACTGAGGAATCCAGTCATCTCTGAACTTGAGGATCAATCCTGGAGTTTGTGAGTGCACTGCCACTTAAATTTATTTAAAAAAAAATTAAAGCAGATACACACTGCTGATGGGAATCCATATGAACCTGTTCGTCAAAACCTTTAAGCAGATTGGCATTAAAGAAGGTAACAGGGTGGAGAGGGGCACTACACATGGAATGCCTGTATTTCAAACTTGTAGTGTATTTGTGGGTGACATCCACAGACACAGTGGGGGGAAGGGAACCATCACTGGGAACCATCCCTGCTCCACAAAAGCTGGTGCCACAACACCCCATAATCATGGTTTTCTATGTGGTTGTTGTATTTCATATTAAGCATGCAATATAAGATATGTATTGAAGGTTCATAATCTGATAAAAAAAGCACTCTGCTGACCAAATATATGAATCGTTACTGTGTATCAAGTTTTAAGACTTCTGCTGTTTAGATGTTGCACTTTCTGCTGCAACTTCTACATATTTCTCTAGGAAGGCAGTGGTCAATGCCCAGTAGGGTGCTAACAGACTATTGGCCTCAAGGGAATTGTGTGATCATAGTATCTATAATTCTATGACACTTGTGCAAGCACCATGCAGGGAAGTTACTCAGCCTTGTGAGTCAGTAGAGCCCATTTGAACATGCCTATTTGCCACATGGTCACAAGATACAAAATAAGGGACAGAGACTAATTCCTTGTCTTTTAAGCCTTTCTCTCCTACCACCTATGCTGAAAGGTATGCAAACACTGCAAGAGAGAGACTGCAACATGACAGGTTCAGTAAGAAGCTTGTCCACTGAGAACTATAATATCTACTGGGGTGAGAAAACTGTTTTATGTTGATGGTGCCTAGAGTTACTTAGCATTGTCCGGAGGAGAGAGAAGTATCCAGCCATGGCTTCTTATCATCAGCCCTGGGCCCCTCCATTCCTTGACCTTCACAGAAACTGTGTGGTTACTTTCTGCTTTCGGAAGATTTTCCAAGCCTCTGATCATTATGATGCTGAACTTTGTATGTTACACTGGGTTTCTTTATTACAGATTCTTTAGAATTGCAGAAAATTGTTATCTTGAAAAGAGCTGTCCTAGGCAAACAAAATTAACTGTGATCAATATGGCAGGTAAGAAGAGGGTTTAAATTAGGGATGTGATAGAATAAACATTTAAACAGTGAGCGTTTAACAAATTAATCTAATGTTTAAATGGGGGGCGGGGTGGGGGAAGGAAAGGCTCGTCCCTAAGAGCTGGAGCTGCCCAGCTGAGGGGGCTAGTCAGTGAGGGGGTGTGTGTGGGAGGGTTCTGGGCTCCATCATTACCTGAGTTATTCATTAACTGAGTCATTAACTCTTTCTCCCGCAGTCCTCAACTCATTAACACATCAATTCTCAGTTTTCATGTGTTTTTAACCATTCTTAACCATTTTATTTTAGCTTTTTAAACAATACATACTACTTATAAAACTGGAATGCAATGTCTGTCACTATTTAAGCATATAAAAATAGCAGATCATTGCAGTAAATCAGCAAACACTTAACAGGCTGACCTGCGTACCTTGTGATCTCCCCTCCAAGGGCCAGTCCCACATGATTTTGCTTAGCTTCCCTTCCTCCCAACAGAAAGTCACAGTGGAAGGAACTCACAGCATTTGACTGTGCCCCTTGGAAGGCTATTCCAGAACTTCTCTCCTCTAATGGTTAGAAACCTGTGTCTAATTTCAAGTCTAAACTTCCTGATGGCCAGTTTACACAGATGGCTCATTAACCAAGTTTTTACATCCCTACTTTACATATATTTATTTCTCTTATTTTCAGAGTACTTTAGACATTATTTTCAAACACAGTTGCTTGTGGCTTTTTTTGTAAATTAACATTTCTTGGCTGTTATATTTCCTGTCCTAATGTACTGTGACTGCAGTTGGTGAGCATCCTATAGCTGAGCTAATCATTTAGAATGAAATACCATCTCCATTGATCTAATACAGCCAGATTTGTTATGACACAAATACTTTGAGCTTATGCAAATTGCTCGGATTCACTTACGTCTCTCTGATAATTGTCCAAAAATTGTACATGTTGCCTTACCTTGCTTATGTTTTTAATTTACATGTCATTCGTAAAACCTGAAGTCTAATTATTATACGGATAGATAATACATGTTCGCAATTATGCACCTGTTACATTGTGACATTTTTTCTTCTGTGAAGAACACTCAGGGAAATCATTTGAGGAAAAAATTGCCCAGGTTTTGGCATATAAGACAAGTAACACATACCCTGAAGGAATGAATAAAGGATGCCGATTTACTCTGCGTCGATTTGCTGCAAACTTTTCTTTGGAAGGCAAGGAATTTTTTTTCACATATACCACAAACACCTCTGACAATCTCTGTTTGACACAGAATTGATGTAAATCTACTTGACTACCTATGTAGATGATGCAACAAATACATCTATCAACCACCTGAGAATACATTCAAAATATTTCTCAAAACTCATAGAATTCTGCTTTATTTTTTAAGTATGTAATCCACTGTGTCCAGAGCAACAACAATCCAGATATGTTCAGTGAGCAAAGATTTCCAGTCTTCAAAAACAAATCAACCTCAATTTCTCACCCTGTAGTGTAATTATCCCTCCCCACTACCACTGTACTCATGCCAGGACTACTGTTAGTGTATACACATCTCTTTTATATGCATATCCATTATAATGAATCAAAACTTTGAAAAATAAATTAGATTACTTTGGCTGCAACATTTAATGCAGTAATGACAAGTCTATGTTTTGCAATTACTAGGGGGAACACTTTTTCATTCTTCAAAAGGAACAAAAGTTGTAGTTGTGCACACCGTAAAAGAAGCCCAAAAGCTCTTTCAACAATATCATAGCACTGCACGCAGCAGACATCAAGGAGTACGCAAAACAAGAGTTGCACTGACCTCCAGATACTATTGGCCAGGGATGACAAATGACATAGCAAACTGGGTATGTTAAGAAATGTAACAATACTGAAGTATTTAATTTACAATTGCAATAAAAACTTTGACCGTATATTCCGAAGAATGATACTTATACGTTTGAGGTCAAAATGTAAACTCCCTTCCTTTGCAATAGTGTTCTCATACAAGAAGGTTAATGTAATCATATTCTTCCATCCAAACTAGGTTGCACAGTGTCCGAATTGCCAGAAAGTGGGAAAGGAATTAAATGTGAATACCACCACGAAAAGCATACAGGTCAATGTTTCACTGTCATACATACATAGTAGTACCTTTCTTTGGAAAAATCGTTATCAGAGCTTTCATTGTCACAGAATTATAAATATTTTGTGCCAGCAGCCTATCTGTGAGATGCACTCTTGTTCATTTCCTTAACAAACAGTAACAAATCTTTTAAAAATAGTGTTTACTATGTTTACTATTGCTGGGCGAACGGGCCTTGTTTTTGACGCAATGAGTGCTATACATACAGGTGGCATAGTGAGATGAAACAACGACTTTGTTTTGTTTTTGAACTGTCATGGCATGTTTGTGCAGGTTGATTGTTGTATCTTTGTTCTTATCCAATTCCTGCATTTGTTTCTGGTTTCTGAATTTTTATGTTTCTATTCTTTGGTTTGTCTTCATTTTCTTAAACTGGTAAAAGAGCTTCAGACTGTGTGGCTGTTAGAACCACACCAGAGTGTTTCGGGAGCTTACTGACTATGGATTTAGTCAACACGCTCATGAACAGAAGAGCAAAGTATGACTATAATCTGTACCCCTGCATGTAGGTTATGCAGCCCTGGAAACTGGTTGGAATGGATTTAATAGGGCCATTACCTACGACTAAGAATGGATACCAATATATAATGACAGCAACAGATTATTTTACAAGATGGGTGGAAGCATTTCCACTTCGAAATAAATCAGCATATGAGGTGACAAAGAACATGTACAAAATGATCCTTCAATTTGGATGTCCAGATCAGATTCTGTCCAATCGCCGATGTGAATTTAATAAGGTATAGACCTCTTTCTGCAGTTCTTCTCATTGTTTCTTCAACCATGATATCAGGTCTCAGATACTTGATGGTGAACATGAGTTTCATTGACTGGGTAATCTTTATTAAATGTGGATTGCTGATGCCAAGTTTCTGTAAACAGCTACCTTTTTTTTCTGCAAACACTGCTGTTGGTCAAGCCATTCACAGCTGGTAAAATGTACATACACACCAAAAATGATCTCCAACATGTAATTGCAGGAACTAATTTTGAAAAATGGGATAGTAAACCACGGCATTTGCATATAACAGCAACGCCAATTAGGAAAAGTAGCATTTCTTTTAATGGGTGTATATGTATCTTGACGGATTAACTATTTATCTTTCAGTTTAACTTTGACCTTTGCCAAAAATTTAAAATACAGCATAGTTTCACCAGCCCATACCACCCACAAATGAACAGACTGGCTGAAAACACAAACAAATGCATCACAAGGTAATTTTGGGGAGTGGTAAAATAAGAGCGCCAAAGACAAGCAGAATGCACCATGCGACAAGCTGGAGCATGCTTTTACCTTGTCGCTATCCGTTTATTGCATTGCAAATCTGTTTTCTGTACTGCACATCGGTTAACGCTTATAGTAATGATGCACTTTGACGCTGTCCTCCTTGCACCCTTTTCATTAAGTATAATGTGTTGCGTTCAGTACTGTAGCATTCTTTTTTTTTTTTAAACAAAAAACTCTATTTGTTACAGAGCATTGAGGAAGTATGTTGATGACAGTGAGAGTAATTGGGATGAATACCTTGATGGCATTTTATTTTCCTTGCGATCTAAACCTAACATGACTACCAAAATGTCACCATTTCGACTAATGTATGGCTTTGAAGCAACATTTCCAGACCAAGTCCCAGAGAATTACACGGTAAGTGTATTGAATTACCAGAACTGTTCTTTTAAATATGTTACTCTTTGAGTCTGACTCTTACAAATACAACCCCATCCCCATTATTTTGCAAAGCTACCAAATGTCAGTGAACTTGGTGAAGAAGACTACAAAGAGTACAGTCGAGATTTGAAATCCAGAAAGGATGCTGATGCTGCAGTGGCTTTGAAAAATATTTTAGAAGCACAAGAAAAACAACAAAGACAATATAGTAAAAGACTGATTTCTAAATATGGCAAAACAAGATTTGAAGTTGGACAGAGTGTTCTGTTGCTGAATACAAGAAAGAGAACAAGAAAGGGAAGGCCACTGCAACCTACCTATCATGGACCATACAAAGTTACCAGTGTAGTGGGTAAAAGAGTTAAATTGAAAACCATGTCTGGGAAAGTTTTAGGATCAATGTACAGTATCTGCCACTTAAAACCATTTAAAGGACCTGCACCAATAGTCGCAGAGAACACATCAGAGGAAAACATTGAAATGCAAATTGCTGTTGAGGACATTGAAAAAAAGAGCCCCCCAGAACACATGGGTGAAATGAGTGGTGATGAATGTCACAGCATAGCGAGAAGTGTTGAGGTCATTAAGATGAAAGAAGAGGATTGTGTAGTGCAAGCTCTTGCAATTCACGAAGACAGTGACTTAGAGGACACAGTTATGGAGCTTGGGGAAGACAAAGAATGGTTTCAGAAAGGTAAGACCCACAAGCAGTAGTTTTTAAACTATTTTTTAAGATGCTTGTTTTGAACCAGTTTTCAGTTAAGAATAGCAGCATTCACTATTGTGAGATGGAAACAAAGGCAACTATAAACATGCATGAAGTATGTGTAACCTTTTTGTTCTAGTACGATTATTACAGGCCCACCATCACAGAAGCAGACTGGAGGCCAAAGTGGGAAATATAAGTTTATTTGGCAGTTCATTTCATGGCCTGAAGCCGGGAGGATGGCTGGATGATGAGGT
>ML675614.1:42527779-42542413 GCA_007922155.1 Mesoclemmys tuberculata
TGACAAAATAATTAGGCAACTTTAGTGTGTTTGTTCCATATGCTGTGATTAAAATGCAAGACCCATAATAGCCTGCTAAATCCATTGATAGACACCTGCTGCCTAATCCTGCACTGCTCAATCAGGCAACACCCCTTGGAGATTAAGAATCCAAATGCCTGGAAATCAAATCCTGCCCTCTTTGCACTTGTGGGACTGTCACTGAAATCAGTGGCAGCTTTGCATAATTACTAATGTCAGGAGATGGCCTTCAAAGCAAGATTTACAAAGAATGTGAAACTTATAAAGTTGGTAAAATCTTGATGCAGTTAAATTCATAATAGGACATATAGTCCACTCATGCTAAACTTGTGAAGTAGCACCCATTTACACCAAGACTGAGTTTGCCCCATGTAATCTTATAAACATGTATGGGTATAAAAACTGCATACTGGTCTGATTTCTCTAAGGTCTGTGCTGGAAAACTTCAGTCCACACAGCAAACTGGTGGTTTTTTTCTGAATCATTTGCTTTCTTTTTGGCCCATTGGGAGTTTAGAGGAAACTTCTTAATCTGACCCCTTTCTTCTTCTGTTTTTTCTCCTTAGCTGCTGCTGTTTTCTTGTGGAGAAGTTTCTTCTTGGCTCTGGTTAGCTGGGAACCTTTTCCATCTGGCAAAGATGTCACAAGTGATGCTTTGGAAAAATTTGGAGCCTTTCTCTTCTCTGATGGATGTAGTATAGTCTTGGATCCTTTGGCTTTGGTTTTCCATGTCACCTCCTCAATCTGCATCTTTTTGCCAGACACAGTTGGCTTCACTGCTGAGAGCTTGGTTTTGGTGGCACTTTTTCGGGAAGTAGGCTTCTTGGCTTTTTTGGAAGAAGTTGTTGGGGTGGCCCCTTTGGGGATGGAGGATGTCTTGGGAGGCTTCGTTGTTGGGGGTTCATTAATCAGTTCAAGAACAGTCTCTGTGAAAAATAATTAAAATGCTTCAACATTCCTGGTTTAATCCAAAACCCTAATTCAGACATAGCCCTGAAAAAGAGCCTTGGCAGATTGACAAGCAGGCATGCAGACAAGAAGCATATTTGCCTTTCAAAAGAGAGAAAAATTGTGATGCTTGGACACTGCCTCACTTTTCTCATTTTGAATCTTTTTCCTCCATTAAATATGAACCCCGACTTCTTCTTACAGGGTTGTTGTTTTCTCTTAGAATAAAAAAAAATGATTAAGCATTTGTTTAGAAAAAGACCAAAATTCATAAAGAGTATGATGGAATTTGCAAGCAGAATTTTAATAAAAGAGTAGATAAAATTTCTCTTTGGCACATTCAGATTTTTGACTGGTCATTATTATCAGCATTATTCATTATTTATATTACAGTAGCATCTACAAGCCCCACTGGGCCCCTCACGGTGCTGGGTACTGTACGACCTAGATAGCAGGAGGCAATCCATGACTCAAAGATATTCCAGTAGTACAAGGAGCCTACCAGCAATCAAATGTTATCCCACCAGAAGTCCTGCCTCATTTGGTCACCTGTTTCCAGAAATTCCGCACCATTCAGTCACCTGACTTCTGGGCCCCGCCCCCAGAAGGTCCCACCCCCCTGACCTTTTGGCCTCGCCCCTGACCCTTAAGTCCTGCTCCTGTCACCGGAAGTCCCATCCCATCTGGTCACCTGACCTCCATTCCCACCCCTGGGCTATGTCTTCCAGATCAAGATGGCCACCAGACCGGAAGCCGGTGGTGTGATCCCCCCGAGAGCACCACCCACCCACTCTCCACCAATAGGAGAGGGTTTCGCCCTGAGAGCAGGATTGGACCCTGGTGGAGCACCTGACCAGAAGCGGGTAGTGTGACCCCTCCACCAATCAGAGCAGGCAGAGGCCATCCCAGAAGGGAAAGGTGCACCAATTGGGAATGGGGCTCGATGGTTGGTCAGGTGGTACCACCGCCCCTGAAAGTTTTGTGGTCTATAAAGCGTCTCGTTTTTGAGACCATGTGGTTCACAGCTCATGGAAAAACACCGAGAGGAGAACATGGATGCCTTCACCACCCCCATGAGGCCTTCGGAATGTGTTTTGGCTCCTGGAGTCTTGGACCCCAGGCATAGAAAGTGCTACATTAGTGACAGTTCCGAGGAGGACAGCCCTTTGGCTCAGCCTTTGTTCAACACGCCGGAATCCAAAACCGAAACGCCCGACGTGCCTGACAGCCTTACATTGTCCATCCCCACAGAGATGCCAGCAGGACAGGCCGAAGGAAGAAATGAGTTGCAGGTAAAGGAACGAGCATGTTTGGGGTGTGTGTGGTGGGGTAGTAACCAATCTGGGTCGTGTAGATCTAAAAACAGAAACAAAAGCCAAGCCATAGAGACTTACAGCTACTTTTTGAAAATTTTTCAACAAGTGACCACAAACAATGTTGCATCAGACAGCATAGATGAATCAGGCCCGTCTTGTTTCTGATCAATGCCAATACAAATCAATGAAGAGGATGACCCCGAGCATGAGCCTATATGGAGTTTAAGAGGAGTCTTGGCATGGAACGAGCTGAGCCGGTGCCACATCGTGAGCGTAAAAAAGTAATGCAGTCTATTGTAGATGTTGCTGTTTATGCTGTCCTTAATCACTGTTTTAGGGAAAAGCTTTTTGAAGATTGTGAGGGTTATGTTATAGACACACCAGGCCAACCGCACCATGACTGTGTGACTTGAATTTCAGAGGATATAAACTGCAAGCTTTGGGACCTGTGTGCTGAACTATGTTTTGTAAGCTTGTTGAACTCTGTTATTGCCATAAGTTATGTTATGCAATGTCTTTACTTAACTTAAGAACATTTAGCACGAGGGTTGACCTTGGTAAAGGCTGTGCAATTTGCTCAAGACCCATGAGGTGTTTTAAAGAAAATGACCAAAGTGGAGGATGCCTGTTTAGAGTGTTATGTGGATCGTCTGATCCACACAAGAAATTACAAAACCCTACTTAGGAAGCAGACTATTTGTAAGAAATCCAAAAGGATTAAGTTAGAGAATGGCGAGGGGCCCTATACACGGTATTAAACTTGTTAGCTGTAAATAAAAGTATTGAAAAGGGGCTTTGTGACTATTTGTGTTTCTATAAGATGGCCTGTGTGGGCCTTATATATATGAGATAAATGTTTCAAGATGGTTGCATGTATTTTAAATAAAAAAAAACATTTTTGTGAGAACCCAGCTATTGTGTCTTTGTGTATTTACAGCAAAAAGTTGAAATGTGTGTGGTAGAAACCTGTGGGGGGACCCCCCCCCACAAAAGTGTTTAAAATAAAAGGAAAAAATCTGTAAAAAACATGTGTCTGAGTACAAAGACTTGACCCATCTCCCTCCCCCCCAAATTCCAAGGACCCAACCTTTGTTTTCACCAGGGGCTAGAGTTATTAGGTAAACATGTCTGCTGGGCCTCACTCACAATAAAGGAGGTGGCTGAATGCTATTGGATAGTTTCAATATTACCTTGGGAGTTTGCAAAACGCGATTGGACAGTTTAAAAATAAAGCCTCAGGAATGGGTGGGTCATTTTTATCAGAGCAACTCAAAGTCATGACAAGTTTAAAATACTTTATTAACAACAACCAAAATAAAAAAATCAAAGCCTGCACCATACCTTTCACATTTTTAAAAAAGCATTTGTTATAATAACAAACACTGTTATTTGTAGAGTACTTACAATGGTTGTAGTACATTCCTTTTATTTAAAAAAAAATTGTTGTAAGAACAATTAAACATTTTAAAAGCTGTGGGTGTTTACTATGGCTGTGGAACAACCATTTTTATTTAAAAACTTTTAAGCATTTAAAACAAAAACAAACAAAAACCTAAGCCATTTATTGATATTTGCAAGATCCTGCAGTCAGAGAGGGGAACAAAGTAACATTAAGGACTGTTATGTATGGCCATTATTGTTTAATACTATAAGAAGGCCCTACAGTTTTATTTAAACAGAAAAATGTTTTTTTTTTTTAACTTAAAACTTTAAAAAAGTTCCCAGTTGTACAGATCTTAAAAATCAGGTTTGCAGGTTACAAAAGGGAACATTTGGGGTGGGGTATCCATTAATTCAGATCCATTAATTCAAAGCACCTTGCTAACTGCACTCAGAATGGGATAAAAACCTCAGCTTTTTTGGAGACTGTTTTTTTTCCTAACAGACACCATTTGAACTGCTGCAGGACTAGGTATGTTGCTTATTCTTAGCTTTGAAAACTGTGTATGTTGTAGGAGAGTAAAGAGTTAAAAGCTGGACAAGTAGCAGGCCTAAATTACAGGAAACATTGTTTTTGTGAATCTTAGTTAGAGTTTGTTATCTTGTTTTTTCTTCTTCCTTCCCGGCAACCTGTGAAGGGGATAAGTTTATCTGCATCCCTGTGCAAGGTCTTTTGGTGAGAAGGAAGTCTTATCTATCTTTTTCCCCAGGCAGGCCTTTATTTTAAAGAATGTTAGTGGAAAATTTATAGATTTTAGGGGGGGAAGTGCCTGACCTCTGTATGATATCCTGTAAACAACAAATAGGGGGTGAGTATAATTGTCTGCATTATGTAGTTGTTAATATTCATTTTATAGGTGTTGATGTAACCAAATAAGGGTTTATGGAGAGTTGCTAGAAATGTATTCATTTACATACTGTTATGGATAAAAGACTTGTAAAGTAACCCCTCATTGCCCACTCAGGCGTGGAGGTGGAAAGGATGCTGTCTTTCCAATTGCCACCAGGGCAACCTGTTTGATTATTTTAACATATATTATATAATGTTACTTTTTTGTGCATGCTGGTCTTACTAAGGATGATAGGTGTCTTTATTGCAGTGTGATTTATTGATTATGGAAACCGACCCTTCAAGTAGCCTTTCACTAAGGCAAGGTAAAGCCCCTATTTTAACTATATAGTTGGGGGTTTAATTTTTTTAAAACCTGTGGTGTTAAATAGGTTGCAGGGTAAAGGGTTTGAAGCATTTGTGGTATAATAATTCAAATTATGCTTGTTCTTTTTTAAAAGGTGCAGATACACATGTGCCACCTTGTTTTTATCCTGTGGTGGGAGGTAAATATTTGCAATTGGTTTTTGAATTTGTTTTATTTTTAAAGTTTGAGTTACTGTTGTGGCTAGAGATAAGTATGTATTTAAATTTTGTGCAAAAGGTGGTGTTAAACAATGGGTTTTGGGGTTTTTTTAAATACTTTGGGGGGTTTTAAAACTGTCTGGAGGATTTTACTCTGAGCACATGGTAATATGTTTTTAAAAAGTTGGTGAGGCTGGGGTTTATTTTATATGTTTAAATTGACTGTGGAGATTTGTTTATTTTATTTTGTGCAAAAGGTTGTGTGTTTTTAATGTTGTTTGTGAGGCAAGCTTTGAGCTAAGTTAAACAGTGGTTTTTTTTAAGTATTTTGAGGGCTTGTTTTTTAAAGTTTGAGCACATGATGCTATATTTTAAAAGTTGAGGGAGGGTCTGGGGGTAGAGATAGTTATGGTTGGGGGATTTTATTGCACATTTTGGTTTTGGGCCCTAGTGGCAAACTAGGATACACTAGGGGTAAAATATGTGTTTGCTGTACAGACTGAAATAGATATTAAAAATAGTATGGAAAGATTAAACCCAATGAGTATTTTATTTTAAAAGCTGATAAAACCATTTTATTATAATGTTTTTGCTTTACAGTATGGTCAAAACATGAAAGAACTTTAAACCTGGGGGTAAACAAGCTCAAAAGAAAAAGGAAAGAGGAACATTCACCACTATCAGCGACTGACAGAGAGATGAAGTCCAGTAAACATATTTGTTTATGTGCTTTTTATTTTAAACAAATATGTAGCCGGTGTGGTTGTTACATTTTTCTAAAAATTTTACATTTGACGCTAAACTGAGGCAAGCCCCGACAAGCATTGACCTTGCACCGCCACCTGAGGTTACCTTTGTACTTTATAAATGATTATTTTAATGGGGCCCTGTGGCTAAAACCACCAGGCTCAGTAATTGCTGATGCTATCTTGACCCTGATCTAATACTGGTAATTTGTTAGTTGTAGAGCAGCTAAAATTCCCCACTTCCCTATTTTTAGCACTAAATTCAGCACTTTCACAAGAACCCATACTAACCCTAGTTCAGTGATTTTTCGGAAAGCCCCCTCACTAACTTCCCCCTAGTAACAACAATTCAGCAATTTTCTAATTTGCCAATAGACTAACGGAAAACAAGTTAAGGCCCACTCCCACAAGGAAGTGTGAATGCTGTTAAGTAATAATGAGCCAATCATGTTATGATAAATGTAGCAATGTTATGAATATTCATGTAATCTTAAAAGGTATATAAGGCAACGCCCCAGTATAATCGGGGCTCAGCCTTTGGAAATGATTCTGCTGAGCCGGCCGCCGGCAATCAATAAACTGCTGCTTCCTCATTTCGGTGTCCGTCTCACTGCGTGTTCCAGAGATCTTGCAACAAAACGGAACATCTGTTTTCCTAATCAGGCACGGACTGCTTTCCTGACGCTGCTGTAGTTGGCGTTCCAAGGACACCTCCAAAGAACTAGAAATCTTCAAGGCCATTAATGATGACGCTAGCTCCAAACAGCAATGGAGCACAGATGAAGCAACAGGAAAGTCCCGAGCTCAGATGTGTCAAGCGCAAAGACTCTGGTAAAAAGCACCAGCACACCTCCAGTTTTTCAGCGGTTGACACCACACCAACCCCTGAAAGCTGTGAGCGAAAACACACGCATTCACAAACCCGGAGCACTCGCTCTAGGGGTTGTGAATCAAACACGAAGGTCTGAAAGCTCCTACGATGCTGGGGTATTTGAGAATTATTACAAACCAGACCCCCCGCCTCAATGCTTCTGATGCAGCTCTTCGTTATTCTAAAAAGATGTGGGAAAAATATAATGCTTCATTCAGAGAGCGGTTGGGCGAACATGACACTTCGTTCAGAGAGCAAATGGGCAAATATCACACTTCGTTCAGAGAGCTGATGGGTGCTGTATTCTCCAGAAACTGTGTAAAAAAAATGCAAAAGCTCTTAATAAATATGCTGAAAAATACTTCAGTTTTCCAGAGGGGGGTTCTGAAGATGCACAGCTAGTCATGAAAAGGGGCACCTGACCATTAAAGTGTAATCAAAAAGGGGGATGCCATTTGAGGGATAGATGGATGGCTGCCAAAAGTTATGGGCCAGGGTCATTGTAAACATTTTTATAAAGGCTAAAGAGCTGATGAGGAGAAAAAAACAAAAAGAGATGCCCCCTAGTGGAGATTCTCAAACTGGAACATCTGAGAATGGGGAGGTGGAAACCAACTTGCAGGGTGGCGGTGACTGATTCAGAAAGCTTTCTAGGCGGGTCCCCATCTGCGCCTGTGACCCCTTGGAGTCTGACATAGAAGACAGTCCTGTAGAGGAACCCCCAAATGACCCCAGCCCTGATGTGTATATGGAGTGGGTGAGAAGCTGGCAAAGGGAGTTACCTAGATTTAGGGGTTTGGTGTATTGTGAGGAATTTTGTTTTGTTAATCTTGAGCGAATCAGTTCAGATGAGCAGGTCATTGAAGCCGTGCATAGGGGGATACAGACGGTTCTCGATGATGTTACCGTCAGGCTAGACCTGGACGATTACGTTCAGTTACGTTTAGAGGGTCGTAATTTAAACAATCTTTTGTTTTCAGTCAGAAGAAATAGGGACGACCTGTCTGCTGAGGATTTTTTAAATCAGGCCTCTAAACTGTTGCAGAGTAACAGAGAGGTGCATGTTGATGGGACGTTATGCCTCGTTGTGATGGTTGTGAAAAACATGGGTGGGAGCGGCCGTAGGGTTTTAAATTCTATCCTCAACAGTCAAATCATCCATAAAAAGAGACAGTGTTTAGCTGACCTGGCGTACACCAGTACCAGTCTGTGTTTTGTGGTCGGGCTCTTGGCCATCATTTCTGACCACAAACCTACAGATGCAGAATTGTTAGACGGGGCGAGAAAGTTGAATGAAAAACTGGGTTGGTCAGACCAAAAAAAGGTTATGCTCAGTGACGTGGCGGTACTTGAACAGCATTTGCATGTCAACATACAGGTGGTGCTTTACACGACAAAAGGGAGGTGGGTTTTTTTTTTTTTAAATGAGGGGTCTGGTGTACCCCAAGACATTTTTTATCCTGCTGCACAATGAGCATTACTCTGGAGTTTTGGATGTAAAAAGGTTGTTTGGGGCAAAAAATTATTGTAAGCTTTGCCTCACAGTGTTCAGTCATGAACACTCTTGCAGATACCTTTGCTGCCTCTGCTTGAGCGTGACCTGCTCAGACAATCTGGGCATGCCGCTGAGATGTCCTAGCTGCAGACTGTGTTGTCAGTCCCAGGAGTGTTTTGATGGTCTTGCAGAAGTGGCATCCAAAAACCACATTGAATGACAGTCTAAAACTTTGTGCCATAAGTGTCCATCTTACGTGGACAAAGAGCATAAGTGCGAAAGGCAGCGCTGTAAGCAGTGTAACGGTTTCACCACTGGTGGTGTAGATGACCACGTGTGGTTTATGGACAGCATTAGAAAGCCTGAAAAGTCAGAAAAGTGTATTTTTTACAATTTTGAGTGCATACAGGAGACAGGGTTGCATGTGCCCAATTAAATTTTTCCTATGTCCCTAAGTCGGAAAAATCTTGGGAATTTAAGGGCGGCGAGTGCCTTTCTAATTTCGTTCAAACCTTTATTAGCAAAAAATTTTGGCGTTAAACATTTATAGTGCACAATTCCAAAGGTTACAATGCTTACTTGGTCATCAGGGAGTTACTGAAGGAAAAGATGGGCGTAGAGTTGATAACTCAGGGCAGTAAACTGTTGTGCGTGGAAGTTAAGACTCTAGGTGTCCATTTTATAGATTTTTTAAACTTTCTGACAATGAAGATTAACAGGCTCCCACAGGCTATGGGTTTTGAAGGCTGCAAAGGGTACTTCCCGCATTTTTTTAACAATTTAGAAAACCAAAATTATGTGGGACCTGTGCCCAGGGTGGAACACTATGGCATCGACAGCATGATGCCCCGGGAGAAAGCAGACTTTCTCGACTGGTACCGGGAGCACCAAAACAATACGTTTGACTTGCAGAAAGAGCTTGCGTATTACTGCCAGCAAGATGTCAACATTTTGACACAGGCCTGTATGCTGTACAGAGAAGAGATCATGAAAATGACAGCCAAGTCAGATGTGGTAGAGAGGGGCTCTGGCACATTTGTGGAGGTGAAATTGTGTGTAGATCCTTTCCAGTACATAACTCTGGCATCCGTTTGCATGGCCATGTACAGATTTATGTTTTTAGAGTCTAACACAATAGCCCTTCTCCTGCCTGGCAGCTATCACTGGCACAAAAAGAGATATTGGACCCCATCTCTTCAGTGGCTGTTGTATACCACACACAAAGAAAATATAGAAATATGTCACACGTTACAGGGCAGGGCGTTACATGTAGGCCCCTACTTTCTAGATGGTTACACCATTGTTGACGGGACATACGGCCTTTGAGTTTAACGGGTGTTTTTTTTTTCATGGCTGCGTCACCTGTTACCATGAAATAGCCCTGAACCCCATGACAAGGACGACTTTCGGGTTTCTGTATTACAAAACACAGCTCAAGATGACTATCTGTAAAGACTAGGATATGTAGTCAGGACTCTTTGGGAACACGAATGGGAGGTGATGATAAAAACGGATAGGGATCTTTCGGATTTCTTAAATGAAGCGCAGTTGCCTCAGCATTCCCAAGGAATGCTCTTTTTGGGGGTAAGACTAACGCTATCCGTCTGTATTACACACCTAATCCCAGTGAAAAAATCCACTATTACGCTTTTACCAGCCTGTACCCTTTCATAAATAAAACCAAAGAATACCCTGTCAGACACCCCGATATCGTTGGTGACAAATTTGGATGTCTCACAAATTTTCGGAATCGCGAAAGTTAGTGTATCCCCCACGAGGGCTCTTTTTTCTGTTGTTGCCCGTCAGAGTGGGTAGCAAGCCCATGTTCCCACTAAGTCGAACCTGTGCAGAAACCAAACAGCGGGAGACGTGCACACACACTGACGAGGAACAGGCCCTCCTGGGGACTTGGTGCATGGTGGAACTGAATGCAACCATAGTGAAGGGGTACGCAGTGGCAAAAATCGATGAAATCTGGCATTTTGAAAAAAATCTGAAACTCTTCAGAGTACATAAAATTACACCTGTTTCAGAAACAAGAGGCTTTGGGGTATCCCAGATGGTCCACGGACAAAGAAAAGCACAATAAGTATTGTAACAGGGTAAGGAGGGGGAAGGTAGATGTACTCCGCCCCGTGGGTCCTGCGCTCTTCCGGCCCAGCCGGTGGTGCATCTGGGGGAAGGTGAGCCAGAGGAGTGGGGAGGAGATGGGGCCTGCTCTGCCCCTGAGTCCTGCTACCTTCCCTTTGGGTCAGTCCGTGGTCCGCTCCCTGCTTCCCCAGCTGGGTCCTCTGCCTCCAGTGTTGTGGCAGCAACCGTAGGAACTCCAAGCTTCTGCAGATTGCAGGCTGCAAACTGCAGACTGCCAACTCCAAACTGCCAACTCCAATCTGCAGGTTTTCGAACTGCAAACTCCAATCAGTAAACTGTAAACTCCAACCTCTACTCTCCAAACTCCACACCTCCTCACTCCACAATTGCCTGCCTGAACTGAAGGCTTTTAAGTGTTTGGGGCGGGGCTCCTTGATTGGCCCCAGGTGTCCTAATGGCCTAAACAGCCCCAGGTGGCCTAATTAGTTAAGCAGCCCCAGGTGGCCTAATTGCCTAATCAGCCCCTGGCTGAGTTCCCAGGGAATAGGGCTTTGTTGAGCCTGGGGCTCAGATACCTGCTTTCCTAGCCCCCTTGCTTAGCCCCCCCTGGTCTGGCCCTAGCCCCCCTTCTTTTCCTTTAGCAGCTGCTTTTCTTTTTTGGGGGACCCTGCTGCTTGCTGCCCCTGCTTCAGGGCTTTGCTGGGGAGCCTCCCTCCCAGCTGGGAGGGAGGGGGTGAGTGTGTGTGGCCTTCCATCCTTCCCACCACCACCCCTCCCCAGCTACTTTCTCCACCCTCCCCCTTGCAGCTGCTTTTAGGGGCAGCACCAGCTGGGCCCCTTTCCCTTTTACTTTGGCTGGCTGCCTCTTCCCTTCCTGCTGCCGTGAGCCCCCTTCCCCTGTTGCTCTTGTCCCTTGCTCTGCCCCCCGTGTTTGGGGGCACCCCGCCCCATCTTTTCCCCTGCCCCTCACCTGCTGCTGCCCCCCCTGCCCTGGCCCCCACATTTGGGGGACCCTGACCCTCCCCTTTTCCTCCCCCACTGCTGTAGCCCCCACGTGCTCCGGCAGCACCAATGGCCCCCCCTTAATTGACTCCCCCTAGTTTTGTTGACCCCCCTTCACACACTGCACCCCACCCCGAGTTCATTTCACCCCAGCCCCCCCCCAGTGCAGCTGGAGGAGCCAACGACCTTCCACCTGGGCTGGTGAGTGTATTACCCCTGCGCCCCTGCCTGGCTTGGCCCCCCCTTTTCTTTTTTCCCCTCTGCTGGTGCCCTCCTCCCCTGCTTCCAGCCTAGAGGGGAGGAGCGGTCACTCCCCTTGCCCCTCCTTCCCTTTCTTACCCCCTCCCGTCCCCGCCCGTTTGCACGCCCCGCCCCCCGGGCGGGCCCCCCCGGTTCTTTACCTCGTCCCCCCCAAGGAACCGTTCCCACCCCTTCCCAAGATGGCGGGTGTGCCTGGGGCCGGGCCCCCCCTATAGACACTCCTGCCCCTCCCTCCCACCCTGAAGCCCCATCCCTGCCCTTAACAACCAGTCCTGCTGCCCCCGCTGAGCCGCCGGGAGTTACTCCCCAGGAGCAGGCGGAGGACAGCCCTGGTGGGGACGCCAGGGACTCTGCTGCCACCACGGCTCCTGCCCCCCCTAATCTGGGGGGCGCTCCCTCGGTCGGGAGGAAAAATCAGGGGGGCAAAAAGAAGGGCAAAGGCCCCGCCAAAAAGTCAACATCTCCTGTGGCTGGGGCCTCTCCTCCTCTCCCTCTACCCTCTCCCGCTATCCCTTCCACCAGCTCTGGGGGTGGCGGCACCCCCAGAGTGTACGCCCAGGTGGCCGCGGGCCCCCCGCCTGCCGCTGCTGAGACACCTGCCCAGACCACCGCCTCCAGCACCATCCCAGGTGTCCGGGGTCCCTTCCCCACCCTTACCAGGAGGCATGGGGTCCGGTGCCTCCTGGTGGCTGCCTCGCCCCACGTGGAAACGTACGTGCGGGCGATGGCGCGGGTGGTGGAGCCCACGGCCGTGGTGGCGGCGTCCCGTATGTATGGCAAGATGGTCTTCTTCCTTCCCTCGGAGGCCGCTGCCCAGGAGGCGGTGGAGGCGGTGGAGACGGGCCTGGCGGTGGGGGGTGTCCATGTTCCCGTGGAGCCCCTGGAGGACCTGGGAGTACGGGTGGTTCTGTCCTCCGTTCCGCCTTTCCTCCCCAATGCCGCCCTTTTGCCTTTCCTTGCCTCCCTGGGGAAGCCCCTCTCCACCATCAGCCCGCTTCCCCTCGGCTGCAAGGACCCCGCCCTCCGCCACGTCCTCTCGTTCCGCCGGAAGGTACAGCTCCAGCTGCTGCCGGCGGTGGCGCGTGGCGGAGAGGCGCTCGAGGGGTCGTTCCTGGTGCCCCATCAAGGGGCCCAGTACCAGGTCCATTACACCTCGGGGGAGGCCCGGTGCTACCTCTGCCGGGCGGCGGGGCATGTTCGGAGGGACTGCCCCCTGGCCCGGCAAGGAGGGAGGCCTGGGACCCCCGGGACACCAGGAGGGCGCCAGCCAGACCATCGGCGGCGCCACCAGCAGCCGACTGGTCCCTGTGGCCGCCCCCCCTCTGCCGGCAGTTGTCACCTGCGCTCGGGCACTGGGGGCGCCCCCCCCCCGGGCGAGCTGACGGGCCCCACTGATGCCCGGAGCAGTCCAGCGGGGCCTGTGGAGGGGTGGGAGCCAGGGCCGGCAGTGTCAGGCACCGGAGGGGGCATGCCCCGGGGGGAGGCCTCTCCTTCCCTTGTTACCCCACCTCCGCTTCCCCACACCCTGACTCCTATCCTCTTGCCCCCTGCCTCTGCCCCCGCTGCCCGACCCTCCACCTCGGAGGGCTGGGTGCTCGTACTATTTTATTTAAACAAAAGCATGTAATAAGCATTACATAATTAAACCACATTAATCTACATAAAAATGGCAAATAACACATTAAAAAAACTAAAGCAACTCAATATTACAATTAAAGGGCTTCAATCCTTATATCTACATACACCAACCCCACATACACATACGCATTCCAACTTCACTTCCTTAAAACATTCCTTATTAAATCCTACATACATCAACCCCTCGTACATAAGCCACATTCCCAAAACTTTGCTTCCTTAAACATTCCAAAAATCCTTCAAGTGCAGACACCAGCACCACCACAACCACAATCTCTCTTCGCATACCCACCCCAGAGGAAAAAACCTCAGTACTATTTTATTTAAACAAAAGCATGTAATAAACATTACATAATTAACCCCATTAATCTACATAAAATAGCAAATAACACATTACAACTAAAACAACTCAATATTCTTCTATACACTGCAATAAAATAGGCCTATTTAATAAAAGCAATATACCCAAAATAACCCAAACACAAAGAAGAGGAAAGGGGCTGGCCGGAGGCGGGGACCTAGCACAGGAAAACTTCTTCGGCTCACAGGCCTTCCATTTACCCGAATTACCTAGTGTACTAGCACAGGAAAACTTCCTCGGCGCACAGGCCTTCCATTTACCCGAATTACCTAGTGTACATGTCTCAATCTCACAGTGCCCCAATCCTTAACTATTCCCCCTACTATCTGAGGGCTTTCTTTAATCACTCAAAAATCAATGCCAATCTCAGTGGGGTCCACCCACCGCTCGAGACTCCCCTTATGGGGGTCACAATTTCAAACAAAGAAAGCCAAATGGGGATATCGAGCAAAGAGCTTCGGACAGGGCCCACTGCTCCCGGAAGGTGTCTAGGGAGCCGGCGGATTCCGCCCAGAGGAACTCCACCCGAATACGTGAACGAATAGAGGAACAAAAATAGGCCCTACAGTCGCAGTGCCCTCCCTCGGCCAACTTTCTCTCCCTGGTGTTATAGATGGCCGCCTTGGCTAGGGCTAGGAGGAGGTTGACGAGGAGGTCTCGCGACCTCGTGGGCCTCCGAATGGGGTGCGCATAAATAAACAGGTGGGGAGAAAAATGCAGCCAGAACCTCAACAGAGGTTCTGGAGGAGCCGGAAAAGGGACTGCAGCCTGGCGCACTCTAAATAGGCGTGTGCTAGGGTCTCCCTCACGCCACAAAAAGGGCAGGTGTCGGGGCGATGGGTAAACCGTGCCAGGTATACGCCTGTGCTCATGGCTCCGTGAAGTAGCCGCCAACCAATGTCCCCGACGGGCCGCGGGGTCAGGGTAGAGTAAAGGCTGGCCCACCGGGGGTCTTCGCCCTCCACAGATGTCATTAGGTTCCGCCATTTAGTATCTGGGCGGGACGCGAGGGCGGAGAAGTGAAGGGTGTGGAGTATGAGAGTGTATAGGTACTATTGTTTATTTATGCAGAAACATGTAATTGACATTAC
>ML675614.1:42557413-42582635 GCA_007922155.1 Mesoclemmys tuberculata
GGGACCTCCTCGTCAACCTCCTCCTAGCCCTGGCCAAACTAACCATCTACAAGACCAGGGAGAGGAGGTTGGCAGGGGGGGCTCCCTGCGACTGTGGGGCCTATTTCCGTTCCCTTGTGAATTCACGTCTCCGGGCAGAGTTCCTCTGAGCTGCGTCCGCTGGCTCCTTGGACAGCTTCGAGGAGCAGTGGGCGCAGTCTGGGGTTCTCTGCTCGGTGTCCCCTTCTGGCTCTTTTTTTCTTAACCTGTGACCCCCACGCCCTTTCCTGTTTTTTCATCTGTTGTCCCCCGTAATTAGTTGGATCTGGATCTAGTGGCTCCGCCCCTAGGCTGGGGGGGGGAGCCTTCAGCGGTGGGTGGGCTTGCGCCCACCCACCTACCCCAGATTCCAAATAGGAGCACCCTTGCATAGCCGTCTGGCCTGACCCTGTCACAGTATGTTAATGATTTTTATCTTAAAGAAGGTGTGCATTTATGCCCACACAAAGTTTCTGTGAACCCCGCTAACCATCAAATCATTAAACTGTTTTAAATTCTCTGTGGGGTAAATTCAGCCAAAGAACAAACCTGCCCAAGGCCAGCATCATGAGAGACCCTGATGAACTATTTGGGTACCTGTTTTCCCCCAATTACAAAGTTTCATCTTGCGGGTTTATTGATGATGAAACAGCATGCATGTCTTGGAAGCACGTGAAAGACCTCTACACAGTCTCCAGAAATACTACCATCTTCACTGCCTGTTTCACCACCACTTATGCCCCTTTGGAACTGTACAACCTGCTAGACAGGTTGCAAAAGCGGTGTCTGTACCATGACACAGACTCAGTGATATCTGTACACAGGGAGGGTGATTGGAATCCTCCTCTGGGGGATTATTTAGGGGACCTCACAAGTGAAATGCCTCCATAGCAGCACATCACCGAGTTTGTGTCAGCCGGTCCAAAAACGTACGGGTACAAGCTGTCAGGTGGAAAAGCCTGTATGAAAGTGAAAGGCTTTACCCTGAACGTAGCAAACTGTGAAAAGATCAACTTTGACAGTTTGAAAGATCTGGTCCTGCATTATAGCACCGACCCGGGGAAAAGCACCTCCAAAAAAAAAAGAGCAACCCTCTATCGTGAGGAACAAAAACAATGGCAAATAGAGACAAAGACCCTTAAGAAAATGCAAAAAGTTGTTGACAACAAGAGGGTCCTCAAAGAAGGGTTTAAAACGCTGCCCTACGGCTTTTGGAAAAAATGGACATGTGGTGGAAACACCCTTTTTCTGTAATTCTCACGGGGCCCAGCAACTACGGGAAAAGTTACTTTATAAAAAACATGTTAGATAACGCTGAGCGAATGTTGTCTGTCGTGCCTGAAAACATCGTGTGATGTTACAGCTGTTGGCAGCCTCTGTATAAAGAACTGCTCAGCAAATATCCCTTTATCAATTTTGTAGAGGGAATGCCTGATGCTTTTGACAATGACTGTTTGTTTCCAACCAGTAAAGTAAATATGGTTATCGTAGACAATCTGATGAACTCTGCTTGTGAAAACGATGAAATTGAAAAAGCCTTTACCTAGTATGTGCATTCCAGGAACCTGAGTATTATGTATATAGTTCAGAATGTGATTTGTCAGGAAAAAAAAGTCGCACAATTAGCCTAAACGCTAAGTACATGGTTCTGTTTGAAAACCCCAGGAATAAATTACAAATCACCATGCTCACCTGGCAAATGTACCCCGGCAAGACGCAATTCTTTCTAGAACCTTTTGAGGATGCTACCAAAAAACCTTACGGCTACCTGGTGGCGGATTTAAACGCTTCCACGTACAAGGCCACAAAATTAATATTGTACTATTTAACATGAAAGAGGTTTTTAGCGTAACTTCCACTGAAGGTGTCATTACCCACAAAACCCAGAAAAAGCATAGGTTTTCCTGGTTACTGACCCTGTTGCATGCGGCGATGCTAAACGGTTTCATTCCCACACAGTCCACCGGGTATTTAGCATTAGTGGTGAGCAGGACCTCAGCATGCCCCAGACGGACACCTGGGCTCACCCGTACTTTCTTCACACAAAGGGATGCTGAGATGATGTGCAGCTTACAGTCTTTGGCCGTATCACCTATCAAGCAGAAGGCATCTTTAACACGCATCATTTTAATTTTCACATCCACACCGTTCCACAAAAGTTTTTCTTGAAAGAACAGGTCACTCTGCAGATGGCCCAACAGCTCTATCGTCCTGCTCTGGGTTGTCAGATTTGGCCTCCTGACAACCCGAGATTCTCACCGTCCAGCGCCGTGTTTTTGTGCTGTCTTTGAAAACCAGACTGGCAGAAAATTGCACAGCGAGGGTGTTGTTGCTGTAATTGAGCACCACTTCTATAAAGGCCCTGTAAGGTTAACAGTTGTTGCCTTGACTTATGAGGCGGTCTCTCAGCGTGACATCCAGCTGGCTGAAAGTAGACGCCACAGGGTAATTCACAAGGCCCACTGCGGCATCCCGGGCAAGGGCAGTTCTGTCTCCCTTTACGATCTTGCAACAAAGGTACAGAAGCGTGTTGTTTAAATCCATATAACCTATGCCATTCCCGGCTATAAAAAGTTGAGGGGGGATGCCTCCATAATGGCCAATAGTGGCGGCACCTTGATGTAGATGCTTTTCTCGATGCTGGTCTGGGTCGGGGCTATTTGGAACAAGTCTAGTTTGGATTTGGTGCATTCGTCAGACCCGCAGTGAACGAAAGCCATGTTGATTAAATTATGTCTTTTTTACCAGGTGGTGAGCGTCTCCTATGTTTTCCCTTGGTCTTTTGCTTATGGCCTGCACCACGCGTCACAGCCTTTTTTTTTAAAAAAAGGGCTTTGGGGGACCCGTACGTTGCTGGTGTGACGTATTCCTCTCTCTCTTTTTAATGTACATCAGCCCCGCCCCCTCCTGCGCCAGCAGTTTCCCCACCTTCTCCAAAACAACTGGGGAGACGTTGGCTATCACGTCTCTAGCTACGTTTTGAGTGGCAGTTTTAACAATCTCTAGCTCCCTCCTCAAAAACAGTACAGCTTTTCTGAAGAGACTACAGAATATTCCGCCCACTCCAGCACCGTACATCACGGGGGACCTGTAATAGCCAGGAAAGGCATAACCAGCCTGGGCTTTGTAATAGTTGCTGTAGATGGTGGGGTCGCTGTAATTTTTTAGGCTCACCATAATGTTTTGTTTTATTTTTTAGAAGCCTCACTCTCTCTGGGAACGCAGGTGCAGTTTGACGATCACCTTGCTGGAGTGAAATGGGATGTGTCTGTTCTGGTTTCAATGGTAATGTCGTTGATGTGGTGTTTACTGACAGGGACGTAATGCAGTTTATCGTAGGTGTTGGTGACAAACTTGTTTTTTGTTCCTCGGACGGGAACGCAGTGTAATAGTGGAACGGAAAAGTCCCCCACAAACTGGTGTTCCATGATGTCCCTGTACAAATACAAAGAGTTAAAACCCCCTGTGATGTCTGCCGAGAAGGGGATTTTATGAACCTGGCTCTTGGGGTATAAACCCAAAATATTAGCCAGCTCTCCATCCGTGGAAAACGTATAAGCTGCATCGGCAGTCTTAAGTCTAACTTTTGTAGGCATGGGGTAATAGTTCATGACCACCTCGGGTGCTCCGGGTTGATGAGCCATGGTGCTGTTCATATGGTCCAGTAACTCGGGCATAGACGAGTAATAACCTCGTCATAGGACGAAATTCCATCTTATCTCCAAAGGTGATTCTGAAAGGTGTGTCTTCATTGATGTTGGTCCAGCTGTGCTGGTACTGTATTTCCACTAACCTGACCTCCTAGGCACCTGGGAGATCCAAGGGTTTAATTAGCTGCATGGTAAAGTTCGAGCTGGTGTTTTGGGGAAAAGCTGGGCAAAGTAACAAAGCCCCCATCGCTCATTTTCTTCCCCCTATCTTTACAGGTATAATTGTTTTCTTCTCAACTCTGTGACATTTAGATGCAGAAGCTTCCTCCCAGCTGTTAAACTTCATTGGCCACCCCAACCATTTCACCAACAGCTGCTTTTTTCTCCCTTTTTCTTTCTCCACTAGAACTTTTTCAATCCTGTAAACCCTGTCCCATATGGGGTTCACTTTTTATAATTCTTCAGGGTAGAAAGATCCAGCAACTGTCTCACCTGCGTAATCTTTTAATCGGTATACAGGTCTCTGTCCCTTCATTAAGGCTTCAGCCACTATGAATATCTCATTGGTAAACGTTTGTTCATAACCTTTTTCAAAAGCTCCTTTGGTTTTAGATAGTCTCATGTGATCATCCTTTCTAAAAAGGGGCAACAACCGATTTTACTTCTAAACAGTCTCTGTATACTGTTTTCCACACCTTCAAAAAATTTTAGGTGTTAACATCAACAGGTCTGGCACGTATGGTTCTGTGAAAGTTCTGGTTGTAACTCTTTATAAACTCGAGAAATGCACTGATGTAGCGAAAGGTGTTGCGGGACGTAAAATATCTCCACATCCTAGATTTTAAAGTTCTGTTAAATTGCTCCACAACCCCCACTTTGACTTCGTTATTAGTAACAAAATGGCAAATGCCGTACCGCTTTAACAAACCTCTTAAAGGTTTGTTTAAAAATTCTTTTCCCCAATTGGTTTGTAATTTCTGAGGCATGCAATCTTCTCTGAAAATAGTTTTAAAAGCCTCGGCCACTTTACCACCTGTCTTGTTTTTGAGGCCTAAAGCCCAGGCATATTTGGATAGAATGTCTATCACTGTTAAGATGTACTTAAAACCACTATTGTGTTTGGCAAACCTTTGCATATCCACTAAATCTGCTTGCCATTGCACATCCACGTCTGAAACAACCATCTTGTTTCTTTTAAAATGTATCCGAGCTGGTTTGTGTGAAGTGTTAGCATCCTGGTCTGAATGCCAGGCTTTCACTGTTCTCCTGCTCAAAGTTTTACTATGCTTTTTGGCTGCTTGAAAAAAAGAGCTCACCCCTGCAAAGCTCCCAATTTCCCTGGGGGTGTAATATATTTGTTTTAAAAGAGCCGCCTGCGTTAACGTGGTTGTCATGCATAACACCTGTTTAGTAACACAAGTATGGAAAAACACGGTCATGCTGACAATTTAAACAATTTTTATTAAATGCTTGGTTTAACATGCCCCTTTTACAGCATCCCACAAGCTGGTTCATTCTTCCATTTTGCTTTTTCCCTCTCAGATTGGTGTTTCACACACGAGCAAAAACAGCTGACGCACGATAGATTTATTCCTGCAGGGCTACTAGTGCATCAGTTCTCAAAGGCCTATAGAAAGACGTCATCAACCTGGCAAGAGATTTTCAGAAAAGAAGCAGCTGTAAGTCTCTGCAGCTTGGCTTTTGTTTTTAGATCTACATGACTGAGCTCAGTTACTAACCCATCATGCTCCCCACCCATGCTCATTCCTTTACCTGCACCGTGTCTTTTCCTTTGGCCTGGGCCCACCAGCGACTCTCATGAGCCCCCTTCCTCCATGGGGGTGGACAACATAAGGTCGTCAGGCTCGTCAGGCACTCAGGGGTTTCAGGTTCCAGCACATCCATCAACATCTGGGCCCAAAGGCTGTCCTCAGAACTGTTGCTTAGGTAGCGCTTTCTCCACAGGCAATTAAAGGCCCCAGGAGCCAAAACAAATTCCAAAGGCTTCACGGGGGTGGTGAAGGCATCCATGTTCTCCTCTCTGCATTTTTCCATGAGCTGTGAACCATGCGGTCTCGAAAACAAGATGCTTTAAAAGCCCAAAAACTTCCAGGGGGGCGGCAATGCCGCCCGACCAACCGTCGAGCCCCATCCCCTATTGGTGCACCTTTTCCTTCTGGGACGGCCTAAGCCCACTTCGATTGGCGGAGGGGTCACACCACCTGCTTCTGGGCATGTGGCCATCAGTGGTCCAATCCCGCTCTCGGGGTGAAAACCTTCTCTCATTGGTGGAGATTGGGCGGGTGGCATTCTTGGTGGGGTCGTATCACCCGCTTCCGGTCTGGTGGCCATCTTGATCCGGAAGTTATAACCCAGAGGCGGGAATGGAGGTCAGGTGACCGGATGGGATGGGACTCCCCGTGACAAGGTCGGGATTTAAGGGTCAAGGGGGCAGGGCCTCCGGGGGGGCAGAAGTCAGGTGACAGGATGGTGCACAACTTCTAGAAACAGGTGACCAGAAGAGGTGGGACTTCCAGTGGGATAACGTTTGATTGATGGTAGGCCCCATGTAGTACTTATTCCAATCCACAGGTGCACAACAGACTAACAGCAGGGAAACTGAAGTATTACCGAATTACAGCTAAGGAAACTGAAGTTCCAAGAGATTAAGGGTTAGATTCACAAGGGGAGTTAGGTGTGAGTCCATGACTTTTAGCCCAGTGGTTAGGGTACTTGCCTGGGAGGTGGAAGACCCCCAGTTCTAGTCCCCTCACCCCTCCATCAGAGATGAAGGGATTCCACAATGGAACAGCTTCAACAGGAGAGACTGAGGGAGACCCACATCAGAGTGTCCCATAGCCCAGTGGTTAGAGCACTCGCCTGGGATGAGTGAGGAGCGTGGTTCATCTCTCAGGTGAGTACCCTAAGCAGTGGGCTACAGATTATAAGGGAAGTGGACCTCCTCGTCTCCCCTTCCCTGGGTGTCTTGTGTGGAGTTAGGTGGCCTGCCTACCAGATTAAGTTAGGTGGAGGATCACCTGTCTTCCCTTGGCTCACGAATCGCTCTGGGGCTGAGGTGGGAGATGGGCATTTGGATGCCTAGAGGGAGGCAGCAGTGCACACACTCAAAAGCAGAAACTTAGGCACCTAGGGAACTTTTACAGCAAAAACTTAGCCGCCAAGTGAATTTAGGCACCTACAGGGCTAGGTGGCAGCCAAGCAGGGATCTTGTGAAGCACAGCAGTGCCAAAAAACTGGACATAGATATTTGAGTCTGGGGGTAGGCATCCAAATACCTTTGTGAATCTAGCCTACAGTGACTTTCCCGTGGTCACAGAAGGAGTCTGTGGCAGAGCCTGAAATTGGACCCAATCCAGTGCCTAACCACACCACCATCCATCCTCTTGTGTTTTCTGCTCACTTTATTGGTGTCATGAAACTAAAAAACTAACTTTTGCCACTTCAGAACTCTGAGGAGACTAAGTAAAACCAGCATATTTAATATGCAACAAAAACATGAGTTAACATACTTATTGTGTGACATTAACAGTTGCTTCATAATACTTTGGCTTTAACAAATGTTTCACATTTCAACCCAAAGTCCCTTTTGAGATTGTATACAGTTATGCCACAAATTAAAATAAAATAAAAACCGAAGAAGGACTTACTTGCCAGTGGAGCAAATGCGATGCGCTTGCTCTTTGTTTTCACTGGAATAGGCTTGCGTTTACACTTCCCTGGTGGAGCTCTCCTTGAAAACCGATTTAAAACATAAAAAGGCACATGTGACTGTCACACTGGCTGAATTGGGGGGGGAAAGGGTGGGATTTGTGCTATTTGACATCAGTATGTCAAAATCACAGTGATTCATGTGAGACATGCCATGTCAGGTACCATTAGAAATATTATAATGTGCTAAGTAAGATGATAATGTTTATGTTCATGTGTTATATCTGTAATCGAAGCTATGGATACCTATGATATACCTGTATTTCAAACTATGCTGTAGAAGACACACCCCAGACAGAGAGGCCGCAAGACAATAGCCTGCTTAATGGCCCATCAAGACCTTTACAGAAGCAAAAGCCCAGAAAGGAACTAAAGGCATACCTGAAGAGTTACCAGGATTGGTCCATGTGACTCTGGACTCCATTTTAGTTCCTGTAAATGCCTACAGGCCTCATGGCAAGAGGCAGAGTGTATATAAGATCCAACCACAGAAACCATTTTGTCTTTGTTCCTGTCCAGCTGCGGACACACACCTACCCATCTCTGGATCAAATCATTTTGCAACTAAAATGAAGGACTTAGACCCGTATACCAGAGGGACTATACAAGCCTGCAACTCCACAATTTTTCTAGAAACCTGATGTATATGGACTTTCAAATCATTTGTATGTATCTGATTGCTTTAATCCTTTAATATTTCTCTTATTATTTGTTTTTCTTTTTATAATAAACCTTTAATTTAGTAACTAAAGGATTGGCTGGCAGCGTGGTATTTTGGGTAAGATCCAAACTTATAGCGAACTGGTACTGTGGCTGGTCCTTTGGGATCAGAGGGAATCTTTTGAGTAAAGAGCTTAAATGACTGGTCTCTTTACTGGACCAAGTGGCAGTTTGGGAGCCAGAGACTGAAATGCAGTAAAAGGGGCTGTGTGTATTTGCAGAGTGGCTTCTTGATAACCAGTGTGGGGGAATCAGAAGCACTGTTTGTGGCTGGTTGGGAAGTCTGACTGCAGTGTCACCCACCAGTGCTGGGAGAATTTGCTCTTCTTTTGCAGCCTGCCCTGACCCTGGCATTATCAGTGGGCTACCCTGGGCACAGACAGGTCACAGTGACTATCTAGGAAATGATCAGGAAGTTTACTTTTTCCAGAGACAGATCACACATCAGTCCTTCCCGTCAGGCCATGTGCTCTCAAGAGAAACCAGATCCTTTGCAATTAGAGAAGGTAAAAAATTAGGAACACTTTTCACAAAGAAGTGTCCCTTTTCTCACTGAAAAATGTCCATATTGTATTATTATGGAGTAATATTTTTGGTGATATGATTATGAAAGGTGCTAGTTAAAATTCTCTATTTTCTAGCTACCTCTTTCTATAATATCACCAAGGTCCCAAGCTCCTCACATCTGGCCACATTCAACAGAGAAAAGTAGAATAAAACAGGTAGAAAACCATGTTAAATTGCAATAAAAAAAGTCAGGATGGACAGAGCTAGGGGCTACCCAGCTCACTCCCAGCCTCCTCTCTTAAGATGCCATAGTGTCTGAAGCCCTAAGGACCTGCTTTTTTGCAGTGCTGAGCAACCTCAGCTGCCAGTGGAATTGTGGGTACTGAGCACTCCTGAAAATCAGGCTCTCACTACAATTACATGCTTACTCACCCAGCAAGACCAAGGCTAACTGATAAGCAATGAGGACTAGTTAGCAGGGAAACCAGATGAGGTGCAGGGAAAAAAAGCCTTCGCAGGACCAAGGGAAAGATTAAACACACAAGTCATGCTTTAGAAGACCGGTGATAGGACGAGAGGAGAAGCTTCTGAATCTCAGCAAAGAAAATTGGTTCATTTCAAAAAGACGTTTAGAGCAGCCCCTCCTGTGGAGTAATGCTGTCCTTTGGTGAGCTACCTCCATGCTCCCTTGCAGGCAACTTGCCACCTGGAAACTATCCTCAGGCTTCTTGGAAAATGTCAAGCTGGGTCTCTCCATGTATACACTGAAGCTGGAGAGGATTTATAATCCGCACTGCCTAATAGTCTGGATAGAGACTAATTTACACAATGCAAAGACCTCCAGCCCATACAATAAATTACAGGGAATGTTGTTGAGTGGTTACCGCAAGGCAAGAGTTGTCAGAAAGCCAGTGTTCTGTTCACAACTGGCAAAACTCTTCTTGACTTCAGTGGGAGCAAGAGCAGGCCCTTAGCCTCTGGTCTCAGTTCTGTATCAGCAAAATAGGCATGCTAATACCTGCTTCACAGAGGGGGGGGGCAAAATGTTTTTAAAGGGATCTGAGATCTTGGAATAGAATAATTGTATAAAGGTCACATTATGATAAAAATAGCTTTTGGCAGAGATTACTCCTGAAGCAGAAAAAGCTTTTCTCTTGGAATAATTTGCTCTGAGCTATATTTATTTTATTATTTTTGGACATCAGGTGAAGCATCAGTTCTTGCCATTTGTTCTCACTAATGGGCTCATGGCTAAATTACAGGACTGTGCGTCAGAACACCTGAGTTTAATTCCTGGCTGTACACAAGCTTCCTGTGTGACTTTGGACAGGTTACTTAAGCTCTCTGGGCCAGGTTTTCAAAGGTATTTAACTGCCTAAAGATGCAAATAGGCAGCTCATGGGAGTTTCAGAAGTGCCTAAGCAGGCTAGGTGCCTATCTGCATCTTGAGGTGCCTTAACAATGTCAAAAATCTGGCCTCCTTGCCTCATTTTCACCATTTGGCAAGTGGGAAGGCCACTCTTCTAACTCACAAGGATGTAAGTAAAGGTTGCTTGATCATTAATTCTTAAGTACTTTGAGATCTTTAGCTGGAAGGTGCTACGGAAGTGTAAAATATCTGCTCATTGTTGTTTTATGAACATGTCTTTCATTTACTTGGACTTTTGTTTCCGCATCAGATTTTGACAACAGTTCTATAATCCTCTTCCTGAGTCTCCATAGAGTGAACTAGTTGCGTTCCCTGCTTCTGACATACAAAATAAAACAAGGATAAAGGGAGATTTCATCTGTTTTCTATTGGGGGGGATTCTGGGGACACATGATGTAGATTCCTGCAAGCCAGCTTTCCTTACACACAAATCCAGAAGAAATCCCAAGTCATAGATGGCAGCAATTCAGGAAAGTGCCAGCATATGGCCGCATTCCAACAGCCCTCTAAGATTATCAAAATGTAGCCTATTAGACCCACCCTGGAGATGTAATTCATAGCTGACCCTGATAACCCCTGTTAACTTTAGTTCATAACACTGGAATACATGGAAGACTCAGACTTGTGTCTACAAAGGATTTTTAATCTATTTTCAATTTAAATTAGTTTAATTGGGGTTTCTCTCCTTTCTCTGCAGTATGGGGCATAATCTGCCTGTGGGGATCATCTGGACATGTTTCACCTCATCAATTCCCTGCTATTGCAGGGGTTTCAGGTATTGGTGGCACCTTGGTCTCTCCTGTTCTCTGCCTATGGAACACAACAGTTCAGTCTCCTCAGGACTAAAATTCCTTAGTTTAACTGAATCATTGGGCTCAACATAGGGGTATTTGGGTGCAATCTAATGGCCCGTGGCATGCAGGGAGGTCAGACTAGATGATCTAAATGAGGTAATGAACAATGCACAGAACTGATGCCGCAGGAGAAGTGGCAATGCAAGCTTTCCACACAAATGTGCCTCCGCTGTGTCCTGGAAAGACCACCTTGTATGGTGAAAGGGCATTGCTGTCTGCATGGCCCATTCAGGCCTCAGCCTGTTTGCTGAGGCTGGCACACAAGAAAGGGGTCGGTCTGCATTAACTCTGATGTGAACAAGAACTTGGTCACTGAGGAATTTCTCTGAGAACACTAATTAATTTCACATAAGCCACCAGTGAAATAGTAACAACTTCAGCCATAAGTAGCCTGATGCAGGCTGGATTCGAAGTCATGGCCTAGTGGTAAAGGCACTGTAACCCATAACCAATCCCCATCTAGTCCCCCTCATGTCATGTATATCAGCCATTTATCACATTTTAATACTTCATAAGTCATCAACCCTTTTGAAGGGGTAACCTTCACATCCCTAACCTGGGGATTGTGATGAGAGGAGCATGCTAGCCAGGTTAAAGTTATGTTGAGTAAGAAGAAAATTTTTGGTGAATGGTCTTTTTGTCATTACAAAATTAATGTTTTTTATTTCACAGGTCCTTGGCTGACATATAGACAGAAAAAGTTTGTCTCTGTCATGAACCTGATAAGGATACACTGATTATTACTTTGTACCATTAAAACAAGTGTGCATTGTACCTTTGACTTGTAAAGTGAACAGTTTTTAACCTTATTAAAAGTTGTCCCCAAACTTTTAACAGATTCTGGGCTCGATTCTATTCTCAGTTGTACCATCATAAGTCTGAAGTAATGTCAGTGAATTCAAACATCAGTCTAATTCTAGAATTAACTTCATTTGAGCCAGTGGAGTTGTTTGCGATTTACAATAAGGTAACTGAGATCAAAACGTGGGTGCATGGATTATTGTATATATTCCACATCTATTGGGCCAACTAGAGAATTGGTGTTGATGAATGCAAAGGAAAACTAGATCTTAAATACTAACCTTGCAGGATCAACAAATTTGTAGATAGATCCATGGGGTGCATAGGCACCGGGATAAGAAGTAGCCATAAAATAAAGCTCCCCTACATAAACAGAAAGAGGAAAAAATAAGACCATAAGCAGTTTAAGAGGCAAATGCACAGACTGATTGCAGATTTGGTACACTACAATTTCCTTCTTTCTTCTATCCCTCCATTAAGTCATGCTATCAGAAAAGAAGGCACTATCATAATTGTTTCATTTAAAATCTTTCTTCACAACCACACTCAGTCCTAAAGTGTGATCCATGTGGGCAGATGGTAATACCCAAACACAGACCCTGGGACTCTGTGCAGGCATAACAGTCCCTGTGTGCCAGTCACAATGCAGGATTAGGGCCACTGTGTGTCCCTGCAGATGACATGCCAAAAGGTTATTTTACTGGCATATGTTATAAGTGTACTTTCTAAAATGCTTGTTTTCATCCAAAAAAATCAGCCAGCATTTAAAAACAGAGGGAAAACAGTAAAAAACAAACAAAAAAAAAAAACATTTAGCTGACTGATAAACTACTGAAAAAAACCAAACAGGCTCTAGAATTGTTAATTGTTTAGAAGAAAAATCTCTTGTTACTGGACTGTTCAGGTCCATATTTGGAGAAACTGACTACTATCCCTGGAATTCATATATTTATATTAGCCATCACGATAATAACTAGGGTGGTTATTGCAGCTTGGCAAATACCAGGAAAAAATCATTGTAGTTCAAATTACAGTACCATGGCAATTTTTAGAGGAAGAGTTGATAGAGTTTAATATCCATCCCTGTCACTTATTACAAGAACAAAGACTAAAACCTGTCAATGTTTCACAGTAAAGCATCGTTTCTATATTCCCCAGGTCTCTCTGTCTCTTGCCTTACTTTTCATATTCTAGAAGTGGTAGCCTAATGTGCATGAAACTATTATTCTCCTGTCTGAGATCATCCAGGATTTTTTCCATTATAAGCACAGGATGATATCCATATTCTGCTGAACCATAGGATATTATCAGAGGGCTTCTTCTTCCAAACTCTGCCAGAGCACACCTGGCTGCTATCTGAAGCTTGGAGATCAATTTTGTATTCTGCATGGGAGAGCTCTTTGTACTCAGGAAGCTCCAAAGACATGAACAAAGGATCTATTGGTAATTTCACTTTTATTATAGCCATGATGATATTTTAAATCCTTGCCCAATATCCCTGTGTTTTGAGATGTTCCTACCAGATACAGAAAAAGGAATTGTTTTTCCTCTCTCTCCAAACCCAGGTATCTCCAGGCTAGAGCTCCCATTGTGCTGCCCAGTGCTGCCATTGTGAGTGAGAATGATGTACTGATGGGGTTAGAGAGTCAGTAGGCCACAAGAACTGGAGTGAAGATGCTCCAACCGCAGTGAAGGAAGGACCCATATTTTTACATTTTTAAATTTAAACAAGTGAACAAACAATGTAAATGGGCCAGAATCAAAGCAGAAATCTAACCCTCCCACCCAACTTTGAGTGAGTTCAAATCCAGAATCAAATTTCACATGGGCCGCTGAGCTCTATAATGAGCTCTCTTAAGTTCTACATCATGTGTGTCTGGGGTAGGTGGGAAAGACTCACAGGTCTTGTGACTGGGCATATTTCTAAACTGTCTGAACCATCTACAAGCCCCACCTGCAATGCTGAGATATCACATCACCACTGTGCAGTCAGTCACTCTTCACTAACATTTCCAAAGAGCAGCCAAACCCCATAAAATCATCTTGAAACACAGAACTCAGTTTCCTATAAAAACATGGCTAGGAAGATGCATTACCTGCCTCATCTTCAGCAAAGGAGATGATGAACTTGTTATAAGAGCTGATCAGCCCAGGGAAAGCACAGGCTTTAGTGCTTCCAATACAAATATCTTGTGTCTTCCATTTATTTTTCTTCTCATCTTCCTGCAAAGCCATAAGTCGACTGGATGAAAAATAAAACCTTATGTTGTATGATTCCATATTTCCATTCCCAGGCTTAATTCCCACCAAAATCATGCAGCACTAATAGTAAAGGGTTAGTTGGAACCCTGATCCTTAAACCGGGTTTAAGTCTCTTTTGTATATGATGGGCCTGAATAAAAACCCCACTCCTGAAAGCTCTAATTTTGGTGAAGTTCAGATCCAGATCAGAACATTACAGATGCTGACTCTGTGATGGACCAAACCAAACCCTTAATCTAAATACACTTAATGTCTGGGCCTTTCACTGACTGTCTAGGACTTTGACTGTGGGCCCGAGGGGTTCGGAATGTTCAGATATGCAGACTCTGCATTGATGGGAGCAATATAAATATAAGAATGGCTGGTTAGAAAAGAATGGAAACTGTCGTCTCTCTTACCCACTCATGAAATCACCAAAAATGTAGAGGCCATTCAGGTTTGGGGATTCACATCCCCTGTACACATATCCTCCAGTGACTGACTTCCCCACAGTGTGGCCATAGGCAAATATCGGAAGAATGTCATCTGTTACACACACACACACACACATAAAACCAGAACAGCTTTCACTGAGTAGTTCATCAAAGAGCAACTGGCCAACAATATTGATGTATACGATGGAGACCAAAAGAGTTAGTGCACATGGGGGTAGCTTGGTTCATTTTGATGGGTTTTCACCCATTTACACCAGCACAGAATTTGGCCCTAAGGATTTAAGAAGCTTCCTATGTGGCTTAACAAGGTTTAGCCAGTGAACTTCATTATCATGCTGGACCCATATTCTTTGCATCAGGTAAATGCTGCAGTGCAAGTTCATGAAAGCAAAGAGCAAAAAGTATCATGAGTACCATGTTACATGTGGCCAAGTGCATCAAGCATTTTAACAAAGATTAACATTAAAAATTCTGTTGTTTTCTACTGAAAAGACAAAATATGGAAGAAGGAAATTGCAGCTCAGCTCAACAGATTTTTACATTGCAATTGCTCCTAGTACAATAAATGCTACCCATGGATGACAGCTAAAAAATCAGATTCTGCTGGATCACAGATATTACCAGAAACTTAAGTTAGTGCCACCCTTTCTGCATGGCACCATGAAAGGTGGTCCCAGCCTCCCTTTTTTTTTTGTGGTGGGGGTGGAGCCTGACATTCTGCTCCTGAACTTTTAGTCCTGTCCACACTATTTCAATATGACTGATACTTTCTTTTTATCCTGTACAGCACAGACAAAAAATGTAATTAGTTAAAATCTGAAGCCTAGCACCCAAGCCTAACTCAGGCACATGGTAAACTTTCTGGTTCTTAGGCCGCAGAACTGGACCTTGTTAAAAACTACTGGAGTATGCTGCAGTAATAGCAGCATATGGCAATTGCCACCACAGATATGGTGTGGAGATAGGTGCTCCATATGTACTCCCAGCTAGTTCTCAGAATCATTTACATTTTATTGTCTTAAGAGTAGTGTTTGTCAACAAAATCCTTAAGGAACTTAATTACACCCAGCTCTTATACTGTGCTTTTCATCATTAGCTATCAAAACACTTTACAAAGTAGATCAGTATTATTTTCCCTACTTTACAGATGGGGAAACTGAGGCACAGAGAGGTGAAATGACTTATCAAAGACAAAGTCACCCAGGAGCAGAGCAGCTGTAGAACCCAGATCTTCTGAGGCTCACAGTAGGGCACCCACAAGGTCACAATGCCTCCCACATAGGGTTTGCTACAAGCGCCCACGTCACCAAGCCTGGTATGCTACCTACAACAGTGGCTATTATCTGATGTTTCAGAGGAAGGCAAGTATTCTCCATAATGCACTTAGGCCCCAAACCAATGCCCACTGGACACAACAGAAAGACTTCTGTTGACTGCATTCAGCACTGGCCCTTCACCATTTGTGCAATGCGGTGCACAACAGGGAATTCTTGAGGTGTCGGGACGCTTTGTATTTTGGATTGGGAAGCTGGAAGTTTGTATGTTTTCTTATCAAACAGGAACATATTTCCCATCCCACCTGTACATGACTTCTGATTACTGACGTTCATTGGAAAAGCAGCAGTATTGTGGTTAACTAAACACATATTGCATGGTGTGTGCTCTTTCAAGCAAGGTCCCATAAGACGTTTCTGGCTTACCTAAAGAAGAATTATGGCAAAGTTTTATGTCATAACATTCAAATCCCTCCTTAGCTCTCCAGCCATAGTTCCCTCCTTTAACAATGATGTCAACTTCTTCAAACCTGTTCTGTCCAACATCACCACAGAATATTCTCCCTCGTCCCCTGTGAGTGACAGGGTCCCCTCTGTCAACAGCGCAGCGCCACATGTTCCTGACCCCATAGGCATAGACCTCAGGGAGAGCCTTGGGGTCAGAGACAAAGGGGTTGTCTGGTGGGATGCGATACAGCTTTCCATCTGGGCTTTTCCCAGCCACATCTATCCGTAAAACTTTTCCTAGCAGAGAACTCCTGAAAGTAAGGGAAGGCATAAGCAATAAGTTAATGAAACTGTCAGATAAATCAGGGCTCTTAAATGTTAATGTCAAGAGCTGGTGGGAAAATGGGAACATTTTTTGGTGAAAATTTTCATGACAGCTTGGTCCCTTTATTCTTCAAAAATATTTAAAATTAAAATAACTTTCAAACCGTTCTAATAAATATTGTAATGAACTGTGTTGGGGGATTTACACAAACACCATTGCCCTCTCCTGAAGGGAATCAGAACTGCTTAGCTATGTGTGATTGCTTGGCCCTCTGCTGCACACAGCTAATGGAGTTTCTCCTTTAGCTCACATACAATCTGTGTTTCTCTGGAGCAGGGGGATCTCAGGTGTATCTCTGCTTTCCCCATGAAGTTCCACGTGGCCATAGTGTTAAAGCCATGAAGCCCTGTTACAATATTCTTCAATCAACACAAAAAATACTGTCATAAACGATATTCATTGGCAGCCCTGTCTCAGCAGAGGGGCCAAAGAATGGATGGATCATGGTAGTAAAACCAGCCCTTTCAGTCCTCAGAGGTGGTTCCACAAGATCCGGGCTGAGGCAAGGGGCAGCATAGGGGAAACCTGCACTACCGCTGCATGGGCTGTACTAGCTCTGAGTGTGCGCAGAAAGCTTTTTTTCAGCAAACGTCAGTGTATACCATGGGCACTAACACTTGCAAGTTTTTGACAAAAGCAATGTGATTTATATATGTATACTCAGCTACAAAAATAGCTTACATTAAAACTGGATTCACAAAGTGTCTCTTGGAAGGACAGAAGGGCTGAACTAATATAGATATCTAGTGTAAATCACTCACTCATGCTGTTTGGCATGGAAAACAAGGTCCTGGCTGCAATCACTGAATATGAAACAACATCAAGTTATAGATTTTTAACTGTTATGTTGCTTTTCACTGCCATTGTAGCAAGCACCAATATGTAGTTCTTCCAAGATATTCAGGCTAAGATCTTCAAAAGCACTTACAGGATCCAGATGCCAGTTCCCAACAGGAATTGGACATCTGAATCTCCTAGGTGGCTTTGAAAATCTCATCCCAAATGCACACTGAGGACACTGCCTGATGTACTGTAAATTGGGAGTGATCCTGGTTTGCAGTGACTAGTCGAGCAGCTTTTTTGCTGTATCAGTCCATGCTGTTGTTTTGCTAAAAAGTCCAAATTCTGTAATCATCATGCACTAAGCCAATGCATTGCACTAGCAGGAGAGATGCATAAACCTATCCTCCAGCTTACTTGTTCTGAGCATTCCCAAATTTTCCAAAAGGATCCCCGGCTTTCCCTCCATCCCCGGTGAACAGATACATATAGCCATCCAGGCCAAAGAGGAGTTGCCCCCCATTATGATTTGCAGCTGGTTCTTCAAGCTCCAAAAGATTCCTGGAGAAAAAAAAAAAGGAAAGAGAAATAACTAACAGTGCTGTCACTGGACAATATTCAGTGTCTTGTTGGATTACAGTAATGTATTGCTATTCAGTCTGCACAATAAGCAGAATCTCTACATAACATATCCTTCCAAGATTTCTTACAGTTCCCAGGCTAAGCAAGGACCTTTCATGTCACTGAACTTGTGTACACTGTAGCCAAGTACTGTGCACTCGTATGGACCAGAAGTAGCCATACGTGACTTGTTAGTGTCCAACTGAACACTGCAATGTGACGCATCACTGGAACCCTTAAGTCAACCCCAACACCTTGGCTGCCAGTGCTGTCTCACATTGCTCCCCCATCGATTCTCTGAGATGCCACAATCCTTCGGGAATTCCAGAGGATCATGGAAAATGAATATTTTGTCATCCATCAGGACCTTAACAATGTCTCTCACCACTGCTTGAAGTCACATAAGCCCTTTTGGATCAATGCATTTAACCTTTAACAGTGCAACCTCAACTGTGATGAAGCTTGGAAAGCCGAATGGAGTTTACATGAAATAACAAACACCTTGTAAAAGACCTGACATAGCAGATCCCTAGCTTCGATCTCCCATGAAGCTCATGGGAACCCGTAAATTCAATCGGTACAAACCAGGGCAGATGCGGATATTTGCCGTGCAAATGGAAAATTAAAGACTTTCCAGCGTGTAGCTGTGGTCACCCAGAACAGACCATGGAACATATAACTCCTCGGTGCCCAATTCACAAATACAAAGGAGGCATCACAGCAATACATTCTGCTACTCCAGACGCAACCATCTGACTGTAAAATTAGAGTCGTCGGTCTACATTTACATCAACCATGCCAAGAAGGGGAAGATGTCCTTTGTTAATCACATCCCTCCAGTATGTCTACTTTTGGGCTGGGAGGTGTGATTCCCAGATTGCGTAGATACACCCACGCTACCTCCACTCAAGCTAGTGCCTAAAAGTACCATTGTGTCCAGGGCAGCACAGGCGGCAGCACGGGTGGCTGCTCGGACTAGCCATCTCAAGTACAATCTTGCCTGACCTGGGTTTGTGGATAACCCATGCTGCCAGGGACACATTATTTTTGGGTGCTAGCTTGAGCAAAGCTAATGTGGCTATGTCTACGTGAGTTAGGAATTATACTGCCCAGTTCAAATGTAGAGACATACCTTAAGTCCACAAGGCACACAGCAACCTGGTAACCGTAAGTGCATGAAGGTGGCATTGATTGTTATCATTGATTTCATCTTGCCCTTTCAGCAAATGGTCCAATCAAACAGCTCAGTGGATCTTGTTCTTCTCATACTGTAAAGGCAGAGCTACCAAAAAGTTTGACAGGCCAGAGGCACATTTCAGCCATCTTAAGGTACGAAATGTATTCAACACATATCTATCTATATTTACAAATGGATTTTTAAAATCTAACTTGGTTGGATGCATTTTCTAGTGCTTGATATGAAGATGTCTGGGGGTTTTGGTGCCCAGCGAAATGGGCTAGACAGGAAGACCTGCAGGCTGAAGTTCTCTGTTTATCCACAGAACATGTACAGCACGGCTGCAGCATTGCAAGCTCGACCTATACTACCCCACCATTGTATTTTCATCTTAACATAGAAGAGTCACTTCTAGAAGTGAAAGGACACTTCAGTCTCCAGCAGCCATTCAGTCCTTTGCCTCTCTGCTCAGACTGTCAACACGGATAATAGTGAGTGTCTTAGTTTGGCATCTGTAAAATGTGGACAATAGTACTTCTTCGCAGGGTTCTTCTGAAGCTTATTTCCTTAGCAATTGCCTTGGGTTCCCTCTAGGAGAGGCATTACAGAAATGCAAAAGCTTCATGAGTATTATTTATTAGTAGCAGAGTGCCCATCATGCTGGTGGTTTCCGTGATGTGGACAGTTGCCACTGGGAATAGGAATGAGACTCATCAGTTTTATTTCATTAGCCTGCTCTGCAGCTGTCCAGATGTAACATATTTCAGCCGCTACCCACATGGAATGGTTCCAGTCACGTCACCCAGCACCATATGACTTTTTTAACATGCTACTGGTTGGGGCTTAAAAATGTGACATCTATACCCCTTGTGGCACAGAATCCACCACCAACTAGGGTGCAATCCAGCCCCAAGCTCTCTGCCCCACACTCTCCCTCTGTAACCAGCCCAAGCCACACCCACTGCCTCTGCACTAAGGCTTGTGCTTTCCCCTGCTGCACTCGGCCCCACATGCTTCCCTCCTGCTGCCCCAACCCCAACCCCTTGCTCTTCCCCCACATTTCCCTGCCTCCAGCTCTCAGCTCTGCCCTCTGCACCCACCCCCATCATCTCCCCACCCCACATCCAAGCTCTTACCCAGAGAGGCAGTCAAGCTGAAGAGTAACATCCGCAACAGGCAAACTCCCATCCTCCTTCTGCATCTCTGCTTCCCCAGGAAGCACCAAAAAAGCCCAGATCCAATCATCCCACTCTCCTGGGCACTGCAGATTCCCAGCGCCCCCTGCTCTACTTCCCCTTAGGAGTAGGGGTGCCCAGTGCCCATGGTCAACAGATGCACTTCAAAGGTGGGGGGCACAACACCACTCAAATTTGGCCTGGCTATCCTAAAGTGGCCAAGCCAAATTTCCAGCTCCAATCAGGGGCCAAGGAGGCACAGGGTCCCCCCAGCTCCCTTTTCATTGCACCTCCGACCACCAACCAGAGACACAGCAGTAAAGTGCTAGTGCTCATGCAAATGCATGAGCCTTCAAGCAGATTTCAAAGTTTATTCCTGGTAAAAATTGTTTCTTGCCTTTCAAACTTTCATGGTGAAGAACAGGCACTGGGTTTTTGTTTTTATATATCTAGGAAATAGCTGGTTAGTTTGTGGCTTCAGAAGCCTTTTGTGTGTCTTTCAGTATGACTGTGATGCTCAGAAGCAACAAAATTATTACCAAATCCTTTTCCATGAGTGAAAGGGACAGAATCAGCCTCCCCAGAAAAGATGTTCTCATTCCGAGCAGTTTAAGTTTTATTAGAAGTGAGAACAAGTTGGTGAGAACAGCTAAGAACTTCTGTCGTGCCTGTTAGCCCTGTGACGTGTGTATGATATTTATATTATCATTGCATTAAAATACCTTTGCAGTGAGTAATAAAAGCACCAAGCCTATATAATGGAGGGTATTCCCTTACATTGAGCTTTATTGTGTATAAAGCACTCTCAAAGCAGGAGTTAATTCTCTACAGGGTTCACAATTTGAAATATTGGTGTGTTTGAGGCTGCCATGTTACTGTTGCATTTCACAGGGCAGAGACAGGAGACAGTGTGTCTAATGGTTGGAGAAGGAGAATTTGGTCTTATTTTCAGTTCTGCTTCGGACTCAATGTGTGACCTCAAACAAACCATTCACATCTCTATCTGTCTCTGTTTAGTATTCTCCTTAGTGGGCCCATCCAAACACCTGGATCTGAGCAACTTAGAACAGTCCTGAGCTCAGCACTCAGATCCAGATGTTGCAGTTGGGTGGGTTCACACGTGGTCATATGAGGATTTGAAACATTCAGAACGGCTCTGAACAAGCTTTACCTTTCTGAGCGTGGATCAGCTTTGTTGACATCAGACACTGAAACCTTGAGTTCACTGATCCTGATTTTCTCCACTTTCTTCTTGTCCATGTATGAATAATAGATGTAAAATTTTCCATTGTGTTTGTACTGGGGGTGAAAAGCCATCCCTAGGAAACCCCTTTCATCCCCTATCCATGGGGTAGCCAGCACTGTTTTCTTAATATCTAGAAAGGGCTCTGCCAGTCGGCTCCCATCGGGCAAGTAGACCCAGATGATCCCCAGCTGCTCAGCTATGAACATGCGGTGGGTGTTGTCATTAGCATGGAGCATCAGTACTGGATTCCTCAGCCCATTAGCAACCTCTGTCAGGCACAGCTGAAGGCAGCCCTTGGGGTCCTCCACCACTGACCCCAGGTTGCGATTGAGGTCTGTGTTTTTCAGCACATTGGGGTAGCAGTAGTCCTGGTCCTGTATGTTAAGGAGGTTACAGAAGCGGGTCTTGTTCTTCTCACAGCAGTCTTGAATGTGTTTATCATTAGTCAGCAGTGTAATAGCGGAGTGGCAATTGAAATGGAACTCAGAGCAGTAGTCAAAACAAAGTCCTGGGAGGTTCCTAAGAGGTGTCTGGGGGTTTTCTGCATCATAGAGGTGTGCAGCATATGGAGAGCACTCCTATAAAAAGAAATGCAAACTAATTACATGTTTGTCTGTGTATGCACATCCCTGATGCACTGAATAGCTTTCATCCAAGCAAATTGGTCAGTGACATGGAAATAATTAGTAAGACAAATAGCCACAATGAAACCACCTTGGAGTATTTAACATTGCCACTGCTTTTGACAGAGATGTTAAAGACCTTGATTCAACAAAGCACTTAAGCACATACCTAGATTTAAGTATGTGTGGAGTTCCATTGAAATCAATGCATAACCTTGAATTATGATCAAAGTGAGCTTGGACTGAGATTTAAAACTCTAGGATTCTATTCCTGGATCCCTCATTGACTCTGTGTGTGATCTCGGACAAATCACTGAGGTCAAATTTTTCAAACTTGTGAGCCTAAATTTCTGCATCTTAATCAGATTTTTAGATGTGCAAGATTCAGGTTAAGCGCCTAACATTAGGCACCCAAGTTTGAACATTTGGGTGCTGACAGCTCTGGGCTTTAGTTTCCCCATCTGTAAAATGGGGGTATTAATATTTACCTTCCCAATCTTGCAAAATTCCTCTCACACAGCTGGTTTCTGTATTGGACCCTTTAGAAAATAATGTTTCTATTAATACTGGACCTGTATATTTGTCAGCACAAGCCCTACAGAAACTAAAACACAGTTAAATACTGTGGAGAACTGAGATTACTTAACTGGGTTTCATGACATTAGCATGCACAGTATATGCAACGTTTACATTGGTCAGATTGCATTGTAACAAGAACACAACAAGCCCAAGAGTAAAAATGATTAAGCTCGTATTTTTTAATGCATCAGTAACCAAATTTTCAGGGGTGATTGTGTAAATGCTCCAGCATTTCAGTATTTGAATTGAAAATGGTAGCCTTTCCCAGAATTTCCACATCTGAAGTCAACAGGCTGATGTCTAAGGCTTTGTCTTCATTGATGGCAGCAAATCTGCCACCCTCAAATCGATTTCTCTGGATCAACTGAGCAGACAGTTAACAGCAGCTCAGTCAATCCAGAAATCAATATATTAAAACCACCTTCTCAAGTGGCGTAGCACTGCATCGACAGAACTGTGTTCCCATCGGCACAGTGCATTGAGGACATAGCACAGGAACAGCAGAGAAGTCGACGGGAGTTACACAAGTTTTTTGCGTAGCTTGCGTAACTCCCATCGACTGCCACTGAATCTCCAAGCTAAGTGTAGACAGGCCCTAAATGTGTCATCATAAAGACCTTCCTTTGCTTACCATAGGATAAAACCTGTGGCCAGGGTATTACTGTCTCTTCTCAGCAGAAAAGCCCTGTCCAATTTCCCCAGCTGGCCTGCCAGGTTTTTCACCTTTGCTATTTGAATCAAGAGCTACCTGTGAAACACAATAACCTCTACTACCTCAGTACCACCTCTACTACCTCAGTACCACAGGGGTAAGAGATCTTAGAAGGACCCAATTATGCAGCCCATTTAGGGCCGTATAGCTTTGCGGCTGCACCAACATCAATACCGCACCACACTTATGCCTCTTGCATAGTGGGTTCAGCCCTGGGGAGCTGCACAATGTCTGCTCCCTTGCCATTCCCCAGCCCCCCTCATCATGCCTCCAACACTCTTGCCACACTCCTGCAAAGAGAGGCAGTGTAGAGCAGGACGCTGCAGCATGTAAAGGGTGTGGAGTCCCCATGGCCTGCATTCTGCCTCATGCTGTGTCTAGGACTTCCAAACCCAGAGATGGGCACCTGGTCAGCCCCAATCCAAAGAAGGTCAAGGCACAGGGTCCTCTGTCCCTCCTTTGTTCTGTAAAGGGGCACTTGCAGTTTTTGAGTCCCTAATGTGAGCATGGATCCAAATAGATGGCCTGCATCTCCCAGGAACCACTACAACCTCTGCTGTCCATGACCTACCTGCTTCTGCATTTGGAGAATCACTAAAGTCAAATTGCGTAGCTGGTTCCATTTGAATTTTGACACTGGGCAGGAGTAACCAGAACAAAGGAGGGGTCACAGGCTGACAGGAAGTTGCTGTGATGAATGGAGATCTGGACAGACCCATACACTGTATGTTAGATCGCGCAAATCCTAGGGCTGGCTCTATACCAGCAGTACTTCCCTGCACTTGGCTCCAAAAAACCCTTTGCTACCCATTTCAGACATCTCTGCAAAGTACTTGGAGTCTGATGATCCTCTCACCCTAGTTTTACACTGGTGTCATTTCAATGACTTCAAAAGATGTTCCCTGTGATTTACCTGTATGAGGCAGATGGCCCATGGCCTGAGAGCTATGGCAACTGCTAAACTATCCAAATGTGCTTGCATGCATTTCTCGCTGGAGCAAGATGCAACATCAGCACCTCTAGCATTAATAAACTCCCTCCTCCTATCATCCTTATCATTGTGGCGCTAGGTGTTCCACAATTTAAGGTACTGAACAAAATGTACCCTCTAAACAGAGGACATTCTTTTCCAGCCATTCACTTAGTAGCCTTTGCTGTTAAACTATTCACATTTCCCAATCATTGTCTGTGTTGCAAAGAATGCAGACAACAGACAACATTTTGATTAAATGTCTGAGGTGAAGGCATTCCTTGGGGCCTGTGTAAAACCACCAGGATTAAGCAGTCTCACAGTAATCACTGATCATCTGCATTTCATTTCATTGCAGGGAGATCCTCAGATCCAGGTCACATTTGCCTGTCATTTTCCAACATTTTCCCTTCAAGAGAAATGACCAATTTCTCACCAACTGTAATCAATTGCAATTGTGAGCATAACACAATGTAAGCATGACAACTCTGGGGCCACTTAACACTCACTCATGCCACACAGAACTTCATGGTGACAGTGGAGATAGAACTCTACTGCTTCTGCTTCAGAAAGCACAGGCCCTTACCACTTGAACAAAAAGAGAATCTCCATTAACTACTAACAGACAGACAGGCCCTATGACACTCAGTTCTCATTCACAGTATTTACCCACTCATTCGAAAACCATGGGTCAGTCTTCATCCCTCTTCCCCTTCAATCATGATACTAATTTAAAGGTTGGGGGTTTTGGAGGCGGGACAGGTTTAAACAGTGAAGGGTTTGGGGTTTGTTTAGGGTTTTTTTAATAAATATTGTGTCCTTTTTGTTT
>ML675614.1:42607635-42630877 GCA_007922155.1 Mesoclemmys tuberculata
TAATTATGTAATGTTTATTACATGCTTCTGTTAAATAAAAATAGTACCAGGACCTCCTCCGGACCTGGAGGCTCAGCTCGGCCTCCAGGCCCCTTGCGGTCACCGAGGGGGAGGATCTCCTCGCGGAGCCCCTGCTACACAATCCCCAGCTGCGTGTGCAGGTGGCGGAGGCCCCCTCGGTGCAACGGCGGTTGGTCCTGGCAGGAGTCACCAGGGTCGGAGACCTCCTGGACTACGCCCGGGGGGACTGGGTGGACCCCCATGCGCTTGCTCGGCGTATGGGGCTCTCCACCCCTCGAACCTCCCGACGTGTACTCCAGGAGGTGAAGGCAGCCTTGCCCCGCACTGCTTTGACGTACCTCAAGCGGGTCTTGCAGGAGGGTGCTCCCCGCCCCCCCCCCCTTCAGCCCCGGCCCTCCGGTGCTTACCATCGGGCCTCGGCCCCGTGAACCCCCTCGGCCCCCCCATCCTTATGCCCCAAGCCGGCTGCTCGATCTGCAGCCGGCCCTCTTCCAGACCGCGCCTAGGGACCATCTGTACGCGCTCATGCTCCACACCCTTCACTTCCTCGCCCTCGCATCCCGCCCAGACACCAAGTGGCGGGACCTCTTAACACCCATGGAGGGCGAGGATCCCCAGTGGGCCAGTCTGTATTCCACCCTGACCCCACGGCCTGCCGGGGACATCAGTTGGCGTCTCCTTCACGGAGCCATGAGCACGGGCGTGTACTTGGTGCGGTTCACCTCCCACCCTGACACCTGCTCCTTCTGCGGCGTGAGGGAGACCCTGGCGCACGTGTACCTAGAGTGCGCCAGGTTGCAGCCCCTCTTTCGGCTCCTCCAGAACCTCTTGTTGAGGTTCTGGCTGCACTTCTCCCCGCACCTGTTCATCCACGCACACCCCATCCGTGGCCCCACGAAGTCGCGGGACCTCCTCGTCAACCTCCTCCTAGCCCTGGCCAAACTAACCATCTACAGGACCAGGGAGAGGAGGTTGGCAGGGGGGGCTCCCTGCGACTGTGAGGCCTATTTCTGTTCCCTGGTTAACTCACGTCTCCGGGCAGAGTTCCTCTGGGCGGCGTCCGCTGGCTCCCTGGACATCTTTGAGGAGCAGTGGGCGCTGTCCGGGGTTCTCTGCTCGGTGTCCCCTTCTGGCTCTCTTCTTCTTAACCTGTGACCCCCACGCCCTTTCCTGTTTTTTCATCAGTTGTCCCCCGTAATCAGTTGGACCCGGGTCCAGTGGCAAATAGTAGCACTCTGGCAAAGCCGTCAGGCCTGGCCCTGTCACACAGTATATGGACATGGTTTTTCCATCACTGTAGGAACTTCACCTTGGGGAGGCAGAAGCATTCTTCCATCGACCTAGCTGTGTCTACATGGGGGGCTAGGCTGGCATAGCAATAGTGTTCAGGAACATGGATTTTTCACACCCTTGAGTGCAGTACCTATGTCAACCTAAGTATTAAGTGTAGACGACGTGTTTGCCAATCCGGATCTTTCTGGGAAGTAAGAATAGCAGAGTTATCACTATGCTAAAATAACTCCTGAATTCTCTTTCATTAGCATTTCAGAAAGATATTTGCAAGGCAAATATAATCAAAAGGCACAAAAATCACTTTGTCTTTTCTAGTTAATTATTATTAATTCAAAAAGAAATGAACTAAAAATAATACATTATTACCTCTTCTCTGTCCATCCTTTACATCCAGAACTTCAGGTCAGCACCCGAGCTAGTCCTTACTTCAGTGAGTAGTCTTGCTAGGTAATGCAGTCGGCATGACACCTGACACTAAGTGTTTGCAAGAATCAGATCCTTACACAGTAAGCGCTTCCGAGTCTTTTTTTTTTTTTTTTTTTGGTATCTAATGCAGCACTCATCACGTGTTGACATTTAACAATCATTACTCATTATTAACGTCCTTGATTTGGTGGAATGATGATCTCTTCATACTGGTTACTTATTGTATCAAAGAGCTATGAGGGGGAAAAGCATTATGCAGTAGAATCTTACTGACTGTGCTAATCCAATAACAAAATGAATCTCCCTAAGGAAGCCAGCCTATCCCCGTGTACTGTCATTAACATCAACGGGAGCAAAAGCAAGTCATTAAAAACCAGCAGTCACTGACCACTTTTCATTAAAGAGTTGATGGAAAAGTCATTGTTATAGAAGCTCAGGTTACTAAGACAATTACTTTTAAAAATATACTAGTATTTTTGTAATATGTTATGAAATATGATTATAATGAATTCAAACTAAGCTACACACTCGGGACTTATGATCAAAGTATAAATATGCAGCAGTCTTAATTGTTGTTATTATTATTGTGTATGCTTATTTTCCAGCTGTCACATACAGGAAATCCTCCACAGACCTCTCAGTCATTAGTGTGAATTAGGTTCTGTCCTGGACACATTAAATATTTTGGTTTACTGGCTGTAAATGACTAATGAAATGTTGATGGTGTTTTTCTGAAAGTTGGTTTCTCCAAGGTGACTCCAGACTCTTACCAGTTAGCCAATAAAAATGGAATTAGTTAGTAAACATGGATAATATTTGAGGGCTAAGGAGGATTAGCTGGAAGCAAAAATATGGTTTTTGGCTGCTTCGTTTTGATATATAGTAAAATCATGGCCAGCATGACTAGCACAGCTGTTAAAAAGCCCAGTCCTTTCTGCCCACAAATCATTGTGCAGGCAGGAACCCAGGAAGGGCTTTTAATACTGAATTGTGTCTGCTTCCATGAGCCAGATGGGTAGTGGGAAGAAATCACAGGGGAAATGCTTCAGGATCTTTCAGCTGCATGAATCTTCTGGCTGCTTAATGTTGTTCTACTTTAATGACCGCAGCGTTTGCAGTATACTAGGCAGGAGCACAATCTAAACACGTCTGTCATGGGACCTGGGAATCCAAACACTGCAATTCATGTTCTGGTTTGATTTGGTCCAATATTATCTGCCATCCAAGTCGCCTTGTATTTACGAACAGAATGAAAAATAAATATTGATCTTTTTAATCATCCCCTTAGTTACAAAGGGGCTAGTATTGTCCCTCTCCCAAGAGCAGATTACATTCCCCCTTCTTTTCATCAGGGGTTACAACTACCAAAAAATAGCAATTCATTATTAACTATTGTTACTGATATTCTTACATGCATTTATAGGCACCTATCCCTGTGTCTGTACCTGGACATAGTTTGCATTAGGATCACTTATCATTATCCAGTAACATTACTCCCACTATCCCTCCCTCCCACAAATAAACACATCTCCACAGCACCACAAATGTAAAAGGAATGACATGGAGAAATCACCTTCTAATGAAAACCTATAGTACATGAGTGTACACACAAACACATGCACAAACATAGTGTAAACTACTTGAAACCCTCAACCCTACCTGACACAGGATATCCTTGATATACCCTCCACACAGCTGTTGGCCCTGTGGATCAATATAATCCATGATCTCCCAGTATTTAGCTGCAATGCTGTTGTCTTTGTCCTGGTCACAGCAGCCAAAGGTCTCATAGGCAAAGCAGAACTCCAGGTGGAAAGGTGGCTGGAAAGGAGGCCCATAGTCCAGACACTGGGGGTGCCCCCAAAGCATGCCTGTTTGGCACAGCAAGAAGACAGAGAAGCAAAAGAAAAAGTTTGGACAGGAGAAGGAAACTCCAGAGCTGCTGCTGTGTGGCCAAACATTAGCTTTCTCTGCTGGAGGTTTCCTGAGGTTAGATATATAGGAATCCTGGCCGTCTTTAAGATAAGGCCCATTCATCCTCTGAGCTTTACAAATTGCTAGCTGTAGAACTCAATGTTTGCTCAGGTTTGCTTGCTCACTCAGGCGCTCTCTCTCTCTCCCTCTCTCTCTCTCAAGTTTACTATTTGTGGACTGAGGAGAAACCAGGCAGGCTGCTTCTCTGGTATTTCACACATCACATTGCAAGAAGCTTCCCCCCTCCCCTCGGCACATTTCTCATGCCCACTCACAGATCTAGTGTCTACAATTTAAAAGGAATGCAAAAATCATTCACTGAATATGTAGAATAGATAAACAGTACAATGTGTGATCCAAATATATCCAGCCTGATCTGCTCTCCCCATTTACAATGCAAAGCATCCTGCAGCTGTGAAAATACCAGGGAAGGAAAACGAATGAATCACTTGCAGTCAGTACCTACCCTCTATTTATTTTTCAACATCTGGATCAAACTTGGATCTGATTCTACAAGGATGGAGCAAAGGGTCCTCCGCCCTGTTTAAGATTCACTTAATAATCCCATTTTAAATTAATGTTGAGTGTATGTGAGGATAAAGTCTGTACTTGCTATCCCCAAACCACATATTCTACAAATTCAGAACTAGGGTTAAATTTAAAAGCAATCCAAACATGTTAAGGTAGGAAATGCAAATCAAGGCACACAAACAACTTTAACTTTACCCTGTAGTGATACCATGCAACAACCATGTGTTTAGAACTAACGTGTGGGCTCAGATTAGTTTAAATTAGTTTTTTAATAACCATTAGATTTTTCCATTTTTTCCCCTCCTGATGTGCACTGCTAAGGTTGTGTGTTATGAGACAGCTCGTCTTAGCAGTCTAGCTCTCAGACCCACTAGGGATGTGCTGGGTTCTATGTATGCTGTGCTTACTGCTAATGACTCAGATCATTTGTCCAGTACGTGAGCAAACATGACAAGCATATTGAGGCTACTTCAGCCACACTCCAGTTTTGTCACAGCTTTATCTGTAAAGATTTCCTCGCTCACGCGCTGCCAATCAGAAGTTGGTACAGTAATAAACATGCAGCATGTCTGGATTGGATTGGATGTCACATTGGCTGGATTGTGTGTGTGGGGGGCATTTATTATGTTATTTAACAGCAACATGTAAAAATCATAATAATTCATGTGAGATATGCCATGCAAAGTACTGTTAGAAAGGCTATAGTGTGCTAAGTAAGATGATAATGTTCATGTTCCTGTCTTATATGTGTAATGGAAGTTATGGATATGGTTGATATATCTGTATTTTAAACTATGCTGTGTCTGGTGACACCCCAGACAGGATGACTGCAGCACTAGCCTGCTCAATGGCCCATTAGGAAATTCAGAGGTACAATGAGCCCAGGGGAAGAAGAAAGGAATATACCTGATGAGTCACCAGGACTTATTCATGTGACTCTGGACTCCATCTTATTTCTGTAAAATTCTACAAGCAGCATGGCAAAGACCAACGAACATAAAACGCAGCTGCCCGAGATCCATTTTGGCTTTCAATCTTCAATCTTCATCTACCTCTGGATCAACTCATCTACAACTGAACTGAAGCTGTGAAACAAAGGACTGAAACTCATCCAGGCACTGGATGTATACCAGGGGGACTATACAAGCCTGCAAACACCACAGTTCTATTAGAAGCCTGATATATGGACTTTCAAATCAGTTGTATTTGTCTGATTGCTTTAATCCTTTAACATTTCTCTTATAGTTTGCTTCTTTCTTTTTATAATAAACCTTTAGTTTTAGAATCATAGAATATTAGAGTTGGAAGGGACCTCAGGAGGCCATCTAGTCCAACCCCTTGCTCAAAGTAGGACTATGCTCAGCTAAATCATCCCAGCGAGGGTTTTGTCAAGCCGCAGCTTAAAAACCTCTATAGATGGAGATGCCACCACCTCCCTAGGTAACCCATTCCAGTGCTTCACCACCCTCCTAGTGAAAAACATTTTCCTAATGTCCAACCTAGACCTCCCCCTCTGCAACTTGAGACCATTGCTCCTTGTTCTGTCATGTGCCACCACTGAAAACAGCCTAGCTCCATCCTCTCTGGAGCCCCCTTTCAGGTAGTTAAAGGCTGCTATCAAATCCCCCCTCATTCTTCTCTTGTCAGTGCCTTAAGTAGCTGATTTTAAAATTATTTTCTTTGTGTAGTAACTGTGACAAATTCATCCTTGGTGGCACTTCAGATTTACACACCCCTTTCAACAGAAACAGCTTCAATATCAGATGTCTCACAAACTTAGTTATTAAATGTGCTTATTACTATTATACTAAACTGGCATACTAGAAAATACGTCACTCGATTTTCTGTATAAAATTTACTCTGATTTCAAACTCTAAAATTTGTACCAGCATGCAGACTTTAAACGAGATGCTGCTTCATTCTGTATTGTATTAAAAAAGTGGTAAAGACCTTTGCAGGGCAGTCAAATGTTTCGTGGGTAGAGTACCCCACACATGACAGATCCCTGTAAGCAATGTATGAAATGTGCAGCACTCAAAGCAATGCTTTGGTAACCTCCACTTAATTTAAAAAAAAAAAAAAAAAGGATTCCTCCTACCCAACTCAGAGTTAGTTGTAACCTGTTTACCTCTTTCCAGCTCTAGAAAGCATCTTGACTGGGTCAGAGAGGAGTGGAACTCCAGAAAAGACTGGTGGCCAGCCTTCCACTTTAGCCACCATTTGGCTAAAAGAAATTGGCAGGAAAATAAAAGTCTTGCTTGTGAAAAAGCATTGGTGGCTGGAATCTTGTTGGGAAAAGGTAATTTTAAATCTTCAGTCTATGGAACAGAAATATTGGGTAGTTTAAGATTTAATGGCAGGGGAAGTGTCTGATTTGTGTTCTGGAAGAAACTTCAGCCCTGTGATTTCAAGAAAGAAACTGGCTTGATCCTGCAGGGGTGGATACAAGAAAGATGCTAAAATGCTTGGTATTTGCCACTGAGGTGTAGTTTACGTCTCACTGGTCTTGCTACAGCTATAGTTCCCTTGGAATGATATTGAGTTACATTCATGTTCATAGAATATTAGAGTTGGAAGGGACTTCAGGAGATCATCTGGTCCAACCCCCAGTTCAAAGCAGAACTAACCTCAGCTAAATCATCCCAGCCAGGGTTTTCTCAAGCCACAGCTTAAAAACCTCTAAAGATGGAAACGCCACCACCTCCCTAGGTAACCCATTCCAGTGCTTCATCACCCTCCTAGTGAAAAACTTTTTCCTAATGTACAACCTAGACCTCCCCCTCTGCAACTTGAGACCATTGCTCCTCGTTTTGTCATTTGCCACCACTGAAAACAGTCGAGCTCCATTCTCCCTGGAACCCCCTTTCGGATAGCTAAAGGCTGCTATCAAATCCCCCCTCTTTCTTCTCTTCTGCAGACTAAGCAGGCCTTCTTCTTTCAGCCCCTCCTCATAAGTCTTGTGCTCCAGCCCCCTTTTCATTTTTGTTGCCCTCCGCTGGACTCTCCCCAACTTCTCCACTTCCTTTTTGTAATGGGGGGCCCAAAACTGGACACAGTACTCCAAATGCAGCTTCACCAATGCCGAATAGAGGGGAATAATCACTTCCCGCGATCTGGCAATGTTCTTACTAATGCAGCCCAATATGCCATTAGCCTTCTTGGCAGCTAGGGCACACTGCTGACTCATATCCAGCTTCTTATCCACTGTAACCCCCAGATCCTTTTCTGCAGAACTGCTGCCTAGCTCGTCGGTCCCCAGTCTGTAGCTGTGCATGGGATTCTTCTGTCCTAAGTGCAAGACTCTGCACTTGTCCTTGTTGAACCTCATCAGATTTCTTTTGGCCCAATCCTCCAATTTGTTTAGGTCCTTCTGTATCCTATCCCTCCCTTCAAAGGTGTCTAGCACTCCCCCTAGCTTAGTGTCATCTGAAAACTTGCTGAGGGTGCAATCTACCCCATCCTCCAGATCATTAATGAAGATGTTGAACAAAACATGCCCCAGGACCGACCCCTGGGGCACTCCACTTGTGACCAGCTGCCAGCTAGACATGGAGCCATTGATCACTACTCATTGAGCCCTATGCTCTAGCCAGTTCTCTATCCATTTTATAGTCCATTCATCCAACCCATACTTTTTTAACTTGCTGATAAGAATACTGTGGGAGACCGTATCAAAAGCTTTGCTAAAGTCAAGGTATATCACATCCACTGCTTTTCCCTCATGCACAGAACCAGTCACCTCTTCATAGAAAGCAATCAGGTTGGTCAGGCATGACTTTCCCTTGGTGAATCCTTGTTGATTGCTCCTGATCACCTTCCTCTCTTTTAAGTGCCTTAAAATGGATTCCTTGAGGATCTGCTCCATGATTTTTCCAGGGATTGAGGTGAGGCTGACTGGCCTATAGTTCCCTGGATCCTCTTTCTTCCCTTTCTTGAAGATGGGCACTATATTTTCCTTTTTCCAGTCATCTGGGACCCCCCCTGTTGCCACGAGCTTTCAAAGATCATAGCCAATGGCTCTGAAATCACATCAGCTAACTCCCGTAGCACCCTCAGGTGCTTTGCATCTGGCCCCATGGACTTGTGTATGTCCAATCTTTCTAAATAGTCCTGGACCTGTTCCTTCAGCACTGCAGGATGTTCACCACCTTCCCATTCTGTGCCACCCAGTGCAGTAGTCTGGGAACTGACCTTGTCTGTGAAGACAGAGGCGAAAAAGGCATTGAGTACCTCAGCTTTCTCCACATCCTCTGTCACTAGGTTGCCTCCTCCATTCTGTGAGGGGCCCACACTTTCCTTAGTCTTCCTCTTTTTGCCAACATACATGTAGAAACCCTTCTTGTTCCCTTTCACATCCCTTGCTAGCTGCAACTCCAGTTGCGCTTTGGCCTTCCTGATTTCATTCCTGCATGTTCGAGCAGTATTTTTATAATCCTCCCTAGTCATCTGACCAAGCTTCCACTTCTTGTAAGCTTCTTTTTGGTGTTTAAGCTCACCAATGACTTCTTTGTTAAGCCAAGCTGGTCGCCTACCACACTTGCTATTCTTTCTGCACATCGGGATGGTTTGTTCCTGTGTCCTCAATAAGGTTTCTTTAAAATACAGCCAGCCCTCTTGGATTCCTTTCCCCCTCATATTAGCCTCCCAGGGGATCCTGCCCATCAGCTCCCTGAGGGAGCTGATTAGTTACTAATCTAATCTTAGATTAGTTACTAAACTAAGCTTTTAGTTACTAAAGGATTGGCTGGCAGAGTGGTATTTTGAGTAAGATCTAAACTTATATTGATCTGGTACTGAGGCTGACCCTTTGGAGTTAGGAGAAACCTTTTTGGTAAAGAGCATAGAGTTTTAAATAACTGGTCTCTTTACTGAACCTAGTGGCCAATTGGGAGCCAGAGACTGAAATGCAATAAGTGGCTAGGGGGATTTGCCAATAACCCTTGGTCAGATCCAAGGTGGTCAGGTATCGGGCTTTGCCCAACTGGTCCACTAGCTCATTGATACGTGGGAGCGGGTAGACATCAAATTTAGATATTTCATTCAGCTTTCTGAAATCGTTACAGAACCTGAGGGTGCCGTCGGGCTTGGGAACTAGGACGATTGGGCTGGACCACTGGCTGTGGGACTCTTCAATAACTCTGAGTTCCAGCATCCTCCTTACTCCTGTTCTAATCTCTTCCCTTTTGCCCTCCGGTATCCGATATGGTTTTATTGTCATGCGTGCTCCAGGGTTGGTGGTGATGTGGTGCTGGACCACCACCGTCATACAACCGGGCTGCTTTGAGAACACATCCTGGTTTTGCTGGATCCTGTCAACTACTTCTGTCTTTTGCTCTGGGGTCAACTCAGGGGATATTCTCACCTCCTCTTGTGGGACATCTGACTGAGGGGGAGCTTCTTGGGCGATCAGGTACACTTCTCGGTCTCGCCAGGGTTTCAAAAGGTTCACGTGATATAGTTGCACTGGTTTTTGGTGGTCTGGTTGCCTCACCTTGTAGTTCACTTCTCCGACAGCTTCCACAACCTCATATGGGCCTTGCCAACTGGCCAGGAACTTGCTTTCTGTTGTTGGCACTAGCACCATTACCAGCTCTCCTGGCTGAAACCTCCGTGCCTTTGCCCGTTGGTTGTAGAAGGTCTGCTGGGCCTCCTGAGCTTTCTCCAGGTGTTCTCGCACTATGGGGGTCACCCAGGCCCTCCATTCTCGCATCTGGACCACATGCTCAATAACGTTTCTCCCTGAATTGAGCTGTCCCTTCCAGTCCTCTCTAGCAATATCTAAAATACCCCAGGGATAGCGACTGTACAATAATTCAAAGGGGGAGAATCCAGTGGATGCCTGGGGAACCTCCCATATTGCAAACATCAAATATGGTAGTAAGGCGTCCCAATCCTTTCCATCCTGCACCACTACCTTCTATATCATACTCTTGAGGGTACGATTAAACCTCTCAACCAGGCCATCCATTTGCGGATGATACACTGAGGTCCGCAGGGCCTGGATGCGGAGCAAGGTACATAGATTCTTCATCAGTTTGGACATAAAGGGGATCCCTTGGTCTGTCAGGATTTCCTTAGGGATGCCCACTCTAGCGAAGATCTGGAGCAGTTCCTTCACAATTGCCTTCCTAGGGGAATGGCTTCAGGGTACCGGGTGGCATAGTCCACAATGACAAGCACACTTTGATAGCCGCATGCTGATCATTCTAGTGGCCCTACCAGATTCATGGCGATCCTTTCAAAGGGTACTTCAATAATGGGCAGGGGCACTAACGGAGCTCGCAAGTGAGGCCTGGGACTGTGCAATTGGCACTCCGGACAGGAGAGGCAGTATCCCTGGACCTCTTCCCATATTCCTGGCCAGTAGGAGCTTCTCAGATTTTGGTCCAGGGTCTTATCTGGTCCTAGGTGTCCCCCAAATAAATGACTATGGGCCAGTTCTAGAACTGCCTTTATGTGCTTCCGTGGCACCAAGAGTTGCTCTACTTCCTTCTCCATGTCGGGGTCATGCAGTACAGTAGGTCCCGTTTCAGGATGTAGTAAGGCCCCGGGCCCTTAGTCTTTCCCTCCACGGGAACACCATCAATCTCTGCTACCTCCTTTCTCACATTTGTGTATACCGGGTCCATGGCCTGATCCTGCCCAAAATTTCCCCGTAGGAGACCTAGCTGGCCTACCTCTAGGGGTCCAACCTCATTTTCATCTCCAGGGTCATTCCTACTAGTGCTGGGTACTGCCCCTCAGTCTTCACTAGTCTGAGGGGTCTCCTGGCCTCCCAAACGGGTTCACCTACCAACCAGGGCAGCTTTTTGGTTCCCAGCTAGTATCTGAGTGTGTAGCCTTTTATCTGCCCTCCTTTCCCACCGGGATTTCCGGGGTCTTCCGAGGGGCGAGAACAGTTCTTGGGCGAATTCAGCAAAAACAGAGGAAGGGCTGGTTGCCTGTGCCTCGGTCTTCACATGGGATTTGCTGCCCAGCCCGAGCTCCAAGGGTGGGAGTAGGTTCTCGAACCCTGGAAAATCCCTACCAATCAAGACCGGGTAGGGGAACCTTGGAACTACCCCTGCCATTACCCAGGTGGTATTCACCTGGATCTCGATCTGTACTGGGATTGAGGGGTACAGATTTACAGTCCCATGTACACAGGTCACCCCTGTGCATTTGGCTTGGGTCAGCTGGTCTCGCCCTATCAGTTTCCCCGAGACCAGCGTCACTGCACTCCCTAAATCTACTAGGGCCATGGTGTCGATGCCATTCATTTTTACTGGCCTTGTATATCCATGGGGGGCTGTTACAACCCCTACCAAATTGAGGAGACCACAGCACCCTCTGTGACCTCCCAGGTTGCACTGCATGGGCTCCTCCCAGTTGGGGCACTGGGCTGCTATGTGACCCAATTCCCCACATTCATAACACCAGTACTTTAGGCTAGCTGCTTCCCTCTGCCTTGGGCTGCTTGATTGGGTCCCCCAGCCCTCACCCCCTGAGTTCCCAGGTCCCTTCCTTTCCTCGTGCTGTTCCTTAGCTACTCGGCGCTTGGTTCCCATACTCTTGGGTCTCCTAGAAGTCCAGGACCTGGGGCTTCTGGGCCTGCCCTGTCTTCTCCTGGGGGATCAGGGACAGGTTATGGGATGCCAGCTGTCTCTTGACCAGGGCGACCAGCTCGTCATAGGTAGAGGGGTCATTCTGGCCAACCCAGGCTCGGAGATCTGAAGGTAGCCCTCTCGTGTATCGGTCCATCACCAGGAGCTCCAACATCTTCTCCCTGCTGAGGACCTCAGAGCGCAGCCACTTCCAGGTCAGGTGGATTAGGTCAAACAACTGTGACCGTGGTGTTTTATCCTTAATGTATCACCATTCATGGAATCTCTGGGCTCGTACTGGTACTGTCACTCCAGACCTGGCCAGGATTTCAGCCTTCAGCTGGGGGTAGTCTTCAGCAGATTCCACTGTACATCATAATAGGCCTTCTGGGCCTCTCCTCCTAGGAAAAGGGCGAGGATGCTAGCCCACTGATCTTGGGGCCAGGCTTCCCGCATGGCTGTTCTTTCAAAGGCCAGGAGGTATGCTTCTATATCATCATCTGGGGTCATCTTCTGCAGGCAGTTGCTGGCCCGGATGGTCTGTGCTTTGTCTTGGCTGCGACCTTGTTCTATCAGGTTTTTCAATTGGCCTACCACCTCCTGAAGGAGGAACTGGTCCTGGGCGGCTTGGCTCATCAGCAGGTGATTGGTCTCTTGCTACAATCGTGCAGCCTCCTGCTGGGCGGCACCTGGACCCAGGTAGCTTCCTGCTGGGCAGCCATGGCTTGTATCAAGGCCTTTACCACCTCCTCCATCTTGGGAGTGGGGTGGGCTAAAATTGCCCTGGTTTAAGCCCACTGTGCGATAAATCCCTCTTCTGACACCATGTGTGGCAAACAGCCAGCTTCTCCCTAGTGGGTCTCACACTTTTCCCTCTCTTAGTGGGCCAGGGCATCACCAGTTACCCTGTCTTCCCAGGGAGTGGGGTAGGGACCCAGGCCCATCCGCTCCTCTGGGTCCCAGCCCAGGGGCTCTCTGAGTAGCAGTTATGTGCTGCTGGCACCTTACTTGCACCTGCAGGCTTTTCCCCTGGGCTACTTTCCCCCCCTCTGTCTTTCTGCCTTCTTGAGCCCAGTACCTTCTTCAGGACTCCACCTCTCTCCCACACACCGCTGTACTCCATACTTTTCTTCTCCACTACTCCACACACCACTGTACTCCGTTCTGTTCTTCTCCACAAACTCCTCTGCTCACCACACACCTACTCGTTCAACTCCCCCCCTGCCTCTCAGGAGTAGAGGGTTTTTATCAGGCACCTGGGTGAGGCCTTAATTGGTGTCAGCTGACACTAAATACCCTTTGGCTAGTCTACAGGAAATAAAGCATGGAGCATTCTAGCACTTACATAGCGCCCTTCTAGAACTTTCCCAGTGCCCTCTGCCCTTGCTATACCACAGAACATACACACACACGAGTTCATCACAATGCAAAGCTGTTGAAAAAATAAACATTTGTGAAAAATATTTAAAGTTGTTTCCATATCCTATGACATCACACTCTGAATGTTAGGTATTTTTAGCGATGGTGCCAGCTGAAATAAGACCTTCCTTCCAAAGAGTCCATTGAAGTTGGTAACGCGCATTGAATTTCCTGTGCTGATGGAGGACAGAGAATTAATTATCACTAGAGCTAGTTGAAATTTTTGTCATCAAAAAGTTGTTTTGTTGAAAAAATTGTTTTCCATATGCTAACATCTTGCAGAAGATTTTCATATAGTTTAAGATGTTTTGATTTTTCTTCAAAATTAAAAATTTAATTTAAACTGGAAACAAAAAACTGAACCAATTGTTTGGGTAAATCCTCAAATATCTGTATCCTGGAGCAAATGTTTGAGGAGTATCCAGATTAGCTTTTACAAAGTAGTTAACTCCCTCGAGTCCATTGGCAACCAACCCACTCTAGTGAAAATCTCTTGTAGCTTTACTCCATGGCTCCAATTGGTTTTCTACATAAAAAAACTTGTGCAGTGACAGAAAACTCCATGAAGTTCCTCTCAGAAAAGTGTTTCCAATAGATCATCTTTTGGGAGGTAATTTACACTTTTCAGAGCAGGCAGAGGTTAAGATCCTCACAGATCTTGGAGAATCCACTACAGCCTCCTGTGTTAAGGTCTTTGGTTTTGTGCTGCCCTGATGCCCTGAAGCTCTCCCACAATTTGCTGTGACTTGCCCTCAGCTCCCACTGACCTCTGCCTCTCTATGACAGAAGAGTTCATTGTCCCTGCCCTTGGAAGTAGGGCTGTCAATTAATCACAGTTAATGCCTGTGATTAACTGAAAATAAAATTAATGCATTAATTTTTTTAACAGTGTTAATCGCAAACCTCTGGGTGGGGAGAGAGGCATTGGCTGCGGAGGGACCTGACAGTGCCTGGTCAGGCACAGTAACCCAATCTGCCTCCGGAAGGCAGGAAGAGAAGAGAAAAGAGGAAGTGGCTCCCATCCTGGCTCCAGCGAAGAGGTAGGGTCCTTCCTCCAACCGGCCCTTCGCTCCAGGGACCAACCTCCCCACACACCATGCCCCATTGCTCTGACCGGCCACTCACTCCGGGGAACTGACCTCTCTCTCTGCATCATGCCCCTTTGCCCCTGGCCGGCCCCTCGCTCAGGGGGGTACCCCATAAAGAACAGAGGCCTGGCAAGGCCTCCCTGCACCTCCCTGTCCCCTTCTGCATGCCAAGTCCCTGAGGAAAAATCCACCCTTCCTTGTAAACAAAGGCCCTAGGTCCACTTTTCCTTGAAAACAAGCTGAAGGGAGCCCACCTAGCTCAGTAAAAGGAGAGGCTGGTGAGCCCAGTACCTGAAACCACCCTTCCAGAAGCAGCAGCAAGAGACCTCCTTCACCCTCTTCCTGCACAAGTCATTGCTTACATCCCCTGTCCCCCCACTTCTTCTGGACCCTCCTTCTGCACAAGTCATTGCTTGCTCCCTTCCTCTCCCCAACACTGAATGCAGATTCCTAAAATGAAAGTCTCTTCCTCTTGGGACAGGAGGTGAGCCTGGCGAGCTGAGAAACACTGCCCAACAGGAGCAGCATGAAGAATTCACCCTTCTCTACACAACTCACACCCCTCCATCTCCAGAACACTGACTTCTGAGGTAAAATAATCTTACCCTTCAGTAAGCCTAGGCTCCTATAAAGGAGACGCATACAAAATAGTATACATAATAAAAGCTAACCTAGCAGCATCCTGGGGGGAAAAAAGTCTCCTTCACAAGTCACTCCCCTACTGAATGCTAAAATCCTGAGGTAAAATCTTTCCATATCTATGGCAAGGGCTCTTTTGGATAAGACACAAATATATTGATTATACAGAATTTATTTAATTATTCCAGACATTGGCACAGTTCTACTGTGTTCTCATGATCTGGAGTGATTAACCAGAAAAAGTTAATGGAGCAAAGCAGCAAAAGTTCAGATCTTTTGGATGGGAAGTTTATTTTTGAAATATTCCTGGATGGTTCTCTGGCTAAAATGGTGGTTTTCTGTAGCTATTGCAAGGCTGAGTTCCAATACCATTGAAGTACTTCAAGTCTGCAGTACCACCTACACACTAAACATGCTTTCACCTTGTGCTATGGATAACTCACCGACAGCAAATGAATCCTGCCAGCTGTGACGGAGTACGATTACAGAGTTGTAGGATCATTACAAGACCATGGATCAAACAAAGTACAACCACTTAACCCATGCTATTGCAAAATGGACAGCTATGCAGACCACTCAACATTGTTAATGACAGAGGGCTGAGAGATTCTGTTCAAATTGCATCTTCCAATTAGTCATACACTTTGCCCTCCTGCAGAACTATTACATCATGAATACATGACCTGTATGATGAGAAGACTACAAAGATGAGAGCTTCTGAAAAATGTAGTAGCTGTTGCTTTGACTGGTGATAAATGGACATCCTTGAGCAATCACAGTTATCTTGGAGTCAAGGCAACCTGATTGATGCTGCATGGATACTGCAGTCACTTGCTGTAACAATAATGCATACTGAAGAGAGACATGCTGAACCATGTGTAGAGCATTTCTTGAATGTTGCAAACAAATGAAATATTCAAGAAAAGGTAACCAACAATACTCACAGTGTATGGAATATGATAGCAGCAGCCAGTCGTTTGTGCATTGCTCACAGTCCAGCAGCTATCCATTACAGTAGAGCTCAGTGATGGTGGTTTTGAAAACATGCTGGCAAAATGTAGAAAACTTGTGGGCCATTTCAAACATAGGCCAGCTAACAGTACAGAGCTAGGAATACAAGCTGCAAATGAACAGAAACAAAAATCTCTTTTACAAGATATTTCAATCAGATGGAAAGGAAAACTGCAACTGTGGTATCAGATCAGAAGTACAGAGCATTCCTTAGCTGGGACCTCTTCAGATGTATTATCATTATTTGTTTAGTGTTGATAATGTGTTCAGGGCTGCACCAAAAGTCAAAAATAAAGACAAATACTGCCTCAGACCATTTACAATGTGACAGATAGACACACAGACAATGGCTACACTGGGAAAGTGTGAAAGGAGACAGGAAGGGTGGAGACAGCTTAGTGTACTTTTTTAAAAGATTAATTATAAGATCATTGCTTGTGGGCTTGGTAATAGGGGAGATGGATTTTTGTGGGGGACTCAGAAATAAAGGCAGTGACTTGGTAAATGGGGATGGGATAACATTACGGAAAACAGAAAAACGCAGACTGCAGCTAAAATCACAAATTTAAATCTCTACTGCAATCATAATCAGTTTGTCAGATTACCATTTAAAAATATTGTAAGGAAAATGGAATATTTGTTGTGAGCAAAGAATATGTATTGGATTTCTGGCTGCAAATGAATTGATCAGAGGACCATCTGGGTCAGACCAGCTAGGTTTTCTATGATGTATTTTATTGTCATTTCATTTTACCTCATTGGTCAACACCAGAAGTACCTTGGAAAGGACACTTCATAAATGTATTATCATATAGAAGAAAAATTGGAGACAGGTCCAGGCTGCAAGCTTTCAACACTTCCCTGTGTCTTCTTGAACATAGTGTTCAGATTCACTATTGTATTCAGTATATAATTGATCTGAACATTGCCATCATTTGGTAAGAAATGCTCAGGATCTGAAATTTGCAGATTGTAATTATTCCTATTATGATATTTTGACAATAACATAAGATTCCTAACAGAAAAGACCAGAGAATACACGATGCAAGAAAGAGCTATCACTATCTTTTTTTCTCAGGATACAGTTTTCTTCACACCACTCAAAAGCAGCTAAGATAAATTCTGCACTTTCCCCCATGCCCCCAAAAAGCAATCTCTCCAAAACCTGAGCTAGAACCAGCTACTGATTAGAGAAGCTTTTATTAGGAAAATCATTACTCGGAAAACCTTATAAAACCTGAGGATGGACAGATACAAGGACAGAGTTATTACTGAAGGCAAAAGGGATGGATTCTGTTTTAATTTACATGGCATAAATTCATTTAAGTAATTTGTATCTGGACTTTCAGAAAGTCTTTGACAAATCTCTGACCAAAGGCTCTTGAGCAAAGTAACAGTGGTGGGATAAGAGAGGGGGAGGAATAAATGGTCAGTTTTCACAATGGAGAGAGGTAAATAGCAAGGTTCCCTAAAGATCTGAGGTGGGATTTGAGCTGTCCAACATATTCATAAATGAAGTGGAAGAAGGGGTAAACAGTGAAGTGGCAAAGATTGCAGATTATACAACATCATCAAGATAGTTAAGTCCAAACCTGACTGTGAAGAGTGTGGTATAGCAAGGGCAGAGGGCACTGAGAAAGTTCTCCTATTTGAATCCGGGGGTAAGAGGGTGGGCACGAGCCCACCCACCGCTAAAGGCTCCCCCCCCAGCCTAGGGGAAGAGCCACTGGACCCGGGTCCAACTGATTACGGGGGACAACAAATGAAAAAAAAGGAAAGGGTCACAGGAGCAAACGTAGGAAACCAGAAGGGGACACCGAGCAGAGAACCCCGGACAGTGCCCACTGCTCCCTGAAGGTGTCCAGGGAGCCAGCGGACGCCGCCCAGAGGAACTCTGCCCGGAGACGTGAATTGATAAGGGAACGGAAATAGACCCCACAGTCGCAGACAGCCCCCCCGCCAACCTCCTCTCCCTGGTCTTGTAGATGGCTAGTTTGGCCAGAGCTAAGAGGAGGCTGACGAGGAGGTCCCGCAACTTCGTGGGGCCACAGATGGGGTGTGAATAGATGAACAAGTGAGGGGAAAAGTGCAGTCAGAACCTCAGCAAGAGGTTCTGGAGGAGCCGGAAGAGGGGCTGCAGCCTGGCACACTCCAGATATATGTGCGCCAGGGTCTCCCTCACACCGCAGAAGGGGCACGTGTCAGGGTGGGAGGTGAACCACACTAGGTACGCTCCCGTGCTCACAGCTCCGTGAAGGAGCCGCCAACTGATGTCCCCAGCAGGCCGTGGGGTTAAGGTGGAATGCAGGCTGGCCCACCGGGGGTCCTCGCCCTCCGAGGGTGGTAGTAGGTCCCGCCACTTCGTGTCCGGGCAGGACACGAGGGAGAGGAAATGAAGGGTGTGGAGCACGAGCGCGTACAGATGGTTCCTCGGCGCGGTCTGGAAGGGGACCGGCTGCAGATCAAGCAGCCAGCTTGGGGCGTGAGGATGGGGGGGGCCGAGAGGGTTCGCGGAGCCGAGGCCTGATGGTAAGCACTGGAGGGCTGGGGCTGAGGGGGGGGTGGGGAACAACCTCTTGCAAGACCTGCCCTAGGTACATCAAAGCAGTAGGGGGTAAGGCTGCCTTCACCTCCTGGAGTATGCGTCGGGGGATTCGGAGGGTGGGAACCCCCATGCGCCAAGCAAGTGCATGAGGGTCCAACCAGTCCCTGCGGGCATAGTCCAGGAGGTCTCCGACCCTGGTCACTTCTTCCAGGACCATCTGCCGTCGCACCGAGGGGGTCTCCGCCACCTGCACACTCAGCTGGGGGTTGTGTAGCAGGGGCTCCGCGAGGAGATCCTCCCCCTCGGTGACTGCAAGGGGCCTGGAGGCTGAGACGAGCCTCCAGGTCCCGAGGAGGTCCTGGTAGAAGACCGGCAGCTCGGAGAGGTCTCGCGGAAGACCTCTCGGGTAGAGAAAAAAGAGCTGCCGGTCATATCGGAGCCCTCGGAAGCGGTGGAGGAAGACGTGTGCCAAGAGGCTCCACGCCGGACTACCTGCACCATAAAGGAGTCTCTGCAGGGCCTGGAGGCGGAAGGTGTGGACCTGGCTGCGGATGCAGCATAGGCCCTGCCCGCCCTCCTCCAGAGGGAGACTCAGAATCCCTGAAGAGACCCAGTGCAGTCCTGGCCAAAAGAACTCCAGAACTGTCTTCTGGAGGTAGGCCAGGAAACTCGGGGTCAGGACCAGGGTGTTGAGCCGGTGCCAGAGCATGGACAGGACCAGCTGGTTGATCACCAGTGCCCTGCCCCGGAGGGAGAGGCACTGGAGCAGTCCCGTCCATCTCCGCAGCCGCTCAGACACCCTGCCCTCCAAATCTTGCCAGTTCTCTGCCAGGGAGGGATGGGTGGCGGAGAAGTAAACGCCCAGATAGAGCAGTGGACCTGCACTCCACCGGATGGCTTGAAGCGCGGGTGGGAGGGAGCTCGCCTGCCACCCGGCTCCTACCGTCAGGACAGAGCTCTTGGCCCAGTTGACCCGGGCAGAGGAGGCTGCCGAGTAGACGGCCAGGCAGTCCTCCAGCCGCACCAGGTCGCCCGGGTCCTGGACCACGAGGAGCACGTCATCGGCGTATGCTGACAAGACCAGCTTCAGCTCCGGTTCACGGAGCACCAACCCCGTCAACCTCCGGCGGAGGAGACAGAGGAAGGGCTCCATGGCCAGAGTGTACAGCTGGCCTGACATCGGACAGCCCTGACGTACTCCTCGCCCGAAGCTGACCGGTTCGGTCAGGGTCCAGTTGAGCTTGACCAGGCACTCTGCTGAAGCGTACAGCACCCGGAGAAAACCCACAAAACGGGGTCCGAAGCCGAACGCCTGCAGGGTGCCGAAGCCGAATGCCTTCTCCTGGTCCAGGGACAGGAGGGTGAACGACAGGCCATCCCTACACCCGAGTTCCAAGAGGTCCCGGACCAGATACAAGTTGTTAAAGATGCTACGGCCCGGGACTGTGTAGGTCTGGTCAGGATGGACCACGTCCTGCAGCACGGACCCTAACCGCAGTGAGACAGCCTTGGCCACAATTTTATAGTCCGTGCTGAGGAGCGAGACGGGACGCCAGTTCCGAAGGTCGCGGAGGTCCCCCTTTTTTGGTAGTAGGGCGAGCACAGCCCGCCTGCAGGACAGGGGGAGAGCTCCGCTGGCCTCAGATTTGGCCCAGACGGTGACAAGGTCCAGGCCGAGGACGTCCCAAAACACGTGGTAGAACTCCACAGTCAGCCCGTCCATGCCCGGGGATTTATTGGTGGGCATGAGGCGGAGGGCTTCTGAGAACTCGGCCAGAGTGAGAGGTAGCTCCAGCCGGCCTCGGTTGCCCACACTGACCGTGGGAAGTTCGTTCCAGAGCACCCTACAGGCGGCGATGTTGGTCGGATCCGGGGAGAAAAGGTCGGCATAGAAGGCCCAGGTACCTTCCTCAGAACTCCAACTCTCTTCCACACACCGCAGCACTCCGTTTGGCTCCTCTTTACCACTCCTCTGCTCAGTAGCACCACACACCTACTCCTCCAGCTAGTGCACTGTCTCCTCTTGCTGCTCCTCTTGCTGCTGCTGGGGTGCTCCTGCTTCTTCTCCTGCCCCCACTTTAGGGGGCACCCCTGCCCTTCCCCCTTTCTTCCCCTGCTGCTGCCCCTGCTAGCTTGTTCACCCCCCTGTGCAGCCGGAGGAGCCGCTATCATATCTCGGGCTGGTGAGTGCACCGCCTCTACCCAGCTAGTCCCCCTGTATCCCTTTGTGCTGGTGCTCTCCTCTCCTGCTTCCAGCCTAGTGGGGAGGAGTGGTCACCCCCCTGCCCTTCTTCCCCTTCCCTCCCTCCCTCTCCACTCTCCCACCCCCTCTTCAGCTCCCCCCTTGCCAAACCTGTCCCTACCCCCCCCCAAGATGGCAGGTGTGCCTGGGGCTGGGACCCCCTCCTTAGATGCTCCTGCCCCTCCCTCTCACCTTGAGGCCCTGCCCCTGCCTATAACAGCTGGTCCTGCTGCCCCTGTTGAGCTGCTGGGTGTCTGTCCCTGGGCGCCGGTGGTGGACAACTCAGGGAGGGACACCAGGGACTCTGCCGCCGCCACGGCTCCTGCCCCCCCTGATCCGGGGGGTGCACTCTAAGCTGGGAGGAAAAACCAGGGAGGTAAAAAAAAGGGAAAAGGCCCTGCCCGGAAGGCAGTGCCTCCCGCGGCTAGGGCCCCTCCTCCTCCTCCTCCTCCTCCTCCTCCTCCTCCTTCTCCCCCTCCCCCTCCCTCCTCTCCCGCTGTCCCTTCCACCAGCTCTGGGGACGGCGGTGCCCCCAGAGCGTACGCCCAGGTGAATGCGGGCCCCCCGCCTGCAGCTACCAAGTCACCTGACCTGACTGCCTCCTCCAGCACCATCCCAGGTGGCCGGGGCCCCTTCCCCACCCTTACCAGGAGGCATGGGATCCGGTGCCTCCTGGTACCTGCCTCGCCCCACGTGGAAACCTACATGCAGGCGATGGCGTGGGTGGTGGGGCCCACGGCCGTGGTGGCTACCTCCCGAATGTATGGCAAGGTGGTCTTCTTTCTGGTGTCCGAGGCCGCCGCCCAGGAGGCGGTGGAGACGGGCCTGGTGGTGGGGGTTGTCCACGTCCCAGTGGAGCCCCTGGAAGATAAGGGCGAACGGGTGGTCTTGTCCTCCGTTCCGCCCTTCCTCCCCATTGCCACCCTTCTGCCTTTCCTCGCCACCCTGGGGAAGCCCCTCTCCACCATCAGCCCGCTTCCCCTCAGCTACAAGGACCCCGCCCTTCGTCACATCATCTCGTTCCGCCGGCAGGTGCAGCTGCAGCTGCTACCGGTGGTGGTGCATGGTGAGGAGGTGCTCGAGGGGTCGTTCCTGGTGCCCCATCAAGGGGCCCAGTATTGGGTCCGTTATACCACGGGGAAGGCCCGGTGCTACCTCTGCCGGGCGGCGGGGCACTTTTGGAGGGACTGCCCCCTGACCCGGCCCGGAGGGAAGCCCGGGACCCAAGAGACCCAAGGAGGCACCAGTCAGACTAGCGATGGTCCCCCCCACAGCCGTCCAGTCGCTGTGGCCGCCCCCTCTCCATCAGAAATAATCACCTGCGCTTGGGCCCCAGGGGCACCCCCCCCGTATCGCCCGGGTGAGCTGATGGGCTCCGCTGACGCCCAGAACAGTCCAGCGGAGCCTGCGGAGAGGAGGGAGCCAGGGCTGCTTTCATCGGGCATCAGAGGGGGCATGCCCCAGAGGGAGGCTTCTCCCTTCCCTGCTGTCCCACCCCCTCTTTCCGAAGCCCCAACCCCTGTGCTCTTGCCCCCTGCCCCTGCCCCCGCTGCCCAGCCCTCCACCTCAGGAGGCTGGGAGCTCGTACTATTTTATTTAAACAAAAGCATGTAATAAACATTACATAATTAAACCACATTAATCTACATAAAATAGCAAATAGCACATTACAACTAAAACAACTCAATATTCTTCTATACACTACAATAAAATAGGACTATTTAATAAAAGCAATGTACCCAAAATAACCCAAACAAAAGGAAAGGAATGGGGCTGGCCGGAGGCGGGGACCTAGCACAGGAAAACTTCCTCGGCGCACAGGCCTTCCATTTACCCGAATTACCTAGTGTACTAGCACAGGAAGACTTCATCCGCGCACAGGCCTTCCATTTACCCGAATTACCTAGTGTACTTGTCCCAATCTCACAGTGCCCCAATCCTTAACAATTCCCCCTACTATCTAAGGGCTTTCTTTGATCACTCAAAATCAATGCCAATCTCAGTGGGGTCCACCCACCGCTCGAGACTCCCCTTATGGGGGTCACAATTTCAAACTAAGAAAACCACATGGAGATATCGAGCAAAGAGCTCCGGACAGGGCCCACTGCTCCCGGAAGGTATCTAGGGAGCCGGCGGATTCTGCCCAGAGGAACTCCACTCGAATACGTGAACAAATGGAGGAACGAAAATAGGCCCCACAGTCGCAGTGCCCTCCCTCGGCCAACTTTCTCTCCCTGGTGTTATAGATGGCCGCCTTGGCCAGGGCTAGGAGGAGGTTGACGAGGAGGTCTCGCGACCTCGTGGGCCTCTGAATGGGGTGTGCATAGATAAACAGGTGGGGAGAAAAATGCAACCAGAACCTCAACAAGAGGTTCTGAAGGAGCCGAAAAAGGGGCTGCAGCCTGGCACACTCCAAGTAGGCGTGGGTCAGGGTTTCCCTCGCATCACAGAAAGGGCAGGTGTCCGGGCG
>ML675614.1:42670877-42772736 GCA_007922155.1 Mesoclemmys tuberculata
AAGACCTCCGGGCTCGGGGTGCCTTCGTCCGATCCCGCATCCATCTCCCTCAGGAGATGGATCGCGGCTCCCGCTTCTTCCATGCCCTGGAGAAAAGGAGGGGAGCCCGGAAGCATGTCATCTGCCTCCTGGCTGCCGACGACACCCCCCTCACGGTTCCGGTGGAGATGCGTGGAAGGGCCAGGGCCTTCTATGCCGACCTTTTCTCCCCGGATCCGACCGACGTGGTCGCCTGCACGGTGCTCTGGAACGAACTTCCCACGGTCAGTGCGGGCGACCGAGACTGGCTGGAGCTACCTCTCACTCTGGCTGAGTTCTCGGAAGCCCTCCGCCTCATGCCCACCAATAAATCCCCGGGCATGGACAGGCTGACCGTGGAGTTCTACCGTGTGTTTCCGGACATTCTGGGCCTGGACATCGTCACCGTCTGGGCCGAGTACGAGGCCAGTGGAGCGCTCCCCCTGTCCTGCAGGCGGGCTGTGCTCGCCCAGCTACTGAAAAAGGGGGACCTCCGCGACCTTCGGAACTGGCGTTCCATCTCGCTTCTCAGCATGGACTATAAAATTGTGGCCAAGGCCGTCTCACTGCGGTTGGGGTCCATGCTGCAGGATGTGGTCCATCCCGACCAGACCTACACAGTCCCGGGCCATAGCATCTTTAACAACTTGTATCTGGTCCGGGACCTCTTGGAACTCAGGTGTAGGGATGGTTTGTCATTCGCCCTCCTGTCCCTGGACCAGGAGAAGGCGTTCGACAGGATGGATCACGGGTATCTCCTGGGCACCCTGCAGGCGTTTGGTTTTGGACCCTGTTTCGTGGGTTTTCTCCGGGTGCTGTACGCTTCTGCAGAGTGCTTGGTCAAGCTCAACTGGACCCTGACCAAACCGGTCAGCTTTGGGCGAGGAGTACGTCAGGGCTGTCCGCTGTCAGGCCAGCTGTACGCTCTGGCCATGGAAACCTTTCTCTGTCTCCTCCGCCGGAGGTTGACATGGGTGGTGCTCCGTAAGCCGGAGTTGAGGCTGGTCCTGTCAGCGTACGCCGATGACGTGCTCCTCATGGTCCAGGACCCGGGCGACCAGTTGTGGCTGGAGGCCTGCCTGGCCGTCTACTCGGCAGCCTCCCCCTCCCGGGTCAACTGGGCCAAGAGCTCTGGCCTGACGGTAAGGGCCGGGTGGCAGGCGAGCTCCCTCCCACCCGCGCTTCAAGCCATCCGGTGGAGCACAGGTCCGCTGCTCTATCTGGGCGTTTACTTCTTTGCCACCCATCCCTCCCCAGCAGAGAACTGGCAGAATTTGGAGGGCAGGGTGTCTGAGCGGCTGCGGAGATGGACGGGATTGCTCCAGTGCCTCTCCCTCTGGGGAAGGCACTGGTGATCAACCAGTTGGTCCTGTCCATGCTCTGGCACCAGCTCAACACCCTGGTCCCGACCCCGAGTTTCCTGGCCTACCTCCAGAAGACAGTTCTGGAGTTCTTTTGGCCAGGACTGCACTGGGTCTCTGTAGGGATTCTGAGTCTCCCCCTGGAGGAGGGCAGGCAGGGCCTGTGCTGCATCCGCATCCAGGTCCACACCTTCCGCCTCCAGGCCCTGCAGAGACTTCTCAATGGTGCAGGCAGTCCGGCATGGAGCCACTTGGCGCACGCCTTCCTCCGCCGCTTCTGAGGGCTCCGATACGACCGGCAGTTCTTTTTTCTCCACCCGAGAGGTCTTCCGCGAGACCTCTCTGAGCTGATGGTCTTCTACCAGGACCTCCTCCGGACCTGGAGGCTCGTCTCGGCCTCCAGGTCCCTTGCGGTCACCGAGGGGGAGGATTTCCTCACGGAGCCTCTGCTGCACAACCCCCAGCTGAGTGTGCAGGCGGTGGAGACCCCCTCGGTGCGATGGCGGATGGTCAGAGACCTCCTGGAATACGCCCAGGGGGACTGGATGGACCCCCATGCGCTGACTCGGCACATGGGGGTTCCCACCCTTTGAATTCCCCGACGCATACTCCTGGAGGTGAAGGCAGCCTTGTCCCCTACTGCTTTGATGTACCTCGGTCGGGTCTTGCAAGGGGGGGCCCCCCCCCCCCCCCCCCCCCCGCCCCGGCCCTCCAGTTCTTACCATCGGGCCTTGGCTCCGCGAACCCCCTCGGGCCCCCCCATCCTCACACCCCAAGCCGGCTGCTTGATCTGTAGCCTGTCCCCTTCCAGACTGTGCCAAGGAACCATCTGTATGCGCTCGTGCTCCACACCCTTCATTTCCTCGCCCTCGTGTCCCGCTCGGACATGAAGTGGCGGAACCTACTACCACCCTCAGAAGGCGAGGACCCCCAGTGGGCCAGCCTGTATTCCATCTTGACCCCACGGTCTGCCGGGGACATCAGTTGGCGGCTCCTTCACGGAGCCATGAGCACCTCCCATCCCAACACCTGCCCCTTCTGCGGCGAGGGAGACCCTGGCTCATGTATACCTGGAGTGCGCCAGGCTGAAGCCCCTCTTCTGGCTCCTCCAGGACCTCTTGTTGAGGTTCTGGCTGCACCTTTCCCCTCACTTGTTCATCTACTCACACCCCATCCGTGGCTCCACGAAGTCGCAGGACCTCCTCATCAACCTCCTCCTAGCCCTGGCCAAACTAGCCATCTACAAGACCAGGGAGAGGAGGTTGGCAGAGGGAGCGCTCTGCGACTGTGGGGTCTATTTCCATTCCCTTGTCAATGCACATCTCCGGGCAGAGTTCCTCTGGGCAGCATCTGTTGCCTCCCTGGACACCTTTGAGGAGCAGTGGGCGCTGTCCGGGGTTCTCTGCTCGGTGTCCCCTTCTGGTTTCCTGCTTTTGACCCTGTGACCCCCACGCCCTTTCCTGTTTTTCATTTGTTGTCCCCCGTAATCAGTTGGACCCGGGTCCAGAGGTTCTGTCCCTAGGCTGGGGGGGGGAGCCTTTAGCGGTGGGTGGGCTTGTGCCCACCCTCCTGCCCCTGGATTAAAGTAGGAGACCTTTCCTGCTGTCTTCTGCCCTTGCTCTACCACATATCCCCCTTCCCTGCTCAACACCACATGGTTGGGCTACTTGGGATGTGAGACAGTGCTGACGCGAAAGGACGTCAGTGTTGCCATGTTGACTTCCGGCCCTATGCTGTACCCAGAGGTGAAAAGGCTGTAGGGAGAGGAACCATCAGGTTACTCTGGCATTCTTCTCCTCGTTAGTGTGCATCCATTGGAGCGGGGTGTGGTCTATCATCAGGGTAAACCTCCTCCCTAGTAAATAATATTGGAGCATTTCCACAGCCCATTAAACCACCAGGCACTCTTTCTCGACCACAATGTACTTCTGCTCTCTGGGGAGGAGTTTCCTGCTGAGATACAGGAGCGGGTGCTCCTCTTTGTTTACGACCTGGGAAAGGACAGCCCCCAGCCCTGTCTCAGAGACATCTGTCTGGAGGATGAACTCCCACTCAAAATCTGCGCCTATAAGCACTGGTTTGCTACAAAGAGCTGTCCTTAAATCCACGAATGCTTTCTCGGCCTGCTCAATCCACTTCACCATATCTGGGCCCCGAGCTTTTATCAGGTTGGTCAAGGGCCCTGCTCTAGTGGGGGATGAATCTCCTATAATACCCCACGATCCTTAAGAATGCCCTGACCTGTTTCTTGCGGACTGATCGGGGCCAGGCCTGGATGCCTTCTACCTTGTCCCACTGGGGTTTTACTATACCAGTCCCTATCACATATCCCATTTATTTGGCCTTGGGCAGCTCTATTGCACTTCGAGGGGTTTGCAATGAGGCCAGTTTTCTGGAAGGTGTTGAGCACCGCCTCTACTTTCCCCAGGTGCATTTCCCAGTCGGGGCTATGGATGACCACGTCATCAAGGTATGAGGCTGCATACCTGGCATGGGGTCTCAGTAGGTAGACCATCAGTCTTTGGAATGTTGCAGTGGCCCCATGTAGTCCGAAGGGAAGGACGGTATACTGAAACAGTCCAATGGACGTGGAGAAGGCGGTCTTCTCCTTGGCATCTTTGGCTAGGGGGATTTGCCAGTAGCCCTTGATCAGGTCCAGGGTGGTCAGGTATCAAGCCTTGCCCAACCAGTATACTAGCTCACTGATACGCGGGATTGGGTAAGCGTCAAATTTAGATACCTCATTCAACTCCCTGAAATCGTTACAGAACTGCAGGGTACTGTCAGGCTTTGAGACTAGGACGATGGGGCTGGACCACTGGCTGTGGGACTCTTCAATAACCCTGAGTTCCAACATCCTTCATACTTCTGTCCTAATTTCCTCCCTCTTGGCCTCTGGTATCTGATATGGTTTTATCATTACTCATGCCCCAGGGTCGGTGATGATGTGATGGCGGACCACTGTTGTTCGACTGGGCTGGTAAGAAAACACATCCTGGTTTCGCTGGATCATATCAATAACTTCCATCCGCTGTTCTGGGGTGAGTTCCGGGGATATTCTCATCTCCCCCGATGGGCCGCCCATCTGGCGGGTTGCTTCTCGGGTGATCGGGTATGTCTCCCGGTCCTGCCAGGGCTTCAGCAGGTTAACATGGTACAGTTGTACCAGCTTCCAGTGATCTGGTTGCCTCACCTTATAGTCTACATCTCCAACTGCTTCTATGACTTCGTGCGGTCCTAGCCAACTGGCCAGGAGCTTGCTCTCCACTATTGGCACCAGCACCATCACCCGCTCTCCTGGCTGAAACCTCTGTATCTTGGCCCGTCGGTTATAGTAGATCCGCTAGGTCTCCTGGGCTTTCTCCAGGTGTTCCCACACTATGGGAGTCACCCAGACTATCCATTCCTGCATCTGTGCCACATGCTTGATGACATTTTTCCCTGTATTGTGCTGTTCCTCCCAGTCCTCTTTGGCTATATCCAATACACCCTGTGGATGGTGACCGTATAATAGCTTAAAGGGGGAGAAGCCCGTGGATGCCTGAGGGACCTCCCATATTGCAAATATCAGGTAGGGTAATAGGGCATCCCAATCCTTCCTGTCCTGCGCCACTACCTTCCAGATCATGCTCTTGAGGGTACGATAAAACCTCTTGACCAGGCCATCCGTTTGCGGATGATATACTGAGGTCCACAGGGCCTGGATGCGCAGCAGAGTACAAAGATCTTTCATTAACTTGGACATAAAGGGGGTCCCTTAGTCTGTCAAGATTTCCTGGTGGATGCCCACCCTAGCAAAGACCTGGAGGAGTTCCTTTGCGATTGCCTTGGATGTGGGGTTTCTTAGGGGAATGGCTTCAGGGTACCGGGTGGCATAGTCCACAATGACGAGCACACTTCGATGGCCGTGTGCCGATTGTTCTAGTGGTCCCACCAGATTCATGGCGATCCTTTCAAAGGGAACTTCAATAATGGGAAGGGGCACTAACGGGACTCACAAGTGAGGCCAGGGGCTGTGCAATTGGCACTCCAGGCAGAAGAGGCAGTATTGCTGGACATCTGCCCATATTCCTGGCCAGCAGAACCTTCTCAGAATTCGGTCCACGGTCTTATCTGCTCCTAAGTGTCCCCCAAATAAATGACTTTGAGCCAGCTCCAATACTGTCTTGGTGTGTCTCCATGGCACCAAGAGTTGCTCCACCTCCTCCCCCTGTATTTGTGCCACCCCGTGCAGCAGGTTGCATCCAGGATATAGTACGTTCTGGGGCCCTTGGTCTTGCCCTCCACAGGCACACCATCTATCGCTGCTATCTCCTCCCTCACATTTACATATACTGGGTCATTGGCCTAGTCTTGCCCGAAATTCCCCCGCAGGGGACCTAACTGGCCTACCTTGAGGGGCCCAGCCTCACCTTTCTCCCCGGGGTTGCTTCTGCTAGTTCCGGGAAGAGCCTCTGGATCCTCCCTAGTTTGAGTGGTCTCCTGGCCTCCTGAGTGGGTTCGCCTACCAACCAGGGAGACTTTCTGATTTTCAGCCAGTATACAAGTCCCTAATCTTTTGTCCACCTCCTTTCCCTCCTGGTCTTCCAGGGGGTGAAAATAGTTCCTGGGCAAATTCAGCAAAAATAGGAGCAGCACTGTTTGTCTGTGCCTCCGTTTCAGCCTGGGACTTGCTGTCTGCTGCAGGCTTGATGGGGGAAGTAAGTTCTTGAACCTGGGAAAATCCCTACCTATTAAGACTGGGTAGGGAAGCCTAGGGATAACCCCTGCTATCACCTGGGTGGCAGTCCCCTGGATATCGATCTGTACTGAGATTGAGGGGTAGAAGTTTACCGTCCCATGTATGCAGGTCACCCCTGTGCATTTGGCCTGGGTCAGCTGGTCTTGCCCCACCAGTTTCCCAGAGACCAGCGTGACCGCACTCCTTGAATCTACGAGGGTCATGGTTTCGATGCCATTCATTGTTACTGGCCTCACATATACGTGGGGGGCCATTACAACCCCTACCAAGCTGATGAGACCACAGCAGCCCCCGTGACCTCCAAGGTTGCACTGCATGAGTTCCTCCCAGTTGGGTCACTGAGCTGCTATGTGACCCAGTTCTCCACATTCATAACACTGGTACTTTAGACTAGCTGCCTCCCTCGGCCTTGGGCTGCTTGGTTGGATCTCCTAGCCCTCACCCCCTGAGTTCCCAGGTCCCTTCTTGTCCTCGTGCCATTCCTCAGTGACTTGGCTCAGTTCCCGTTCTCGTGGGTCTCCCGGTAGTCCAGGACCTGGGGCTGGGAGCTGGCTTCTGGGCATGCCGTCTGTCTTCTTCTGGGGGGGTCAGGGACAGGTTATGGGCTGCCAACTGTCTCTCAACCAGGGCGACCAACTCGTCATAGGTGGAGGGGTCATTCTGTCCAACGCAGGCACGGAGCTGACAGTAGCCCCCTTGTATACCGGTCCATCACCAGGAGCGCCAACATCTTCTTAGTGCTGAGGGCCTCAGGGTTCAGCCACTTCCAGGTCAGATGGATCAGATCAAACAACTGCAACCATGGTGCTTTAACCTCGCTGTACCACCACTCATGGAATCTCCAGGCTTGCATGGCTACCGTCACTCCGGATCTGGCTAGGATTTCCGCCTTCAGCTGGGGGTAGTCCGCAGCAGCTTCCGCTGCCATATCATAGTAGGCCTTCTGGGCCTCTCCTCCTAGGAAAGGGGCGAGGATGCTGGCCCACTGATCTCAGGGCCAGGCTTCCCGCAGGGATGTTCTTTCAAAGGCCAGGAGGTATGCCTCTATAACATCATCCGGCATCATCTTCTGCAGACAGTTGCTGGCCCGCATGGTCTGCACCCAGTCATGGCTGCCGCCTCAACCCATGAAGATTTTCAACTGGCCTACCAGCTCCTGAAGCAGGGCACGGTCCTGGGCAGCCTGGGTCATTAACAGATGATTAGACTGAGCAGGTGATTAGTCTGAGGAGATTTTCCCTCTCTGACCTTCTGGCTTCTTGAGCCGAGTACCTTCCTCAGGACTCGGCCTCTCTCCCACACACCGCTGTACTCCATTCTGCTCCTCTTCACAACTCCACAGACCACTGTACGCCATTCAGCTCCTCTTCACAACTCCACACCACTCCTCTGCTCAGTAGCACCACACACCTACTCCTCCAGCTCGTGCACTGTCTCTCAGGAGTAGAAGGTTTTTATCAGGCACCTGGCTGGGGTCTTAATTGGTGTCAGCTGACCATAATTACCCTCTAATGACTCTGACTAGTCTACAGGGAATAAAGCCCGGATCATTCTAGAATATACATACCGCTCTTCCAGAACTTTCCTACTGCCCTCTGCCTTTGCTATACCACACTATATAAATCCACTGTATGCCCCATCTCAAAAAAAGGTATTAGAATTGGAAAAGGTATAGAGAAGGGCATAAAAAAGTATTAGATGTATGGAACACCTTCCATATGAGATTAAAAAGACAGGGACTGTTCAGCTAGAACAAAAGACAAGTAAGGGGGATATGAAAAAGGTCTATAAAATCATGAATGGTGTGAAGCAAAAAAGTGTTATTTACCCATTCCCATAACACAAGAAGCAGGGATAAAATTAATAGGCAGCAGGTTTAAAACAAACAAAAGGAAGTACTTCTTCACACAATGCAGAGGCAACCTCTGGAACTTGCTGCCAGGGGACATTGTGAATGCCAAAAGTATAACTGGGTTCAAAAAAGAATTAGATAAATTCATGGATAGGTCCATCAACAGCTATTAGCCAATATGGCTAACCTTCTGATGCCAGGTGCTGGAACTGGATGACAGGGCATGGATCACTTGAAAATTGCCATTCTGTTCATTCCTTCTGAAGCATCTGGCACTGGCCACTGTCAAGAAGGCAGGAGATTAGGCTAGATGGACTATTGGTCTGACTCAGTGTGAGGCCACACTAAGTGAGAGGAATATTTGGCCTATCTTTGTCCTCATTCTTTAGTCCTGGTTTTCATTTCAATTACACATCACTGCAAATCCAGAATTACTCGTAAGAACAAAGATAGGGCCAAATTCTCATCCTGCTTAGTCTGGTTTCACACTGGTATAACTAATGACTTTGGTGCAGTTATTGCACATTCACACTCTTACTGCTGTGAGATGAGACTCAAGGCCCATCTGACTGCAGCTGTGTTAAGGAAAGGAATGTCTCAGAGGCAGTTGATGACAAGGTAGCCAATGAGTGAGGACGATTTTTCCCTAGGTGAATTGTGAGAGTGTAGTGTTGGCAGATGAGCTTTTCCATACTTCAGCTCTGAGATCATTTAAAGGTAAGAACATTTACTGCACATACTTGTACTGAATGCACAAAAACAGCTGGCAAGTACCATGAGTAACAGAGATACTTCAAAGCCATCAAGCTGTTCTATGCCCTCTTATTTCCCTCACCCCACTCCTTGCAGCTTTTGTAAGAATATGTAGAATTAATCTCATATTTGTCTGAGAAGTTCTGCTCTTCTGATGAAAGTCTAACACTAGCAACCATGTAAATTTGAGCTGTAATCATGTCAGATTTCACAAACGAGGCCTGATGAAATCTGGTTTGGAAATTGCAAAAAGTGGTGTTTGCATTCTTATTGCTAAGTCAGAATTAAATTAATGTTCAGTTAAGTGATGAATTTGGGAATGGGAGGAGGGATGGGATGTCTTTCAGATGAAATGTAAAACTAAGGTCCTGACCATATGACATTATTAAAAATCATCTAACATATTTCCCAAGAATCAATATTACTGCCAGCCAGATTCCCACTTGGGTAATTATATTCTGCCTAACCACACTCATCTTCACTATTCACTTGCTGTTGTGTTGTTAAAGAGCTTCTTCATTCCCCAGTGCTGCGGAAGGAGATTTACCCAAAAGCGTTTTACAGGTCTTCTATAGAGGAAAGGCCCTATACCTCTGTAAACTGTACAAATGGGTTATTAGCAGTAATAATTCTAAGTAACTACTCTGCAAAAGGTAATTGTATGTATTTTATTTTAACAAACAACATGTGAATCTGTTAAAATACCTTTACCAAGTTTGTAACCAGGTTACATCATGGTTGATTTCACATATAGATCATGGCCACATGAGATTAACACTTGGGTCCTAAGAAGAGCAGTGTTCCATCTTCAGTCTTGCTCATAAACAGGACTGTAGCCAAGTTCTACAAGGTTTCTTCTGCAGAGTAGAGAAATCTTACACAGTCCTACTTAGTCCTTGGTCTTTCCAAAGAGGATATCACAAAGAGCACAGCACCGCATGGAAAAACATCCACAAACCTCTGTCCATAACATCAGCTATTGAAGCAACATGAGAAAGACTTTCCCAGTCTCTACTGATGCAACCATGCAATGTAATATGGTGTGTGGACAGGTCAACAACATACAGGTGCCCTGGGAAAAACATGGTTACTTACCAGTAACTGTTGTTCTTCGAGATGTGTTGCTCATATCCATTCCACTTAGGTGTGTGCACGCCCTTATGCACAGTTCCCGGACAATTTTTTCCCCTAGCAGTCCCTGTAGGGGCCGGCTCCGGAGCCCCCTGGAGTGCTGCACTCATGCCATGGTATATAGGGCGCCGCTGGCCATGTGGACCCTCAGTCCCTTCTTTCTGCCGACTCCGACAGCGGGGACAGAGGGTGGGTGTGGAATGGATATAAGCAACACATCTCGAAGAACAACAGTTGCTGGTAAGTAACCATGTTTTCTTCTTCGAGTGATTGCTCAGATGCATTCCACTTAGGTGATTAACGAGCCATACCTGGAGGCGGGTAGGAGTCAACGGTGAGCTGCTCCCAGCACGGCTCTGCCGACTCGTGCATCCTCCCGCGACTGCTGTATGATAGCGTAATGAGAGGCGAAGGTGTGGACTGACGACCAGGTGGCAGCCCTGCAGATGTCGTCCAGAGGGACCCGTCCCAGGAAGGCCGCCGACGCGGCCTGGGCCCTTGTGGAGTGTGCTGTCACAACCCCAGGAAGCTGGACGCCTGCGTGGTCGTAGCAGAACTTGATGCAGGCAGTGATCCATCTGGAGATGCACTGCGTGGACACCAGGGATCCCTTCATCCTGTCTGCCACTGCGACTAAGAGCTGCGTGGTCCTCCGGAAAGGCCTCGTCCTCTCTATGTAGAAGGCGAGGGCTCTCCTCACATCCAGGGTGTGTAGTCTTCTCTCGTCCTCCAACCCGTGCAGTTTAGGAAAAAACACGGGGAGGAAAATGTCTTGGTTATAATGGAATTGGGAGACTACTTTAGGTAGAAAAGCTGGATGCGGTCTCAGCTGAACCTTATCCCGGAAGAACACGGTATAGGGGGCTCTGAGGTCAAAGCTCTTAGCTCAGAGACCCTCCTAGCCGAGGTAATGGCCACAAGGAAGGCCACCTTCCAGGACAGGATTAGCAGGGGGCAAGTGGCCAAAGGCTCGAAGGGGGAACCCGTCAGCCTAGCGAGGACCAGGTTGAGATCCCAGGGAGGCACCGGGTCACGGACCTGCGGGTAAAGCCTCTCAACCCCCTTGAGGAATCTCACCGACATAGGGTGGGAGAACAAGGGCCACCCCTCCATCGGCTGATGGAAAGCCGAGATGGCCGCTAGATGCACCCTGAGGGAGGCTAGCGCTAACCCCTGGAGCCTAAGCTGCAGCAGGTACTCGAGGATGGCCTGCACAGGGGATGTACCAGGGGTTATGCCCCGCGACTCCGCCCAGCAGGTGAATCTCCTCCACTTGGCCTTGTACATGATCTGCGTGGAGGGCTTCCTGCTACCCAGCAGAACGCGTTGGACCTGCTCCGAGCAGGTTCTCTCCGCCTCCGTCAGCCAGAGAGTCTCCAGGCCGTCAGGTGCAGGGAGTCCAGGTTGGGGTGCAGCAGGCAACCATGGTCCTGGGAGAGCAGGTCCGGCCTCCTCAGGAGCTCGATCGGCGTGGCGACAGAGAAGTCCTGCAACATGTTGAACCAATGCTGTCTCGGCCACGCCAGGGCAATCAGGATCACATCCGCTCTGTCCCTCTTGATTTTCAAGAGGACCCTGGGTAAGAGCAGGATGGGGGGGAACGCGTACATGAGGGTCCTCGTCCATTCAATGAGGAACGCATCAGAGAGGGAGCCCGGCTCGCGACCCTGGAGCAGGCAGAACCTCGGGCACTTCCTGTTCAAGGACAACGCGAACAGGTCCAGTCGGGGAACACCTCACTTGTGGAAAATCCTGGCCGCTACCTCCGGATGCAACGACCAGTCGTGTTGGGGTAGAAACGACCTGCTGAGGTGGTCGGCCTCGTCATTCCTGACCCCCGGGAGGTGAGAGACGGTTAAACAAAAGTCGTGCCTCACCGCAAAGTCCCAAAGTTGAAGCGCCTCCTGGCACAGAGCCGAGAAGCAGGCCCTCCCCGCTTGTTTATATAATACATTGCTGCGGTGTTGTCCATCAGCACCTGTACCATTTTGCCCAATAAACAATGGAGGAATACCTTGCATGCCAGTCTGACTGCCCTCAGTTCTTTTACATTGATGTGGAGGGCAGTCTCCTCCTGCGACCAGCGGCCCTGGGTACTCAGGCCACCGCTGACGTGGGCCCCCCACCCAAGGTCCGATGCATCAGAGATCAGAGTGACCGAGGGGGTCAAGTCCCTGAACGGAACCCCTTCCAGGACTGTTTTGGGGTCCTCCCACCATTGCAGTGACCCCAGAACTGTGGGAGGCACTGTCACCACTCCATCCAGGGGGTGCCTGCTGGGCACATACACTGTGGCCAACCAACCTTGGAGGGGCCTGAGGCAGGCCAGCCTCACCACATACATACACGAGGCCATGTGGCCCAACAGCTGAAGAAACTGCCTGGCTGTCGTTGTAGGGCACCTGCATAGTTGCGATATGATCACTGCCATGGTCTCAAACCTCGAGCGTGGGAGAAAGGCTCTGGCCCGAACAGAGTCTAGGGATGCCCCTATGAACTCTATACGTTGTATTGGGGACAGCGTCGATTTCTGCTCATTGATGAGCAGCCCCAGGCTGTTGCAGGTGGCCAGGATGAGGGAGACTGCCTCGTATACCTGAGACCTGGTCTTGCCCCTTAACAACCAGTCGTCCAGGTAGGGGAATATCTGGACCCCTCTGCACCTCAGGTAGGCCACCACCACTGCCACGCACTTGGTGAACACCCTGGGGGAGGAGGACAGGCCAAAGGACAAGGCCGTAAACTGGTAGTGGCCACCAGCTACCATGAACCTTAGTTAGCGCCTGTGGGCGGGAAGGATGGAGACATGGAAGTACGCATCCTTCAAGTCGAGGGCAGCGAACCAATCTCCTGGATTCAGCACGGGGATAATAGCTGCCAGGGACGTCATGCAAAACTTCAGTTTCTTTATGAACCTGTTTAACCTGCGCAGGTCCAGTATAGGTCTGAGGCCTCCCTTGGCTTTGGGAACGAGGAAGTACCTCGAGTAGAACCCCCTGCCCACCTCGAGCGGTGGGACTGGCTCTATGGCCCCCTTGTGCAGGAGGGAACGGACCTCCTGAAGGAGCAGTTGCTCGTCAGTTGGGTCCCTGAAAAGGGACGGGGAAGGGGGTGAATTGGGGGAAAAGCCACCAACTGGAGGGCATAACCCTGGCACACGGTGTCCAGGACCCAACAGTCCGATGTGATGGCCCTCCAGAGACTGAGGTACGACCTTAGCCTGTCTCTGAATAGGAGGGGCGAATCCAGGGGGGGAGAACAGGTGCCACACTGAACTGAAGCCACACTGCCTGACGCATAGCGATAGCGGAGGCCATTGCCCTGCTGGCCATGTCCGCAGCGTCCGAAGCAGTTTGTAGGGCTGTGCTGGCCACAGCCAGTCCTTTGTCCAGGACCGTGGTAAAGTCCGCCGCCTGGTCCTGGGGCAGGGACTCTGCGAACCTTCGCATGGAGCCCCACAAGTTCAAACTGTACCACCCCAAGAGGGCTTGGTGGTTAGCCACCCTGAAATGTAGCGCCCCAGTGGAGTAGACCTTCCTTCCGAAGAGGTCTAGTCTCCTGCCCTCTTTGCTCTTAGGAGTGGAGCTCTGGGCCCCCTGTCTCTCCTTCTGGTTGGCAGCGTCCACAACCAGAGTACCCGGGGCTGGGTGGGTGTAAAGGTACTTGTGCCCTTCGGCTAGCACATAGTACTTTTTCTCGGTGCCCTTGGACGTTGGGGCGACCGAGGAAGGGGTTTGCCACACTGCCTTGGCCAGGCGCAACACCCTTTCATGCATGGGAAGGGCTACCCTAGAAGGGCCTTGGGTCCCCACACGCCCGAAGAGGGGGTCCACCTCTTTCTCTAGCACCTTGACCTCCAAGTCGAGGTTGGAGGCCACTCTTTTTAGCAGCTCCTGGTGAGCTTTAAAGTCAACTAAAGGAGCCCCCTCGTCCCTGAAGGCCGCCTTGTCCAATGACGAAGAAGAAGAAGGGTGGCGGGGTCCTGTGGAGGGGCCCTCCCCAGGGTCCGACTCCTCTCCTGAGGATTGGTCCCCTTCCTGCACCGGTGGTGCCTGCGGGGGAGCTTGCTGGGCGACCAAGGCAGGGGCCGACACGGTATCCTGCCCCAACTGAGCCCCCCATGATCCCCAAAATGGCCACTGCCAAGGGGGCTGGGGCCAACCCGGTGCCGGCGTTGGTGCCAGTGGTTGCACCTCGTCCCAGCGTTGAGCCTTCCGGGAGCCCGAGCCGGGGGAACGGTGCCGACGGGAAGAGCTGCTTCAGGACCCGCTACCGGACAATCCCGAAGAGCAGCGGTGCCGTCTGCGCCAGTGCCGACGCCTTGCTGAAGCCAACGACAACAAGGATGAGCGGTGCTGGGAAGCCGAAGACTTGCAGTGCCTCTTCCCCGGTGCCGGTGAACGGTGCCGAGAGCGGTGCCTCGGTGCTGAGTCAGAGCTGGAGTGGCAAGAGCGTCCGGCCGGCAACGGCGATGAGGAATGGTACCGTCTCAGAGACTGGGACAGGTGCCGTGAGGCGTTGTCCTCAGAAGATGGAGAGGAACTATCGAGCTCGACTCTCCGATGACGTGTGGTGGGTGGCCATTGCGTTGCCGGGCGCACCCACCCTTCGGGGACACCCATCGCGGGTTTGCCCTGGGACACAGGCCCTGACTCCCCCAGCCGGGGGAGGGCCGGAGGTGTGGGCAGGGCCAGCAAGGCTCGAGCCGCTTCATACGCCTCCGGCATGGCAGGGTCCTGGAGAGGGGCTCCCCCACTTCCAGGAGTCGGGGGAGGATCCCTCTGCGCTGGCACCGGCACCGGAGGCTGCTCGCGCAGTTCAAGCACCTCGGGGCTCAACTCTGGCCGCTCCTGCAGTGCGGGAGAGGGAGGGCGCTCCACAGGCGGACGGCGCTTCTTTCTCTTCTGCACCGTAAAGTCTGGTGCCAAAGGAGCCTGCGGTGCTGGTGGAGCGCTCTGCACCAACGAGACACTCGGTGCCGATGGGGTCCGGGGCGGCTCGGATGCCGGGCGCAGCGCCGACTCCATGAGGATAGCCTTCAGCCAGATGTCCCGCTCCTTCTGGGTCCTCGGCTTGAAGGCCTTACAAATTCAGCACTGGTCCTTGCAGTGCTGCTCCCCAAGGCACTTAAGGCAGCGCTCGTGGGGATCACTGACCGGGAAGGCCTTCCTGCAGCCAGTGCAGGGTTTAAACCCAGGCGAGCCCGGCATGGCCGGGTCGCTAGAGCCCTAAAGCTCCCTATCTAACTAAACTATTCCTAACACACTTTAACTTAGTTCAGGGAGAACTGCTAAACTAACTAACTAACTGTAAAGAAAGGGGAAGAATACTTGCGATGCAGCAAGAGTTGTTCCAGACGACCGTCACGGACAGAAAGAAGGAACTGAGGGTCTGCATGGCCGGCGGCGCCCTATATACCGCGGTATGAGCACGGCACTCCAGGGGGCGCCGGAGCTGGCCCCTACAGGGACTGCTAGGGGAAAAAATTGTCCGGGAACCGTGCACGAGGGCACGCACACAACTAAGTGGAATGCATATGAGCAATAACTCGAAGAAGAAACGATGTTTGGATATACTGAATTGTATTAGCTGTTTTTACACTAAAGATACAGCGACCATGTTAAATGCAACCAGATTCTGTTATGATACAATTCAACAATGGTCCACAGTAGCAAACAGACCGGAATTTCTTACTGATTTTCTATGTTCCTGAATCTGACAATTTTTTAAATGCTTTCCGTAAATCTGCTACCAAGCTACGCCTTCATAAGCTTTTGTCTGCATGAGTGCGTTCTGCAACGTACTGTAAATAGCTTTGGAAGAACCAGATTTTTTACAGCTAAATGTCTGTAAAGGTCATACACACAAATTGATGAAAAAAATAGATGATAGAAACTTACAGATGGGCAAAGTTAAGAAAAATGCTGCTTGAAAAAATTAGAGTTTGATTTAAAGATATTTATTTTGTATATTTTGACTTTGTATTTTCATTGTTATAAAGCTTTAACTTTTTTAATTTCATTGTCTACAGTCATTAGTTATTGTCTGACCTCCACAAAATTTCCTGCAACAGTGAAAATTTAAATAAATAAAAATAGAAAAAAATGCTTAAAAACAAGTATTAGCCAGTGAACATTTTTTTTAAAAAAAATCTAATTCTGCCAAGCCTAAACATAAGCCACTATTAATTTAAGTCTATGTCCTCCTCATGCTTTTTTCCTACTAATTGATTCGACAGATTTCTCAGTATAGAAGGTAATCCCTAGATGGTGTCAACTAGCAACATGTCTTGCTTACTTGTTTAAGTATTTTTCAGACTGTATTTCCTGTAGCATAACAAGTGACAGAGTGGAAAGTTCCCCTAAGGGAACATATGACTTGGAAAATTCCTGTTGCAGCCAGATATTAACTATTTTATGTCACTGTCAATCTTGACTGGATTTGAAACATGGCCTTGCTCTGCTCTTTTTGACTTAAATGAGAGCAGAATCAGTCCCAATATCAGCAAGTCATAGGTACATTGCTCCCTGATTACTAAATATCTTTCAAATATGTTCTTGAAGCATCATCTCTGCTTATTAAATCTCACACAAACAAATATGGAATAAATATTAAAGAAAGCAGATTCTCTTACAATGGATTTACTTCTCTTTTATTATAAATAAGAATACAAACCAAAGACTGTGGCTGGCAATATACTGAGTCTAATACAGAGCTAGCAATCCACTCTCAAAGTTCTTTGTAGTGAGAACTTGTAAATAAAAGCCTCACAGAAAAACTGGAAAAATAATTTAGCATTTTTTATGAGGACCTTAAAGACATCTTGCACACATCAAAAGTGTGCAGAGGAATCTAAAATGCCAGATGTCCCCAAATGGGCAGAGCTGTATTTCTTCACAAATTTCTTCAGTGTCCGAAACTTTTCCTTCTTGTCTTTGCAGCCTTGGTGTGAAACATATTTGAAGTATTTGCAATCTAAAAACAAAAATGAAGTAATGTTATAAACCACAGTCATATAAACTGACGAATATAAAATGTGTTTTATTTACACAAGAGGCATTTCCCTAGCACAAACGATCCCCTAAAAGAAAATTTTCTGTAATAGAAGTCACTGGTATAAGATGCGCATGCATAAGGTATATTGCCATCACCAAATAAGCAGTCATATTTAGACTAAAAGTCTCCTACAGATCCTCAAAAACAGTAATAAATTAGGTGTAGGTAATTGTACATTTCACTGGGTTTTTCTGGCAAGTCTAATTTTGTAATGGCCTTCAGATAGATTAAGAATTATGAGTGAAGAAAGGATTTATTTAACTCCAGGAATTAAGTGTATATACAAGTCTTAATAGTAAAATTAAGATGACCTATTCTCTCTCCAATAGTGCATATAGCTTCCTTGCTTAATGGACTTCAAGAAAGTCATCTTACATCTAGAAGTAAACTAAACTGGTTAACTGCACACTTCCTGGTAGCAGCCAGGTGTTCAGGGGCCACTTGTTGGAAGTAAAAGTGGGCTCCTGATATTAAAAATTGTTTTCCAGAAGTCTGGAAAGTGTTAGCAATGAAAAACTGACCCATTAGAGGATGAACGACATTGCCTTTCATTGGAAGATCCCAGATACTTTACAAACTTCAGATTAGTGCTTCAACCATCTACACTACTATGAGAAAAATGGACCTTGCTCAGGCAGGTCTCACTCTGGGGTGCCTGGAAAAAGATGCAGTGCTGCCCTCCATAGCATTGTGCAGTCCTCCTCGGGCATCCACAGGAAGTCCTCTGCCAGAGCTCCATGGAGAGAGCGCTCTGCAGGAGCAGGGATGGTGGAGGTACAGCAAGAGACCAGACAGACATTCTCCATTATAATCATCCCCAGGCTGACAATATGGATTTTTACCTGGAAGTCCGACTGACAGCTTATGCTGTTTGCAACTACACACGGCCACATGAAGATTCTGCTCCTCTGGAATACAGGGCCTATTTGTGAAGATGATGGGGAGATTTGGGACTTGAACTGGAGGAGCCTAAGGCTAGCGAAGCTAATCAGAGCTGTGCTCTGATGAGCCACAGGTAATTCACACAAACAGCTCCACTCTATTCCACTTCTTCATCCTCCCTGCTTCAATTCCACTTCTTCCACGAGTGCACCCACAACCCAGCTCACTGTCCCATCAAGCTACCCACCTCACACAACTCTGCCTGCCTTGGTTCAACAGACAGAGACCTGCTACACTCCAGTGTCAAGGCTTAGAAATCAAATCATTCTCCTTATATGGAAGTTCGGACACAGAACATTAAGCAGGAAAACGCTACATATACATCTTATATTCAAGCACTAGGAAGTTTGCCTGAACAATGCCATGGTAATGTCTCAAGCGTACACATGTTCTATACTGGAGACCTTATCGATATCCTAGTGGTTACCTCAGATCTGTTCTGTTCTGAGAGCCAGTCACGCAACTAAATAACCATGCCCCTAAAGACAGCTTCCAGGCAAAACACACCCAACACAAGCCTAGCTTCCTTAGGATCCTACTGAGATAAGAATTTAGTTCTTAAGTACTGAGTAGCTCCCACATATTCTAATAGACTACACTCACTCAGGAAGCTGCTTCCACTCAGTATTTCTGGAATGATGGCTTCAAGGTTACTAACAGTAATATGTCACTTGCTAATATTTCTTCCTTGTATTTCTAATATCCTAATTTTATTCTGTTTATTAGCTAATTCTTATTTTGACTGCCAATAGCTCAACAAGGGCAGATTGATTAATTTATCATTCAAACCAGGATGAATGGTTTCACAGATAAGGTCAGCTCCCAGACTACTGCACTGGACGGCATAGAATGGGGAGGAGGTAAACATCCTGCAGTGCTGAAGGAACAGGTCCAAGACTAGTTAGAAAGATTGGACATACACAAGTCCATGGGGCCAGATGCAATGCACCTGAGGGTGCTGAGGGAGTTAGCTGATGTGATTTCAGAGCCATTGGCTATGATCTTTGAAAGCTCATGGCAACTGGGGGAGGTCCCTGATGACTGGAAAAAAGCAAATATAGTGCCCATCTTAAGAAAGGAAAGAAAGAGGATCCAGGGAACTATAGGCCAGTCAGCCTCACCTCAATCCCTGAAAAAAATCATGGAGCAGATCCTCAAGGAATCCATTTTAAGGCACTTAAAAGAGAGGAAGGTGATCAGGAGCAGTCAACAGGGATTCACCAAGGGCAAGTCATGCCTGACCAACCTGATTGCTTTCTATGAACAGGTGACTCATTCTGTGGATGTGGGGAAAGCGATGGACGTGATATACCTTGACATTAGCAAAGCTTTTGATACGGTCTCCCACAGTATTCTTATCAGCAAGTTAAAAAAGTATGGGTTGGATGAATGGACTATAAAATGGATAGAGAACTGGCTAGAGCATAGGGCTCAACGAGTAGTGATCAATGGCTCCATGTCTAGCTGGCAGCTGGTCACAAGTGGAGTGCCCCAGGGGTCGGTCCTGGGGCATGTTTTGTTCAACATCTTCATTAATGATCTGGAGGATGGGGTAGATTGCACCCTCAGCAAGTTTTCAGATGACACTAAGCTAGGGGGAGTGCTAGACACCTTTGAAGGGAGGGATAGGATACAGAAGGACCTAAACAAATTGGAGGATTGGGCCAAAAGAAATCTGATGAGGTTCAACAAGGACAAGTGCAGAGTATTGCACTTAGGACAGAAGAATCCCATGCACAGCTACAGACTGGGGACCGACGAGCTAGGCAGCAGTTCTGCAGAAAAGGATCTGGGGGTTACAGTGGATAAGAAGCTGGATATGAGTCAGCAGTGTGCCCTAGCTGCCAAGAAGGCTAATGGCATATTGGGCTGCATTAGTAAGAACATTCTGCTTTGAACTGGGGGTTGGACCAGATGATCTCCTGAAGTCCCTTCCAACTCTAATATTCTATGAACATGAATGTAACTCAATATCATTCCAAGGGAACTATAGCTGTAGCAAGACCAGTGAGACGTAAACTACACCTCAGTGGCAAATACCAAGCATTTCAGCATCTTTCTTGTATCCACCCCTGCAGGATCAAGCCAGTTTCTTTCTTGAAATCACAGGGCTGAAGTTTCTTCCAGAACACAAATCAGACACTTCCCCTGCCATTAAATCTTAAACTACCCAATATTTCTGTTCCATAGACTGAAGATTTAAAATTACCTTTTCCCAACAAGATTCCAGCCACCAATGCTTTTTCACAAGCAAGACTTTTATTTTCCTGCCAATTTCTTTTAGCCAAATGGTGGCTAAAGTGGAAGGCTGGCCACCAGTCTTTTCTGGAGTTCCACTCCTCTCTGACCCAGTCAAGATGCTTTCTAGAGCTGGAAAGAGGTAAACAGGTTACTACTAACTCTGGGTTGGGTAGGAGGAATCCTTTTTTTTTTTTTTTAAATTAAGTGGAGGTTACCAAAGCATTGCTTTGAGTGCTGCACATTTCATACGTTGCTTACAGGGATCTGGTATGTGTGGGATACTCTACCCACGAAACATTTGACTGCCCTGCAAAGGTCTTTACCACTTTTTTAATACAATACAGAATGAAGCAGCATCTCGTTTAAAGTCTGCATGCTGGTACAAATTTTAGAGTTTGAAATCAGAGTAAATTTTATACAGAAAATCGAGTGACGTATTTTCTAGTATGCCAGTTTAGTATAATAGTAATAAGCACATTTAATAACTAAGTTTGTGAGACATCTGATATTGAAGCTGTTTCTGTTGAAAGGGGTGTGTAAATCTGAAGTGCCACCAAGGATGAATTTGTCACAGTTACTACACAAAGAAAATAATTTTAAAATCAGCTACTTAAGGCACTGACAAATGGGCTGCTTTATGGAGGTGATTGTCCAATAAAAGTGAGCAGAACTGTTTCCAGTTCATTTTGATATACCCTGATGTCAGCACACAGAACAACTGATTGCAGATAAGACTGGCCTTTTGAACAGATTTCACTAATCATAACACTACCAAGACACTCCCGGTTTAACAAGTCAAATTCTGGTCCTAACCCACAGGGAAGTTATTTTAATTGACCCACCATGGGACTAGCAACATCGGTTGATCTTTAAATAAAGGCTGCATTAAACAGTGGAATAAACGCTTTTCAAACAACACTTTTATCCAACACCAGAGCTAATTGTAAAAAAGCATTAGATTTACAGGGTATTTTATATAAAATATAATCCTTGTCCCAAAAAGATTAAGTGTTTTTTAAAGGTAGAGCTAGAAACAGCACGGAGCATCTTTTACATATAAAATGTGCATACTTTGTACAGAGTACTACTGACACTCAGCTGACATTGTGAATGGTTCAAATGCACAGATTGCCTTTGAAGTAGCAGAGAAACCTCCAGGATCACCCCCATTTAAATGTCTTCACTCACCACTCCCCTGAAGTCTACTCATCACAGTAAATTTCTGATCGGGGTAGACTGCTTAGAGATGGCTTCTTTTGGAGTTGCAGTTAATGCATTCAGTGCTGGCCAGAGAAAATACTAATCCCTGGTAGCATAGGAGCTCACTATGCAAACAATTATCACCTTTTAAAAAAAATCTTGCAGTATTCTAACAGTAGCAGACCAAACATTGTAGTATTGCCACTGAAAGATGCAGTGTTTGGACTGCACGGTGCAATAAGACTTTTTCTTTCTTTTTTTTTTTTTTTAAAGAGCACCCTGATGGCCGGGCACTGTCAGTGAACTACTACAGGATTTTCCAGTTTATCCTTCTGCTCAGTAACACAGAAAGCACGTGAGATAATAGAAGATGACAATTTTCTTGCTACCAAAGTGTACATATCCTAGTTTCCATGTGGGATAACTGACCCACTGTAATGTTTAGCTCCCCCCGTACTGCAATAGCAGATGTACCATACTTACTTCTCCAAGATCTGTGTAATCTGTTTCGCTAAACAGCTCCAAGCTTCTACATGCTCCTTCCACCCAGCAAAATCCAGGACTGTGAAAATTACCTTCAGCCCCAATCTATGTTTTTTTCTTTTTTCTGGAATTAGAATAGGTCAAGTTAACGAACAATCCTGCATTCACTAATAAGACAAGCAGCAACAAGATCTAGTTTGCCTTCATTCTGCTGGCTGTGGTGGTGCCCTCTTCATAATTCCAGACCTGGTTCTTCCTCCTCTTACTGAAAACCCAGCAAGATATATCTGTGCTCAAGGACAGCTGCTTGGTGTTTGGAAGATAGCTTATATTGGAGATGCTCTCTGTCCTTCTTTTAATCCTGCTCAAAGACTGCTGATTGAAGAGACTGCAAGAGCCACCATACAGCACATGCAAGTTCACTCATCCTAGATTCACTGTCTTGCATTATGGCTGCTGCTTCTGGTCAGCAGATCAGGAAGTACTCCCTAGAGCCCTGACTGGTCAGTAAGGGTTGCTCCAAAGATCACCTGCCCTTCCCAGGGGACTGAACACACTGCTTCCAGTTTGTTCCAAGTTTCTACAAGTCCACAGAGATATAAAACTGACTCAATCACAAATCCCCACAACCCACAGACCTCCAGGCTAGTCCAACAACACATTTACTACTGTTAACTCAGTATGATGATACTTTTCTCTTCTAGTCAGACCCATGCTGACTGCAGTTCTTAAATTTCACTTGCAGTATGTCAGAGAAGTAAACTATTGAGGAGGCTATGTTTGTTCCTCATGTGCAGTGACTCACCACTACACACTGTAAAATACAATAATGAACAATAAATCTAAGCACACATGAAAGCTAGGTAGCACACTAGTTTAAAAGCACTAGTTCAAAAGCTCTAACATCTCTGCTCTGACATACACAATGAGCCCAAATCCTGGTCTCAAAAGCCGATCAGAGTTTTGGATATTGGACTTTAGTAGAACCAGGAATTCACTTTATAGGGTTCCTCCTGCTTGATGTGGTACACCTCTTGCAAGGTGCAGCGTATCCTCATTGCTGTCCCCCCTGCCTCCTTTGACTGAATTCAAGGCCATGGTTGAGAGTGCTCAGAACTAAACAGGATCAGGTCCTTAATGCTCACTTGAATCAGAAAGAAACAATATATTTATTCTGTTTTCAGACTTGATAAAGCGAGGCATTCCTCATTAAAAATATCTACTGGCCAAGTTTGGATTTGTAAACAAGACCATCTGAGTTATAAGAGCAGAAAAAGTGTCTGAAAAATTAACCTTTATATATATGTTCCCTGCCAAACTCTGATAATTTGAAACAGCTAAATGGATTTTCCAAAAATATCATGTATGTGCTAATAACACAAGAGATATTTAAGCCTAAAGGGGAACTTTTTCAGGAACATAAGCGAGGCCAGGGGGAGAAGGAAGAGGAGAAATTTGAAATTAAAGAACCTTCACCACACTTCCTACATGCTACAATATACTACATTTCAGATGATCCATTTAAGAGAAGTGTCTGACTTACAATGTAAGTGACTAGCACATAGAGATGAGGGCTATGCCAATTGTGGAGATTATTTTCAGATAGACAAAGATAAGATCCATTTGAAGGAGATGTGGGTTTTGTTCTTGGAGCTTTGAGTAAACATACTGAATTCAGGCAGAGTGCTGTACAATACCTCAATCCTTTCTGAAATTCAGAGGCCTCATTAAGGTACCATGTTGGACACCTGACACTGAGGTACCCAAAATCACTAATCAATGTTGAGATCTTGGCTGTGATGCTTACATATTCTGACAATTAGTGCCTGTACATTTTTATTTAGACTACATTTGTTTGCAAAGGTTAGTAACAGTCTGCCAAGGCAGCTAACCTCTAGGCTCCTGTCCTCCTTACCCCACACTAATTTTTATACACTAAAACTATTTTAAACAGGAAAAAGCCAACAGTGATTCTAGGAAACTTATACTTAGAATGAGCCAAGGAAAAGACCAAGGGTATCCAAAGACTTACTTGATTTCTGAAGCATGGCATTATATTCTAACATTAGTTCATGAGAGGGAACAAGCTCGTGCAAAATCTGGAAAAAAAATGTTTGTTACAGAATCTTCAAAAAGATTGTGGAGTTCACACTTCTGCTTCACTGAGAAATCTGTTTTTTATTAAAATAAGCAAACAATTTGGTCCTTTAATTTTGTCATATAGAACAACTCAAACAATTAACACTTAGGGCCAAACTGAAGTTTTAAGACACTTCCTCTGATGGGGAGGCACAGTATCTTGATGGCAGTTCACAGAGGCACTGTGCCCAATACAGGCACAATGTTTATCATGAGCAGCCTGAGGCAGCATCCAATACACCTTTTAGCAAAGTCCTGCTGCATTCCTGTGTCCTCCCTTTTGTGCACTCACATAGGACTAGGCACAACCTAGCCCATAGTGTTCATTACTTCCCTATGTCATATTAATTTCACCCTTCCCCCAGGGTTTTGTTAGTACACTAGCTCTGCAGTCTTTTCCATTATGACTGACCCAGTCAGATGTTCCACAAGATCCAAAAATAGCCAGTGACAGTGACCCCACTCCCCAATAGCTCAGGAAATGAGAGGAATGGAGGGAAAAACAAAATGCATTTATTTTAATGACTGGAGAAAAGAAATCTACTAGGACCAGAAAAGGCATCATCCAACAGCCTGAGAGAACTAAATTAATTATCTGCTTATCCAGATGGTGAGCTTTAAGAGGTACTTCTTGTACTTATCTGATAATTAGACTAAAGAAAAATGCATTATTTAGTAGAAATAGTAGTATATGGAAATTATCTAGATCAAAGACTTCAGGTACAGTGGTAAACAGCTCTCCTCTTATTAGGCACTTTTATGGCCATCAGTACCATAGTGTACCGGCATCTCAAACACACGGTGAAGAGAAATAACCTTCAAACGCATAACAAAGACTAAGAATGGCCATTGACCAACTGGGGAATTCTAGACATGTGACTTTGCCTTACTGAGCTTCACCTTACCTAGCTATAAAAGTGTCTATCAACTATTGCCATCAAAGGGGCATTGCAAATACTAGTCCACACAGCCTTTTAATTGGTGAGGGACTGGGAAGAGACACCTGGTTTCTACTCCCTAATCAATCACTGACTATGGGCCTTTGGATAGGTTGCTCAATCTGAGTGAACTCATGGAGTTTTGCTGTTCACTACAGTGGGGCCACGATTTCACCCTCTGGGCCTACTTTCACCACCTGGAAGCTTAGGATATTGGCTTTTTAAAAGCACTGAACCCCAATGATTTATAATGCTATGTATGTGCCTTATAAATACCATGATATGCGCACACTGTGCACATGTATAGTTCAGTAAAATGTTCATTTCCCCCTTTTTCAAACAATATAAAGTAATATATACAAAACTGACTTTACAATATTACACATGTAAATCAGCTATGCTGAAAGAGAGAACTCTCTTTATTACCATATAGTTTTCTACAATTTTTCTTTAGAAAAATTTCTTTAGAAAATTTTCTTTAGAAAAATTGTTTGTAAAAATCGACCTCGTGTTCTACCTCAAGAAATCTCAATGCAATTTTTTGCTTTGACTCTAACTTATAGAAAGAAGTTAACTTACAGAACTATTATTTACTTCATCCCAAACTCTTGGGTTAAATGATAATCACAACAGTACTGGGAATATTGGATTTTGTAACATACAGGCACATTTGGTACATCAACATTTAAAGTTAAAAATAAGTCTAAAACTTATGAAGAATTGGTAAAACACACACTAATGAAAGTGTTTTGGTGCCATCAAGTGGTTAAAAAGATTATAAAAATGGTAAGCAAAAATATACTGAAATTCAGGGAGCAAGGACAAATCAATTTCATAATTATCCAAAGGGAACAAAATTAGCTTAGTGTAAAGAGACCACAACTACCAATGGATTGTAGTACTGTAATAGGAAGTTTTATTGTAGCTTTGTTCTGCAATTCATTGAAAACATCAGAGAAACCAACTGATAGGCAGGATGACTGAAATCAGTGTGCAGAAACAGAGCAAACAACAAATTGTTTTCTTTAGTAAATAGAATTTAAAGATAAAACTAGGACAATAGCAATTTATGTTGTAAGCAAGACTATTTATTGGTTCCAGAAAGCTACATCAACACCGTCTCTGAATTAACTGAAAACTATTAACATAAAATGGAGAACAGACAGATTTAAATTTGGACATTCTGTGTGAAAGTAAGACAGCAGAAGATGTTATTTGCTCTGCACTCTATCAATCCCAAGTCTGAGTCTGCATTTTGATGTCCTTTCAATCTCACCTAAGCATCCCACTTTCTTTATGATCAGTGTACGCTGCAGACTGCAAAATATGACTTACCAAAATGACTGGATAAGTTCCACTTTGCAACCACAGCATGTACACACTATCCAAAGGAGTAGAACAAGATAGCCAAGAGTCCTTATGTGCTGCAGGCTACAATATGAAACTTACTGAATTAATTGTTGAATACAATGGACTGAAACAGCAGGGAAATAGGACATAGCAGAAAGCAGATAATGCTTGGGGCTGCAAAAAATAAAAAAAAACCCCTCAAAAGTAAAATCAGTTTTCTCCCGGGACCAAGATCATGATTCAGCAAAGCTCTTAAACATGTAAGTAAAGTTAAGCACATGCTTGAGTGTTTTGCTACATCAGGGCCTACATGGATATGTCTACACTGCAGCTGGAGATGTGATTGCTAGCTTGGGTACACATGCTAGTTTTGATCGAGCTATTGCACTAAAATCACAGCAATCAGTGGCATGAGCAGCGCCTTAGGCTATTTGCTCGAGTATAATCACATCCTGGACCCAGACAGATACTCAGGCACTTAGCCTGAGCTGCCATCCACATGGTTATAGCTACACTGTTATTTTTAGCACACTAGTTCAATCAAAGCTAGACCGTGTATGTCTACCTGGGCTGCAAATTACAACTCCAGCTGCAGCATACACACCTCCACTGTGAGAGAATCTGTAAAGGAAAAATAATTTGTATGTGTAGAACTTATTGTGTGCCGGTGTGTACCATCAACCTTCCTCTCCTATCTGCAGAAAGATACCTATCTTGCATCCTCAAATGCCTTGCAAACAGGCACAATGCCTTTTATTTTTGGACAACCTTTGTTAAGTCACAGGCAGATCAATGTTAGTGCTAGATATATGTAAAGAATTTATTTCCCCAACATCTCTGTGTGTTTACAATGGCAGATACTCTACTATTCAGAAATAATTTGTATGGTTAATCTCAGAGGAATACCCTGATATTGTTATATGGTAAATACAATTCTAAAAGGAGATCTGTGAGACAAATTCTCAACCCAGCATGCTGCCTAAGTAACTGCTCATGTCCTTTTGAAAACTAAAAAAGCAGACCATAACTATGACATATATTAAATGAAACATCAACATCTCCTTCCCCAAAAAGGCTGATTCAGAGATTTCCTGACATTACAGTTAAACACAAATATAACTCATGCGGCTGTAAAGGGTGATACCAAATGGGGAGGGGGGGGGGAATCTAATTTTAAACTTTCAATAGTGGTGTCAGGAGGCTCACAATATTTTAAGGGTAGAATTTGGTTTCCCTTCTGTCCAAGTGTGTTAAAATTTTGGACAAGATCTATAGTAGCTGATACAGGTCATCAGCATAAAAACAGAGATAGGCTTTTGAAAAACAATTTTTCAATTTAATCAATTTATATTCTGTAAATCTAGTTACAAAAACATACCGAAACAATCCAAATCTCATACCTGAAGCACAGACATTAGTGTCTTCTTTGATTCACCCCGTCTCTTTAGGAACTGATACAAATAAACATGAGCATTGGGATTGGGAGGAAACTTTGAGTTGTAAGCGTACTCGCTTAACACCTGCCGGACTTCATCATAATCCTCATAGAATTCCAATAGCTATGGAAAAGAAAATATGAGCCATTGTTGGTACTTGACAATGTAATAATGATCAGAAGTATTTACTAGTTTTAGATGGCCACAAATTGTATTATTATGACAGTCCTGTAAGTAACACCACTAGGATGGAAAGGAGCCTTTTACTATCACTATACAAAGTAGTTCAAAATGTTACTTTTAAGTTGATTTCAGTGGTTATGAAAGGTCCTTGTTTGACAACCCTGAAAAATGAAGTTCTCTGCAGGTAAGACAGAAGAAACTGCACTGCAAGCTTCCCCATACGTTTCTTCCACACAACCTCTAATTCACCCTGGCTTTAACCTGGTGGGATCCTAAGCAGTTAGTTCTCCCAATGACTAATCCTAGCCTTGACATTTTTGCACCTCTGAAAACAAGGACTCCGATCCAAATCCTACTGGAGTCAATGAAAATACTCCTTTAGATTTGGAACTGGATTGAGACCATAGAGAATTACCGAAAAGCTTCCCCACATTTTTGACTGTGTGAGGCACCAAATTCTTGATTTATTTAATTACTTTATTTACAGTGCACAATACAGTAAGCCCAGTAACACTAGATGCTTCTGGACTAGTACTGAACAATGCTAATAGATTTCTATTTAAATCTAATGTCTCTTAATATTGCTTTTACATGCAATTCACTTTCCACTACATACACGAAAATATCCATATCTAGAAGTAATAAAAAGCACTGCAAATACCGTAAACAGCTAAATAAATATGTATATATTAAATAATTGCCATCACTATTTCAATGTTTCTTTTCAGTGAACAGGACTGCTGTCTCTCCATAAGAGTGGTCATCTTAATGAGATAGCATAGCAGACCCCAGGACGAGGTAGAACCCTGTGAGGCAGGCTAGCCCCAAAGAAAATCAGGTGCCATTAGCAACCCTAGAAAAATCGAAGTGTTTCAAATCTATTTTAAGGTTAATTAAATTTTTAAAAGTAGTTGATTTAGCAGTTATAATCAGAAAAGTGACAGAGGGATTTCATATTTGTTCTGTGACTTCAGGCTCCAACTACAATCAGTTGACAATTAAAAGAAGATTGTTCAGTTTGTGCAGCAATACAACCTATGATCTGAACAATCAAGCCATGCTCCAGTTCTTGCACCATCAACAGTAACAAAGAAACTGCAATCCATTTACCTAGTGATTTTACTAGTAGACTTGCACTCATATTCTCATTGTTTATGTTGGTCCTGCAGTACCACCAGGAGTAAAAGCTTGCTTTCATCACCATGTAAGTAGATGTGACATGAAGACAATAGATATAATGTTTAAAAAGGTAGCATTTTCACAGTGTCACTTTCCTAACTATAACTTAATTGCAAGCAGTCAAACATCAGAAGATATTTCACTTTGAGCTAAGCAAGATTAGTGAAAGGAGTATTTAAATAATATTTGAAAGAAGTGCTCTTACATCCACATAACACCTTACAAAAGGGTCCCAAACTCCAGGTACTTTAATTATTTCCTTGAGATTCACTGCTGCCTGCCGAAAGAAACTGTGCATTTCCTGTTCAACAGACTCTGCAAAATTATACTCATCTGCCAAAAGATAGAAGTTTTTTTTTAAAAAAAGACATTCTATTTTTTAATCAACCAAGCAGAACACTGATCTGATGGTACACACGAGAGGTGATCTCACAAAGCCAGGATCCAAGCCATGGTGGGCATTATAGAAAAATGTCAACACCTTGAATCCAACTTCAAAGAGACCTGCTTACCCCAAGAGAATGGAACTTAGTGAGAGCTAAAAATGAGAAGCACAAAGGAAGAATTACTATATTCTTAAAATAAGTGCAGAGGGTAAGAAATATTTTATACTGAATAGCGATTTAAGAAGATAGATTTGAGAGGACTAGATTTTATCTGAAAAGTACCATCTTCCCACCTCACCTCCTCCGCCCACCAACAATTAAATGAAATTAACAGAAGACTCGAACACATTTATTGCACTAACTGTAGAGCTAACTGGTCTCAAGGTGTTGGTTTTCTGACAATTAAGTTACCGGTAATTATCAAATTATATCTGAATCTTATGGATTTACCTCATAGTCAGCGCATCCTGACTAGATTATCCTAGGCTTCATTTTCTGTTACAGCAAAATCCATTTTATTCAAATAAGATATTTAATCCTGTCAACTATACAAAGGTAATAATCTAAAGAATTTACAATTAAATATGAATGTCAGCTTCTAAATATATACATATATGGCAGGCAGCTAACATGCAGAAAAAACTACTTATAAACAAAAGTTATATGATCGAACTCCTTTGATTAAGCATTCTTCATTAGGAACCCAAACTTTGAAACTCCTGTTTATGCTGTTGCCAAGTTATGTGAACTCAGAGTAATTGAAAAATCTCTGTAGTAGTATAGTTCAACAATATTTTCAAAGGCATTCAGAGCTTTGGGTAGGTGATTTTTTTATTGTATAGTGGTAAAAATCTAAAATAAATGGTATTGCTTCTCTGATGCAGAAAGTATTCTTATAGGTAATACTTTAATTTTCATTCAGATAAAAAGTCTCAGTTGCTGAATATAAGAGGAATTAAGCTTTCAAACAATGTTTTTAAATTATCAGGATCTTGAGCTGGGTTTACATTTACCTTTAATTTAACTTGGCTTATAATAAATATGCCTTCTTGCAGAAGTTTCAGGGCACATAGATACAACAAATGACTTTTTAACCAAATTTTAAACAAGATTCCAGTGTGACTTTCCACCTCCCTCTCCCAACTATCTAGCGTGAAGAACCATGAAATGGGAGTTCCAGAAGCAACAGCTTGCCACGGAAAACAGGAACCAGTTTCCCCCCATCTCATTTAAATCTGGGGCCTGTTAGCGCCTATGTCCCAGATGATCTCCGTTCCTATGGTGGTACATAGAGTTAGCTTCTTAGGAAGCCAAGGCATTGCCATTATAAACCTGGCCTGAATCAGATCAAACTTATCATGAATTACATAGAAAATTCCACCCAGACCTTCAGATTTTTCTCACTGAGAAGGCAGTCAGGTTCTTGTCTCCTGCAAAAGAACTGTCCTGAGTGGTAGCCTTTGCAGACTCAATGAAAGAAAGTTTTTACTTTTAAAAATAAAAAGCACATATCAGAATTTTAAGAGCTCTGTGCTGCAAGTGATCAGACTGAATGCAGCACTCACCACCAATGTTCTAACCTATATCCATGTTTCCTTTTTCAAGAATCATCGGCAAGCCACCGCGACTTGTGAGAAAAAAGGAGCTGTTCAGCTCAGTCAATCTAAAGAAAGCAGCACGGGTACTTACCAAGCTCTAACATGGCTTTTCTCTTTTTGGACCAGTTATAGTAGTCCAGCAACCCCTTGTAAGCTTGAATTAGTTTCAATTCTTCATCCTGAGCAGTTGTTTGTTCTCCATACCTCCAGCCTTCTGCCAGGGACAGGTTTTGGTAGGCATCATCTACCAGTCCATTACACAGGAGATGAAATACATGCTCTAAACAGACCTAGAACAATTTTACACAATTTATAATACTGAATTTTATGTTATACAGATCAGACTGTCATGACTGCACACTGCAATTTTACCTCCTATCATACACCTGCAGAAAAAAGACGTTACTGGTATCAATGAACATATTCTAAATACATTTAAATTAGAACTATGATTGAATTGGAATATTTTAATATTCCATAGATTCTTTCATTCAAATGATAAAGCTACAGAAAGCTCTAGAGATAAATAGAGAATTAGGAAAAGGAGAGAGAAAAATGTATGGATATAGGTAAGTGTGGACATTGCTGAGAAGCTAAATGATTTTTTTACATTGGTCTTCACCAGATGATGTTCGGGAGATACATATCCCAGACCTGCTTTTTTGTTGTAATAACCATGAGGTATCATTGGTGATGGAGATGTCAGAAGAAGAGGTGCTGGTAAAAACTTAGTTTATAAAGTAATAAGCCACCAAGCCAGATGGTATACATTCAAGACTTCTGAAGGAGCTTAAGTATGAATTGGCTGAGCTGCTAGCAAAAATATGCAATCCCTCACTAAAAACAGCTACTGTTCCACAAAAATAGAAGGAAGCAAGTATAAAAGGCCCTTTGTTTTCAGTTTTTACTGATTTTTACCAAAAATTTCCCAGGTTTTACAAAAGCTATTATTTAAGTTTGGTTTTCTGTTTTTAAACTGATTTTCACTTGAATTTTGAACCATTCAAATACATGAAAATACTACCTGTTAAGAAAATCCAATACATTGCATTAGGTAGATGTATTTTTGTTAATAATAAATTTGTCTAAGTGTAAATGAGAAGCTGTCTGTTAATGTAAGGCACTGTTGAGGAAGATACAGGGACACACACATGCGTGTATGTAATGGTAATGTACAGTTCACGAAATAAGCTATAGCATTAAACTGCTTTTTACTTATTATACCCTTATGTTTCTCTACTGGTTGCTTTTTTTATGTCCTCCCATCCCAATATTAACCCAGGAAAGAGCAGTTAATTTTTGCACTGATTTTCATCCATTTTTAAATTTCTGTAATGAGCTCTGATAAATTCCTGGGAATTTTAAAAAATATAAAAAGCTGAAAATGCAGGCATTTACAGCACTTGCAATTAACAAAATATATAGTTTTAAAAAAAGGAAATGGTGGCCATCTAGTTAATCATACCAATAAACCTTGCATCTGTAACTGGTAAATTAGTTTAAAATAACAAACTAGAAAAAGAAAACACCTGTAACCATGATATTATGGGGGTCGAACCAGCACAGATTCAAAAAAGGAAAATTATGTTTTTCTAATCTATCAGAATTTTTTAACAGGTTGATAAAGTAGTGGATAGAGGAGAACCAGATGTACCCTTAGACTTTTAAAGGGCCTTTGTAAAGGTTCCTAACTAGTAAAAATTAGTAAAGAAACTAGTTAGACATGGGATGAGAGTTAAAGTAAACCCTTCAGGCAGACGCTGTCCTGTATTTCTGTATTTGCACAGCACTTAACACAGTGGGGTCTTAGTCCATGATTAGGGCTGCTCAGTGCTATGGCAATACAAATAATAAATAATAATATTGTCATCAATCAAAAATGGGCTAGTAGACAAAAAGCAAAGAATAGATTAAATGGTAAAATTTCCTCATGACAAAAGATTAACAGAGGAGTACCTCAAGGTTCCTGACTAGTCTAGTGGTTTGTATATTTATTATGAATCTGGAAAGGAGGGGTAAGCAGGAAGGCAGCAAAATTTGTAGATAAAGTTATTTAGGTTAATCAAGATCATAGTAGACTGTGAGGAGCTACAGAGAGGCCTGACCAAACCAGGTGAACAGGCAACATGATGGCCACAGAAGCTCAATGTTGATAACTGCGAAGTAATGCACATTGTCGGGGAAAAAATATAGGCTATCCATATACCTTTCAACATTCTAAATTAACTATCACCTTAGGAAAGGGACCTGTACATAACTATGGACAGCACAATGAAGACTCCAGAAGAATGTGCAGCTGCAGTCAAAAAAGCAAACAAGATGCCAGGCTGTATAGGGAATGGAACAGAAAAAATAATGATGCCATTACATAACTCTAAGGTACCATCTCTTTATAGTATAATCAGCGATACTACCTCTACCAGAGATAATATTCTTAAGAGTTACTTATAACACCAGCAAGTAAAATTTTAAGTCAATAGTGTCCCTTTAATGCTCTCCTTACCTTTAAATACTGTTTGACTCCTAGATTTTTTATCCGCTCAGTAAAGTAGTTGAGCTCATCAATGCTGCTCTTGGAATGATGGCACAAAATTTCAGTTCCTATTCTCCAAATTACCTGCCCAAAAGGAAAAAAAATCCCAAAAGAATTAAATTTCAGAAGTGAAAACACCCTGCGCATAGCAGCCAGAATGGCACTACACTCTTATCACTGCACCACAGCTATTATATCTAGCCATGTTATGTACGGTTTAAGTTGCAAATAGAAAACAATTGTGTATTATTTGCTGCTATAGCAAAATATACCTTCATGTAATATAAGTGAAATTAAAGCTTAAATGCAATGGAACTTCACAAGTGGTCATCAAAATCCCATACTTCAACAAAACACACCAAAACTGCATATGAAAACAAGTCCATCGCTGTCCCCATAAATGCTAGGTCACAGCTCCTCTAACACAATCCTCTATAAACCCCCCTTGCATTTTATAGACTATTGCAGACTTTTAAAAACATACGAAGTCTGTGAAGATACCTGAAAATTATTAAAAGATCGCTGATGCAATTAGATTTTTGTGACGTTTTAGGGATATTTTTTTTAATTTATTTTTTTAAATAAAAGAAAGCATAACTGTGGGTCCTGGACCATCTCAGATGCCCCTTTAAATTACTTCCATCAGCTGAGAGAGAGAGTACTGATTACAGCTTTTTCCTTCCTACCTACCTCTGGGGCAGCCATCCGTTTTTCAGCAGAGGTATTCTCCAATGTCTCCAAATAGTTAATCATGAATTCTGCAGCCCTCTGCCACTGGTTTTGTAGCAACGCATCCTGAATGTAATTTAAACAAGCTCTCTTAGTCTCCTGAAATTCCGCTGCCTTTCGACCTCCAGTTGCTGAAAAAAGGAGGTTAGTGGATAACTACTGTTTGTGGTCTTCTTTAAAAAAAAAAAAAAAAACACAACACAGCTGTCACTTTAGTATCTACACCTTTGTCAATAATGAGGCTCTAGTCTACCGTCCTTTGATCCCTAATCTTTTTAGGATCCCTTGACAAGGGGGCAGAGCTAACTCAGGGAAAATAGGTTTAAAAAAACCAGCTCCTACATAATCAGAGAAGCTAGTGAACAGAAGCCACAAACACAGGAGTTTAAAACAGCATGAAAGACAAATCCAACTAACAAACATACTCTGTCTAACCTGAGGCCAATAATACCTCCACCCAAAAAAACCATAGAACAATCAAACCCTGCATGAGTAAAAATCATGCAGGCAGAAGTCCACCAGCAGAGTAGGAACTATCCAGTATACTGCACCGAATGCAACATGTACTGGTGGCATATATGTGCATTCAGTGCAAACTGCTCCTGGCCATCAGAGATCAAGTACAGGCTCTTGAAACTAGAGTTGCTGAACTGAAGGAGCCAGGGGAGACAGAGTGGTACATGGGTCAGACTTTCAGGGACCCAGTAAAGCAGTCTCATCCCCAGTCTGACAGCCTCCGTGCTGTTGAGGAGTAGCAAAGTTTTGGGGAAGAAGACCATCAAGCTGGAGCAGAAAGAAACAATCCCATAGTTGAGACCCTCCTTCCAGCTGACATCACAGTATCCTCTCACAGAGGATACCCCTTCAGGGATAGGGAATCCTGGTTATCAGGAAGAGACAGGTAAGAGTGATGGGGGATTCAATTATCAGAAATATAGATAGTTGGATTTGTGATGACCAGGAGAACTGCATGGTTAAATGATGGCCGGTGCGAAGGCTGTGGCCTCTGGAGACCTCTACATATATGTAAGAGCAGCACTGGGGAGCAGCTGGTGATCATGGTACATACAGGTACCACTGACACAAGGAAAGGTAGGAGAGAGGTCCTGGAGGCCAAATTTAGTCTGCTAGGTAACAGATTAAAGTCCAGGACCTCCATTGTAGCATTCTCTGAAATGCTCCCAGTTCTACATACGGTGCCAGTTGATAGGCAGAACTGCAGGGTCTCAATGCATGGATGAGACAATGGGATTCAGAGGACAGATTCAGGTTTATTAGGAATGGGGAACCCTGTGGGAAAGGAGGAGCCTATACAGGAAGGTTGGGCTTCACCTAAACCAAAATGGAACCAGATTGCTGACATGTAAAATTAAAAAGGCTGTGAAGGAGATTTAAACTAAGGGCTTTGAAAAAGTGAACAGGTGCGGAGGAGTATGTGGGTCAGAGAGAGAAACATCTTAGGGGAGGATTTATTAAAGGGGATACTCTATATCCTAGTTAAGAGAAGACAATAGAAATTGATAAATTACAAGTGGAAAATGAAAAGGAACAGTCTTACAAAAAGGAGAGTCCCCTTTAATTACTCCAGATGAAGGCAGACAACTAAATATTGATACATTTTGTAAGTGTTTGTATATAAATGCTAGAAGTCTAAATACTAGGATAGGTGAAACTGAATGGCTGGTTGTAAAGAAGGATATTAATAGGCATCCCAGAAACTTGGTGGAATGATTATAATCAATGGGGCCTGATGATACCAGTTTACAAAATATATAGGAATGACAGAGTAGATCATACTGGTGGGGCAGCGACACTATCTGTGAAAGAAAGTGTGGAATAAAATCAAGACAGGAGGCCTTAGGCTGGAACCAAATCACTCCAGTCTGGTGAGTTATGTTATAAGACATTAACTCACCTTGCAGCCACCCCAGCCCAACCTGTCAGGAATCCCTGCAGGCTACCAAAGAATGTAGGTGCCTCAGGACTTGCTGGCACCAGGAGAATCACCCTGACTTATGGACACCGGGAGAATCCCAGCGGGAGGTATAGGTGCCCAATATGTAGTAAACTATTTGTTAAGTACTAGAAAATCCACTATACGGTCACTGTATGTAATATGAACCTTTGATAAATCTATATAAACCCATTGTAACTTGAAACCAGGTGAGTTCCAGTGACCAGCACTAAGGTGTGCTGCCTGGGCTCCCCATAGCTATGGTCTGTCTGTGTGTGTTTGTCAAATTAAAGTTCTACTCGATCTTCACCTGAATTGGAGTGGCTGCGTGATTCCTTCCACGACAAAAGCATGGTCAAATATAGTAAAAATCTTAAATGAATCAAACAGTACCACAGAATCTCTATGCATAGAAATTCCATGCTTAAATAATGAGAATATAGCAGGAATAGTAAACTGACAACCTAACCAAGATGGTGATGGTGACTGTGAAATGCTCAGGGAGGTTAGAGAGGCTACAAAAACAGAAAACTTACTAATAATGGGGGATTTCAACTATCACCATATTTACTGAATATATGTCACTTCACAAAGGGAGGCAAGATAAAAAGAGGCAAGATGAAATTTCTAAGCACCGTTAATAACTGCTTCTTGGAGCAGCTAGTTCTGGAACTCAGAAGGGGAGAGCTAATTCTTGATTTAGCCCTAAGTGAAGCACAGGATTCACCAAGAGGTGAATATAGCTGAATTCCTCAATAATAGCAACCATCATGAAATTATATTTAACATGCTGGGGGAGGAGAATGCAGGGGAATACAAAAGAAACACACCACAGTAATAAGTAACTTCAACAAGTGGAATGACACAAAAATAAGGAAGTTAGTTAAATGGAAATGAAAAGGAACAGTCACAAGAGTGAAATGCCTGCAAGCTGCATGGAAACTACTAAAAAGCCCCATAATAGAGGCTCAAACTGAATGTATACCCACAAATAAAAAAAACAGTAAGAGGACCAAAAAAATGTATCACGGCTAAACAACAGAGTAAAAGAGGTGGCTAGAGGCAAAGAGACATCCTTTAAAAATTGGATGTCAAATCCTACTGAGGAAAACAGAATAGACCATAAACTTTGGCAAGTCAAGTACAAAAATACATTAGGTAGGCCAAAAAATACTTAGAAGAGCAACTAGGAAAAGATACAAAAGCTAACAGTAAAAATTTTCTGTACACCAAAAGCAGAAAGTATGCCAAACAACCAGTGAGGCCACTGGATGATCAAGGGGCTAAAGGAGCACTCACAGAAGACAAGGCTGTTGCAAAGAAGCTAAATAAATTCTTTGCATTGGTCTTCACTGCAGACGATGTTACCTAAGCCATTCTTTTTAGGTAACAAATCTGAGGAACTGACCCATATTGAGGTGTCAGAAGAGGTTTTGGAATTGATAAATTAAACTGAAATAAATCACCAGGACCAGATGGTGTTCCAAAAGAACCCAAATATAAAATTGCAGAATTACTAACTGTAGTATGCAACCTATTGCTTAAATCAGACTCCTTACCAGATGACTGGTAACTGCTAATGTAACGCTGATTTTTTTTAAAAGGCTGCAGAGACCATCTTGGCAATTACAGTCGGCAAGCCTAACTTCAGCACCATGTACATTTGTCATAACTATGGTAAAGAACAGAATTATCAGACACATAGATGAACAATATGCTGAGGAAGAGTCAACACAGCTTTTTTAAAGGGAAATCATGCCTCACCAATCTATTAGAATACTCTGAGTGGCTCAACAAACTTTTTGAGCCAGTTGATATAGCGTACTTGGACTTTCAGAAAGCCTTTGACAAGGTCCCACACCAAAGGCTCATAAGTAAAGTAAGCAGCCATGGGATAAGATGAAAGATCCTCTCACGAATCAGTAACTGGCTTAAGAAAGGAAACAAAGGCTAGGAATAAATTTCGAGTTTTCACACTGGAGAGAGGTGAACAGCAGGATCTACAAGAGTTTGTACTGCGACCAGTGCTTTTCAACATACTCATAAATTATATAGAAAAGGGGGTAAAAAGTGAGGTGGAAAAGTTTCCAGATGATACAAAATTACTGAAGATAGGTAAGTCCAAAGCTGGGTACAAAGAGTTATAAAGCAACCTCACAAAACTGGATGACAGGGCAACATAATGGCAGATGAAATCCAATGTTGATAAGTGCAAAGTAATGCGCATCAGAAAACGTAATTCCACAAAATGATAGGGTCTAAATTAGCTGTTACCACTTAAGAAAGATCTTGGAGTCAATCTGGATAGTTCTCTGAAAAATCTGCTCAATATGCAGCAGCAGTCTAACAGAATGTTAGGAGCCATTATGAAAGGGATAGATAAGACAAAAAATACAATGTCACTAATAAATTCATTATACATCTACACCAGGAATACCGCATGCAGTGCTGGCCACCCTATCTCAAAAAAAAATATGAATTAGAAAAAGTAGAGAAGGGCAACAAAATAGAGATATGGAACAGCTTCCATGTGAGGATAGATTAAACGACAGGGACTATTCAATTTAGAAAATAGATGACTAAAGGGGGATATGGTAGAAGTCTAGAAAATCATGAATGGAGTGGAGAAAGTGAACAGGGAAGTGTTATTTACTGCTTCCCATACCATAAGCACCAAGTGCCACACACTGAAATCAATAGGCGGCAGGTTTAAAACAAAAATAAGGAACCTGTGGAACCTGTTGCCAGAGTATTGTGAAGACCAAAAGCAAAACTGAGTTTAAAAAAAAAAAAAAGATAAATTAATGGAGGATAGATCCACCAATGGCTACTAGCCAAGATGGTCAGTGACTCAACCCCTTGCTCTGATTGTCCCTATACCTTTGATTGAAGGACAAGGAAAGAATCACTTGATAAATGAGCTATTCTGTTCACTCCCTCTGAAGTATCTGGCACCTGCCTCTATCAGAAGATGGATATTGGCCTGGATGGACTACTGGTCTGACCCAATATGGCTACTCATGTTTTGTTCTCAACAAGCTATTCTTGCCTCAGAAGCTATGGGAAGTGATCTTAACTGTGTGGATCTGAAGTTACACTGTCTGAAAAATGGCAGAAGAGCAAGAGACCATAAGGACTATAAATGCAGGGTAAAATAGCACTACCACCCATGCAGAAGTTAGAGTTAAGGAAATCTGTGAATTATACCAGGGTCATTCACTGTAAAGTGCTGCTTTTGAGATGGTCCATGCTGCAAAACTCAGATCCAGACTTTCCCAAAATAAAGAGGATTTCTGTTCTAAAGTTTTGGTTTGGGCCCATTCTCTATTTTTGCTAAGCATTTTTATTAAAAACTAATAGAGGCCTCAACGGAGCTAGCTGATGCATATACAGATATACACTAACGCAGTAACATTAGGGATGTTAGAAGTTTGCAGGGTGGCATGTTTTTTATTGGGTACAGTCAGGTCTGTGTCAAGACACAGAAAGCAGTGAAAACACCTTTATGGGTCTTTTTTGCCCAATCCTGTAAAGTGGGAAAGCCTTCAACTCCCGGGGAGTTCAGTGGCAATTGAGGGCTCTCCCGCTTTACAAGACTGGACCAAAAGGAGTACCATAAAGGTGTTATCACCTCCTATGTGTGTCTTGACACTATACCTGACTCTACCCAATAAAAACCAAAAGCCACCCTGCAAACTTATAACATCCCCAATGCTACATTAGGCCCTGTCTACACTACAAAGATAAGTCAACTTAACAAAATTTACAGCCACTGCATTAATTACTGCAGCAACTGATGTCCCCACTACCCTCCTTGGGTTTGTGGTGTGCATCCTGACCAGGAGTACTTCCACCAACCTAAGAGGGACAGTATGGAGAGCTAGAGCCCAGTCTCTCAGCTCCGCTGCCAACTCCATGCTGGGAGCCCAGCTGTCGTACAGGCTCCTTGCGGCCCGCTGGGAGAAGCCACTGGGGGTTTCTCGACCCCCCCTTCCTCATTCCATGCTGGGGGTGAGCTCCAGCTGCTATGGGCTTTTTGCCCTGCTTCAAGCCAGGGGCAGGCTCCAGCTGCTCAACTTTCCATGCGCATGTAAGGAACACAGTGACACTACATTTCGTAACTATATTGACATAAGCTCTACACCTCATTGACGTAGTTTTATTATGTTGGCATAGCAGGGGACTTACATTGGTGAGAGGCTGTGTACACCTTCACTGTTTTGATGACAGAAGCTGACCGTTGTCAACAATATTCTGTAGTATAGACAGCCCTAAGTTACTAACATGTGCTAGTAAGGTTAAGCAGTCAACAAAGAACTACACTTACTTGGATGATGAAGGTACCTTGGGAGTAAAGGTAAATAGATAGCTGCAGGTGAACTGCTTGCTGTATTTACCACAGACTCATCCCAGGCGGACTCTTCTGTAAACGCCTCCGTCCCCCTTTTTAGTTGTTCAACAAAACTGTCCATATCTTAACGTGAGAGGAAAACTTTTACACCTTAAAAAGATGAACACACATGAAATGGTGATGGATGTTGTGTCCTCCCGAAACAGTGGAAAACATACAGCATTGGGAGGGGTTTTCAGACTCCTGCCCTTCATCCCCCCTAGCTCGCTACTAGCTGTTGGGCTGGGGAGGGGCTACGCAGTTTGCTTGCAGGCTGCTTCCAGAACCAGAAGTGCCAGATCCCCCATGTTTGTTCAGGGCATGGCTGGGCTTCTTTGGGCTGGGTTTTTGTGGGACAGAAGTTCCACTTTTGTCTCTTGTGACACAGACGGGGGTAGTGTCTGGCTGGCTGCGGTAGCTCTGTGAGCAGGGGCTCGTGGGGGACACTGCCGATGGGGCGTTTCCTGCCCCTTGTCCCACGGGGTGAAAGGGCTGGGCTAGGATGGCTCCCCAGCTCCCGTTTAGGGGGCTCAGCGGCAGTTGCTCCGCATTGCCCGAGCTGAAGGACAATCCCACGACTCCAGGAGCTGGGGAGTTAAAATCAGTGAAAAAACTATGGGCTGACAACTCATGTGACTCGCCTTTCTCAGTCGGGGCAGGGTCCCGTGACACCCGGCACGTGCGCGGACCGGTTCGCTAGTGGGCCCCGCCCCGCGGACAGTCCCGCTCAGCTCCAGGAAGGCGCCGGCGGCCACGGGCGGTTGGGGGCAACTGAGTGCCTACGGGCGCCCGCGTTCGGCCCGTGCCCCTCAACGGCCTCCGAGGGGCCCGACGGCGCTCGGGCACCGCTGATACGAGTGCGCAGCGGGGGCACGCCGCGAGGACCTCGGCCCGGTAATTGGTGGAGGGGATGGAGACGTCATCACGCGCGCACGCCACTGAACGCCCCGTGCCCGCTCGCCTGTGTCGGGACCTGCGGCCGCTTCCGGCGTGACAAAGGCGGGGCCCGGCGGGAGCCGCACCGGTACCAGTCCCTCCCGCGCGCCAAGGGGTCGCCCGACGCGGGCCAGGCCGCGGGGTGGCTCCAGCGGGCGATGCCGGGTGCCCACCCGCTCGGAATGGGGTGACGCTGTGCTCTGCTCCCCGCTCGCGCGCCGCCGGCAGGTGTGTGCGTCCGCAGCGCGTCCTCGAGACAGCCCAGCCGAGCCGCCGCGGGCAAGGGCGGGCAGCGTCTCTGGGCCTTCCGCCGGACTGAGACGCAGAGCGCCCGTGTGGCGCGCCGCGATTGCCTTCGGCCGCCGCGCATCTAGCGTCTGCCGGAATACTGCGCACGCGCGGAGTTCATGGCGGGCTCCCGGCGTTTTCTCCGCGGGGATACGTCGTGTCTCGCGGCGCTGCAGTTACACCTTTCGCCCGCCAGGGGCCAGCGTGGCGCCAGACCACTCCTGGGCGGGGCCAGCGAGCCCTTGCGGTGCGGGCGCAGAGCAGAAAGGGCCGGCCTCGCGCCGCCCGGCCGAGGCTCGCGGGGGGGCAGCGTGAGGTAGCGGGTTGCGGGCGGGTCCCAGCCTGGTGCCCGCTCAGAATGGGAGTGGGTGGGCTGCGGGAGACGCGGTCACTGGGGGAGGGTGCAGCGAAGTGCGGGCCGGAGCTGCAGGGCCCCGCGGGGACTGGGCGTGCAGGGGATGGGGGGCGGGGCAGAGGTGCCTGACCGAATGGGGGCGGCTAGGGGTCAGCTTAGGTGTGCATGGGGGCTCCCCGGCTCCCTATCAGTCCCGACCCGACCCATACTTCTCCCGCCTACACCTAGCTACTCAAGGGTCTCTCCAGGGCTTCTTCCCAGAACCTCGTTCCCTCACCTTCGCCTTTTCGTTGCCCCTGACTTCCCCAAGCCTTTCCATTGCACCCCGGGGTGTAGGAAATCCGCCTCTGTATTGTAGTTTAAATCAATTACTAGTCAAAGTTCTATATTTGTATGCCTAGTGAGGAATCTCTTTTGTGGTCTATATTACGGACATACTTGCTTACAGGTATTTTGAAATAAGTTATCAAAAATTGAAACTGGTGTGATTATATAATGTTATTTTGACAAATAAAATGTGCAGAATTTTAGAATGTGCAGAATTTTTAATGTTCTAATTCAGAATTTCCCCAAGAAGTAAGCTGTATGCTGCAGGGTTGTGTGTTTTGGAGCAGGAGGATCTCCACTGGGAACCTGCTATTCCACAGACACTCACAATGAGGAGCACAGAGCTAGGCATAGACTCCTAGCTGAGCCTGCATCTATTGCATCATATGGGGGAAGAGGGAGCAGGAGTGATTTGTGAAATAAAGAAAAAGCCACACTTCATGTTGTGGAGGGTCTACAGCAAAGGGTTGATAATGCCAGTGCTGATACTCAGGGAGAGAAAATAGTTAGAACAAGGTTATGTGCAGTGTTTGTAACTCTGTTAGTCCCAAGATACTGGAGATGCAAAATAGGTGAGGTAATATCTTTTATTGGACCCACTACTGTTGGAGAGAGAGACCAAGCTTTCGAACTACACAGAGCCCTTCTTCAGGTTAGGTGGTTGTTTTCATGTGCTATGTGTATAACTAATTTCTTTTAAAATAGTTCTGAGGATCCTTTATTAGCAGAGAGCTATTCAGGAACCTAGTGGCTAGGAGCTGCAAAGTAGGATTACTCAAATCACCTAGATACTCACCTTGATGAGCTACAAGCATGACAGATAACTAATATAAAACCAAATTAAATGCTAAAAAGCCATAATACAGTAGGATGTAATTAAACTGGAATGTGTACAGTACAGGTCTTTAGTGAGGACCAGAGTGACTGCTGAATAGATAGAGAACAGGGTTGGAACAATAACACAACCTTACTTAACCCCAGTCTTGATGACAAAAGGGTCCATCTCCAAGCCATTACAAAGAACAGTAGTAGGCAAGAAGATCATGGAAAATGCCTTAGGACCTTAATAAATTTTGGAGGACAGCCGAATCTGGCCAGGATCTTGCACAGGGCTTCACAATTGATAGAGTTGAAGACCTTCATTAAAACGATAAAGGCCATATACAGGTCCTGATTTTGCTCCTGAGACTTCCTGGATTTGGTGGGCAATGAAGATCATGTCAGTTGTCCCACAAGATGGTCTGAAACTGCACTGAGATTCTGGTCTGTAAGGTGTGAGGCCTTGTTTTTTGGCTAAACTTATGTAAGCAGTAGCAGCCGTATTAGAAGACATAGAAACCATAAGCTAAATAGCATGTAGTCACATCTTCACGTTCCTGAAATTATATCAAAACAATGTAGTATCGGGCTGTTAAGAAGGTGTCTTAATGTCCTAATAGTACCTATCACCACCAGCTAAAGAAACATCTTAAAAGGTGTAAAGAAAACATTGCTTAATAGTGTTCTGTCTGGCAAGGAATCACTTTTCAATAGTTGTGGTTGTAAAATCTACACTTATTATTCCATCTTTATGGTACACAATCTCTATTGTTTATATGAATTATTTCTGTCTGGTTCTTTGATTGTTCTATAACTAGGTGTAAAATAGTTAAATCAGTTAAGGTGGTCAGGTATGATTGATCAAAAATTATTTTGTAATGTGATTGTTTAAGGTATAACTAAGCAGGACTCAAGTTTCACTATATAAACTGAGGTCCAAAAGAAAGTTCTTTGGAATCTAACTCCAGGACACAACCCAAGATCAGAGCTGCCGGACCTCAACATCCTGCCAACTCTATTTACAGAAGCTGGAGTCCCCAAATAATCTAATCCTGATTGGCCTCTAGGAGAAGTTTATCTGCTTTATTGGGAGTGGTGAGCATTGTATGCTTAGCTTGTGTATTCTGTTTTGGTAATTGTTAATAAATAGAGAATAGGGATATTACTGTGTAAGGCTTCTTCACTGGTAAAAGATCCTGGAACCCTGCAGAGAATTACACTTGGAGCCCTATGAATTGTGAAAGGGTGGGTATTTCAATTAACCAGGTTACGCCCGGAGCCCTATGGCCTGAATATGGGTAACCCTGAGCCCTGGAGTGTAAACTGGGTAAGGGTAGGTGCCTTTCCCCCGGTGCCCTATGAATTGGGAAAGGGTGGGGTGCCTTAACCAAGTTATGCCTTGAGTCCTATGGATTGGAGTAAAGGTGGGTGTGCTGGTGTATTTCCTCAGCAAGGGGAAATAATTGGTTTAAGAGAACACAGGCAAGAATTTTCCCTGCTGTAGATAGTAAAGCAATGCCTTGATAGTTTCCACACTCTGACTTATCTCCTTTTTTAACCATTATAATATTCTGGTCCTCGCTAAAGACAGTCTCCCCACTGGAGTTGACATTCAATATAGAATGTGATGGGCAGCTTTTTAACCTTTAATGTCTCCCCTCAAAATCTAAAATTCCCAGGGTGTCCATTATTGATCTTCAGTATGCTGAAGATTGTGCTATCCTTGCACATACTGAGAATGACTTTCAGTCCATAGTGAATTTTTTTGCACAAGACTACCAAAGCCTAGGAATTTGACTTATTGTTGACAACACTGAAGCCCCAGGTCTCGCACGTGATCCACCACAAATTACTGTCGAGGGACAGACTTTGGAGACAGTCAAGCATTTTTGCTACTCAAAATGCAAAAATTGACAGATTCAGCACAGGATTCAGAGTGCAGTGCAAGTGCTTCCTTTGGGAAATTGTTCTGGCGCATTTTCACAGATCATGACCTACAGAAGGACACCGAGATTCAGGTCTATAAGACAGTTGTCATCCCTACATTCCTTTATGGATGCAAAACTTGGGTGTCTTAAGAGAATGGAGAGGTATCACCAATGATGCCTCTGGAAGAGCCTTTGCATCCAGTGGGACGATTTCTCCACCAATGCCAGCATCATCACTGAAGCCAATGTCACCAGCATTAAAGGAATGATTCTTAGGCACCAACTATGCTGGGTTGGACATTGTGAGCCAATGCCAGATATTTACTTCCCAAAACAAGCTCTTTATTCTCAGCTCCTCTGTGTTCAGAGACCTTGAGGTGGTCAGAGGAAATGGTACAAAGATGCAAAAGCATATCATAAAAAAAACCTGTTGTGGACATGACTAGCTGGGAGAAGCAAGCCACCAACTGCCCTCAGTGGTATAGTATCTTCCATCAGGCAGTCGTCCACTTTGAGGAGAAGTGTCTTGCCCTCAAAGTTGAAAAAATGAGAAGGAAAAAAAAAAACTTTCTTTCAGCAGGCAGCTGATTTGTTGGGAAATGTTTGTACCTATGGAGGGTGGATCTGTGGTTCCTGGACTGGACTCCTGAGTCATCTCAGGACTCCTGTGTAACTCCTGTGACAGAGATCATCTTCAAATCAAGGATTTGCCCAATGAACGTATGGTGCAAGGGAAGGGTTGATCTGCACTGAGAATTTACATTGAAATAGCTACATCGGTGAGGGCCATACCTCTGAAAGATGTAGATAAGCCAACCTAACCTCTGGTGTAGCCAGTGCTAGATCAACGGAAGAATTATTCCGTCAACCTAGCTACTGCTTCTCAGGGAGATGGATTACTTATGCCGATGGGAGGGATTCTCCCACTGGCATAGATAGTGTCTACAGTGAAGCGCTACAGCTGCAGCGGTGCAGCTGTGCTGCTGTTGGATTTTAAGTGTAGACAAGCCCTAAGTGAGGCCCCAGTAATGAAAATGTACACGCAGTTAACTTTACACATGTGAATAATCCCATTAACTGTGGAAATACTCAGCGGCATTAAGTATATAGAATCATAGTGTTAGAAGAAACCACAAAGCTCATTTAGTCTAATCCTCTGCAAAGATACAGGACTGATGTCTAAACCATTCAAGACAGATGGCTATCCAGCCTCCTTTTGAAAACCTCAATTGAGGAACAGAATCACACCATCCCTGATCTTTCTTTTTTGTGTGACATATTTGAAGAACCCCTTCGTGTTGTCTCTAACATTTCTTGCCAGCCATAACTCATTCTTTGCCTGGGCTTTCCTGATTTTATCCCTGCACGCTCGTGCTATTTAATGTTTAATTCTTTGGTGACCTGCTCCTCTGTCCATTTCTTGTATGTATCCCTTTGGGTTTTAGATAGCTAAAAAGCTCCTTGTGCAGCCATTTTGGCCTCCTCTGTCTCTTCTTATCTTTCCTCTGCATTGGAATAGCTTGATGTTGAGTCTCTAGTGTTACATATGCATACATTTTTGCAGGCCTTATTAGATGATAAACAGAATGGTTGACAAAATTGGGATTACTAATGCTTGAGAGAAGATTAAATTAGCTAAAGGTTTTAACAAAATTAAGATTTATTTATTTGAGAACATTGGAGAGGGCTGAATTGGGGAGAAAGATCAGGAATTTAATGGAATTTGAGTAAAAAGCAAATTTTACACATGTAACATTTTCCTTGAGGAACCCAGTAGTTCTTTTTTAACACAGGAATAGCAGAAAAACAAAAAACAAAAAAAAGGGGAGGGGAGGGGAGCAGAGCAGAGTTGAAGGCTCATTCTGTTACTACAGAGTACAGCAGAGAGGGCTAAAATCTTTCAGGGGTTCATTGTCCATCCCACAGGAAGTGAGTGGAACTGTTCGCTAGACAGAGTGTTTTGTTAGTTCCTGCAGCTGCAAATGAAATCTATTTGTCCTTTTTTGGAGGTGAAGGTGGGGAAGAGGCAGTGTGTGGGACAAACAAGGAAAGTGAAGTGGATAAAAATGAGGGTAGAAGGTTTGGTAGATTTTTATATGAATGCAGTGGAGGACTGAAATGATGGGGGGGTCTGTGTATGGCTGGAATGGGGTGAGGTAGTGCATGGGGGGGTACTTTCTAGATATATGTAGGGAGTAGAACAGGAGTGCAGCAGACTGGAAGTGGGGAAGCGTGGGTAGGTAGGGAAGAGGCATAGGGGAAGATGGCCTGTGGCCAGAGCAGCGTGGGGATGTAGTAGAGGCTGTTGAAGCAAGGGATAGGTCTCTGTGCACAACTAAAGGACAGAAGGTTGGGTGAAGTGAATCCATGGATTCCTAAGGACTAGTAATGCTGCTGGGGACAGGAAAGAGAGGGCCTTTGATTGGTAGTGGGAACAGGTGTGTGTCTATGAGGACAGGCAGGGTTTGGAGGTAAGGAGTTGACTCTTGAGAACCCCTCAGTGGTAAAGTGTTACAAGAATATTTTGATTTTAATATGTACATCCTGGTTCACCAAAGAATATTGTGTAAGGAGTGAAAGGAAAGCCAGTGTCAGACTGGTTATGAATATCATTGTAAAATATGTGTACTGCTACTATGTAAGGAGTTATGTGTATGTACTGAAAATGTTCTTAGTTTGTATCAAGGTGTTAATCCCCATCAAGAGTGGAAAAGCTGGCTTCCTGCCAGACCAGAGATGTTTATCCATCTATCTGTGAATGAGACAATACACAATTTTCAGTTAATCAGCAGTCTGAGCTGAATGCAGATGAAGAATTGTGAGATTTAACAGAAAAAAGAACAGCAGGGAGAAGAGTATAAACTGGGGTTTCACCTCAAATGTTTACTGGACTATACTGAGGGAACAAGGAAAGCACCCTGTTATCCTGCACCTAGGGAGTAAATTGACAGCACATTTACATTCACAAAAACAGGATTTCAACCAGGCATTGTTGGAAGCATTGCAAAGGGCTATGCATGAGATAAGACGGCTCTAGACAGGAAGTTAGCTTATTAAGGTTTAATGTCTAGAAAGCATGTATTGATTTTGTTGTATATGTTACCCTTCTGTTTCCATTATCCTTAATCACTGCTCACTTTAATCTTTGAATCTCTGTTCTTTGCTAATAAGCCTATTCTTGTTTTCATTAAAAATATACCTAAGTGCTGTGATCCTGTACAAGACGCTGATCCGGAGCTGAATCGCTCAAGTGGATGTGTATACTATTTCCTTGGGGACAGCATACCTGGTATTACTGTGAGTGTTCAGTGTATGAAGAGCTGAATGCTAAAGGGGAACACTTCAAAGGGCTCAGGGACTGGGGTGCACCTATTGTTAATTTGCAAGGCAAAGTAAGGGTTGGCAAAGCCCAGAGATTGTTTGGGTATCATAACAGGCTGGTAATGTCAGGGTGCTGACACCCAGTTAAGCACATGCCTCTCTCTCACTGGAGACAGAAGGTAACAAGGTGACTCATGGTCTCGGGCACCCTGTGAACACTCACAGAGGTGTGTGGAGGATACTGCCAGTGGCTTTTGAAAAAACTAATCAACTTGTATTTTGAAATTACAATACAATTTATCAGCTCCTAACAAAATGATGAACCACAATGGACTTGAGCTCTCAGAGCTGGCCTTTCTCACTGCTTCCTGTATGTTTGGTTTATTGCATGATTTACTTAACCTATTAATTGATAATTACATCTGTATTTCTTGTGGCCCTGTGAAGATGACTTTTGGGGGTTTTTGTAGATGTTGTTTCCAAGTAAATACAATACCTCAAAATGGATAAAGTACTTATCAGTCTGGTTAATAAGTCTCATTTTGATACTTGTTGATTTGAGTTTACTTGAAATATTGGGTGAGGTCTGAGAATTTAAACAGAAGCAATGCTGGAATGCTACTATAACCCATTTACTAAATAACTCTTTTGGGCTATGTGTTTGTCCACATGGTAAAACATTTTGTATCCCAGAAATACCTGACACTGGGTAATGCAGTTGTGGACAGAATGCCAAAAGGGAAGAGGCTAGCAAAATCAGGTTTCTCTGTACCACCATGCTGAATAAGCAGGAGGACTAAACAAAGGTGGCTTTCCCAATACAAAAAAACTACTTCCAGAGAAGCCCAAACATGTTGGAGGAACTAACTGCCAGGTTAGATAAAATACAAAACATCACTGATGAAAAATGTGAAGCTCTGAACATGTAGCAATTGCTATACTGGATTAGACACATGGTTCATTTAGTTCAGGGTCCTATCTCTGACAATGGCCAGCACCAGATGATTCAGAGGAAGGTGTAAAATATGCCACAAAAAGCAGATATAAAATAATCTACCTCCCAAGGGAGTATCCCCCTGACCTCGTAATAGTTGGAGTGGCTTAGATGAAATGTGGTTAGATGTTCTTTCTATGACTTTTTTTTAAATAGCATGACATTGGATATTCTTATCCATAACACACACAAGTTTAAACACTTGGGCCTCAGCTGGTAAACCTAAAGCCATGAAAAGAGAGAGGCACAGAGAAGGAAAAAGGCTTCTGGATTAGATTCACAGTAGACCTCATGGATTTCTGTAAAGAATTTATGAAGCAGCAATGTTTTGCTGACGAGATAGGAAATCACATCAGAACTAGGAACACACACATACCAATTGACAAGGAGATATCTGAAGCGGTAGTCTGGATTGAAATAAAATCTCAGTTTATCTGAGCTGGTAGTAGAGGACTACGTATACACTACAGTATTCTGTAGAGCAGTGGTCCCCAACCTTTTTTGCACCAGGGACCGGCTTAAAGCAAAACTATTTTTCCAGGGACTGGCATGGCATGGCGGGGCGGGGTGGGGGTGGGGCAGGCACCGCAGGGTACAGTCTCCGCCGTGAAATTGACTCACCCTTGTCAATTTCGGCGGTGGAGCTGGAGGGTGGGGCCCACAGCGCAGAAATTTACCGTTTTAAGAGCCGGTTTGCTCTTAAAGTCGTAAACCACTGCGAAACAGACTGCCTAGCGGCTAAATTAAGAGCCGAATAGCCGCGGTGCTGCGGACCGGCAAAGAACCCCCAACGGCCCGGTATTTGTCCGTGGACCGGTGGTTGGGGACCCCTGCTGTAGAGAACCAAAAGCAATCAGAAGAGAGAGCACTGTGACTATTACAATGTAAGACAGACGGCAGATTTTCACTGCTGTCTGTAACAAAAGTGACTTAGTAATAGATGGATATTCTCTGTTGATTTTTCCCAGACTTCAGCCCAAGTAAAACAGTAATGAAAACTACAGAGTTTTAAGAACGAACTAGATTCAAAAAGGGCCTTAGATGCCTAAATCCAATATTTAGATGCCACTGACATTCACAAAACTCTTGCTCAGGTGCTGCCGTCTAATCAGTGGAACAGCTTCAGTAGGAGAGGTTGAGAGAGACCTATATCAGAATATCCCATAGTCCAGTGGGTAGGGCACTCTTGTGAGAGTTGGGAAACTCCTTTTCAAATCCTTTCTCCCCATCAAGTAGAGGAGGGAATTGAACCCAGCTTTCCCACGTGCCAGCTGAGTGTGCTAACCACTGGGCTAAAAGTTGGAAGGTGAGTATCTACTACCTCCTCCAGTATTTCTTGCTAGAAATGCATAACTCCAGAAACTTTGTGAAATCTGTTACTAATAAAAAGTGCATTTGTAGGTACTTACGTAGCCCTCAGCACTATAGTAGACCTAACAGTAATTACCTTATATGATCAGTATTAGCTGGCAAATAATGAATGTTCAGCAGCAAATATCACAACATGAAAAAATAATAGATAAAAGATGATAAAAGATAATTCTGTGGACATAGAAATTGACCCTATAAAAATAATCTAGTGGTGTCTATTGGCCTATCCTCTCTGATAGTCATTTCAGCAAACCAGCACATGTTGGTAAAGCTGGGATTCACCTCACCATTGCATTCTTGGGCCTCATCTATACTCTTGCAAGAACTATGTTTAAATGTAATTCTAGCTAGTAGGGTGGGAATGTTTGTTTTCCATAGACAAGGGATGAACCATGTTATGACCTGTGAATCGCTACAGACTGGGTCCGTGTGCTGGAGTTTTTCTGTAGGGTTAGGGTTAGGGTTGCCGACTATTCATTTAGAATGTAAGCCCCTACATGCAAAGAATCTCTTTTTGTGGGTCTTGTGTAATAGAAAGCAATAATAAAAAGCCATCCAGCTCCTCGCAGCAATAGCCAGTTTCCTGAGGCTTGAACACACCAAGCAACCATGAGGAGTAGATAAACTAACTGTCTATCAAGGAACTTATTTCACTAAACCACTTTCAAAAGTGTTGGGCTTGATCCAGTCTTGCTTGCAGTGTTTGCATATTCTTTTGAGGTTTTTTCTGAATAATAGTTTGCAGATTTTCTAGTATATTCACACACACAAATAATACAAATATGAAAATAGATCTTAGTAATCAAACTGGTAGGTATTTGATCTGGTAGAGTCCCTGGCTCGGGAAGTCAGAAACAAACACAGCAGGTTATTATGATACAGTCCACAGTCTTGCAAAGATTTACTCGTGTGCCTAATTTTAATATTTGAAAAGTCCTAGTAACTGCATGGGGCTACCCATGTATATAAATTAAGCCAGGTATTTGTAGGATTGGGGCCAGAGATATTTCCTCTCAAGGAAATTTTGCCCAAGATGTTTAGTGAGTTCAATTACCTGGGACATATCTATGCGCTCTCTCTCTCTCTCTCTCCTGGATAACTGAACTCGGGCAAAATTTTCTTCAGAGGAGTTGCACAGATATCCACAAATAAATAGTAAGGAATAGAGAGAAGTTAGAGTGGTAAATCCATGTTTATAAAAAAACAGCATGTAATTAGCCACGAGGCTTGGAGAGAGAATGATTACTAGAAAAAAAGATTTCTTGCTTCTCTTGACCATTGCAAAGACCATTGTCAAAGTGGCATGTCTCATTTCCCCCTTGCTTCTGCCATCAAACTGTCACCATTATCTGTTTGATTTTTTTCTGTTTCATAAACCAGTAGTGAGAGGGCATTATCAAACAGCTTTGTCTTCAGAAATGAGCACCTAAAAATCAGAATAGGAATTACACTACAAAAAATTCTGACATCAAACTAAAGTCAGCTATACTTCATTTTTTGTTTGGACATTATAGAACTTGTGAATTCTATGTATGTTGCACCACATGAATATTTAAATATTTTATTTATATGTATACATCTAATTTACAATGATTACATGTATATTTGCTCTTCCATAACATCTCATTTTATGGCTAACACTCTTGGCAGGCTCGTCAGTCACTTGAACAGAAGTCTTGGAAAGCTATATTTCAAAAGAGAATTTCAGACAGACAATTTAAACGAGATAATTTAAATTCATGTTGGATATCAGAACTGCATGTGGCTAAATCCATTTGTAAATTTCATACTACTTAGAACTTATTAGGGCTTTTCATCCATAGATCTCAGAGCACTTTATGATGGTGAGTATATATCAATATTCCCAGTCTACAGATGGGGCACTTGAAGTAGAGAGGTTAATGAAATGATTTCCAGAGATGCTGACACTGCATGGCACCATCATCAGCACTGTGTTGTACAGTCAAGGAAGTACTGGCTTAGAGAGAGAGGCCCCAGCTACTGATACATCACCAGAACTCCTGTAGCAGCTGTGTATTGATCATCTCTCATCCAAATACAGAGAACTGACAGGATGCTCAAGATGACAAGTTTGGCTGCAGTTTATCAGCATTTTTTTTAACATTGTTAGTTTATATATAATATAAACTATTATTTTAAATTCTCTTACCTTGCTGTTGCCTGGTGATAGGGTAACAACTTTAAACTGATCTTGTTGGGTGGGGCAAACTGTAGAGTCTATTTTTCCAGGGTCATGTAGTATTAACTTTGCTGCATCCTTTGGGCTCTGAGTTCTACTAAGGGAGTGTAAAAATGCATATATAAAGCAAAATCAATAACCATGAGCATATGATAAGAACATGAGCAGTACTTTTAATGTGATTAGTCGTGATGATTGCTAATAGTTTGAGATAAGAACTGATAATAAATGGAAGAGCACTGAAGAGCTGTTCTTTCTGCAGCCACAGAGTAACCTTCGAGCATTTAATTATTAATAATCCTTTGTACTTCAGCAGATGATCTCAGAAGTATTTTGCAAATGTTAATTAGTTTAAAAGGACTCTACATCACAGCATGCCAACTCCAGTTTCCCTCATGTACAAAGAAACAAAACACTTTCACCTTGATCATCAGACAGCTCCACTGGGCATCTCATTCATAGAATCATAGTAATGTAGGGCTAGAAGGGACTCCAAAAAGTCAAGTCCAGACTCCTGTGTTTTGGCAGGACCAGGTAAATTTTGACCATCTGTGACAGGTGTCTGGCTAACCTGTTTTTAATAACTTCACTGGGGAGCCAACCCCGGATCTTAACTATTCTTATAGTTAGAAAACTTTTCCTAATATGTAACCTAAATCTCCCTTGCTGAAGATTAAGCCCATTAGTCCTTGTCCTAACTTCAGTAGACATAGAAAACAGTTGATCACCATCCTCTTTATAACAGCCCTTAACATATTTGAAGACTACTTATATCCCCACTCAGTTTTTTTTTCTCAAGACTAAACATGTCCAGTTTTTTAACCTTTCTTCATAGGTCAGGCTTTCTAAAGCTTTTTATCATTTTTGTTGCTCTCCTCTGGACTCCCTCCAATTTGTCCCCATCATTCCTAAAGTGTGGTGCCTAGAATTGGACAGAGTATTGCAGCTGAGGCCTCACTGGTACCAAGTAGAATAGAACAATTATCTCCCATATCTTACATATGACACTCTACCTAATACACCCCAGAATATTAGCCTTTTTCACAACTGCATAACATTGTTGACTCATATTTAGTTTGTAATCCGCCATAAGCCTCAGACCCTTTCAGTAGTACTACTGCCTAGCCACTTATTCCCCACTTTGTAATAGTGCATTTGATTTTTTTTCCTTCCTAAATGAATTACTTTGCACTTGTCTTTATTGAATTTAATCTTTTTGCATTCAGACCAATTCTCCAATTTTTCACGGTCATTTTGAATTCTAATCCTGTCCTCCAAGTGATATAATCCCTCCCAGCATGGTGTCATCTGCAAATCTTATAAGCATACTCTCCACTCCATTTTCCAAGTCATTAATGAAAATATTGAATAGTGCCAGACTCAGGACTGACCCCTCCAGTACCACACTAGATATGCCCTCCCAGTTGGACAGTGAACCATTGATAATTACTCTTTGAGTGTGGTCTTTCAACCAGTTGTGCACCCAACCTTATAGTAATTTCACCTACATCCCATTTCCCAAGTTTACTTATGAGAATGTCATGTAGGACTGTGTCAGAAGCTTTACTAAAGATGCACCACACCTACTGCTTCCCCCCACTAGGCCAGTGACCGCCCCCTCCCCCCTCATTTCAGGATTCCGTTCAGAATTTGCCTCCCTGATTTTAAATCCCCTTCCCCCTTGATTTGTTCCCACTGAAGCCAAAGGGAGTTTTGCCATCGACTTCAATAGAATCAACCACAAGCATCTATTATCCATCACCTGTTCCTCCTGAACTACATATATCCTTGTGTCTGCTTGGAGACTAGGAGCCAAGTTGAATTTTTACAGATTTGCTAAAAATAAGCAAATGTAAGCAGCATGTATTTTATCTACACACCACCCCTAATATAAGTCATGTTAATATGTAGCCTCAAATACAAAGGGAACTTACAGAACAGCTGAAATAAGCACCTTCAGGGCCCAGTCCTGAGACTGCTTACCTGAGTGAGTTGTGCTTTGTTTAGTGGGACTACTCACATAAATTTATGTGCTTAAGCATTTGTGAGATTGGATCCTAAACCAATGGGAGTTGTGTATGAGGACTGAATACATGATACTGCTTTTTCCCCCCAAGGATGGAGTCATGAAGCTCCAATCTAGATCTGAACATCCTCATGGATTGTTGGGGAGAGTGTTAAAATCAGGGATTTGGTTCAGCTCCATTGCTGCCGTTAACCTTTCAGAATTACATTTGATTACTGTATCATATTCACGACCTGGATGTGCTCTTCTTACAGTTATATAGGCACACCCATCTGGTATATAGACACAATGTACATAAAGATAATATAAAGAGTTACCATTGTTTTTGCGTGATTTCTTGCCCTATTTTGAGTGCACTACCTACCAGAAATATGTGCAACAGATAAAACCTATTTCACCTTCACACTTGAAGTCGGAAGGTGCCTATTAAGTTATCTAGTCCCTCCTTGGCCAAGGCAGGATAATTCCTTACAGTGAACTGAAAGGGAGAGGAAAGGATGGAGACATCTCTACTTGTGGAGTTAATTCCCCACACCTACACCTCTTCTGTTAACCCAGCCTTACAGCAGTGACTGTGTTCAAAACTACTTCTGAACAGAAAATGTTTTGCTTTCGGAAGGCACTAGACTACCGGTTCTTTCAAGCACATTTCCCTGTGGAATCTGGCAGGACTCTACCTTGCCTGCAATATATTTCTTAGTGCCCTGGCAAGTTCACTTTCAAAAGAGCCCAGCAAGGGGCTGGATGCTTTAAAAAATAGTTATTGATACTCTGCTTTTATAGATTAAAAATGTCACTGCTGGAGACAACGGAAATCTAGCCTGTGCGATTATAAAACTTCGTGCTTCTGAATACAAGCTCTCCACCCCCAAGACTTCACTTTGTCCATAGGTGGAAAAGATTCAGTCCTTAAAGCGAAGAAATAATAACCAGCCTCATCCCAACTGCCAGGCTCTGACTGAAAGCAGCCACTTGCTGCCTCTTTCTAAAGCGGGTAACAAGTTCTCCAGGAGCCCCCTCCATGCAGCTCTGCTCCCTCCGCGTTCAAATCTGCATTTAGGAGCTAAGTAGGGAGGGGCCGCGGTGGCCGGGAGGTCTCGTAGCGGGCTGGGAAGCCGGGCGGTAACGCATCCGTGGCGAGCGGTGACTGAGGACGGGGCGAGTCTGGGGAAAGCGGCAAGTCGCCTCTGTGGGGCGGGGAAGGGCGCCCCTCTCTCCAGCCCGGGGCGGGGGAGGGCCCCCTTCTCCCCCCGCCTGGGGCAGACGGCGGCGCTCCTGCTCCTCCCCGCCCCCTCCACACCCTCCATCCCGGCTGTGCTGACGTGTCGGCCCCGCTCCCCCGCCAGCCCCGCTAACATGGCTGCAGCGCGGCCGCGCTTCTCGCTGCGGCTCCTGGCCTTGGCCCTGGCCTTGGCCCTGCTCCTGCCCACGGAGCGCCCCTTCTGCCGGGCCGGCGGCGGGGAGCGGGGCCGGCGCTTCGCCGAGCGCAAGCGCTGCGCCGACCCGGAGTGCAGCAGTAAGTGGGGCCGGGGCCGGGGCCGGGGTCCCCGCGGCTCTGCTCGGCGCGGCCGGCACCTGTTGGCATCTTCGGGGGCCCGGGAGTAGGGCCTGGCTTGGGCGCCGCGTTCAGCTCCTGCGGCGGGCAGGGCAGCGGGGCTAGCCCGCGGCGCTGCCCTCTCCTGGCGGCGGGGGCGCGGCCCCTCCGCCCGGCCGCTGCTGCCGAGACGGCTCGGAACTTGTTGCGTTCTCGGCAAACGCGGCTTGTTCGCAGCGCCGCCGCCGCCCTGGTGCGTGTGACGGGAGCGCGGCCGGGCAGCGGCTCGCGTTTGCTGTGCAGGCGTTTGCCCCTTCGCACGGGAAGCGCTCAAGGCGTGTGTTCAAAACGCCGCCGGGGTTCGCGGCCCAGTGTCAGATCGGAGCTCGGCGCTGGTAGAACGCTCCCTGGGTTCGGCCAGAGGGTGGCTGAGGCCCCCTCCCAGTCCCTGCGGTATTAGCACAGTTCGCATTTTGGATTTTTCGTAGGCATCAGATGTTTCAATCCCCCCTTCTCCCTCCGGGTAAACAAAGCCGTGTCTTCCAGCCAGAGAGCAGCTATCCTTTTTCTTAATATTCTTTTGATAGAAAGAGCAAAGAAAGTGGATATAATGAACAGACCACATTTGAACTCCTCTTTGTGTGTTTGATTTGTCTTCCCCTACATCAAGTAAACCCAGAGCAACTTATTTTCTTGGAAATATACAAATATGCAAGGATTTCCTGTCTCCCTGGGGGAGTTACTGTATTTCATTTGTCTGACAGGGAATGTCCAGAGTTCACTTGGGAAAGGTATCTGATACTTGGAATATTGACATTCTAGCAGAAATAATTGTCCATCTTCTTTGCCACAGATTTGCAAGAACAAGCATTTTAAAATATTTAGAAAATTAGTTGTTGTGGCATAAGATGCAAGTGTCTGTTTTGTTTTACTTCTATACAAAAAAAAAAAAAAAATTCACAGAGTTTTAAATAATTGTATCACAATAAAGTCTTCGCCTTGCAGCAGACTTCCTAAAGACTTGCCTTGATGAACTGGGATTTTATAAGCTGATAACCTTGATCAGTTTGTTCAGCCTTCCCCGGTTCCCTTCCTCCTGCAAAAACCAAACCAAACAAACCTCCACCCTCTACAGGTATAATTCTACATTGAATAACAAGAAAGCTGATTAGTCATGAAGCATATGGCATCTTTGGGTCCATCTAATTTAAAATTAATAATAATAATAATACCTATTTCTTATTGGGCTTTAACATTTTGAAAAGTTCTTTACAATGGCTGTAAATATTAATATCATATCGTAAAATAAGCTTAATGTTACCATACAAGTTTTTATATTTTGTATGACACGAGTCATACATTCTTATCTCTTGATCTGATGCCCATAAATATATTAGCCATGTTCTGCACACAACAAGATCTTCTTTCCTGCTAATTAATACAGATACAGGGAACTGTGCTTTATTTTAAATGCTATATTTTGTTTTTGTTTTCTTTGTGCAGAGTTGATGTGTCGAGGAAAAGCAATGCAGGATTTTAAAGGTCCAGACTGTCGCTTTTTAAATTTGAAAGAAGGAGAAGCAGTGTTTGTGTATTACAAATTAATAGGAAAATCAACTGAGCTTTGGGCTGGAAGTGTAAGTACTGTAAAACACTTATTTTATTTTGGTTTTATTGGCCGTTTTAGCACTGTACGTTTCAGTAATCTTTATTTCTTTTGCCTCTTTTGAAAAATCAGAAAACATTTCAATTTTTTTACATAGAAGAGATGGTGTAACAGATGTCATTTTTTTGAGACAAGATTTTAACACATTTTTATTTGTAAGGGATGATATTGAGTCATATTTGGACCATACATTAGGTTTTGTAAGAATGCACTTTTGATACATTAAGTAAAGTAAGTTGTTTTTCCATTTAAAAAAAAATTCCTCTGCACTGTTTGCAGCCCAAAAATTGTGCTAGGATATGAGAACCTGAAAGTGACTAGAAACTAAGGTCCCAGTCCTGCAATGACTTAAGCATCTGCTTAACTTTGCCCAGTGAGTATAGTATGCTTGGCTTCAGTGACACTGCGCACAATGCATAAATTTAAGTCTTTGCAGAATTGTGGCCTATGGCTTTTCATATGCTCATCATCCTAGTATTCAATTGACTTATCTATTGTTATTGTCCAAGTTGAGTGAAAAGTTAAAAAAAAACATAGTGTGAAAAGTAAATTGGACTTGGAAAATTCTTTAGTCTTAATAAGGACATGTTTGTAACTTAAGGTCCTCTGTGGGTCTACTCACTATAGTAATTTTTTCAGACTCAAACTACGACAGACTTTTAGACAAGACTGTGCTCTTGTGTTGTTTTTGTTTTGTTTAAAGAGGATTGATCACTTTAGTAGGAAAAGAAGACTCCTACCCTCTCAGACCCTGATCCTGAAATCATTATATAGTAAACTGCTGTTGACTTCAGTGGGAAGAAGTTTTGCTTACATGAGGTCTGCAGAATGGGGGCACTCATAGGGAAGAGGAAAGAAGATTATTAAAACATGCAAAAAGTCTAACCTTGCAAGGTACTGAGCAGCGCCAGATTCTACTAAAATCTCTGGCAGTTGATGATGATCAGCACTTTGCAGGTCATGCACTTAAATTCTTTATTCCTGTCTTTCCCTTACTCTTCTCCATGTCTTTACTGTTTCGCTCCCAAAGATGAATGCTGCTGTTGAGCACTATGTCCTTATGCCTCAGTGAGCTGTATTGGTCCTTCACAAAGCCATGCCTGCTGTTATTGTGTGACTAGTGGCTTCATGCACTGGCAGAAGGAGTGGCTTGCAGTGGGGACAGGCAGCCTCATAGTAATAGTAAGAGCCAATTAAAATAGCATAGAAGAAAGTGGAAAGCTGTAACATGGTGAAAAAGCAGAATTTATTATTATTATCCTGCTGGTAATTCCCTTCTGACATGTACTGTATCATAAATAACCTTGATAATTAGATGGCACCAGTTTCCAGGCTGCCTTTTCTCCACGAATACAAAATGCTGACACATGAGACCAATCCTACAGCTCCTACTCACAAGGTAGTAACGGCTGCAGGATGGACCACAGATTAGGGCTGCAGGATGGTCCACAGATTTAACAGACAAGAAATTGCAGAATCAATATTTTAACCATATCTATTAAGAGCTAGCGCCAGTAGCTTAAAGGCCCATTGTCAAACTAATGGTAATATAGTTAGATGCTAGATGCTATATCTAGATGCTAGATCAAGTCAAATGCTAAAGTAGTGGGGATATTTTTAAAACTGTGTTAAAGAATAATTCTGTGTTTATGTATGAAACTTCAATTCAGAGAAGATATTACTTCCAGGTTTTCCTCAAAGCATAAAGAGTTTTTGGACATGTCATACTTCAGTTTTCTAACTCTATACATTCCTGGCTCTGAATGACATCCTCCTCTACTCTCCGCCCGCTTTAACCGTCCATATCACCAAAATAAAATACCCCCCCCACACACATTTATAATGCCCACATTTTTATCAGGATCTCTAACATCCTAGACATCTGAGTGGTTTCAAACAGCTGCCACTTTTTAAAATAACAATTTTTCAGTGTTAGACTTCCTATTTCAACCCTACAAAAATATATATTATTCTGATGGTACATTATTCAGCCCTGTACCAGATAAATGTTTCCTTCTCTTTCCTTGCCTCACAACCAAAAAAGGACTTGGCTTGTGGTCACTGTTCTCTGGAATCATGGTTGTGGGTGGAGTTCCTTAAAAAAAAAAAATGGGAGAGAGAATTAATTTCTGGAAGGTCCATGGAGTTCAGGAATTGCCCTTAACATTTTTTTCTAAACTTTCTGAATGATTCCAGCAGTCAGTTAGGATTGCCATAAAGGCTAAACAAAAAGGCTAAGCCTTTTGCCAAGAGGCAAACTAACTCTCTCTTTGCACCAACTCTCCTGCATTTTGGACCCCTGTAATTGAGAATATTCCTGATGATGTTTGTACTTGTGTGGAGTTTTTTTAAACAATAGCTGAACCTTATAACTCAGACATATTTCATCCTTCTGGCTTTTGACATTGTGGTATTCAGTAGGTGGTGTGAAGTGGTTGCTTTCTGGGATATCAAGCTGTTAGTATCATTTTGTGATTCAGCTACTGGAGGTTGGGAAACAATACTAGTACCTTTACCTCAGGCACATACAAACTTCAGAGAATGAACCACCTTTGTCAATTCTTTAACTCTAGATGCAAGTGTGTTTAAACCCATGTCTCATTTGCAGATCAGTTCAGATGCCAATTAACTGGTAGCATCTCCCAGCAGCTGCAGGATGCATTTTATTTCTCCTTTTTCAGCCATGACATTATATTTTCCTTTCAAGCCTCAATCACTACTGAATAGAATAAAACATAGTTTTCTTTGCATGCATGGCAGTATATAGGAGCAAGATTTTATGTCCCGGGCCAAGTTAAGTTACAAACTGGGTCATGGCAAAGGATTTGTATACTTGGCAGCTGGGATTAAAATAAAGTAGTTTGAAATTGTGATGCCTAATTATATCAGTCGTTAAGATTAGTCCACAAGGCAGCTACTTTGGGGCTTTGACTTTTGAACTTGAAAGGGTCTTTGAAAAATGGAATAGTAGCTGGTGAAGAAAAATATATCTACCTAGAATAATACTATGGGGCCTAAAGGGAAAGGGATTTAGAACTAGCCTTTGTAGGCTAATTGCACACTCCTGTTATTTGTCTGGCTCCTATCTCAACTACACTATACAGGATTTTTTAAAATATGGTAGCAATTACTTCTTTTAGTAGTGTATACAAAAAATTTATATCAGTTGTGTAAACATGACTGTTACGTAACTAGTTTCCAAGGCTGTTTAATTTAGGATTTGAATGGTAAATATTTAACAAGGGAAACTCCATATACCTTCAGTATTTTATTCATTTGTGCATGAATACTATATCTATGTAATATACTTGGACCAGATTCTAATATCATTTGCACTCTTGTAAGTCCAGAGAACTTCACTGAACTGTTTGAAGCTACTCTGGATTTATGCCAGTGTAATTGACATCAGAATCTGTCCCATCTAATTATTTTGATAGCGTGAACTATGTTCTTTTTTATTTTGATTCTTAACTGAATGATCTTCACACATATTCTCCAAGAAAATTGGCAATTGCCTTTTTGCGCCTACAAATAAAAACATCAAGATATCCAGGAAATAAGTAGTGCTTTGTCCTCGAGCATATTTTGGTTTTCTAGGGACTCTGTACCCTTAATAGGGTGTCTGCTGGTTTCTCATTGCTTTGGCTATCTAATCTTTGAAGCAATACTGTGTTATTCATATTGGCTTCCTGACAGCAGTTATCAGATAGCCCGAGTGAGAGCATTATTGTGTGGATCTTTAACTACTGCCTGATAACAGAGCTTTTTGCCTACTACTGTTTGCATTTGATCACCACCTTACTCTTAACTGACCACCTGCAGCTATTGCTCACATGGAAACGGTAACTCCCGAAGAACAAATGTGTTTGCAAACAGAATCACATTTTACACACTGATGCTAAGGTGGATAATTATAACTGTGATAAAAGGCTACAGTTCAGCAATTTACAATAATTCAGGTGCTATTTTATGTTTTCTAAAAGCTGGCTTTAAAAAAAATCTTTTTTTCTCAAATTGTGAAGTGAGAAGTATAAAGTTATGGGGGAGGTTGGTTATCGGCTTTAAAAATGTGACATTTTTGCAGGCATTTAGGCCTTATGAAAAGATACTTTTTGCTAATTGTGCATGAGAAAGTTTTCAGAGCATAATCACTTCATAGTCAGTGAGAGTGTGGTATGAGCCAGGACTCCTGCATTTCATTCCGAACTTTCCCCATAACTTGCTATGTGACTCTGTGCCTGTGTTTGAAAGGCAAGTAGAAATATTTCCCTACTTCATAAAGGTGTTGTGAGGCTTAATTAATGTTTAGAATCTCAAATTAAACCATTGAAAGTGTAATGTGTTACTGTTTTGTTTCTTCAGTTTATTGGGGTAACAACCTGTATGTCTATAAATATTTGGGTTTGATAGATATCTAACTTGATATATTCTTAACTACTAATTGTAAATTTTTAAGTAACTTTTTTCCTAATGTGACTTTATAAGCTTTTTTACATTGAGACTTTTTCTTTTTTTTTTTTCCTGGCAGGTTGGACGTGAATTTGGATATTTTCCAAAGGATTTACTTGAAATAAATCATGTTTATAACAATGAGGAGCTAGAACTAACAACAGATGTAAGTTTGATTATGACTTTTTTGACTGGTTTTATTACACTTAGGGCTTTTCAGTCAGTGAATTAATAGTGCGTGTATATATTTCTATATCCACCATAATTTGGGTACTGGACATTTTTTAAATGAAGCATTATTGTTCATTACTTCTTAGGATTTAGCCCATTATTTGGAAACCTAAGATTCTTTCTTGTTTTTTTTTTACTTAGGCCTCACTCAGTGAATTGACTCAGTTGAGTCAATGGAAGTTTTAATTACAGAATTCAAAATGTAGTCCCCAGTTAATGGAAAGATGCCACATATATAGTGGTAAAGAAAATGGTTTGAACTTTTTACAGCAGTATAACAAAAAACCTCACTTTCACACTGCTTTTTTTCCTCTGTTCCAGGAAACTGATTTTGTTTGTTTTGAGGGAGGAAGAGATGATTTTGATAACTATAATGTGGATGAGCTTTTAAAATCTTCAGAAGAAACTGTGGTGAACAGGGATGAAGCTGAACAGAACACTACAGGGACAGAAGTTGTTGAAGAAACCAAAAAAGAGGAGGAGACAGAAGGGGTTGATACTGTAAAGCCCCTTGATGTTTCTGAGACTGATGTTCTTGAGCCAGGTCCAGAAGAAAATAAGGAAATCCTCACCAAAACAAAAGAAAAAGGCAGTTTTCTTTTTGAAAAGGTTGAGAATGTACAGGGACCCCTCAAATCAGAGTGGAATGACCTCAGCATAAATAGCCATGAAAAAAAGTATCAGGGAGACCAAATTGCACATCAGCACTCAAAAGGAATACTACAAGAAAAATTAAAAGCGCCAGAAAATGAAAATGCCGAGAATTCTAATATTCCTCCGGGTAAAGCCAAAGAATCAGATACAGAGAGTGAAGAAGTAGATGCCTTTACACTTTCAAACAGAGACCTGTCTATGGACTTGAAAACCAAATTTGGCTCAACTGCAGATGCCCTTGTATCTGATGATGAGATGACTAGCCTTGTGACATCACTGGAGGATGATTTTAACGAAGGTTTGAATACTGACTCTCATGATGCAGAGTTGCTGGAAGATCTTCAGGAGCGGTTTGAAGAAATTCCTTTGTTGTCCTTTACAGAAGAGGAAACTAAATCTCCAGTGGACTCGGAAGCTGCAAAGCATTCAGTTGATAAATACGCTGATCTTGAGTCAGAAAAGAGCAAACCTGATGAAACCATTGAGGATGCTGCTGAGTTAATTACCCAAAGAGAGAATGATAAAAAAGATGATTCAGATTTAACAACAACTGAAGAGGACACCATCGTTTCCACTCTGAGGGGGGGTGAAAGAACAAATCATGGCACTGATGTGAACAAGTCTGATTCGTCAGAAGAAAAGGAGGAAGAGGATGAGGTGATACGAATTAATAAGGAGGAAAAAACAGCAGCAACAGCTCAGCTTGAAGATCTAACTGAAGAACAGCTTCACAAAAAGGAAGAGCATGCTGTAGATGGCCAAGACCTAAAGAAAAAACCAAACAAAACTAAACAGTATGAAGAAGAGTTCATGGATGATGAGACAGAATCATTTACTGAAGAGCTACACAGCACATCTGTGCATGATCCTAATTCTATTCCTAGCTGTGGAGATGGGCTAGAGTCTAAACCATCCATTGAAAAAAAGCAAGAAGCTTTAAAACCACACCTCAGTGACATCAAAGATGATGCAGAAGGAATTAGTCTTCATAAAATATTGAAAGATAAAGAAAAGACAGAGGAAGAGATTTTGGAGGACAGCTTAGAAAATGATACAAAACACAAAACATTATGGAAGCAAATAAAAGGGAAAAAAGCTGCTGGGGACCAGCAATCCATGAATGTTCTACCAAAATCACTGAAAGAGCTAACACATGCATCCCAAAGTGACCTGGGGGATATTGACCTCCTAGAAGGCAAAAGAGAGCACAAAACATGTTCTTCAGAGAAACAAGATGGAGAGAATTATGAACAAACAAAGGAGCCTGAGAATGAGAATCAAACAAATGTTGCTATTAAGGAAGAAACTGAAATACTAACGGGAAGGTTGAAAGAAACTCCTACAAAGGAAGAAGACCTGAGCAATCAGCATAGAAGTAAAGCTGTTGTTGAGCAATCTAAGCAACAAGAAAACAAGACCAGGTATTTGGAGGAAGATGCGGAACAAGAGCACTCCAGAAATGCAGGCAAGAAGACGCTAGAAAAAAGTATTGATGAAATAGCAACCACAGAGACTATACAGGATGTTGACACAGACAGGTTGACCCAACAAGACACTGCTCACAGTGAGGATGAAAATACAGACAAAGATCTGGGAACAGATAAAGTTGGAGAAAAAACAGTAAAATCAGAACTTCAGTCTGAAGAGTTGGAAGTTGAAGAAGATGATGACCTAAGTCAAGCAGAAGAAGAACTATTAGAAGATGACAATGCTGCAAGTGCAAAATTGTCAAAAGAGAGGCTTGCAAATGGTCAGGATAAAAAATTAGACAAAGAACGTACAAACCAAGAATTGGAAATAGCAGAAGAAGCTATTTCAGAAACTGCTAATTCTGTTTATGAAATCGATGAAACAGGAAAGAAAGCAAAGACAACGTTTAAGCACAGCAGAAAGAACAGCATGCAAGATTTGAGTGAGACCAAGAATGAAAAGGAGGATATACAATTAAGTGGAGCAAAACTGAATGGAATGGAAGAAGATGAGGAGTTTTCTGAAATGGAAGAAACATTACTAATACCTGAAATGGAAGATGAGGAAGAAAGGACGAATGACAAGTCTCTTGAAACAGTGGAGATCAAAAATGACTTTAATCAAACAGAAGATCCTCTCCTAGAGGATATTTTGCAGAAAGACCTGAAAGATATTCAGAACTTAACAAAGCAGACAAGTAATTACCACCAGCATGCTGAAGACTCAGGGCCTGCTGTTACTTCTGTAACCACAAATGAAGCTGTGGAACCAGAATACACAGATTCTGTGAAGGAACTCACTATAATAAAAGAATTTCTTGATGAAAAGCGTGTAGCACGTTTACAAAAGTATCTTGGTCCCCAGCACATTGTCAGGGTAGAAGCCATGTTTCACAACATGAAGTTGGAGCTGGAGCTTGCTCAAAAGAGTAATCATGATCAGGAGGATATTGAAGAAGCTTTGGACCAGATCCTTAAATTTTCAGAATCTAGTATAATTGATATTGTGGAAAACATTTTGGATTCAAGGCAAGGAGAAAATAAAGAAGAGGTGGTGAAAGAAATAGATCTGTGGGATGAAGAAGCTGCACTAATGGATGATGTTCAGGAATTAATATACTCTTTAAGGAATAAATACTCATCTGTTAGTGAGAGCGTACGACTTGTGTCCATTCCAGAACATAAAAAGGATTATAGTATGCGTGGTACAGGTAGGATCTTAAAATATGTGTATAACAATTGCTCAGGGGGAGTTGAAGGTTTTTTTTGACTGCCTATGAAAACAAACTCCTAAAACAAATACAGATACCTCAAGCTAATAAACATATAACCTTACTCCAAGTAGAGTTTTTATAGCATAATCAGGAGGGAGGAAGATACCTGAACTCCATTTGAGACTTTACTATTGCTAATCAATTTAATTGTGGAAGGGGCTCAGATATGGTGATGGTTGGCCATGTGTATATGTATGTATCTATCATATATATATATATATATATATATATAGGAAGGGGAGGAAGGGAGGGAGGTGGAATTGTTATTGAGCCTCAACCCTCTGCTTCATTCTGGTAAACAGGCCTATATATGAGAATGAAGTGAGTGGATGTGGCAGGAAAGATGCATTCACACATTTAAAAAAAATTACAGACGTGCAGTGAATTTTTAGAAATACGTAGTAAGTGCTGAGCTGCTGCAGCAGCTGCCGCTAACTAGCACACCATTATCTGATATGTGCAGTGACTTTATATGAAACTTAGCCATTGAAAAATGAGCTAGATCAGAATCCTATCACCACAGTATCATCTACACTCAAAACACAGTGAACAAGTGGAAGAAACACTGAGCATGCCAGCCTTGGCAAAGAAGAAGAGCCATAGGCTCCATGAATTCCATCGTGGAGTTGCTGATGCCTACTTGATTAGCATAGACGGCAGTCAGATCATTGAGATGGGGAAAAAGGTGAAGGGCAGTACATAACTCTAATATAGATAGATAGGTCCCTTTTTAACTGAAGCAAATGGTTAGCCATTTATTTTCTGATACGTTCTTGTTACTGAGATACAGTAAAACTAAATTCTTCCATCTGGTTTGTGTTTTTACCTTGCATAATTTTCATGCGAATATTTAATTGTATGTCACTGAAATTTGCCTAAAATATGCTGGAACAAAAAAATAGCCATCTGGAATTTATATTTAGTGGAAGATATCAGTAAGGCTTTGTCAATCACAACCTTCCAGTGAATATAGTTGCCAGAGAGGAAGACAAGCTAATTTAATGCCACATGCATGTTTTTGTCCCTGCTATAGATACTTCAGAAGAAACTGACAGTCATCTTGTGGGAAGCCCAAGTTCAGTGGAAGAAATTGGTCAGACGTTCCCACAAGTTGAAGATGAGAGGCCAGTACAGCATACTGAAGAGGAGGAAGAGAAGGAGAAGGAAGCTCTTAAACTGAAGGAGCCTGTGCCAGATGTGAATATTTTGGAAGAGGTGGGACTCTTGGATAAAAAGGAAACCAGGGAAATCCTTGATACTGAGAAGTTGGATACATCCTTTGGGCCAATTCAAAGTAATAGGGAAGACTTTGCTGCAGGTAATTTTCTTGATTTTTTTTTTTAAAAAGAGTACATAGAAGTGACATTAATATGTTTATGCCTGGCAAATCCTACCTAAATCTTTCAATAATTCTGATTAGCAGCTGAATTGTGCAGTTTTGAAGTTAATGGAAAGAGCCTTTTACCAATGGTGTACCTAGGGTCTCCAGCGCCCAGGGGCTAAGCCTACATTTGCCCCACCCAGCCTCACGCCTCCCCGCACAGGGCAGGAGGTGTTCTGGCATTGCCCCCCAACTGCACTGGGGAGGGCAGGTCTGTCCTGTGGGGGAATGTGAGGCACTGGGGCGGGCAGATGTAGGCTTGGCTCTGACTCCTCCCTGCACTTACCTGCTGCACAGCGCCTGCCTCTCCTGGCGCTGGCTCAGATGGCGTGGCCTCACCCACTCAGCCTGGAGGGGTGCCGGGTCAGCCCTTCACAACGGGTGGACAGCAGAGGTACAGGAGGCTGAGGAGCAGCTGCTCCTGCTTCCGCTCCTGTGCCCCCTCCTGTGTATTGTGAAGGATCTGCCCGGCCCCCGCCCCCAGGCCGGGGGGGGGGGAGGCTGCCCCATCTGAGCCAGCACTGGGCTGAGGGGCTGGAGAGCCGGGTGAGTGCGCTCTGGGCCAGTCCTTTATGGAGGGTGGGGGGCGCAAGAGGCTCTGCGTCCCTCAGAGCCTCCTGTACCCTCTGCCTCCTGCACATGGTGAGGGGCTAGCCCAGCACCCCCTTGCAGGCTGGTGCCCAGGTCCTGGCCCCTCCTGCGCCCACCCTCGGTACGCCACTGTCTTTTGCTGTATTTGTGCACTGCATAAATAGCACAAATGCAGTTTCTAGTACTAATACTCAGACTATTGTGCCGAACTTGGACAATCTAACTTTCTACCTTAGGTACCTGTATAGCGCCTGTTACCATAGTACTTGCATACCTCACAACACCTGTGCAAGGGTCTCCCTAGTCCCAGGCTAGCTCCCTAAGCACTAAACTTAGACCATCCTTTTTTCTCACTTTACTATAACACATGATTGATAGAAAGTGATGCACATAAATCTCCAATTACCCAATATAAAACTTCTGTGATATGTCAACACGTTGTGTAAGAATTTAAAATATTCACAAGCTAACAAAAAAGGGGCATGAGAACAATATGGATCAGAGGGTTGGTAACTTTGTTTTAAAAAAGTTTTTTTATACAGTGCTGTAGAAACCTATCCAGTGCTTCATAAAATAAGATTTTCACTTTTATAGACATATATCATATCCCCCCCATTTATCTCTTTTCTAAGCTGAACAGTCCCAGTGTTTTTAACTCTCTCTTCATTTGAAAGCTGTTCCATACTCCTAAGCATTTTGTTGTCCTTCTCTGTACCTGTTCCAATTATAATATCATTTTTGAGAGGGGACAATCAGAAGTGCATGCAGTATTCAAGGTGTGGATGTACTATGGATTTATACAGTGGCATTATGATATTTTCTGTCTTATTATCTAGACCCCCCTTTCTAATGATTTTTAGCATTGTTAGCTTTTTTTGACTGCCGTTGCACATTGAGCAGATGTTTTCAGAGAACTATCCATGATGACTCCCAAGATCTTTCTTGAGTGGTAACAACTAATTTAGGCCCCCTCATTTTGTATGTATAGCTGTAATTATATTTTCCAGAGGGTATTACTTTGTACTTATCAATACTAAATTCATCTGCCATATTCTTTCCCAGTCAACCAGTTTTGTGAGATCTTTGTAACTCTTCGCATTCAGCTTTGGTGTTAACTATGTTGAGTATTTTGTATCATCTGCAAATTTTGCTACCTCATTGTTCACTCCCTTTTCCAGATCATTTATGATTATGTTGAACAGCACAGTCCTGGTGCAGATTCTTGGGGGACCCCACTATTTACCTCTCTCCATTGTGAAAATTTACATTTTATTTTTATCCTTAGTTTCCTATCTATTAACCAATCACTGATCCATGACAAAACCTTTCCTTTTATCTCATGGCTGCTTACTTTGCTTAGGGCCAAATGATATATATGATGTAATGAGAGTAAAAGCAAAAAATCACGTTGGATATTTTAATTAAAGATCAGCCAGAGTTAATGTAGAAAAGCAAAATATAAAAATATTAAATGCTCGTGCTTTAGGGCATAAACCAACTCTAAATAAAGGGGGTTAGGAAAACTCTGCTCACGGCCTGCTGATTCCGCAGTTGTCTGCTATAGGGTTTCTTGCACCTTACTCTGGTGTTTGGTACGGGTCTAGATGGACCAGATTACCAGTCTGGTAATTCCTATATTTCTACCGGATGGGTCAGAATTGTAAAGGTTGGATCCAGGATGGAACATTCCAAAACTAAGAGTAATTCAGGTCAGACTCATCTAAATTTAGTATATTCTCATTGCCTTCCAACAACACTTAAATACCTCAGAACCCTGCTTTTCCACCTACAGAAGTATCACCATTTACTGAAAGAATTTAGCAGATTCCTCAACTCTCTTCCTTGTAAAATTAAATTAAAAATCATTTACTTGCTTGTAAGCAAAGTAGGCGTAGACATTTGTTTCCTACTACTGTATATTCTAACAGGGCCAACAGCAAGTCCTGCCTGAGATGACAGACCATTGGACAGGCAAGAGATGAGCCACTAGGGAGGATGTGGAATCTGTGGATTTTGTAGCTCTGTCAATCAGCTTCTGCAGAGCTTAATTTCAATCATCCTCTTTCCAATCTGACTTTGATATAAGACAACCCCTCTCAAAAAATCAGTCTGAGTTTTTGGCTGAAATAAAGCTGGTTTATGTGAGTACATTTGCATGATAGGTCGGTTTTAGATTGGGGTGGCGAAAACTCACTTTGCAGTGTTGTTAGTAGGAATTCCTGGTAATGGTGGAGTAAGAATGTGCACATGCATCTCTTGCCACAGTAGCTCAGAAGTCTGAGCCAGGTACTTATGAGGTCCAATCAGTGGTCTCACAACCATGTGTACACTCTTTAGAAAATTTCCATATTGTAGACAGTGTGTATGAATAAATAATGTACTGTGGGCAGTACTGGGGTTTACTTAAAACATTTCTGAAACTAATATTTTCCTCCTTTTAACTAAGATCTACTTACTACTGCCGACGACACTGTGAAGACTGAAAGTCCTCTCTCAGAAACAGATCCTGGGGTATCGCAAATGCTTGGAACTCTCAATGATGTGATTGTTTTCGCTAAAGAAAACATGAGACCATTCAGAGATAGTGTAAGTACAGTAGATGGTATGTACTTTTTAAAAAGATTTAATTTTACATTATTTTTTTAAATGGATAAGTCAGAGTTGGCTGCTGAAAGATCTCAAACAATTTTGTGAAACGTATGATATCTTTAAAATTTAAAATGGGCTTGTTTGCAAAGAAAGCTGTTTAAAGAGGGGTGGGGGCGAGGCGAAACTGTAGTGTCCCTGCAACGTTAAGATGCCCCCATCCAGACTGACGTTCTCTATCTAAAAGGGTGGCATGGCAGGAGTAGGAGCTGTGAGTCACGGTGGGGTTGCTCGGGGCTCGTAGCCACGCGTTGCACCACTCTCGCTTGAATGGGTCCGGTCACCCGCACTGCCTGCGTGTGGGCACGCCCTAATTACAGGCACGAGCTAAACGCGGCGCGGGTCAACGCGCAGGTTGCGCCGGGGAACCGAGCTGCTGTCAGACCGGTGCGCGCTGGGGTAGCGGGGCAGAGCAGCCGCGAGCGCGGTGGAAGGGCTGCGGCCGGGGGGGGATGCAGGGCCCGCAGCTCAGGCATGGCGCGGAGCCGCCTCTCGCGCAGCGTCCGACGGACTGGTCCGTCTGCGCGCGGGGCGAGGGAGGAGCCGCCTGCAGGTGCGTCAGGCAGACGGACGCGGGGGAGTCGCCCAGCCAGGTTCCGGGGCGGGTTCACGCGCCTCCCCCCCGCCGGCGCCGGGCGATGACGAGAGCGGCCTGCGCCGGGGTCACCGGGAGGTGACGTGTTATTGTGGGCGAGCGAGGAGGCGAAGTTCGCTCAACGCCGCTGGCCGCGCCACCCCCATGGAGCTGCCGGCTCCCTCCGCGCCCCCCGGGGCAGCCGCCGCCGGCCCCGGCGCGCGCCTGCAGGGGCCCCTGTCCGGTGGATACGCCGCCCTCGTGGGCCGGCTGCTGCAGGTGGGCGCGGGCCGGGAGCGCCGGGACGTGGGGGTCGGAGCCCGAGGTCCCCCCTCAGGCCCCCGGGGCTGCTCGCGGCGAGATTCCCGTGAACGCACCCAGGCCGGGCTCGGGCCCAGCCCCCTAGTGCAGCGCGGCGGCGCCGCCGCCGCCGCCGCCTCCCCACCCCCGCTCCCCCCCCCCCGGCTGCCTGGCAGCGATGCGGCTGCGGGCCCGGCTGTCCCGCGCTTCGGGGCCGCCGCGGTAGCGAGCGCTGTGAGCAGGGGCCGTGGTCACTGCAGTGCCCGCCGGCCTTTCCCCTCATGACAGGCTAACCTGCCGGGCAGCGGCCCGCACAGAAGCCTGGCCCCGGGCCGTTGTCAGGGGGTGGGAGAGGGGGGCCGTGGTTGAAAGGTGGGCCTTGGGGGAGGGAATCTTCTTGTCCTGAATGCTCAGTAACTTCCCAGCCAGAGAACTGATTTTCTTTCCATCGCTTGTTCGTCCCATGTTACTGTGGTCTTTGTTATCACGGCTGGCCAAATAGATCCTTTTATGACGCTGTCATGGATCTAAGCCTTCTGTTGGGTGACTCCCATTGCCTTCCAGGAATTTCACGAGTCAGTTTTTCCTAAGGCTTGCAGGTATGAGAAACAAAATAGGAAAATCGATAATGGTTTTTGTCGCTGTAAACTAGATGGACTGTTGTGGGGTGTGTTTATCTTTTGTTTAGGCTTGGGGATCAGTATTATGTGTGTTTGCACATAAGTGCATTGTCTATTCATAGATGAAAAACACTACGGTAAAATGAGAGACCTCTGATGAGCTGGATCTAGTGCTTTTAATATTTATTTTTTCAAAGGTTATGGAAGGTTGCGTGTTTTAATTATGTAGCTAAAAAGAGGACTCATTGGCTAACTGTATTAAAATAAAATTGATTTATCCAGCCTAACTTTTAATATCAGGGTTGGGAAGAGACTATTTGGCAAGGATGAAGCAAGGAGGGATTAGAAAATAGACTGTCAAGCTTCATTATATTTTCTTATGGTTTCCATATAGTGCTAATGACAGGAAATGTAAAAAGAAATGGCTCCATGTGGCTAATTGATTAGTTTTCTATAACTAAAAACTTCTGAGGTCCACTTGGCCTTGTTTTTAAAAATACGTAGGTGACTTCTAGGGAGTTATTTGTTGGATAAACTGTAGAAGCCTCTTATTTCCAGGTTCTTCAGATACTCAGGTATTTTTTTTCAAGTAGAAAGGTGATCAGATTGCTTATGTCTTTGTTGCTGAACCCAGCTGTAGAGCTGTTTCATAGCTTCACAGACACATCTTTAGGTTAATTACATTTAGTTGGTATGTTCTAGCACTGAGCTCTTTTACTAGCTATTTGAGATGGTTATGACTACCTTAGGTGGCTTTGGATAGTCCTCTCTGGTTTTATGGGTATTGAGTGTTTTCCGAACTTCTGCTCTTGTGCACATCATGAAACAATCTTTTTTAAAAATTGTTCATGGTTGTTAACCCTGTTGTTTTAGCTGGTTGCTGTACTGCCTGAGGACATTCGGCCTGGGCCTGACTTCCATGGACTTCCATGGCAGCCCATAATTATCACTGCCTTGGTGGGAATTGCTACACTTGGTATACTGTTCTGGAGAACCTGCCTTTCAGTGAGTACACCTCAAGTTTGCGAGCATACTGATGTTTAATCCGTTGTGACGTTGGACCCTTCTGGATACCTCTGGAAACAAGTATCAAAGCAATATTTTTCTTTCCCATCTAGATCAGTTAATTTAGTGCATAACTGTTTCTTTTTAAACTGAAACTAATCATCTTTAAGTTGTGGAGTGTGTGTTGAACGATCATAATGAAAATTTCAATTTCAGTCAATTTATACTTCCGAGATTGCAGGGAGTTGTTATGGAAACCTTAGAATGCTAATGAAGAGTAAATTTGTTTATGCAAATTGTGCCTCCTAAGTACCTGATCTGGCAACTCCCAGCCAACTTCATAACAAGCATTTGAGCACTGAGCTGACCATTTCCAGCTCTCCTGGTAGACACTTGGAGATCTAGTCTTCATTGCCATTGCAGAGCCCCATCTCTGTCCCCTCCACACGCAATGTTTCACATTTCACTTCTCTACAAACAAATCCTTGAGCAATGTATTTAGCCCTGACCAGTCTTCAAATGCACATACTTTTCCAGAGCCATCCACTAGGAATTAGTGTTTAAAGGTACACTGCTCAAGTTTATTTTACAACCTTTAAATTAAATGAGAATAAGCATTTTAAAAAGTTCTACGAACTTGACAATGTCTTTCTGTAAAATAGAAAAACATGGTTTGGGACCGCATTGATTTTCATCACTTTAGTTTTGTTGCTTAATACACTGGTTCCATATCTAATGCAACGGCAGAAGGAGAGTTTTGTCTGTTTTTTAGTTATGTGCGCTTGGAAAATAGTAATTTCCATACAAATGTTGTTCGTTTTAACTAGTTGATCACAGCTAGGCCTGTGTGCCCCCCCCTTTAACATCAGCAAATTCAGGCTGGTCATTTGATGTAAAGTTGGTTATTTTTCTTTAAATTATTCTAATTTGGGTTATTTGTGCTTCCGAATGGTTGAGTGAACAGCCATCTACCCAGGTTCTAAAACAGGGCATTAGCCTAGAAGCTTTTATTAGAAATCTGCTCAGCTTGTTTGTGCAGTGTTACTTGACACTTTAATTGGCAATGATATATCTGTAGATCTTTCCATATACTGTACTCATTCAATCCACATACACTTAAGACTAGCTGTCTCCCTCTCACAATTGTTTGTTTTTTCCCCCTTTGGGGAGGGATTCATAGAAGCCTTTGAATAACTCTTTTTGTGACCAATTCCTTTTGTTCTTTTCTTCTGTAGGTAAAAAGTAGAATTTATCAAGGTAGGATTCTTTATGCTTTTCAGTGTTCTTGATGTTGTTGTTTAAACACTTTGAACCTTTGAAAACGTGTTATGAGGACCACATACTCATCTACATTTCCTTTCTAAGAGAACACCTATCTAAGATAATCATATATCTAGGGGAGGCCAACATGAACCATGTGGGTTGTACTATGGGTAGCAAGTGGCACTGCTTATGTTTTACTATTAAGTTGTCACATGGATTGGCTGCCTGGATTAAGATGAAACATTGCATGCTAGAGCTTCTGATTGCTACAGCCCACACCTCCAAATTAAGGATAAAAGCGGCAGCCACAAGCAACACTTCAAACGCCACCTTCAGCAAGGCATAGATTGGGTGTCAAAATCCCATGTGTAGCAGGGAGGAGAGGGGCAGCAATTGCAACAACTGGTGTATTGTGTCCTGGAGGGGAGGATGCATAACTTCCTTGCAAAAATCATCATGGAGGAAACTGGAGGCTTTGAAAACTGGAAAGGAGAGAATTAGAGCTTATGATCCCTTGGGAGGCAATTTGAGACTTGGATAAGCATACTAGATGGATGTTTCTGCTAAAAAGATTAGCATCAAAATAATATTGACACTTAACACTGAAATCTAAAGATAACAATTTTGCAAGCTATTTAGATGGAGGAGCAAGTTCACACTTCTCAAAGCTATAGCTTTATCAGAGAAATACTCCCTCTGAGGACTAAATGCAGCTCCATGAAGTTCAGCCACACCACTCACCAGTTTAGTCTGTTCATGTTTTCAGTGTTTCCTTTACAACCCTGAGAGGTAGAAACCTTGGCTGGGATTCTCTGCTCCACAGATTTTCAGTTTTGGTGCAATAGAGTGAGCCAGCCATCAGGAAGCCATTTATAATTCCCTAAGTCTCAGGGCAGATTTGCAACCCCCTAACCACCCACATAAGCTAGAGCAGTCTGAAGTTGCAGTGATCCCCAAGGGGATGTGCACTGTCTGGGCATAACCAGAATGCATCCTGCTTTGACAATGCTTTCTGTGCTCTGTGACCAAGAACGCACAGGAGCCAGGTACACCAGTTCTGTCCCAACTGACATTTCCTCATGGCAGGGGAATTGCTGACTCTGTGTCCAGTTGCTTTCCAACCTTTCTATAAATGAAAGCTTAAATTCTATAGTGCAGTTGTTCAGGAAAGGGTGAGTTCCATGAAACTGTGGCATGCACAATGCCTTGTTTTGTGATACGGAACTTCCTCACTTGAAAATAGTCTACAAAGTGGTGACAGCAGCTTCAAGTTTTCTCCCAGGATGTGGAGTACTATTACTAGCTGTATTCTTTTTCCCCTTAGTGACTGAAAAGCAACTTGCTGAAAAGATTAAAAATCTCCTACAAGAAAAAACAGAAATCTTAGAGAAGATGTCAGAGTATGATCAAAAGGTATTGTGCTATTTGCCTACTTCATGCCTCTTAATCTTCTGTTACAGCTTTAACTATACAGTGAATAAACAACTAGCATCTTAACATTATTTCTGTAACCTGCATGGCATGTTGTCTTCTATCATGTTTCTTTGTTTGGCATCTGGGATACAGTTTGTAAATAAAACGCGAAATAAACGTTTATTGTATTAGTATTTGTTGTTTTATCTGCTGCATTAGAAGCTTATTGTTTCTATGCACCTAGATTAAGGAAGCCAAGGAATCTGTGAAAGTGGCCCAGAAACAGAACACTAGTCTCTCAGAGGAAGCTGCAGGACTTAAGGTCAGGGGTGGTTCATGTTTTCTATGATGTGCATAAAAATATACAAATACCTTGTTTTAGGTGATTGGGAATTGTTTCCATTACAGGACACCATCAAAGGGCTTGAAGAAACAAACCATCTCCTTGATGACAGATTGAGAAACCTGCACACAATGCTAGAAACAGAGAGACAGCAGAATGTGAAGAAAGAGGACAAAGTAAGACATCAGTAATGGCCGGTGATGCCCTAAGGGTTTTAGCTCAGGGGTCACTGTATCTGAACTGTTGAGGTGAGGAGTGATGGGTGTACTAGTTCAGAAAAAACTGAAGTAAACCTTCTCCCAAAACTCAAAGTAGAGTTTTGGCTGACCTTTTATTCATGTGATTCTGTACTTCCTTGTCTCAACCAAAAGCAGAAATACTGAAATCCAAGGAGGAAGATTGCTCTCTGGAATTGCTTGGCAATATTGAAAAGTCAGGTTCCAAACTATGTTCTAATAGTCATCCTAACTGATTTTCCAAAATTTCATCTTCCCAGTAGGAACCTCAATTTTGTGACTAGGATGAGATTTTCTAAGATTTCCCTTCCCCTTATTCAAGTGTTTCTCATGTTAATCCTTCTAACACAAAAGGTATGTGTACACCGTAGCTGGGACCCTGCCTCCTAGCCTGGGTAGACAGACTTGCGCTAGCTCTGGTCAAGCTAGCATGTTAAAAGCAACAGCATGGATGTTGCAGCTAACCTGTGCCTCAACAGCCGCATTGCTATTTTTAGCATGCTAGGTTGAGCAGTGCTTGTGTGTGTGTGTCCTGAGAGGCATGCTCCCATCTGCAATGTAGACATACCCAAAGATGGCTAAACTCCGATTCCATCGAGTTTCAGTGTCACTCTTTCATTTGGTCAAAAGTTGTTGCTAGATGGCAGAAGCAAACTGCATCTTTCACTTCAGGCTGAAGAACCTGATCCTGAAACTCTGCAAGCCCAGAAACCTCAGGTCATAGCTTGGTCCCCAAAGTGACATATTATTTTAATTCACTTACTCCTGGTGTGGCAACAAGTTGTGCTGCTATTAGGCTGAGGGCTGACTTTGAAAATCTAGTTTGCTTAGAGCTTCAGGTTTCTTCACATATCTCCAAAATACATTATTTAATAGTAACAGATTAAATTTCAAGTGTGAAGCTAAAATGGAGTCACCTTTAATTCTTTCTTATGCAGATATTTGAAATGCAGAAGTCATTGGAGAAACTCCAAGAAATTATCATGCTGCACTCTGCAGAGCTTTCAGAGGTAAAGCATTTTCTAGCTCTTCCTACAGAATCACTCTAAGAAACTGTTTTTTTTTACTATCTTCATGTATTAAGATTTGTGACCTTAAGCACCCCTGTAAATATTTATTTTACACGTTGTAACACTTGTACAAAATATGCCTTGTGAAGTATCATTTTGAAAACTAGTAACTCACTGATCATTGTTATTCTTGCATGATATATGTACACAGTGGTTATTAAGAGTTATAGATATATGCTAGAATTATGACTGAAGTGTGTTTAAAGCAGGTAAGTTAGGGGGAAGTGATAAACAGCTCTCCCTCAAACAAAGGAATGTGTATTTTATTCTCTGACCAGCCTGGTCTTTAGGAAAAGATGACAGTCCATTTTTACATATTATGTAAACATAGCTATTAAGCTAACGAGGGGAAAAAGAAAGAGCATGGATCTTCCTTCACCGCTAGACTCCCTGTCACCTTTCTCACAGCTTGATTAACTTTACTCTGAGGGATAACCCTAAGAAGAATCCATTTTAAAGGTTTACTGGTGTATAAACATGGGGATTGAACCTCAAGAAAGAAACAGTTGAATCAACCGATTGTATACAATATTATGGCATTGTACAAGTGCATAGTGAGGTCTTTTCTTGATGCTAATGACACACTGCTGATTGATGTCATTGTGAAATGTATGTATTAACACTGCATGAGAAAATATGGATACTTAATCATGCTATGTTTTAAAGACTGGCCAAACAGGGAGAAACAGGTTCCCTACTAGATACGAGAGAAGGCAGCTATTTATCTGTTTTCTGTAAATTAAGCATGATGGAAACAAAACACTGGAAGCCCCATTTACATGAAGGGGACTGGGAAGGGAAGAACAGCATGAGGTCATCCCCTTGAAACAGCTATTGAACTTTGGAAGCTATAAGTAAGGAGAGAAGCCTTCTTTGGCATCCACCACTAGACAGACACAAGGGAACAGTGCTCTTGCAAGCTGAGAAAAATGAGTCCTTCAGTCGGGGGAGGGGGTGTGTTTGACATCTCTGGGAACTGAATATAGGTTAGAAACTTGCTTAGGCAAAGGTTTTCTAGATTAAACTTTGCTAGATTGTTTTAGACTTTCAGATACATACTCTCTTGTTTTACTTGTAATCCTTTCTAACTTTGTCTTTTTACACAGCATCATTTAACCTGTGTCCTATTGTTAATACATTTGTTTATTCTTACTAAAAATCAACTCAGTGCTGTGTTTAAATGGATTTATTTATCCTGGATAATAAGATGCGATGTGCTTTGTGTCTTTAGAGGAACAAACAAACCTTTATTATTTAACTGAACTGTTTAGGAAGGAGCTGGACACTACAAAGTACAAGGATTTGGGAAAATTTGAATCAGTGAGTGTGTTGGGGTCACCGTGTTGGTTATAAACAAGGCTGGTGGAAGCCTGAATGGGGCTGTAGACAGGCTGCTGGGGTCAGAGCTGCTGAACCCAGGCTGTATAGTACACAGACACAGGTAACGAAGACCCACTGTCAATTCAGAAGTCGACTCAATTAAACCACCACCTCAAAAGGCGCAGCGTAGTGGAAATGGCACGCAGAAGAGGATTTAGTAAGCCCAATGTGAGTTACGCAAACTCCTCTATGTAGTTTGTGTAACTTCCTCGGACTGCTGCTGAATTTCCTGGTAAGTGTGTACTAAGTCTCAGAGTGTGACCTGGATGCTAGTAGGCTGGTTGTGAGCAGCCCTGGCTGGGAGCTGCAATAGCAAAGCATTGTGAGGCATCCATGGTTGCAGGACAAGCAGTGACACAACCCCTCACTAGTCTGGATTGCTCTCCCAGACTATCACAAAGATCTGATAGCAGATCTTAACCTGCCAGATATTGGGGATTTTTACATTTTTTTAGTAATTTCTTTTCTGTTATATAATCAGGAATATACAATTTTTAAATGGTATGTTGACATTTTTTAGGTGCAAATAGCCCTCAGTGAAGCTAAACTAAGTGAAGAAAAGGTGAAGTCTGAGCTTCGCCATGTGCAAGAAGAGAATGCGAGACTCAGAAAGAGAAAGGAACAAGTAAGTATTTCAGGCTTGCTAACCTTCTGATGCTAACTGTTTCTCCCTTGAATTCTTTAATATTTTAGACTGTGCACTAGGTCTGTTGGAAAAGAGAGTATTTTGTTTAAAAAAATTCTCAACTATTTTTCCTGGAATTGCAGGACTTCTTGTTGTCAAATACTAGAATAAATAAACCTATGGGATTTTAAAATAGGTTTCCCCAGCACATGCAGCTCTTAAACTGTTGTTTTTCAAGTATTATTTATACACTGATGCACCAAACCTTTCCACACTTTGTGGTCTTCTAACATATTCCTTGATATCATCCTAATACTATATCATATGTTAATTAGATCATCCTGGTATGATCCAGAGAGATGATAAAAAGTCAAACCACTAGTTCAGAATTAGCCCTGATTGACAGATGTCTTATAAAGCTTTGCAGGCAGGTTGATTCCCATTTGTATGTTGTAAAAACGTTACCAGTTCCAGTGAGCTAGCTGCGAACTGGTCTGTAAAGTTGTTGCTATGTTGATTTGGTGATCAGTAGCTACATTTCAGACACTAATGTTACCACTTAGGGGCAGGGCTGAGTGCAGCCATTGTGAAGAATAGCTACTCTTTTTTTATAGCTCTTTTTTTTTTTTTTTTTTTTTTTCTTGGCCCTGAAACATGACCTGTCTTCTACAGACTGATGGCCAAAGCTACCTTTTGTGTTGTGTGTCTTCTACTCCTGCTTGGATTGATTACTGTGTTGTTTGCAGTGTGGCTGGGATGCTGGTAACCTTCAATTAATTTCTAGTGTGTAGAAGCAAATGGGCACCTTGACACTAGTGTTGAATATTAGATGGGTGAAGAGAACTAAAATTTGTAGAACTACGTAACAATATAAGTTGCAAAAACTTTTCTAGCATACTGATTTTCAAGTAGTCGGGATGTCCTATCCTCACATGTTAAATGTCAAGTTAATTTAAACATACACTTTTCACAGTCACTGATGACCAGTTACCATTTCAAAGTTGGCAATACACTCTGCATACATTGTATTAAAAAATAAAGCCAAAAATAATGTTGACTTACTGCCTTTTCAGCTGCTACAAGAAACGGAAGGCTGGAGCGAGAGACATACTGAGCTCAGTGAACAGATCAAACTGTATCAGAAATCTCAGAAGGACATAGAAGAAGCACTCGCCTACAAGGAAAATGAAATCGAAGTATGTTCTTGCTAAAGAGCACCCATTTTAAATATGCCATATGTTAAATGGCTGAACTACTCCGCAGAACTTCAGTAGCTTCTATTTATTGTTCCTTTGATTTCTTCATTAGGTTTTGACTAACTGTATTATGCAGCTGAAGCAGTTTGATGCAGATTCTGAGGGCAAGAAGGATGGAGAAGGAAATGGATGGGACACAGGAGATGCTCTGGCCAATGGAGAGCTGCCAGGTATAGAGATCTTAAATGACTACTGGCCTCTGCATACAGTAATTAAATATATATAGATTATGAGGTAACATTTTCAAATCATTTCACAGGAGATGCACAGAATACATGTAGGTAATAGACAATGAGTTATGAGCATGTTTTATGTTCTGCTTTGAGGAGTAAATCTCTTCTAATTTCAGGAATAAAATGGTCATTCATCAAAGTATAGAACTTGTTATAATCACTTCTAGACAAGTTGCTTGAGTGATGGGCCTGTTTAAAGTCTAGTTATCAGGTTTAGCAATTAATAATTATCAGAAAGCTAAAATGCTCAATTTTGCAGCATTATACTGCATAATGTATGTAGGTGCTTCAAGATAGCAAACATTTTAAAAAAAAATCAAGATGTTCACTGCCAACAGTTGAGCAGCTGAGATCTTGCAGCTTCAATTCAAAGATTTAGACTGAGATTGTTCAAAGCTGCATTGGGGATTTGGATGTCACACTGGTTTCCAAATCCTTAGTAGGCCATTGAAATCTTAAATTTGGCATCCTATGTCAGTTGGAGGCTGGAATTTCAGGTTTTCAGGTACACAATAGCAGCAACCAAATTCATGTTAGAAATAAAGGGTGTTCAGGTTGGGGAGAGAGAAACAAAACAGTAATCAGAACTTAGACACTCTTGTGATCAGTAAAATGCCTGTAAGGACTAATAAACTTGTCCCAAGTGATGGTCCTGGAACAGTGATATGAGAGATTTAAAGTCTTGACTATGTTCTTGTTTCAGCATTAAAATATTTGTCAGATAATTAAAAAAAAATTAAACTTAATTAAAATTAAAATGTGTTTACCTGTATTTTCTAAACCATTGGCTCTCAACCTTTCTAAACTACTCTGCCCCTTTCAGAAGTCTGATTTGTCTTGTGTACCCCCAAGTTTCACCTCACTTAAAAACTACTTGCTTACAAAATCTGACAAAAATATGAAAGCATCATATAGCACACTATTACGGAAAATTGCTTACTTTCTCATTTTTACCACATAATTATAAAATAGATTGGAATATAAATGTACTTACCTTTCAGGGCATAGTATGTTGAGCAGTATAAACAAGTCATTGTCTGTAAGAAAACTGAGTTTGTACGGACTTTGTTAGTGCTTTTTACATAGCCTGTTGTACAACTAGGCAAATATCGAGGTGCGTTGCTATACCCCGGGAAGACCTCTGTGTATCCCCAGGGGTATGTGTACCCTGGTTGAGAACCACTGTCTTAAACTATATTAGATAGACGAGAATGCAAACACAAACAATTACTTTTCTCTTCTAGATAACAGGAGTGAGAAGATGAAGAATCAGATTAAGCAGATGATGGATGTCTCAAGGGTATATCCCACTATGTTGTTCAACAAATACTTCCCACGTAACTTTTAATTCTATCTGGGTTACAAATACTCATTCCCTCTGTACAGGTAAAAACAACACTGTCTATAGTCGAAGAAGATAGAGATCTTTTGCAATCCAAGCTGAGTGATGAAATAGCAGCAAGGCATGAGCTAGAAGGTGGGCCTTGGAAAAAGAGCCACTTAATGTAAAATGCTGTTTGATTTATAAATCTGCCTGGTAGCAATTCCTGTCACTTACTCATGTTTCTTTTTCTCCTACAGAGCAAATCAAAAAGCTGGAGCATGATTCCTGTTCATTACAGACAACCAAAGATAGATTTGAAAATGAATGTAAAACTCTGCACCAGAAAGTGGAGATTCTCAGTGAGCTCTATCAGCAGAAGGAGATGGCGCTTCAGAAGTAAGCTTTGTTTCCTTTCTTAAAAGCGGAGTAGTTACTTTCACCCATTCTGCCTGTATTAGATGCAGCATCTGTGTCTTCTCTGTTCTTCCTTCACTTTAGGTTGCTTGGTTAATTATTTTTTATACAAAATTCTTAGAGTGGTTATAGCAACTGCTTAGATAAGCTTAGAAGCTAGCTTCTGGTTGCAAGCCCAGTATATGACCACCACCCCAGAGCTTTCTCAGAAACTTGACTCTCCTGAAATTTTCACATCTGCTCCTCGAGTAGAAGCTTTTGGGAGGAAGTTTGTTAAATTCTTTTGGTTTATCTTATCTCTAAACAGCTTAGCCTACAAACTTCTTATTTGTGGTGCTGAGAAGTGCTTTTTAGTATCTTGCAGAGAGAATAGTAAATAAATTCCTTCAAGGGATCAGTTTCCGATAATCTTCCAGCATTGTATTTTGCCTCTTGCATCTATTTTTATATTTCTAGGGGGAAAGTTAAGATAGGTATGTAATTTTAGGTGGAGTGAGAAGAGTGAGTGGTGAAGGATTATGCCAGGTCTACACTATGAACTTATATCGATATAAATACATTGCTCAGGAGTGTAAAAAAATCCACACCCCTAAGCAAGGTAGTTATAGTTCTGTCTACACCGAAGGTTAGTTGTTATGTCGATGGGGGGGCTTCTCCTGTTGACATATCCACCTCTGTAAGAGGCAGTAGATTAACTACACCGACAGGAGAAGCTCTCATTAGTGAAGTAACATCTTCACTGAAATGCTATGGCACAGCTGTGCTGCTGCAGCATTTTAAGTCTAGACCTGCCCTTAAGCAGTACCAGGGAACTAGCTAGATCCCTTAGCTGTTCACTTCCTATTTGTTAATGTTTGGATTTTTGTGAAGTTGCAGAAATGTTGCAAAAGTACTAACCTGCTTCTTTGGTAGGGGAACATGAGCTGGACTCTTAAGCCACACTTCCAGCTAAAGGGAAAATGTGATTAAGAATAATAAAGTTCTGGAAGACACATCTTTAAAACTCTGTTTAGGTGTAAGAAAACCAGTAAGAGATGGAAACATAAGGTACTAAGGACGTAAGAGATGGAACGTAAGGCACTAAGGACGTAAAGTACTAGGAGACCACAAATAGGAAAGGCAAATAGTCTTTCCAAATATAGCTAATAAGGAAATCATCCACTGGAAAGCAGCTGCTAGTAGTCATTAGGTTTAGAATTACTACCAGTTTAAATGCTAATATCAGTTTTGGGAGATAGATACTTCTAGAATTGCTTGTAATTTGGATACTTCAGACTGATTGCAGAGGAGTCAGAAAGAATGTGAGTGGAACTGAACACAAGGTGAACGTGAGCACTGGTAACTAGTCACATAATAATAGTACTTGGCATAGAGACTGTTTACCAGAGTCTTCGCTTCCCTTAAATAACTGTTGCAGAGAGAGGATGTCTTTTCTCTACTCTGTCCCCAAATCTCTCTTTACTTGTACTTACACACGCTGTTGCACTTCTTGAGCTATTTGGATGTCAAATATAGAATGTGTCCATCTCCTTAACAGTTTCTATCTATGGAGCGGAATTAACATCTGTAGTCTGTACAGCTCTAAATAGGGAAAACTCTCCCAGAAATTGGGAGTTGTAGAGCTGCGCTGCCTATTAGTGACAGACCTCTGAGTCTCCCACCATGCCTGGCCATCTCTGCATTCCGAGGTTCTGGCTTCACAGGATATAGATTTGGTTTGCTTGTCTGGCTCAGAAGGTTGGAAGTATTCTGGGTCCTAAATATTTTTCTCATCTTTTGTACTCATGTTTCTCTAGCGTCTCCTTCCTTCTTGTAGCTAGAGGGCATGTGACCCAGCCATCTGGGTTTCTAGTTTTCATCTGTGAGCTCTTAGATATGTAGTACAGTGATGTAACTTTCTCTCTCTCTCTTGTCCAGGAAGCTGACCCAGGAGGAGTACGAGCGTCAAGAGAAAGAACAGAAATTGTCTGCTGCAGATGAAAAAGCAGTGTTAGCTGTAGAGGAAGTGAAAGTTTACAAGTAATTTCAGTTATTGGAGGTTCACTGTGTCCTTAACTTTGGACACTGGGAGAATTATTTTAACATTTCATATTTTACAGGCAAAGAATTCTGGAAATAGAGGAAGAACTGAAAAAAACAGAGAGATCTTATAAAAACCAAGTAAGAGACATTCCTGCTTATTAGCTTGTTTTATATTATATAATAATTATATAGTGATAAGTTGGGGGGTAGAGTAGATATTGGACAAACCAAGCTAAAAACACTTTTTCCCTTTTTCTTAAACCTAAGATTGCTGGTCATGAGAAGAAAGCCCATGACAACTGGGTAAGCGTGTTCCTTTTTCTGACCCTAATTCCCAAATTGTAGACAACGTTAGATTTATTTAATTTGTATTTCGCTTTCTGAGTGGAGCAGTTCATGCATTTAGTTGGCAAAACAAATTTAACTTTAGTTGATACTTATTTTTTGATCCCAAGTGCATTCAGTTTCCACTGTACGTGTTTTGCTCTTTCCCTGAACAGCTCATTGCCCGCTCTGCAGAGAGAGCTTTGGCTGAAGAAAAGAGAGAAGCTGCTAACCTGAGGCAAAAGTAAGCATATGACAAGCTATTTGTGGCATTCAGTCGATGGGCTCAGCACTGTTTGGGCACAAAGGAAAGGCAGTCGCAGTCCTGCTCCAAGGAGCTGATGCTTTCTAAACTAAAAAGCAGATCAGCCATTAAATACATCTGAGAGTTGGTGATGCACCTTTTTAAACCTCACTTGACTATTAAATATATCTTTATGCTAAAAGACATTAGTAAGCTTTTACAATACAGGTGGCCTTAATAGTATATTGTAACAAAGTGTACTCAAAGTAATTTATTTTTTAATTCGTGCTTTATTTTTTAGATTAATAGAAGTGAACCAAAAAATTGCAATGCTTCAAAGACCATTAATTGTAAAACCGACTGCAGGCAGACCTGACCATCAAGTCCCAGCACGGAGAGGTAAATACTGGTCTTCCATCCCTCACCCCCACTCTTCTTCTAAAGGTTGTGAAGTCCTGGGTGTATTTGCTCTAAATATTTAGAGAGAAATAACTGCTGGACTAACAAAGTATTGTTCCACCCTTATTCAGGTCCACGGAGCCGAGATGGCTCGTTTGGGCCATCACCTGTGAGTGGAGGCGGTCCTTCCCCCCCACTGATGATGGAAGCGCCTGGTCAGCCTATCCCTGCCATGCGAAGGGAAGGTCCAAGAGGTGAATTTGGTAAGGAGTGAAACTTCTCCTACATCAATAGTTATTTATGGGTGGAAACCATGAACACAAAAATGCTGAGGGCTAATCTCAACTTTGCCTGTCCTTGATATCTGTGCCTTAATGTTTGTGAAGTTCTTTGTTGGAGAAATACTGCTTTTTACTAGTGCTTATTGATCAGTGTTTCCAGTGAACTGCAAGAGAGAACTCGAGTTTAAATGGTGTATAAATTGACTGTCCCTGGTAAACCAGTATATAAACTGAACTATGTTGAGGGGGTCATTTAGTACAAGAAGGTATTGTGAGACTCACGTTCTTGAAATTTATTTTTTTCATCTTGTGAAAATCTTTGAATAGAGTTAATGTATCTGTGTTGTTGCAGAATAGTGCATTCTGGGATCTCCCTGGCAACCAGAAAGTACCAGTAAACTAATTAAGCACAAGTTTATGGGCTCATGTCAATTTTCATTTAGGTTTGCAACTTATCTTTAGCATTAGAATTAACCCATATATTAAATTTGTTGGAAAAAAATCCCTGCAGTCTGAAGGCCTCCAAAGTACTGAGATCAGGGGGGGGTTCCTGGTAGCAGCATTTGACTTTTTTTAATCAGCTAGGAATCCATCAGTTAGGCTTATGAATAGATGCAACTACACCAGTGAAATTTTCACATGAAACAAAATGTTTGGAGTGACTGCTTCTCTCCACATTAGATTAGATGACCATCAGTTTTTAAAAAAGTAAAGCAGTTCTTGATCAAGTAATCCAAAATGCTGCACATAGTGAAAATTTGTAGAAATCTACCGCTGTTTCATTTCTGGAGGCTCTGCAGTTAACTAAGGGTTTCCTGCACTTCTGCTGGTTCATAGGGGGGATAGTGCTGGGAAATCCTGTCTCTTATCAAAGGGTTCAAAAGGAAACTGTCCCAAACATTTTAGTTTTCTCTCTGCCCCAGTGGTGACATGATGCAACTGAACTTGTATACAATTAGTGATGTGTTGGTGTCAGTGTATAGAAGATGTGGCTTTGTTACGAAAGTAGCTAGCCAAATTAACAAGTATGGGCCTGAGCTCTGTGTGTGTTGCTTTTAAGGTACTGTGGTGGATGGCCCCCCACCTCCAAGGAGGCCACCTGAGCTGTCTGGAAGAACATCTGTCCCAGGTGAGTAAAGGGCTGCAAACTCTAAGCCCTTCATTTAGCTATTTATTGACTGGGGAAGAGTAATTTGAAGGCCCATGTTCCTCTTCTAAAAGCAGAGTAAAGTCATCTGGAATTTCTGCTTTTTCTGCAGATCTCGGGCCTGCTGTAGCAGCCCTGATCAATAGTGGCCCAAGAACTTCTTCACCTTCCACAGCCATGGATGGAGTGGTAAGCTGAAAACTTTTCCTCAGGCCAGAGAACACTTTAGACAGCATTTCTTGTGACCCACTGTACCTATCACTTCTCAGTTGTGTATCATGTTGTTCTATCTTGTCTGTATCCCCTCTCTGTTTACTGCAAACACCTCCCCCCCAACAGCAAGACTCTCCCAAAGAGTTTGAAGCCCCTCCTGTATCTACTGTTCTGCCTTCATCTACCGAAGCAGCAGCAGTGAGTATTTGGAGGCTGGATGTGGTGCTGGTTTCACTCCCTGCTTTGAAGAAGAATAAAGGGCATGGTGTTTTTAAATTGCTGAATGGCTAAATGCTCTGCAAAACTAACCCTGGACTGTACCTATTTTTAAAGGGTTCTTTCCTTACGTGGTTACTCAGAATGACTGACTGATTTTTCTTGCAATATGTCAAAAGCCCTATTGCTGTTGCCAAGGACTGCATGCAAACATTTATCTTGAGAGAGAATCTGCAAGAATAATTCAATTAAATGTAGTATTTGTGATGTCTAAATACTTGTAGTGCAGAAAGATCTATATTATCGCTAGCCCTGTACTACCGGCAGGAAGGAATGTCTTTTTTGTATTTAACATCCAGCAATATTGTATGGGCCTACTGGCATTGTAAAGGGGAAGCACGTGGAAGTTGGAGTTAGTCTTGACTGTGCTGTACCGTAGGAGCTGTCGTCCTATAATTTGAGTGGCCTAACCCACATCCTCCAAAAGAAGGCAAACTCCATGATGTACAAAGGGAGGCAGGAGGTTTGGCAACTTACTGGTCCTGGGCTGTTTGTGTTTTCGTACCTTGTGGCACTAGTTAGTAGATAAATATACTGATGCTAAAATACCAGAACTGTCATAAATCATATTCTTTTTAAGTTTCAAACCAACATCTTGAACAGGTTAACCCAGGTCCTAAAGGTCCTCCATCTTTTCCTGGGACACCTATAATGACCTCTCCAGTGATTGGACCTCCGCCACCTCCACTTCGATTTGGAACACTGCCACCTCCACTGCGTGGGCACTATGGGCCTCGACCCCTTCCTCTACCCTTAAGTATGATTACCTTATTATTTTAATTTTTTTCACCCATGCCTCTTTAGTTCCAGTATCTTTTCCCCATCTTACTGCAGCCATGAGTCTCTCCTTTTAACCATGTCTCTAGAGCAATTAAATGGGGGGTGGGGAGAGAGATGGTCCCACAGCCCAGGCCTGAATGTCTACACTGCAATATTACAGCCCAAATCTGCTGTGGGTGGTTAATTGCTGAATAGACATACCATTTGAATTTTTCTCACTTCCCAGGTACCTAGCTGAGCAGGATTGAATGTGGCTCCTTTGGGCGCCTGTATATAGTCTCAAAGCATCCATTTCTAGTTTAGTCTAATGTACAATAGTAATGCTGTGAGAAAGGAAACTAGCTGCCAAAAATCCCCTCAGGCTAGCATTTGTGGCCTCAAATGTTTCAGTATGTTTATGGTTGCAGTTTCTATTGCTGCCTCTCTCTGGCAGGTACATATCTTTAGCTGAAATCCTTTGGGCCAAGATGTAAACAGGCTGAATCTGGGTGTACTAACTAACTGCTTTAATGTAGTGGGGTTTCCATCATCTCACACTTTTCCCCTCTCTTTTCAGTGCGTGGTCCTCCCCCACCACCACCAGCTGCAAGAGACTATTTACCTGGCCCACCAGTAGGAATGAGAGACCTGCCTCCTGGCCCATTAGCACCTCCTGATCCAAGAGGATATGTACGTGCCCCCCCTCCTTTTCGACCTGGAGGCCCTCTTGGCCCAAGAGATTATCCTCCTGGCCCACGGCTACCCCCACCAGGCTTAAGGGACTACCCCCCTCCTCCTCCAACTAGAGACTTACCTCTACCAGGACCTAAAGACTACCCAGCAGCCCCTCCTTGTCCACCATCACCAGCAGGCCCAAGGGACTACATACATCCTCCGGAACAAAAACCGTAACTTACATGGATGGCTGCTCTGAGGAATGGATTCTAGCACATTTCATGCAATTAGGACTTTAAATGGCTTCAAAAGACAACCATCTTTTAATTTTATTCTTAGATTTGGTTTCAGTATAATATTACAACTGTTGCAGGATTAATTTTCCCTCAAAGCCCCCTAGTGATATGCATTTGAGATCAAACACCATGCACCCTCTTGGGATGCAAAAACTTGAAGCCTGCTTCTCACAGCTGTGGGCCACCTGCAGCTCTTTAAATGTGCAATACAAAAGTACCTGTGTGGTTAGTTTTAATTAATGTAGCCTATGTAACCAGTTGTTAAATGACTTAAAATTTCATGAAAAATGTAATCAGAACATTTCCTGTGGAAATAATTTTTAAGTAAAATGCTACCCAACCTGTCTTCTCCCTCACATTAACCTGCAGTTATTGTAGACCAATGGTTTACAGAAAGACTGTAAAATATTTACCTTTTTAAAGTGTCTGGGCAAAAATCTGAAACAAACTACACTGTACTTGAAGGAAAATTGTAATAAAAGCAAAATGCATTTTTGCTAGATTGTGTGAAGTTGAATCTGTCATGAGCCACTTGATTCTTTATACTTAGCTCCAATCACAGTGAATAAATCGTTACTAATACACAACGATTTTAAATCCAAGCTCAGACTCTGGCAAACCCCTGATTGTTATTTTAAGACATTTAAGTCACTTTGTTTTTATGGAACTGTAATCATCTTACATTACCTCATCCCATTTGGGCAGCCTTAAACTGACATGATGCAGTGAAAGTCAGGTGACCCCCCCTTCACCCATTTGCTTAACTGCAGCACAGAGAAGTTGGGGTCCAGTGGCAGTTTAAAATGCATTTAAAAAAATTCTATTCTTCCAGAAGCACAACTTTGTACTTAGTTTTGTGCATCGTTTGAGCTCTTCAAGGTTGCATTGTGTCTATCTTGTAATTTCAAAAATAAGAGATACCATTAGTGGAGATCATGTTATAACTGCATGATTTACAAAGCACATTTACACTAAAGTTGTGGTGTGTAATCATGTAGCAAATTGTTTAAACAAATGTAACTATACAGAACAGACTAACTTGAAGGTAATTAAGATTACCCATGGCAAATGGGAGAGATGGGAAGGAAGAATTTTCTGTAATTTCAGCCTTACAGAAAATTCTTGATGTGCAAGCAACAGGTAGAAAAATGGGTGAGACTGTTAAATAGCTACAACAGAAAAGGGAATTTCATTTAAGCTATTTCTTCATAGATAGAGTAGTAGGATTGGAATCCTAGATTCATTCAGGGGAGCAAAGCTTTGTCATTTCTCTTTTGGGGAGAAAGATAGCAGAAATCTAGTGCAGGGCCTCTTTGAGAAACTAGAGCTTTATCTGCAGACTACAAGTATCCATTCATTTGATTTGTAATTGTAGGTATGTTGTTCAAATACTATAACAAATGACCTTTTAGCCAAGCTCAAATTCTGACTGATATAAGAGTGTACAGCACCACTGTGCACAGCTATACAAGCAGCATCCTGTATTTCACTTGTGGGAAAGTCTTTCAGGGCTAAGCTACAGCATGAAGAATGAAATAAAATGCACAGAAGTGACTTTAAAAAACATTCATTTACAACCAGTTAAATACAAAGCTCTACTTGTGTATTTAACAAAAGGGTTCAAACTTTACTACACTTGACATTCCTTACAATTGCAGTTAATAGGGACTTCAAGAGCTGGAGAGAGATTCAAGGTTGATAGTTTAACACAACTGGCTCTTTCACATGAAAACATGTTTAATTTGTAGGTACTAGTGTACACAGTGGCTCATTAACCATTCACCAGTAGACATGTAATTGGTTAATTATATACATCTATTACAGAGTTTATGAACACCCAATCTTTGAGAATTAGATCCTTCAAGTTGAAGTTAACCTGTTATGTTCTTCCCCAAGCAACTTTATTCCATTTCATTTAACCCCTAAATTGACATAAATGGTTCCTGACTGCTGAGGATAATCCTTTCACTATAACACAGAGACCGTGAGAATATTTTGTTAACCAGAGATCAGGTTGAAATGCAATTTCATTTCTTTCCCCACTTACTGAATGATTGTAGCTTAACAGGACATTTTAGAAGGAGATGTATTTCAGTGCTCACAGTGTAGACAAGTACATAGCCACAATAGTTACTTGTTTTGTATGACAAAAGTGCACATCAGAAAAATGAAAGCCTCTTTGAATGGACTTTAATTAGGCTACCTGGGGTCTAGAGTCAACCCTTACTCAGCAGAGCACTGGCGCAGGTAGTGAGACCCCTTGACTTTAAGCATGCAAATAATCTACATTAAGCTGTACGCTCCACCTCTTGCAGTGGTGAAAGTTTGCATTTTTGCTCTATAAACTAGTCAGTTTATGTAATGAATATTTCATTCATTTGTACAACAGCAGGTGACAATTGAGAACACCGTCAGATTATATTTTAACAAAAAAAAGATGAATAGTGTTTTAGGCTGAGTCTATTGGAAAAGGTTAAAATGTAATTTTGGTCCCTTTAAGAACTGTCAAAATATATAGTTCTTCAGCAATTAGCCAAATAATTGCTCACTGAGGTGAACTCATCAACAATTAGGCCAGCATGGAGGAAAGACAGGGCGAAGACAAGATTAAATTCAGCTTTGACCTTCTAAAAGGCCTCATTTTATCCCTCAGTTGTCAGTTCCCTTCAAAATCACTGTTCTAGAGGCAGAAAGGCTCACCACTCCACAAACAGATTGCCATGAAAAGTGCAAAAATCCTTTTCACTCATTTAAAAAAAAGTGTTCTGGAGTTCGTATTACACATGGTGCAGAAAGAAAAGCATAATGACACATTCGCATCCAAGCTATTAGAACAGCTAACATTTGAGTCTGCATTTTCCTGGTGTTGGTCCTTTGTTAGCATAGCAGAGTGTATGAGTGTATGTAGGCACTATTAAAAATACACGTGAAGCACATCAGACCTTGAAGAACTGTATTAAATATTCCACTCATTGAATATATGAAAAGTTTGAATGGGTTCTACTTCGGTCCCTTTATTAAGTCAAAAGGTGGATGCAATTATTCATGTTATAATAAGCTAATGCCCTGCAGCTCATTACACATTATGCATCTCAGTAATACAGAAAATAAATGGATAATCCTATCTACCTACATAAAAACCAGGTTACTTTAGACTAAGTTTCCAGACTTGCATACAAATAGAGGTATGCAAAGATCCACAATCAGGTTTTATGAAAAGAGCTTCTCCTGGAGGGTATGTCTGTTTTCAGCTGACAGCCTGAGATAGCCAGACCACTTGTAAGCTGTTAATTTTTTTTGGTGAGGCTTTATGCTGCACCTTAAAGGCCCAATCTTACTGCCTAGGAAATCAGTGGTAAAAGTCCCATCAACAGCTGAGGGAGGAGGATGGGCCCCCAGAGTTCTCCCCAGAGTTCCCTTTGTACACCACCATCTGGGAAAGTGAGTGGGAAATAAAAGTATAGGAAAAAAGACATAAGTAGATTGTTCCCTTAAATATGTATTCATGAGTAAGAGATTTCAACACCCATAATAGACAAGTTCTACCTGAAATCACATGATAGTTCCCAGACTTGCAGCATCCAGTGTATCTGAATGGGATTGAGAAACAGTGGACAGGTTGGTTGTCTCATCAGCACCTTCCCTTTCACCCTCAAAACATTCCTCTCTTCCCCATTTAGCCAGATAAGACAAAAAAGCAGGCTGACAAGATGTTGTAGCAACATTTCATCTTTGGGTTGAGTCTCTCCCTCTAACCAGCATCCTACTGCTTCTTAAACCACTCGCAGACTTTCTTTCTGTAAAATCCCTTTTCTATCAACTTTCCCCTACCTTCCCAAGACGACAGAGTGAAGGACTCTAAGACGTGTGGGACTGCAAGAGCAAGCCCAGCAAGAGTAAAGAAGCTCGCAAACCTGCTACGGCATTTTGCCATACCAGATTTGGTGAAGGGGGCACTTCCCACCTTCTAGTAAGGTTTTTGAAGTGAGGGTAAAAACGGGTAAGTTACAAAATTGAAATTTTACAAACAGTTCAATTATGAAGAGAAACTGTCACAAAATACTTCAGTACGCTTGTCATAAAACTGGTATCCAAAAGGTACTGGAGGAAACTTGCACCTGAATGATAGGCTTAACCTCTGACCCTGTGGTATTGCTGTGCAGTGTGTGATGGTCTCATTTGACCTACTGGCATGAGTACAGCCATTTTCCTGCCTGTTGAAGGATGGGGGTGCTGCACACGCAGCTACCATGATTTGTGACAAGTGGTTTAGTTCACAGAAGTCTCACAAAAGGGTCATTCCTTGTGCAATGTTTGATGGAGGTGAAGATAAAGTGGTTTCTTGGTCAACAATTGCAGTTTCTTCCTTTTAAAGTCAGTGGGTTTTTTGTATCTGTAAGCGCAAGAAATAAAATTGAAGGCAAATGCTAATGATGACTACATATATCAGAGTAAACCCATGCTCTGACAGTACCCAGACCCTGTTGTCGCTATCTGCTAAGTATTCCAGGTCTGAATTTAGGATCCATATAACAAAACAATGGAAAATAAGTTACACAGAAAAAACGGAACTGAGTTTCCTCCTTTTGTTTTCTTCTTTGGATTATTATTTTAGAACAAGGCATAGCAAGTTAAACTTTCAAATGAATGCAAGCCTGAGCAGAAGAGAATTCAGTTGCAAGGTATTCTGCTTATCTTGCTTTGCTTCACACACGCTTCCAACATGTTACTGCAGGTTTAATTCTATTAGAAAAGCTATTCTGGTTTGTAAAGAAAATGGGTCTTACAAAATTACGATTATCAGGAGTATTTTTCATTAGATATTTCCCACTAAAATTATTTTGGATTAAAACAATTCCCCATGTGACAGTAGTCGGGAACCATCAAAGCAGGACCTTTTTCAATGACTACTTGGTCTCGTCTCTCTCCCTTCTTCCCCCCCCAATCCCTAACTGCATGACTGCTCTTAACAGAACTCTTTGACCAGCATGCCTTTCTGGACTGGCCCTTTAAATTTGGGAGAGCCAGATAGCTTCAGCCCCAAAATGGCCACTTTGCAACTTACAGCTTGGGACTCTGCCCTTCTCTTTCCGCTGGCAAATAACTTTATTTTCTATCTTATTACTAAGGAGATGAGGCAAATTCTCATACCCCTCAATGTTTGCCACTTATATTACAGCATTACAGTAGAAGCACTAAGAGCCAGAAATCAAAATAGAGTAAGGAAAAGACTACCAGTCTACTTTCATTTTCCAATTAGAAAACAGTACAAGTAGTGAGTCTGTAACTGTGAAGGGGTTTTAACATTCCAAGTCACTGTAGTAGGTAATTGTTTTTTAAGCGCTCTCTCAGAGAGGGAGAGGGAGAGGGAGAGGTTGGGGGACGACAACGACGACTTCATTCAAAAGAAGGCCTGTGCTTTAGTCAGGAAGATGTTTGTTTTCTTAATAGCAGATCTTCTTACTTGAGTTAAGGATCAAAATGTAGAATACATACATAACCTGACATCTCCTTGTTCCTTCCAAACCAAATGCTGGTGTTTGTAATTGCATTTACAGGAAGATAGGAATAAAGTGGCAAGAAACCCAGGAAGAGACAAAATGATAACAGTATATACCTATATATGTGTATCTCAGATTGTATGCTAGGTCACTTACAGTTCTATAACAATTGTCCCAGGTTTAATTTCATCCATCTCCATGAAAGCAAAGCACTTGGTGCTGGTAAACCTTTTCTTGGGCTTATAGTGTTTGAATTCAAAGAAAATAGCTGCACCTAATGGGGGAAAAAAAAAGTCAGAGGAAAAAAAAACTAGTCAAATGTTGCCTATAATAGATTGCTTGGCATGAAAACATGGCTGCCTTCATAACCAGTTCTACATATATCAAACAATAGCTTCTTTTATTTCTTCAGATTAACTGATTCTATGAGGAAAATCATGTTTCTTGAAATATTAGAATTACTCCCCTAAGCTTGTACCCCCATTCGATTACTCATGAATGACAGAACCACAGCATGGCTGGTCCAAGCAGGTGTAATATCGTGAACTACTTGAAAGCAAAATATACCAAGCCACTACTCTAGGACAGTGGTTCTGAACCAGAGGTACATGTACCCTTGGGGATATGCAGAGGTCTTCCAGGGATACCTCAGCTCATCTAGATATTTGTCTAGTTTTACAACAGGCTACATAAAACACAGTAGTGAAGTCAGTACAAACTAAAATTTCATACAGACAATGACTGGCTTATACTACTCTATATACTATACACTGAAATGTAAGTACAATATTTATGCTCCAATTGATTTATTTTATATGGTAAAAATGAGAAAGACAGACATTTTTCAGTAGGTTCGTGCTGTGATATTTTTATTATGCCTGATTTTGTAAGCAAGTAGTTTTTAAGTGAGGTGAAACTTGGGGGTACACAAGACAAATCAGACTCCTGAAAATGGTACAGTAGTCTGGAAAGTTGAGAGCCACTGCTCTAGGACTTTCACTGAGCTGTAGCAGTGCCCACATAAGTTGCTGGTGCACTGCAGATTCACATCTTGGCTTCTCATGCAATAAATTGCCATGTAGACAAGCCCTGGGTCCTAGGCCCTAGTATAGCAGCTTGGGCCTGGCTCCTCCTCAAAGTAGGAGCGGCATCAAGACTGTGTCTTGAAGACTCACGGACCCCAATTCAGAAATCTAAAATTACCCACCTTTTGTTAGTTTTTCAATATGTTTCTGGATCTCAATGGCCACATTAAAATGAACGTATGTGTCCTCTTTCCTTGAAGCCACAGGAGTATCCTGAACAGGGGTCAGGTCTATCCCATTCACATCTGGAGGAAATAAATTAGTCTCTTTTAAGGTCAAAGTATCCAAAACATCTTTAAAAAAGTCATTTTGTCATTAACATCCATGCACTTTCCATCCAAGTATTAACAAATCTTATTCATAACCCGTATTTATTACCTCCTATTATCAGTTCATTGGTTCAAATTCCAAAATCAGCGCTGTATCGAAAATCTGAAACCTGTCTTCTGCTCCGAAGATAGTCCCCTAAATGTCAGACACTGTTCTGTTACCTTCCCATTACTGAGTTCAGAACTATTCAATTTTATTTTTAAAAAGGGCAATTTTTATGCTTGCCACTGAAGTATCAAATTCCCTTTTAAAAACAATTTTCACATAGATCTTAAAGGTCTATTCTGAAAAAAGTCTATGGAAAAATAGAGTCATAATCCATTGCCTCTGAATATCCAGAGGCAGATCTGCTTGCTTTCCTGGCTAGAAACAGTGCTCACTACTTTTCACTCCTATTGGCACTCCAGAGCCAGCACAGGCATGGGGAGGGAGCTGGATTCCATCCCGTGAGCCCAGATTAATAGTTGTGTTGCTCAGAAGTAAGCCAGAAAAAGTAAGACTGCTACTTATACTGCTTTTGATTGTTTCACTGTTACTTTGTCCTCCCCCACGTCAGCCCTCCCCTCACCATTTTGCTCTAGCCATCTGTTGTACCTCAGCATATGGTAAAATCGTGAGCTCTGTCTTTTTTATTGTGTGGACATGTGAGAGACAATGCCTAGCACACAGGCCCTGATGAAGGCATCCAGGTGCTGCTGAAATACAGTTAACAAATAGCCAGTGCAGAGCTATTATTGTTGAAGAGTTAGCCACCAACTTTCAGATTCCAGACTGAGATTTTAAAGATGGGAAGTTTTTTGTTGTTGTTCCTTTAAAAACAAAAACAAAAAAAAACCACAAAAAAAACCCACACGCTGGTTTGGTATGGAGTCCATGAGATGATGTACACTGTCATGTGGACTGGATTTGGAGGGGGGGGGCAGCATTTGTGTTATTTGACATTAATATGTCAAAATCATAACGATTAATGTAAGACATGCCATGTCAGGTACTGTTAGAAAGGTTATGATATGCTGAATAAGATGATAATACTTGTGTTCATGTGTAATGTGTGTGAGGAAAGTTATGGAGATCTTTGATATATCTATATTTCAAACTGTGCTGTAGAAGACACACCCCAGACAGAGAGGCCGCAGGACAACAGCCTGCTTAATGGGCCATCAAGACCTTTACAGAAGCCAAAGGCCTAGGAAGAAACTAAAGGCATACCTGAAGAGTTACCAGGATTGGCCCATGTGACTCTGGACTCCATTTGGGTTCCTGTAAAGTTCCACAAGCCGCATGGCCAGAGGCAGAGGGTATATAAGGTCAAACCACAGAAACCATTTTGTCTTTGTTCCTGTCCAGCTGCGGACACACCTCTGGATCGACACACTTTGCAACTGAACTGAAGGACTTAGACCCATCCAGGTACCGGATGTATACCAGAGGGACTATACAAGCCTGCAACTCCACAGTTGTTCTAGAAACCTGATGTATATGGACTTTCAAATCATTTGTAAGTATCTGATTGCTTTAAGCCTTTAACACTTCTCTTATTGTTTTTCTTTTATTAATAAACCTTTAGTTTTAGTTACTAAAGGATTGGCTGGCAGCATGATATTTTGGGTAAGATCCAAACTTATACTGAACTGGTACTGTGGCTGGTCCTTTGGGATCAGAGGGAATCTTCTGAGTAAAGAGCATAGAGTTTAAATAACTGGTCTCTTTACTGGACCTAGTGTCAGTTTGGGAGCCAGAGACTGAAATGCAGTAAAGGGGGCTATGTGCATTTGCACAGTGGCTTCTTGATAACCAGTGTGGGGGAATCAGAAGCACTGTTTGTGGCTGGTTGGGAAGTCTGACTTCAGTGTCACCCACCAATGTTGGGAGAATTCGCTCTCCTTTTACAGCCTGCCCTGACCCTGGCATTATCAGTGGGCTACCCTGGGCACGGACGGGCCACAAACACCATCTCAAAGCTTTTTTAAAATTAAATAAGCAATCACTTTTCTGAGTATATTCACTTTAAAAACTTGGGAGGGAATGAAAGTACACCCTCTTCTCACTTCAAATCAGGAGTGCAGTGTCTCACTGCGGAGGTATGTGTTTGATAGGTAAGTGGAAAGCACACTAGCCTATGTCCTGCCTGCAGTGATTAGCATTTGTATTTTTACCATATATAACTATGGGGAAATGTAAACACATTTTAAGTAACAGAAAAGAGAGGCGGTTTATGAAGTATTTGCTTTTGAACACTGAAATGTCAATACCCAATATTAGGATGGTGTTAAAAACTGATACTTTTATTATTAGTCAAAAAATCAAATGCATTCTGTCATGCTTAATTTGACCCAGATTGGATGCTGGCCTCCAACAGTAACTGTAACCACTGGTCCCACCAATCTAGATCTCTAAGCCAGCTGGGGGGCCGAAAGAACATAACAAAAATAAATTATTGACAAGAAATAATTGGGAGGCTGATGCTGAGAGGAATGAAGTGTAATTAGAGTCTAAAAATAATGCTGAAGAACCATAGCAACATTATTAAGAATAAACATTTTGCATCTTCAGTGTCTCAGTGAGAGAAATGCAGGTGAATGTGTATGCAGGGAGAGAGCAGGATTCAGGCTCCACAGCTTTTCATCGGAGGGAAGAAGCTTCAGACTGAGGGCTCATCTACACCAACAATTCGTTTGCTGCATGCTGGGCTGTGAATCTACCCCACACGAGACTGACATGGAGCTACGGTCCTCTTTGAAACAAGACTAGATCAAAGCTCTCTTAGGCCTGGTCTAGACTTACCTTCCGGATTCAGTGGCAGTTGATGGGAGATTCGCAAGTGACGTAAAAAAAATGCACCTCTTCCGTCAACTTCACTGCATGTGTTCCGCACGCCACCCACACTGCACTGAGCCAACAGGAACAGCGCTCCCGTCGACGCAGCGCTGTGTCACTCACGGAGGTGGTTTTCCTCCGTCGATTTCTGGATTGACTGAGCAGGTCTACACAGACTGCTCACTTGATCCAGAGACATCGATCTGATGGTGGCGAATTTGCCACCGTCAGCATAGACATAGCCACAATGAACTGTTAGTACAGGTCAGTCATTGGATGTAGTCATTCGAGCCCAGGCTAGGGCCAAGCTCTGGGACCCTCCTGCCTCACAAGGTCCTAGAGCCTGGATCCGAGTCCAAGCTTGAATGTCTACATCACAGTTAAACTGCCCCTTAGCCTGAGTCAGCTGGTAACAGCCAGCAGCAAGTGTCTAATTGTACCCACAGAAGCAGGGGATTTGAATGCTGAATATCGTCACAGGAATCAAGAGGGCAGAGAACGCTTTAAGTCCAATTGCTCTGGCTGATGGATGTTTGAGGAGATGCAGGACACTAACCAGAAGCACACTCACAATTGTGACAAAAGTCACAAAATTATTTTGGGGGGGGAGAGAGAGGGGTTCTTCTGAGTGCAGACAAGAGTGCTTCAATATATGGGGAAGAGGGATCCTATTTCCATAAAACAAACATGTCCCTTCACAGAGAACAGCATTATGAACACAGCAGAAACAGCAATACTTACCCTTTACACTAACTGTGATATAAGGATCAATGCACTGCCCAGCATCTTTCAGACCAATTTTCTCTATTTTGATAGTGAGTAATGTCATCCCGGGTTCAGACGGCAACCTGGGTAATAAAGTACCTGGCAACAGAGAGCAAACCAAAACATTAACCCGTTAGCCCCCAGCATTTAACGTTGGCAGAACAAAGACTGCTAACTGTAGAGTTAATAAATAGATTAATAAAAACTAAAGACTGAATTGCAGAGTCCAAAATACCAATGAAAACAGAGGCACTCTTCCTGGTGGGGAAAATTTCTGACCTCCTGCTTCAACACCCAGCCATCTCTTCAGCACCGTAGTGTGCCATGGGTTTTCCTGCTTTGTTTATTGGACCTGTGCTTAAAGTGAGGGGTTGAGGCAGGCTACCTTCTGAGGCAGACTACATACATTTTTCCTTAGCTTCACTTGGCCGGTTATAAATCTTGCATGCTGTATTGTAGATAAAATGCACCTGGCTAATTATCTAACCGTGCACATGGTTTTGTAAAGTAATGGGGAATATAATCATCAGTCTGTATCATTCTATGGTATGTAATCTTAAGTAAAAGGCTAACTTTATTTTAGTGTCAGGGTAAGTCCAGATAGGCCCAAATTTTAGACAAAGAAAACTCTACTGCGCACACTCTCACACATTCCTAAGAAGTCACCTAATGGCCTAAATCTCAGATAAAGAAAACCAAACTGTGCATACTCTCCCACAAAACCTCAGACAAAGAAAATCACACTGCGCATCCTCACCTACCTTATCAGAAGTAAAAGGTAACAAAGCCGATCACGCTATGTAAAATGTAGTGATGTTATGTATGAATATTCATGCAATCTTAAAATGTATATAAGGCAACGCCCCAGTATAATCAGGGCTCAGCCTTTGGAAATGATTCCGCTGAGTCTGTTGCCGGCAATAATAAACTGCTGTTTTCCTCACGTCGGTGTCCGTCTCATTAAGTGTGCCATAAATCTTGCTACATTTTCTGGGGGCTCGTCCGGGATCAGGGCGTTGTTCGACGCCTGGCCAGAGGCAGGGGACTCCCGCGGTCGCCTCCCACCACCCATCGGTCGGCGCACCGAGGTACAAGTTCTACCTTCGATCGGTTCTGTGAGGGGAGACCGAGGGGACGAACCTGCCATCTCGGCCACAGACCGACACCGACCTGAGGAACCAGAAAGACGGAGCTCCGCGTCAGGATCAGGTGAGACCCTTGGAAACAGGGCGAACACAGAGTTTGTTTCAGGCCCTCTCCATTGAGAGGAAGGGGGGGCCGATCACCCCCCGGGCAGCCTTAGTAGACTCCAGAGAGGAGTTCGAAACCGCCGACCCAGGTCTGTTGGGAGGTAGAGAGTGAGTGTGTGTGAATGAGATGCAAAGTTTTTGTGTGGCGAGTGAAGTTCCCCTCCTGGGGCCCGAGTGAAGCCCTCCGGAAAGTGAAGTTCCCAGCCGGGCGACCGTGTCTGGGTCACTCAAGGAGGCAGCGGTGTTATTTGTTACCTAAAAGTCTAACCAGATGGACCCCCTTACTGTCTGGTCCGTAAACCCCCCCCCTTCTTGTGTGTAATGGGTACAAATTGGATATTAGGAAATTTAGACTAGAAATTAGAC
>ML675614.1:42780135-42955454 GCA_007922155.1 Mesoclemmys tuberculata
GCCGGGGCGAAGGGCTGCTTGCTCGCCCGCCCTGCCGGAGGGCCGGGCCTAGAGCCGGACGCGTCAAGAATTCCCCTTCTAGGGCGGAAGCGTCCAGGACCTTCCCCAGCGGTCGGGCCCACCGGACGGGCCGCCGCAACCGGGCGGCACAACCGCCCACCTACAGCACACTCTCACACATTCCTAAGAAGTCACCTAATGGCCTAAATCTCAGATAAAGAAAACCAAACTGTGCATACTCTCCCACAAAACCTCAGACAAAGAAAATCACACTGTGCATCCTCACCTACCTTATCAGAAGTAAAAGGTAACAAAGAGCCAATCACGCTATGTAAAATGTAGTGATGTTATGTATGAATATTCATGTAATCTTAAAATGTATGTAAGGCAACGCCCCAGTATAATCGGGGCTCAGCCTTTGGAAATGATTCCGCTGAGTCTGTTGCCGGCAATAATAAACTGCTGTTTTCCTCACGTCCGTGTCCGTCTCATTAAGTGTGCCATAAATCTTGCTACAGGTTTGTACCTGAACCAGCCCTTTCCTGTGCTCTCTGCAGGCTTGCAGATGTGCCACACCTAACCTGCATCAACACAAAGATGAAAAAGACATTCCAACGCCATCTCCAAAGAGTAGGGAATCCAGCCAGGGGCATAATATAAAACCAGTGATTTCAATTTCCCCCCCGTGTTAATTAACTGCTCCTGTATTGACTGTATGAAGTCCTGTTTGCCCACTGGGTAGATGAGTAGCGATTCAAGCTTCCACTGAATGGCCATGCCATTCTCTCCCTCTCCTGGATCTCTAAGGCAGCCCAATTTCCTTGCCATTGTAATCCCTAGCACATCTGAGACCATTTAAGAATGTGGCCGTTATGAATATCTGTGTCATACAAGCCACCATGTCTGTTAGTCAGGATTTGGATTGAGACTACTGGATCCATCTCACACAGGCACCATCAATTGGTAGCAACCTTTGAAAAGAATTAGAATCTGTGGTCTAGTGGAGAAACCTAGGCATCAAAATGCCAATCCTTCCCTCTATCTCCCCTTGGGTCTGTCAGTTTTAACAGTCTTGAGTGAAACTACCCAGGTGACAAACTTCAGTCACATTAGCCCATATGACAAGGAGCCTTAATTTATTTCCATGCAGGCCAAAGAACACATGGGGATAACATGTAAAAATGAAATTGCGTATTTGCTAGGTCATTCTGTCACCCAGCTTCTGACACAAAGCATTTCCAGTTAGCAATGCAAAGCCAATTAGGCATGCGCCCCACTGAAGTAAACCCAACTGTACATGCAACCTACAATGCTGCAAGACAGTGAGCAAGAGAAATCAAGCCACGCAAGTTTCTAGAAAGCCATCTAAGGTGCTTCACTAAAACAAGAATCTTCCTTTCTCCATAGCTGCAAGTCAGCTCACTGGTTACTTATATGCAGAGAAGCCTCCAGGTCTTTCATTACAAAAACAATTATACTTTGACATTTGGAATTAAGGTATAGATGAAAGATGCCACAGCAATGACTGTACACAAAAATGTTATCATACCTTCAATGGCTCCTGAGTTAGACATATGGCGTAGCATGTGATAACATGGGGAAGCCATGCATGTAGAAGACAAGACCATGGACAATTAGACAATACAGTAATGCAATGTGAATTAAAAGCACACAGAAGCAGTCTGTAAGTAAGAAAAGTACAATGTAGCCTAAGTCAATTGGGACAGTCGGTTGGCTTAAATTTATATACCTCAGGTCAGAAGGAAAATGACCAGCCAACATCCAAAGTTAAGCAGTTAGGTCACCAAAGCATCAAACATCACACCACACAAATATTTCTATTTGAAGGGCAAAAGAAACCAAATAGCACGAAGTGGAAAGACAGTTCAAGGCAGATTTTTGGATTGAGGCGGACTTCTTTTTTGGAAGGCAACATCAAATCCAGTGAAAGGCAGGGTGTGCAAGTCAGGCAACAAACTGAAGTGTGGTCCTAGCCTGAAAAGTGATTCTGTAAGAATGGCACTATGGAGCCCAATATGTATTATCTTGCTCTGATTTTTATATCCGAAGACTAGTTACTAGTCAACATGTGACTTTTCTAACAGCCACCCCTGCAAACCCAACTTGGCTTCATTGTCACTTTGGGTTCTTTCCTTCTTGCATATCACCTGTACTAAAGGTTCTAGATGTTCCAAAATAGTGACAGCTGCACAGCTCCATTGCAGTCAGTGGGGTTGCAAAGGTGTATCTGATTGCAGCTTCGTAACAGTTCTGTTTATAATGCACAAAGAGAAATAGAATCCTGCTCATTCTCATCCCTGCAGGGCCAAGACACCTAAAAAAGCAACTAAAAGCAGTAAAGACATTTTTGTTGCAACAATTAGCAGATCTGTGAATACACTCAGGAAGCATATCTGCTAAGTAAGAAGGTGCCATTTGTACCTCATTACTTTCCAGAGCAAAGCTGTACTCTGTTCCTGTGAACTGAATGCTTCTTTATGAGATGAATGCTTCAGAGCTCTGGAGCCTCAGAACAGATGCATCAGTGGGAGGCCAGTGCAAGCTTCTCCACACTGCTCTGCCAACGTACCTTGATCAACTCTGAAATGAAGACATGACCTCTTGGTATGACATGTTAGTTCATTCTTTGTGGTTCCCTCTTGGTGTCTCTAACATTGATGTTGGTGCATTTTCAAGTATGGCAGGTTTCACTGTGAACACTTTTGAATTGAACTGGAGGCCCCAGCCCAATTCTTAATTAGTATCACCCACTAAATGCTGGTATCTTTCAACTGCTGCCAATATAGGCGGGGTTCAAGACTGGTGACTTAAATGCAATATATTTGCATATTTCATTACCAATCACACTGACTTGCCCAGGGTTCCTCCAGCTTTTTACCCACTTTAAAAGTTTTAAGTAGCCCGTGTATTGAATGTTAGACACCTTGTCTTCTTTGAGCATCTCCCTCTGCCCCAAACCTTTGTAGCCATTTTGCTTCTTAGTAAGGTCAGAACATTTGGCTACAAAAAAGTTGGCCTCCTATATGGAGGATTTAATCTTAGGTTCACTCAGGATATCTTCAACTACAATTTTTCATGTTATTTCTCAATATAACTTCAGAGGGGACTTAAACAATAAACACAGACATAGAGCTACATAGAGTGGAAGACAAAAGCAATACCCTGGGAAATGCTTATTTGAAACTAACACAGAACTCAAATTTACACAGTTTTTCATGATAACAGATGCACAGCAAGACAACAGCATTCACATATTGCAGTTATATATTGTACCACACAAAGCTAGTCAGTGTACTCTGCACATTGGCATTAAGCTTTCATACTTATGCTTAAATCAGCAGTTGCATGTAGCAATCATTTATATTATGGTGGCACACAGAGGCAAACAAACAAACAAACAAAAAAACCCCACTAATCCCAAGATCAGGGCCCTATCATGCTTGGCACTGTATATGCACAAATGGAGAGTCCCCAATTATGTTGCTTACAATTCTAGTACCAAAAAATTTTCCCCTTCCCAGAACATAAATTTGGTAATTTGCTCTAAAGAAAGGAAGTGAAACAATTAAGGGATCAAAATCCCTCAGATTATCATTTTCCACTCTTATCCTTATGAGTCTTCAGCAGACAAAAATGTAATTAACAAGCTGTCTTCACTAGGACCTATTGGTGAATCAACAGCTCCACATGCGTTCATATGGATAGTGTTTTATGAGGTTAGCAAAGCCAAAGCAGCACCACCGAAATGGTTTAATCCAAACTATTGTGTCTCACACAAATGATGCACCATGAAAGCAAGACAGAAACTAGTAAGTTATTTTCATCTCCTCATTGAAGGGACAAAGATTACTCTCACTAATTAACTCCACCTGGTTCAGCCACTAGTCCAAGATTCCTATGAGATATTTATTGCTTTGGTGTCTAACCATTTGAGATGTTCTGTTGAAGGTGATTCAGGACTGACTGGAAATGGCTTACCCTTATAGCAGCTTCTAAACAAGTCTCATGTCCCTTCCTGGGTGTATGAAATATCTCAGATGAAGAAGATGGTCACCTACCTGGAACCCTAGCAGGAAAAGAATCTGGAGACCCTGCTCCAGCTCCACCTTCCTCATCATCCTCTTCAAATTCCAAGTTCTCCTCTTCTCCAGGTGCTAAAATCTTCCTGTAAGACAAAGGCAGAAAACCTAGTGACTTGTCTTAAAATAAAGTTTATCACTGGAAAAAAGAGAGCCACTGTCCCCAGGTTTAGAGTAGAAGCAACACATGATCACAAAATACACACAGCGCTTTTGTGCTAGTGCTAGATGTACTAACGAATTAAACCTGTGGAACTAGCATATATATTACAGTCAGGTGCAGACAAAGATTATGAGCCAAATTTCAGTGAATTCTAATTTTGAATACCTAGGGCTTGATTTTTCCATTAACTTCACTTGAAGTTGTGAGTTTAGCAAATCTCGAGGGTGGGGGAGGAGGAGGGGGAGGAGAGAGAAGGGAGAAAGGCTATGGTATCTAAAGTTTAGGTATCCCAAAATTTAAGACTGCTTTTAAAAAAAATTTAAAAAGGTCTTACCCAAGGCAACATGGCAAGTATGTGATGCAAGGAACTCATGTCTCCTGCTCTCTAACTACTAGACAATACTGCCTTCCATACCAATTCAGTTTTTACATGTACAAATCCACAATTTACTTACCTGAGTGGGACAGGCTGAACATCAAAGGGGAATTCTTTATTATAGGTGTGGATATTCTTCAAGACTATAAAGAAAAAGTAGACTTAATTTGCTAAGAAAACCAAGTTTACAAAAAAAACAACACAGAACACCCTGCACAATTTAATGGCGCTTAGTCCATTCACGTGGTGCCCTCATGACAGAGACATCCAAATGCATTTTCAGTGAAGCCATGTTCATAACAAAAGTAGTATGAAAAGAAACAGTGGGCATTAGCGTAGTGGGAGTAATCCAGGGACTTTGGTATCAGCAATACTTGGCAGGAATTCTCAAAAGGAATGTTGGCATTAGAGGCATCAGCTCCAATCAGATGGACCATTCTCCAGAACTGACCTTCTTTAATACATACTTAGGGTACATTTATAGCAAATACAAATTACGTACATCTAGAACAGGTACTACAGAAGTCTGACTGGGCTGTTATTGAAGTGTAATTTGGGTTGAGAATTGCTAACCCACGTAGGCATATGAGGAAGTTTAGCATGAAGAGCCAGGAAAATTCAGAGCAGAGCAGACATGAGAACCTCATGAGACCAGTGGATATTGAAGGCTGCAGCTGCTCCCAGGAAAGTAGCAGCAAATCTTCAGTTCTGCACTTAGTACAGGAAACGTACCCATTTCAATATTGGGGTCTTACACACACTCACATCATATTTATTTTTAAATCAGTAGATTCCAATACTCAAGGTGGGATTTCATAAGCCCTTCAGTAGGGGACCTAACTCCCTTCAGCACTTTTGAAAACTACATTCCCCAGATATTAACAGAAACTCCACAGATGAAACTCCACATTTAAATCTGTCTGTTTATATAGCAGGATGCAGTACAAGAGTCAGCCACGTCAGTTTCAAAAGGCACAATGGCAGGTAGGTGCCTAACTAATGACTCTCCATGGGTCTTGGTTGCAAAACTGTCCTTTGTGCATCTCCCTTTAACTCTACATTCCATTAAAAAAAAAAAACCTATGTTAAGGTTGTAAATCAAACACTCAAAAAATTAGGAAGTTCCAGAGTTCTAGTTGCACATGCAAGTTTAATTTGGCCCTCTTGACTATGTATTACAGGTAGAGCCTTGCAAATTCAGACATCCACATCTGCAGACCATTTTTAGGGATTGGCTGCAGATACAAATTTTGTATCTGTGCAGAGCTCTAGTTGCAGAGTAACTGGCCTCTGTAACTCTAGTAGGTTCACCTCCCCTGTGTCAGAACAGTTGCTTTCATTTGGTCAGTTAAGAAGGCAGGGCAGCACCTGAGGCTAAGAGGGTTAGAAGGAGGGAGGGAGAGGCATGAGAACAGAACTGGCTAAGAGTTAAGTAGCAGGAGCAACAAGACTGCCAGATTCCCCTGGAAGAGAAGACAGTGAGAGCCAGAGATGTAAAGGCTGAACTGAGGTACTATTTTTTGTCTGGCTGTTAAACTTGGGACAGAAAAACCTGCTTAAAAGAGACTGTGGGAGTGGCAGCAGATCCTTGAGAAACTGGGGAGAAACCCTGCCTTGTGACATACGGTAGAGAATGCAGACACTGCAACCAGCCTCTGATAAAAGGGAGAGAGGAGGATTGATGGGGGAAGGGAAATTGAAGCCCAAAACATTGAGCATCTGTCTACATGGCAATTAAAACCTGCAGCTGGCCCAGGCCAGCTAACTCAGGTTCAGGTTAAAGGGCTGTTTAATTGCAGTGTAGATATTTGGGCTTAGGCTGGAGCCCAGGGCCCTCTGAGGTGGGAGGGTCCCAGAGCCTGAGCTGCAGCCCGAGCATCTACATTGTCATTAAATAACCCTGCAGTTGGAGCCCACAAATCCAGGCCAGTCGCAAGTTTTTAATTGCAATATAGATATACCCCCAGTGACCCCACGTAGCCTGGGGGATCAAGAAAGATGCAGAACGTGATCTGCCTATTGGTGGCCATGCAGCAGCAGCTGCCGCCATGTTACAGCAGCAACAGGCCAAGCTATACTCCAGCAGTTCGTGGAGAGCCTGTAGAAGCAACATGAGGCACAATTCAATGTTAGTAATGGAGGCAAGAAACCCACTTCCAGCAGCAGGAGACGGCTGCAAAGTGGTTGAGCCTAGGGTCTCAGGGGAACATGGCTACTGCTGGAGAGGGAAGCTGGGGCCAGAGGACAACCTAGAGGCCACCCTTTGTACCTACGAGAGAGAGAATGGTGAGCGCAGCAGGCAGCGAGGAATTGACTTGGGTGGTATGGGCTATGCACAGATAGCCTACTGAGCAGTAAGTGACAAGTTGGCCAGCTCCTATTCTGTGGTGTAGGCTGCCATCTTAGATAGTTTGGAACCATTCCTACAGGGGCACAGCCCTGGGTAGTAGCTCAACGATGGCAGGACTTTGTGTCTCAGTGACTTTGCCCAGAGACAAAATCATGGACCAAGTCATGCTGGAACAGTTTTTTGAAGGCTCTACTCCTTAGAACCCAGAGCTGGCCGGAACGGCATGGCCAACAGGGAAGTCCTTAATTGGGGAAGACCCCAAACAGTCCCAACAGAGGAGGATAACAGTATCTATCAGGGCCCCAATCAGTCCTACAATCCAGTGGAGGCCAGGGAAATCTGGTGGCGGGCTTTAGCTACAGGAAGCCAGGGCATATTGTAGCCAGAGAGTTTTGTTTTGAACTATTTGAATCTGCTAGGCAGAATAGTCAGATAACAGGTGTTGCAGAAAAGCCTCAGAGGGGGTTTAAAATTTAACAAAAAAACCCAGTAAACAATTGGATAGATAAAGAGTGGTGTCAGTCTGGACTTTGTGGTATTTAAAATATTGCAAAGTTTTAGGAAAAGGATCTTTAGGATAAAAATTAGCAAGTGAATCTGGTGTTGGCAATTAGAAAATAGCTCTCCTCTTTGTTCACTCCTAACTCCCTCTTCACTCCGAGCCCCTCCCCTATCCATTTTGATGTTCTCACTCCTTATGCAACTCCCTGCCCCACCCTTCTCATTAGCATGAAATGGGAGGCTAATCATCATAGGAGGCAAGGCTAATTATAATAATATTGATTGGCTTAGAGCCTTTTTACATCACAAACTGATTAACATAGCTGCTATGACCTAATTAGCATATGAGGTAGCCTTCAAGCAGATTGGCTGAGCTTAGGAGGGAGGTCATCCAAAGGTCACCCAACATCACCCCTGCCCTCCCCATTCTGACAGCTATGTATAGCCCACTGTGAGCGGGCCAAGCTGTGCAGAGCTGAGATCCTGCAGAACAGTGAGCTCCCCAGAAGAGAAGAGGTAGAGAGCTGAAATCACTGGGGGGGAGACCCCTGAGACAAGAAAGAGAGGACAGCTAATCGAGAGACCAAAGACGGGAAGGAACTTCATGTTAGGACCAACCTGCACAGCGGTGAGCATCACTGAAGCAGAGGTGTGCCTTAGGCTTTGGACAACCGGGCTAACTGAGTCCCTGCTTTATGTCCAAGCCAGGGTCATCCTTCTAATAAACCATACAGGGCATCCTGGTCTTACAGGCAACTGGGCTTATTGAGTCCCTGATCTGTGTCTAAGGTGACCCTTGTGTCACAGCTGGGTAGGTGCTTCTGGGCTTACAGGCCAATGGGCTAATTGAGTCCCCGCTCTCTCTGAGCTGGAACTAACTCTGGAGAGCTGCATAAGTGCCTCTAGGCTTACAGACAACCGGGCTAACTGAGTCCCCGCTCTGTGTCAGCCTGAGGTAGCTCTCCGTAATTCTTGTACAGAGCAGAAGGACTTTCCCTGACGAACAGAGGGATGTTTTAAAGGATATGTAAGTAAAGACCACCTGAGTTCTGCAGGTCAATAAAGGTGGATGCTTGTGGTCTGAGTGAAATTCTCCTCCCGCTCTACCCATCATGTACCCACCTGATCCGCACGTGCTGGATGATAGATGTTTAAGTGTAGATGTTTAATGATAAGTATGTTAATTTTAATAGTGTTAAATTAGTCTTTAGTGTACTGTATATGTTCTAGTAGTCTAAGTACTATTTTGTATACCATATATGTTCTAATAGTTGTATTCTGATTTTATATATAGTTATATGGTTACATGTCATGCTTAATTTCTAATCTTTCTCCTTCATGTAACCATTCACTTCAAATAAAACTTGGGTCTCTGTTTTCAAAGTATCACAGCTTATGTGTTCTATCTTGATCAGAGGGCTGTATCCATGTCCTTTCAAGGGAGGATTGTCTCCCTGGAAATTCCAATAGAGCAAATTACCTACCAATAGTTTTTAGAAGTAATCCTGTACTGTAAAGTTCTCTCAGTAATAGCAAATTGGCTTCCCTAAATTCTTGCTGGTAACAATATTAGGCAAGAATACCCAGTAATGGAATACGACTACCTACGCTGATCCAAGGCCAGAGAACTCAGCTATGCATTAGGGTAGATAAGTGTATGCCATGGCCAATAATCCTGGGGAGAGACTGGCTGGGTTTTCCATCGCTGATGCAGCGGCAAATAGAATGACAGCCTAAGCAGGGAGGACCAAGAATCAGCTGGGAAAGGAGTGCTGTGAGCACAGATGGTAGAGTCGGACTGAGAGGCAGCCTTCAACTATCTTCAGAGCTTGCAGAGTCAGCTAAAAACACATCAACAAGGGCTAAAGGGTGTAAGCACCTCCTGGCAGAAGATCAGTCAACAGAAGTGGAACAGGAATTAGCCCCGGTGAGGGTGGAGGCAGAGAGTGGGAAACAGCAGTGCTTACTGACAGAGCAGGAGTTGGCCAAGCTCCACATAAAGAAGGCAGCAAGAAATGGAGGCTGAAGTCAGAGCCTCAAGCTCAGCAGGTACAGTGAGGACCCAGGCAGCCTCATCAGCAGGCCAGGGCCCAGATAAGACGCCAAGGGCAGAAACCGTGCTCTTTACAGAAAGGGGAAGAAGGGACAGCTGTCTTACAGTTCCCATTCTGACGATGGAAGGTCTTCTAGAATGACTAGAGGGTGCAGAACATGAGCTACAGATGGTCCATGAGAGAAGCAGCAGCTGGCTGCAGGACACCAGGCTGCCCATGAAGACAGAGGCTGGCTGATCGTCATGGTTAGTGAGCTTAACGGATAATTAAAGACCCTATGTGCAGACACCTCCAAGGCCTGGAGAAGATGAGGTTATGTGGATGGTGCATAGGTGGCAAGAGTTTGGATTGTTAAGGCTGGCTTTAAGGACTGCAGGAAACTCATGGAATATGGATATATACAAATATATATGGAGCCTTCTGTTTTGGGTTATGGGGGTGACAGCAGTCCAGGAGGGTCCCCACCAGTCAGGCGCCAAGACAGCTTAAGAAAAAGGCAGGCTATTCTAAAAAGGCAGGGAGATATGTTTCAGGGGGGCTGGCTCCTGGTAAGTCCAGCTGCCTTGTGTCAGAGCTAAGCCAATTAAGGGAGTGGAGTTGTACTGGGGCTAGAAGGATAGGACTACAATTGGAGTAAGCCTCCCAGTCCAGGTAAACAAAGCAGTACACTAAAACACTAGTCTGGACATTGTGGCACCAGAAGCAGCACAGGCTAGCTACCTGAACTCTGTCTCATCTGACCCCCTGGGTCTGAGCTCAGATGGCTAGCTCAAACCTCTGCCAGGGCTGCCGCAAAGTGCTAAAAACAACGGTGTGGACATTAGGGTGGACCCTACTAATGGAAGTCTGTCTACCCAGGGCGGGAGGCTCACTCCCAGCTGCAGTGCAGACATACCCTAAAGGGTGAAAGGGAGTTTCAGTGAGAGAGGACCGGCAGGGAGAACAGAACTGGCTGAGAGTGAGCTAGGAAGTAGGAGCAGCAGGGAGAGACCCGCCCAGCATGGAAAACAGTGAAACCAAAGATATGAAGGATGAGCTGAGGAATTGTTTTCTGGTCAGTTGGTTAAGTAGGACAATAAAAACTTGCTTAAAAATAATAATGTGGGAGTAGCAAAGAACCCTTCAGAAACTGGAGAAAAGCCCTACATTAGGAGATTCTTATATGGCCACATACTCTTGTCTTCCACAGCACCCCTGCCTCATTCTGTGCACAGAATGGATGGTCCTCATGGAATTTTTTAGCCTCATCCACTGTGTGACCTGAGGCATTTACTGCACACCATCCAAACCCTACAGTAAATAAAGAATAATTAAATTACTAATATTTATGAACTGGAAATTATCTTTGTAACACCTGTGAGGTGGTATTATATCAATTTTACACTTAAGCAGCTGAGGCACAGAACTTTAAGCCAATATGAGAAGCCTAGGGCTTGATTTAACAGTATTTAGCATTTTATATCCAGAGCACAGCTCCACTGACTTTACGTACAGCTGCGAATGCTCAGCACTTCTGCAAATCAGACCCTAGGTATCTCAAGTTGGATACCCAGAAAGCCCCATCCCTACTTTCCCCACGTCCCATCCTTCACCCTGCCTCCCCCCGCCCAAGCTTCTGCCCCTGGCATGACCCCTGCTGAGTTCCTGTCCCCATCATGTTCTTCACACGGTAGCATTTGATTGGGTCAGGCAGCTTCCTCCTCCATTACAGTGCTGGCTACCAGCAGGAGGGAGCACCAGAGAGACTCTCCTGCTCTCACTCCTCTGCCTGATGTCACATGAGCTTATGGGTGTGGGGACAGAATAGCCAAGGAAGTTCTGCTTGGTCCTTCTGCGTGGACAGCACACGTGTAGACTGTCACAACTGTGAACTGCGAGAGGATGGAGAATTCCCAGAGCACAGACCAAATCTTCAGAGAACAAAATTACAAAACTCCAATAAGTCTGAAGAGTATGTGCCTACCCCAATGATTCAGAAGCTCAGAACTTGCCCAAATTTTCATGGGAACCATAAAGGGCACATCCCCAACACAAGGGTAACATCCTCCTGCCAATCAAAGCATGGAAACAGAGCTTCCCAACTAAATGGCTATAAAAATTTTATTCTGACATAAAATATTTTTCTAGAACCTATACAATTCTATGTAATGGCTGTAGAAGAACCTGTTCACCACAGCATCTGAATGCCTTCAGCAACATAACTAACTTCTGCCACATGTGCGTTGTTCATTCATTCTCTCTCATCCTCTCCCCAAGAGAATTGTGTCTGCAGGGGAGTGTTTTGATTTGGGGAATTTAAAAAAAAATGCAGTTATGCATTTATTAGAGAAGATAAGGTCAAAGTGTACCTTCTACCTTAAGATAGTCCTTAGTTCCTCAGAGTTAACTCCACTGTCTCCGGCCATCCCCCAGGAACGCTCCATCTCCTGCACTTGAGCTTTACCCTTATGGTAGGAAGTTCCATTGTACCTGAAGACCAAAGTTGACAACCACAGTCTGCATCGTGGAGCTTTAGGTGATATTTTAGATAACCTGGGCCCAGGCCACCGAGGACCTGGACGAAGAGGACTGAATCCTTGAACTTGATGCGATATTCTCTGACATTCATTGATGCAGCCACTGCCCCTTCTAAAGTGTCAGATTGCCTACAGGAAATTAACTCTTGGTTGAAGAGCAGCTGGCTCAACTTGGATTACATTTATCTGCAGCAGAATGTGACAATGACACACAGCATCCCTGTGGTGCAGAATGTAGCTGCCCCCATTCTACATGAGGCTTGTGCTAAGCATCCTCCACTGGCTCTCAGCTGGCACCCAATGCCAGTTTAAAGCCTTGGGCCTAATTTTCAAAGCAATTAATGGATCAAGCCCCCGCTATATCAATAACCCAACTTTGATCTGTGAACTCCAGTGACAGACAGCTGCACTCCTCCAGGACAATTCAGATCACAAAGCTCAGGATGAAGCATATGAGAGCTCAGACAAGCACACTCTGTCAAGGTGACCCAGCTATGGGACAAACTTCCCGAGGAGACCAGGTGAATCCACAGTCTGATCCTCTTTAGAAAATGGTGCAAAGCCTTCTTCTTTGAGAAAGCCTTTCCAGACGTGATACTTCATTTTAATACCCGTTTATTCCCAAACCCCGACAAACGCCCTGAAAAGTTCTATCCAATGACTCCATGAAGACCACTAGAGAGTTTGTTCTTGCTATTGATTTTATGTGGGAGGGTCTCCGATACGATGGTAATGAGTGGCAGTAAAAAACCCTATGGCAGAAAAAATTTGATGTGGTCTGAGTAGCCCATGTTGCTAAGCTGTTTCTGGGAATAAGAATCTTAACTGTTTTAGCTGAAATTGCTTTAAGAATTTCAACCTGTGACAGACACTTAGCATGGAAAATTTCAGTTCTAATGGTTTAAGTTTGACAAAGTTATAAAGCAACAGAAAACAAAGCCTAATAATGGAAAACATTAGGCTTCTTTAACTATAGACATCACCACTGAAGCTGCTTATAATTATGCATTAACTTTTCTTGATTAGGATTGTCATTAAAGCACTGTGTGGAAACCTTCTCTATCACGCAGAATGCATCTAAATTAGCAGTGAATGGGTTATCCCTCTTTCAAAAACAAAAGCCTGATCCCGGCTTACCATAGAATCAGGCTCCCAGTTCATCTTTTAGTCATTATCAGTGCCACAATGCATTCAAAAGCATCTGATGGTACATACGCTCAAATATATGTATGTTACAAACCATAGCATGTTCAAATCTTTCCTTACAATTTCTGAAACACAAAAGAACTTCGCTAATCTACATGATTTATAATATAGAAAGACACAGATTTACATAGAGGATTGTAGGGAGGGCTTGTAATACAAAGACTTCATTATTTTTACTGAATGGACTACAGAACACTTTATTAGTAAGTATACTATAAAGTATCCAATGAAAACTGGAGACTTATTGTTAGGTGACCAAAAGTACTTTCTAGGATGGATTAGCCTTTCTTTTTAGAGTCTGATGACTTATTCACCAATTTGAAAATTCAGCCAACCACTGACAACCAACTTCTGCAGATGTAAATGAGTGAGGTTCTACTATAGTGAGTCATGCTTGCTAATTCTGAATGTGTTTGTAAACCTCACAGTTCGGTTTTAATGAGGGTTTCTCTTTAAATATAAATATGGGTGATCAGAATTGGCTCCTGAGTCTAAGTTCAATGAAACCCTTATTCAAAGTTCCCTTAATGGTAAAGCCAGCCATCTGCAGAAGGAGCACGATCCTCTAGGGCTTCTGTTTTCTGTGCAGAAACTGTTCACTTGCTTAGACACCTTGAAGTACCCTGGGCTAGATTCTCAGCTAATGTAAACCTGTATAGCTCAAGTCAATGGAGCAACTCCAGGTAAGAATGTCACCTGAAATGCATAACAGAAATCATTCACACCCAGATCCATAAAGGTATATGGAAGTCAGGAATTTTTTAGGATCTGGGCTTTAGTAATTTAAATGAAAAGTTACTCTGTTCTTGAGTTCTTCTCTCCTGGAGGAGCTTTTCTTTGTAGTAATAGCATACAGGCATCACGTGGGTAAGCCACAGTGTCACTAGACTGGAATTCCAAGTTTTGCAGTTTAAGAACAGATCCTGGAGAATGTGTCTTAGGACACTTCTCCTGGATTTGATTTTCTGTGAAAGAGGGACAGCACAGATAATTAATACCCCAAACAGGTTTATGTGCAGAAGCTGCCTCTCCAACAGTAATAGGTATTTCATTTTTTGAGGTTCTTTATTGTTATATCAACAGTAGTGTATTTTAGCTACAGCCTATTGTATATGATGTGTATTAAACGCAAGAGGTTAAAATTTGAAGTCATAGAAATCAAATTCAGACTCAATAGTTCCCATTGCAGCTTTCACTCAAACCTCACCCAACACACTAGTCACTTTTGACATTTTAGGCAAACCCACCTATTGAAAAGGGACACTTAAGCCTTAAGGTGATGCCTACATTACAGCTGCTACACTATGAGGCACCAGCTATACCATTGAAGCACCCTAGGTTAAACGCTTCCTAGATCAACAGAAGGGTTTTTCCTGTCAATGTAGTTACTGCATCTTGGAGAGATAGGTTAACTAGGTCAATGGAAGAGCTCTAGCTGCTTCTACACTGGGAGTTAGGTCAGCCTAACTAATGCACTCAGGACAGGCAGTTGTTCTGCAGTCCTAAGGGACACAGCTAGGTCGATCTAATTTTTAAGTGTAGATCAGGCCGGAGTCTAGGTAGTTACACCCAAAGTTTAGGTATGTATAAGGCCTGGTCTACACCTTCCCGTCGACAGCCGCCGAATTGCAAAGGTGATACGCAAGTGATGTAAATCACTATCTCCCGTATCTCCCGTCGACTTCACAGCGTCTCCTCTGCATGGCGTCCACACTGCGCTGCGTCAAAGGGAACAGCGCTCCCTTCGATGTAGCACTACGCCACTTACCGGGGTGGTTTTCCTGAGTCGCTTGTTGGATCGACTGAGCGGGTCTACACAGACCACTCAGTCAATCTAGGGCAATCGATCTGACGGTGGCAAATTTGCTGCCGTCAGTGTAGACCCAGCCTTAGAAAAAGGGTTTACTAGATCTATTACCAGAAAGGATTTCATGAAATTCAAACTCAAAGTGGTTTGTGTGGATCTTCTGGATGCATTTGCAACATTATTCTAATGCATGAGACTTAAGAGTGTGAAAAGGACTACTAACTGAACAGGCTAATTCCATTGGTCACATAGAATGAAATGTAAACTCTAAAGTTACCAAAATAAATAGTGAAGGGCTTTTAAAAACCCTTTTAAAAATGTACAGTTTTACTGTTGTATTATAAAAGTTGAAGACATTGGTATACTATAGATACTATTAACCTGAATTTCCTTTCAGCAGCCGCCTTTAGGTTAGAGTTAGCGTAATAAGGCAAGCCCACTGTCAAGGCAGTAGTTTTAATATTTCAGAGACATCAAGGCACACAAAGCAAGTGTCAGAGTGCACCATGATCCTACATATCCTGCAGATTTGGAGTCAACTTCTCCAAGAGATCTAGGTGAAAGTACAGCATTCCAATGCCAATATACTTCCATTACACTTTGAGGGGAGTTCAGAAATTCTGTAGAAAATAATTGACTGTTCAGATTGCCCCTTATATGGTCTGATCAGGAGAACACCTACAGGCATTTTCAAGTTTTAGGAGGAAAAACTTCCAGACACAAAAGCAATTAAGACTAGAGCACGTGAATAAGTCTTTTCATCCCACGCTAATTGAGGATGACCTATTCCATCAATAAAACCCATGTACACAAAAATTACCATTACAGTACAAATATTAGTTATTTCCAGTACCAGCACGTTGACATTTTTCTGGCTTATTCAAGTGGGGTGTAGAAGGCATTGACAAAACATACTCAAAACTCATTCTAGTGTATTTTATAAATGGCTGAAATTGGCCTGTTTGACGTATAACCCATTTAACAAGAGATGTTTAAGAAAAGCCACAAAACTAAAGGCTACAGTTCAAAATGAAATCAACCATTTTGGTGTCAGAACTACACCTCAGAAATCAGATGGATCAAGGAGTTTAATAAAGATTTTGGTCAACTATATAAAAGGTTTTTTTTTGTTTTGTTTTTTTAAAGCCAGAGAGACTATTTTCAACCCTCACTATAGGAGAGTATTTTCCTGTAGAAAGTGTAACAACTCCTTTGAAGACACTAGTTTTACTTCAATAGGATTTGGTGCATGAGGAGAAGGCAGTGCATGGCTCAGGCTATGTAATAGTTTCTTAACAGAAAAGATTAACTCTAAAAAGAATGTGAAGATCAATTATGGGGATAATTTGGGTGGTAGCATTTGGAACTTTAGTAAGTACCACCATATGAAAACAGACACCGTCAGGGACGCAATGTTTGTTAAGCCAGAGTCAGCATCAGAGTCCAATCTTTAACAACGGTTTCCTTTGGTTTATAGAATATGCTGAGCAGAAAACTAAACAAGATATTGATACACTAACTTTGCAAATTATCACATTGTCAATAAAAGACTAAGGGGGAATACTTGCCCTTTAAGGCCAGAGGGAGGCCAGGCTACCCTGTTCCAGGAATTCTGGAGCAGAGGAAGGCTTAGGAAATGGCAGAGGAAGATGATGGGAGAGAAGATGTTATCACCCCAGGACCACATCTGGGAAAAACCCCAGGCTATTGTTTCTTTACAGGCTAGGGATAAGAAGCCTTGTAGTGTAGAGTGGGATGAAGCGCCTCTCTCTCAGCCACTCAGGATACATTCTGCGGGAAAAAAAAAGGCAGGCTATAGCCTGCCTCTTTCCTTACAATGAGATTCCCACAAGGAAATACTGCCTGCCTGCCCACCAATCCTCTCACCCACAGAAGTAAGGACTCAGATGGTGTGATCTGGCCTCCAAGTGGTAGAGAAAGGCTGGAAGACGGCACCCAGCAGAGATGCCTGGGAGGAAAAAACTTTTGTTACGAAGGTTTATTTGTGTTCAATTTCGTTTTTTGAAAGACTTTGTGGCCAGCCCAAGTGGAACCAGCTGAAGGCAATTTAAAGGGGCCAGCTCAGAGAAGCTGCTTGAAGAGCTGCAGCCTCAAACACTGAAAACACAATGGAGGTTAAAATCTGTAGTCAAACATTTAACATGTTTGCAAATAACTCATAGAAATATATATTTCAGGTTACAGTCTAGTCTCAAATCTACTGTTGTGGATGCCAGATGTGAAGTGGATCAAAAAATGGCTTTCCATTTTTAAGAATGGCATTATGGCCCCACTTCAGGAAAGCTCTTTAAAGCATAACTTTAAGCACATGCTTAAGTACTTCCCTCAGCAGGGATGCTTTCCTCAATTAAGGTCTTAATATCCTATCTCCATTGAGGCACGGGGACATCAAATGCATTGTAACTGCTGCAAGGTGGGCCCAGAGAGATGGAGGCAGGAGGGCCCAGTGGTTAGAGCTTTCGTCCAGGACTTGAGATCGGGATTCAGTTCCCTGCTCTGCCGGACTCTATATATAGCCTTGGGCAAGTCACAGACTTAGGCACCTATGTCACTTTTAAAAGTGAGACTTTGGCACTACAACATTGAGAACAGTACCTAAATACATTTCCCTACTTCACAGCAGCACTGCAAGGACAGATACATTAGAGATTGCGAGGTGCTCAGGTACTACAGGAATGGGGGCATATGACCAAGAAAAACTGTTGCTCTTCCTCAACAGTGAGGAGTGAGACTAGAATGTAGTTAAGGGTGAAAATCCAATGTAGGTAATTAATATATATGATAATTAGGAGAGAGGTAATTAGGTGATTACGGAAGGGTATAAAAGGGTATAAAAAGTCACTATTTAGACAAAGGGGCACACTCCATCAACACCTGACTCTGTGGGATGTGCTGCCGGTTGGATCAGACGCCACTGACTCTCTGGCAGGGCCCCTGAAGAAAGCTGTTTCTGTATACAGCTTTCTGAATAACTGCTTAGCTCTCCAGGCTTTGAGAGTATGACAAACTGCAGTTAATTTTAGATTTTGTATTCAACTAGTATATCTACAGAAAACCTTGCATTTTAAACTTTATTGATCTGCAAATCAGGCGTACTTTGTCTCACTGGTATTCACACTGATCACTAAGTGTCCAGTATCATCAGCTCCAGTATCTGGAGCTTTTTTTTTTAAATCAGCATTACATTAATTAATCACTATTCAGCTGGTACAGAGGCTGAATTAAGCAATAGGTTACATACTAATTCTGCAATTTCATATCTGAGTTCCTTCAGAACTCTTGGGTGAATATCATCAAATTAAACAGTAATAAGACACCAGGACTTATTAATTTTTTCCAAAACCTCAACTGTGGCTTCAGTCTGGGACAGTTCCTCATATCTGCCATCTAAAAAGAATGGCTTAGATGTGTGAATGTCCTTCACAGGCTCTGCAGTGAAAGCCAATGAAAAGAATTAATTTAGCTTCTCTGCACCAGCCTTATCTTCTTTGAATGCTCCATAAATAACTCGATCATCCAGTGGCCCTGCTGATTGTTTGGCATGCTTCCTGCTTCTGAAGTACTTTAAAAGATTTCCTATTAGTTTTTTTTTTTTTGGGGGGGGGGGGGGTGTTTCCCTCATCTTTTCTAGTTTTTCTTCAAATTCTTTTCTGATCTGTGTAATTATACTTTTACACTTGACTTGCCAGCATTTATCTTCCTTCCATTTTTCTCAGTATGATTTGACATAATTACTACAATACCATCAGCATGTTAGGTAACAGTTGATTTGGTTTCAGGGTATATTCTGAATCATTTGCTGAAGTCTGGTGTACATAGCACTGCACAGAAAGACATTTCCTACCCCAATGAGCTTACAGTTCAAATACAATACTGTTCATAAAGGTATGTGCAGGTTGAAGGTTCAGCTAAGCAATGTAGAGATTTTTAAAATACTTTTATTCTATCCTGGATGGATGTTGCTGTGCTATGCTATTAGTGACCCCAAAGAGCGCTGTCCATTCAAGGAGGACAACGTTACTAGATTATGAAGTGTAAGGACATCTATATTTTAAATCTTCCAGCAATACTTGGTTATTAAAGAATGCATATGGTACCAAATATTTGAGGGAATAATCCTAACAGCATTGCTGTCTACCCACACTGAGGCTAATCAGCATTACTATTAGATTATAGATCGGCTATTAGATTTTGCACTGCAATTATAAAAATCATTCACCTAAAATATAAGATACTACTTACTTGGTTCTAGCTTCTTCAGATCCTCCAGTTTAAATTCCTCCTGTGACTGCGTGGACTAGAAGATTACAAAGGAAGACAGCATTAGGTTTCATTACACACTCTGTTGCTATTCCTGTCTCAGAATGGGCATGTGAGGCTGTTCCTGCCTTTGTCCATCTGTACTGAGCTGTCTTCTCTACGGGATCCCTATGAGAGGGTATGTCTACACTGATGGCAGCAAAGTCGCTGCCGCCAGATCAACCTATCTGGATCAATTGAGCAGACAATGAAGACCTGCTCAATTGATCCAGAAGTCAATGCTAGTCAACCACTCCCTCACGTAGCATAGTGCTGCGTCGACAGGAACGCAGTTCCCATCGGCCCAGTGCAGTGAAGATGCCATGCAGAAGGGAAGCACAGCAGTCAATGGGACTTACGCAAGCTACGCAGAGTAGCTTGCGTAATTTCCGTTGCCTGCCACCAAATCACCAGATTAAGTGTGGACCGGAGAGGAGACAGTTTTTAGGACCAACTATTAGTTAATTTGCTTCCCATTAATTTTAATGGTTCTAAAGAAAAAAGAGTTTATTCCATATTGTGAGCCTGGAAATGAAAAAATTTTGGAACAACCTAGTTACACTTGTTTATAGAATCATAGAATTGTAGGATTGGAAGAGACCTCTCGAGATCATCTAGTCCAGTGGTTCCCAACCCTTTTGGCTCAAGGGCCATGGGTATTTTTACAACCTGGAAGGCCCACCGGTCTTGCAGCAGGCACCACCCCACCCCAGTGCAGCCAGATGGAAGGTGTTCCCTGGCTGCAGCAAGGAAACCGCATGTGTCCTCTAGCCCTGTGTGCTCCACCTGGGTCCTTAGGCAGTAGCTCCCATCTGCAGCCAGAGGGACAGGAGATCAGTGCTCCCTTCCCTCTGGCTCCAGCAGGGACCCCAGCACTTATGGACCTAGGCAGAGCACTTTCCTGTGCTCCCTGCTACAGCCAGGGGAAGGAGAGCGCTGATCTCCCATCCCCTTGGCTGCAGCAAGGAGTCTGCACCCGTCTATTAGCCCTGTGGAAACATGTTCCGCCAGGGTCCTTAGGCATTGGCTCCCTTCTGCAGCCAGCAGGAGGGGAGCCACAGGCTACTTTTGGCCCCCATGCTACAGGTTGGGAACCACAGATCTAGTCCAGTCCCCTGCACTCATGGCAGTACTAAGCATTATCTACACCAGGGGTCTCAAACTCGCAGCCCGCGGGCCAACTGCGGCCCGTGGGCTTGTGTTATGTGGCCCGCAGTCCGAATCTGGCCGCAGGCTTGTGCTGTCATTTTCTGAGCGGAGCTCAGGCAAGTTGTGGCCGTCTTAAAAAGGAAATGGCCGCCGAATGTGGCCCCACAGGGAGATTTAACGGCGGAGAGTGGAGTCTGCAAGTCCCTGTGAGAGCCTCTCCCTCTTCTACTGTGCCGCCGAATTTTACCCTGCAGGGAGATTTTTTCGGCGGAGAGTAGAGCATGAAAGGTAGAGCAGAGAAGTGTGTGTTATGCGTGGCCCCCCTGAACTCAACTCAATGTAAATGTGGCCCACCATACCAATTGAGTTTGAGATCCCTGATCTACACCATCCCTAACAGGAGATTGGAGATTTTTAAGAGCAGGTTAGACAATGGAGATTCTACAACCTCCCTAGGCAATTTACTCCAGTGCTTAACTACGCTGATAGTGAGGAAGTTTTTCCTAATGTCCAACCTAAACCACTCTTGCTACAACTTAAGCCCATGATCATTTACACTCACACACAAGTGCTAAGATAGCAATCAAGGTCTGTCTTAAATTCTTCAAACTCTAGCTGTTCTGAAGCAAAAAAATCAGCTCTAGCGTTAGGAATTGCAGCTCAGATGGGCTTTGGTCCTGTACAGTATGGAGTGCTCCTGTGTGGAGGTGAGCTCCTTGAGCTCCACTTAAAGTCAGGGGAATGGAATGTACTCAATATCTTGCAGGAGAGAGCCCACAGAATGCCACCTCATGCACTTTGCTTAGGAGCTTCCATAAGGCCAAATGGGACCCAAATGTGAGGATCCACTTGCTGCTGCTCAAGTGTCAGCAACAGCTGGGACCATCACAGGACAGACGCCAGTGTAGTGGGGTTATATACCAGGCCAGTGGAAGGGAGGGGTTGACCATGCTCAGCCATTTTGGCTTCTGAGAGGATGTCACAATGTAACTGCAGTGTGTGTGTATGGCTTCCCAAAACAAGGAGGTGGATGAGAAATCCCATGACTCTAATCTAAAACAGTATAAAATCCCTGAAATTACTGCTTAAAGAAGTGTGACTCGCTTGGCATACACCGTAGCTAGGAAACGGATGAGTCAGGAAAGATCAGTGTTAGGAGGCTGGAGGATAGCATCACAAAACTACTAAGATGACTTTTATTTGCTTCAAGGGGCTTCAAATTTCGTGTTGGTGCAGATTATAGTGACTGGGATACAACCCTCTAAAATAAGGCTCTAGATTTAAAACCAGCAGGGATGATCAATTCTTGCATTAGATTAGTTATTTTCTGAGTTCGGCCACAGAGTGGGCTCATGCACTTTCCTGTCAGATCTACATTTAACCTGGCACAGGTCACATAACAAGTGGGTTGGCTGCTCTCTGCCTACCTCCACCACAAAACCACCACGTGATTCGGAACAAGTGGCAGTTGCTGTTCAAAGGCCTGTGACTAGGTTAAAAAAGTAAAGAGCAGCTAACCAAGACCCAAGTGCTTGAACACTGCAAACCACCCCAAACAGCTCAGCCCCTGCCCGTGCTGTATCCGGCTCTAACTAGTGTTTGAAGTTCTCACTTTTCCCTCCCATATAAGCAGTTACAAGGAAGAAACAGGGGAGCTGCAGAAAGTTGCAGAGTAACATGAAGCAGCTAATGTTGCAGGTTACGAACAGCAGCCATCCTGCTTACAAACCCTGTTCCAAGCTGAAAGCACACAACCCATCTCTCAGCTCTGCAATGGTCCTTGCCATTTTTCTTCTCCCTGAGTGCGATGCCCTTACAGGCTGGCTGCAGTCTGTGCTGTGCTCCTCAATCAACTCTTTGGCCAGCAGTTCAGGGTGAGAAGTGCAGCTTCTGAATCCACCTTTATGTCCTGCTGCTATGGCTGCTGGGAAAAAGGGACCTACACTGATGGAGCAGGAGCCTCTGCTCCTAATCAATTAATCCACTAGAGGTCAGAGCAGAGGGAGGGGCTTCTGATTCCACTTCGCCCTCAGCTCCCTGTAGGATGATCAGATATCCCGATTTCATAGGGACAGTCCTGATATTTGGGGCTCTCTCTTATATTGGCATCTAATACCCCTCCCCCGCACCTGCCTCTCCCAATTTTTCACACTTGCTATATGGTAGCTCCCTGCAGCTTCAAGGAGTAAAACTCTCAGCTCTGTTCCCCTTTGGTTCTTCAGCCAATGGAGGAGGAGGAGAACACTTAGCATTTTTCATCAACAGATCTCAAAGCACTTGAGTGGTGAGTAAATATTACCCTAAATTTACAGACTGGTAAACGGAGGACAGAAATTAAGGTCACACAGTAAGTCAATGGAGAGCTGGGAACAAAACCCAGGGCTCCTGATTCCCAGACTGGTGCCCTGCTATTATACCATGCTGCCTCCAATTAACCAACTGCATGGAGCCTGCCTCTTCCTCAATGGGTGGGGATGCTCTCTTTTTTGGATATCAATACAACCAGCCTTCATTGTTTATTAAGTAGCTAAACACTTCCCAGAGCTTCAGCCATGTTAAAATGTACATGGCATTAACACAGGCAGAAATTAAATCAAAACCTTTCAGTCTTAATACATATTGTACACGAGATTCTGTTTAAAGTTACAAAAAGCAAACAGCTTATATTTTAAAACTTTTAAATTTTCTGCTGTAATTTTGACAAAGGCCAGAGCTACTTTCCTGGCAAGACTCAGTTTGAGGAATTTCTAATAAACCAAATCATATTTAACACTGCCTCTAAATCATGATGAAGTGCAGCCCCTATTTGGATTTTCTATGACTAACTATTACTTATTGTTCACAAGTAGCTAAGGATAATAGAAGGAGATTTTAAATAATCTGCTTATCAGCTACTAAAAGGAGGGAAGGTATAGAGGATATAAACCAAGGTCAAACTGCAGGAAGAAACATCTTAAATTCTTTCTATAAGACCTTGCCCATTGTCTGGGGATGGATTGCTCTTAATAACTATCACCCTTATTTAGAGGAATAATTAAAGAAATAAAACCTACATCGCAGCGCAGCACCTAAATTCATTCTCTGTCACCCCATCTGCCATTTTTAAGGCCCTCTTACCCCCGCTCCCCCTCTTTTTTAAACACATTAACTCTTCCCCTCACCCCCCAACATTTGTATCTGCACAGCTTCCCCTGCAGGAGAGTAATTAGGATATGAATCTATGCAGAGTGAAAGTGGCTGAAGACAACTGCTTCCTCGCCATCTAGCAGGGACAATGTGAAAACAGCTAGGCTTGTGTAAGGTTAATTCCAGTGCTATTTCTGCTCCTGTCTGTATAGGTTCTGCACAAACCACCAGCACTGTCACCTTCTGTAGAAGGAATCTGAAGTGACAAGGAATAGGAAACAGGAAGCCTGCAGTTTTGTGCCCAATTAACTCCATTGCACACAAATGTCCTTAAGCTTTCAGACAACTACCTGGTGGTGGAAGTCCCAGCATTCAAAGAGATCGCTAACTTTGTCAGCCAGACATCATGTCTACATATGGGAAGTCTTACACATCACCTACTTCCCCACTTCATTCCATTGAAACTTAACTGACAGAGGAATAGAAACATTTAATATTAGAAGCAGAGTCAATTACCTGATTACACAAATCAGCTCTCCACACAGAATTGTCCTCCCATGTTCTTGGTTTACACTCATGAAAACCCATTAAAAAAAAACAAACAACACAGAACAGGAAGTGGCAGGGGAATAGATTAAGTAACTGTACCTGCAAAGCTGCACTCCGCAATTCCAGGCATGTTGCAATTTTAGCTATGGTTTTCTGTAGGGAAGAGAAGGAAATTACTTCATTTGTTTGCCAATGAAGTCTGAATACAATTACACAGAGGAAAACAACCCCCTTTCTTTAAAATAAGCTTATAAACACCTTTACCCTAAAAAATTTGGATGGCACAACAACAATAGCTTAATATCAAATAGTCTTTAATATTTGAATCTAGAAACAAAATATACAAGCCAGAGACTGAAGGTGCAATGGAGAATAATCCAGAACCATTGTCAATTGAATGCCTTCCACATACCTTATTGGTACAAATGTGTCAGTGAATAAACTGCAGACTGGGACACTGCCTCCCACATCAGAAATTGCCAATAAACCTGATGATTACCCTGGGAAACTGGGGAAAATGTCAGACTAAGATCAATTACCTTTTGAGGATATGAAATTACTTGTTCCAATTTGCCCTTCCAGGAAGGATTCATAGATCCCCACTCTTGATTACGAAACTAAAGAAATACCTGATCTAGAGATGTATACTGATAACCCTTTAACAGGAGTTGTGATGCTCAGAAGCAGACCTTATTGTACCTTAAGCATAGGTTCGTTTTTTGGTCTGTGGGTTGTGAGGAGGAATAAAAGAGGATTCCCTTGAACAAGAAAAAACAAAATAGAATACCCATTCTCCCCTTACTTACTGGTCCATATAATTACAACTGCTGACATTCTCAAAGAATAGCTGTCCATATGAATTTGAGTCAAGTGTAAAACCAACTTCAGTAGCTTTTTAGGGTACTTAAACTCTGTGCAAGGGGTTAACAATTTCTCCCAAATAGGAGACTTCTTCAGTTAAAGCCTGTTAGCCATGTAAGATTGCCATTGATCAAGAGTGGATTGTAATTTCTCCCTTCATATACAGAAGTTGTGAGAGATGTTGTAGTGAGATTACTGCAACATGAATTCTCTACAAGACCTCAGATCGCCTAGTTGTGTAGGAGAAAGCAGGAGCCTTGGCCCAGATATGACCACCCATTAGACTCATTTTGGTGCAATGGCTACAGTTTTGAAAGTCACAAGATTATTCAGCACCTAGAAGGGAATGTTTTTAGTGATGATGGGGACAAACTAACTAGCAATAAGTTAACTAAAGTCAAACAGGGCTTACAGAAAAGCGCAATATGACCAATAGGACAAAAATGGTGACAATGATAAAGCTATGAAGAAAAGCAGGTTAAGTACAAGAGTGATAAAGCTTGTATAAAGTCCAATACGTGCATCTGTTATTGCCTAGTTTAAAAAAAAAAGTCTGGGTTCCTGATGTAGCAGTTCTATCACCTGAAAAGAGACAATGGGTAGTGAGTCAAGAGTATTTTGGTCGATTCCCAAGCCATGCATGTTAGCCAGAAGTCAATATCTACCATATGGTGATTCTACCTGATGTAAGCAAGGTCTCAGTGGCGCTCTCCCTGTTCAGCAGTGAAAGGAGGACATGTTATTTGCAGGAGTACAATTAAATACTCAGCGTATTGCATAAGCACACTAGCTGTTGAGCATGATGGGAAATAGTCAATGTGTCTAGTATTGTGTTACATGTCACTTGTGTGTTAACTGCAGGGGTAATGAAATGTTGTCCTTCCATTGTACAAACAAATAGCATCAGACCAGTGTTTAGCCTGTTCTGATAAAAAAAATCCACTCTCACCTGAGAGCCCAACAAGGGTGGTGGATGGATGTTTCCGCATTGTAAGGGGAGAGGGCGGAGTGAGAAGTCTCCCATTGAGATTGCAGCCCCAGCAAAGGGCTACCCTCAGGCATGGATTGACTATCTCCTCCCACTGTTAAAAGGTTGAATTAATGATTCCTCTTGGAGTCTTTTGTTAAAAAAGCAGGGACATTGTTCCTGTGTCAGCAGAAGGTTTTCCCATGAGCTGAAATTCACTAAGAGCTGAATCACTAGAGGAACTGGGATACCTTGACTGACAAGCAGCAGAGAGGAGCCAGCAGTGGGCGGTCCCTGCAGCTGGTGGGAGCAACAGTGGTCAGTGCCTGCAGATGGTGGGAGCCAGATGCAGGGACTTGGAGGCGGTAGGAGGCAGCAGCAGAGGTGGCCTGGTCAAGGCCACATCCAGCCTGCAGAAGCAGACCAGCTGAGTCCCAACTGAGAGGTGGGCATGGCAACTATGATAGTCAGTAAAGGGGAAAACAAAAAGGGAGAGGTGAAGAACATGGTCCTGTACTCTGGGGTGGGTTTGCCTCATTGAGTTCATGAATTCTGTTTGTCAAACCAGTGCTGTGTTACTTCCTTCCTATTATTAAAAGGTTTACTTTCTACACTCAGCCTCTGTGCGTGCGAGAGGAGATGTATTGCCTTTTGGGGCACCCAGGGGATAGTGTGTGATTTCCCATGTGACTGGGTGGGGGCTTGAGCCAGTGTGGGGTGGTACCATTGACAGGGACCCCTAGATATAGAACCCAACCCCTGCTACTGCAGCTGTCTGTCTGGCAGAAGGGTTACACTTCTTAAAGCCAACTTTCTTCAGCTGGTATCTCTGCTGGTTTTAAATACTGCCTCATGAGATGGTGCTGATCTAGGCATCGCTTCTTTGCTGGTTATGCTATATTCTGTTCTATACAGGTTCTTATCCCACACTTAGCCCTGTAGCATCTGAGTGCCTTTCAGCAGTGTACTATTAAACAATGTGCCTAAGATCTGTCACGTCTTTGTTCCGGTCTCTCCTTGGTGGAGAAGCATGTGTAGCTGAGTGTTATATTTTGGAATTTTTTTTGTTTATGACATTAAACACACATTGCTATATGTTTATGTTAGAGAAGGCACACACAAAAATCAAAGCATGCCTTGCAGTTTGACTGGAAGTTGGTGAAGTTTATGATGGTCCTTCATTCTTGAGGGAGTTCATTCCACAGTCTTGGGCTGTCCCCTGGTGCTAGAATGACATCTGCCTCATGTTAGAGAGCTTTTGGGAGAGTACATAGATTGGAAAACTTTGCTTCTCTGCCCTCAACCAATACATCTTAGAAATCACGTACACCTTCTTTGGAGTACACTTGAATACTTTAGAGTTAGAAAGATTCAGAACTCATGTTTCACACATTTAGTTTGATGCATGGCCTCATCACACTCTGGGTTGGGAAGAGGGACAGGGATGGAAGGTTGTAGTGCTACCACAGCAGAATGCTCAATCCCCTAAAGGGAATGTTTTATGTTCCCTCTAAGCAGCAGCACTGGGAGTTCCCTATTGTTGAAAGCAACTGGAAAGATGACGGCTACAAATGTAGGTACAGGAATGGGGAATTATGACGTGATTGAGAAAGACAGAAGTCCTTGGAGCTCCCCTAGGGAAGAGAAACCTCTACAGTTAAAATGCAAGTCTAATATTACTACAAACACCCTATGGTTTGGGGTACTAATGGGGAGCAGCAAGCATGCAAATTGAGTGTTAAAACACTGCAAGAGATGGAATAGATATCCCGATGATGATTCTAAAGACTGAGGGCAAGTAGCTAGCAAGAGGACTGGCACATGAAGAATCTCCAGCACGGTAGGATGTAGGACATGTAAAACAGAATTTCATTTCTTGCACTTCCTTACTCTCTCTCACAAAGTATTGAGCCTGAAATGCAAATGAGGTATTTTGAAAGGTACTTAATGGCTCTACTATGCACATCAGTGAAAGGGGGAAGAAATTATTTGCCATCCTGAAGCTGGATTCTTACAGGGGCCTGAACTAAACAGTTAACTCCTTGCAAGTGGGGCAGATGAAACTGCAAAGTGTGTGTCGTTAGGCTCTTGGGAGTTGAAGAATGATAACAGCACTAGGAACAGATTAATTTTGGAGAGATTTGAAGTTTAAAATAGTAAGGAATAGGTTTTATATGGAATCTATTGAATTATGGCAAGATACCAGCAGCCATTATTCATAACTATTTTTAAGGGACCACACCCAACCCAAAAGTAAAAAAATGCAGCTAAACACTATCGTTTTCAGCTGCAACTATCCCACGCAGGGCTCCTTTTACAGCTGAGAAAACACTTAGTATCTTATTAGCAGTACTGAAACTGTAATGAACTCAGCTGCAATGAAGCTGTAATGAACAGTACTAGCTGTAATGCTAATTAGAGCTGTTAAGATCCATTTTCAATGTAAACTAGTGTTAAGAAGGGGAAAGAAGTCAGTTGATCTAACAGTCCAGGCTTCTTCTGTACTGTTGAGAGAGTAATGACTGTGCATAAATAGAGAGCCAAAGAAGTTTGGTTTTAAGGAACAGTGCAAGTTGTTAGCAGACCAGTAGTTTAATGAAGCACTCTAAGATAATACAGCTGTGCAAGTGTTTCAGCAAGTTCTAAGCACACAAAAAAAGATTTGTCAACACTGCATAAAGCCAAGCATAATTTTTTTTAAAAAAAGGCACATGCATGCACTTTTTAGTCAGAGATTTGAAAGGTCACAGACATTGTGTGGAGGTCTGAGTGAAAACAACTAACACTCTGTGCAGGAAGGCAGGCCGACAAACATGTCCAAAATGAAAAAAACAATTAATGTAATAAAAAGCTATGCTCATCAACTATAGTTATGTCTATACAGCAAAGAGAGGTGTGATCTTAACATGGCTTGTTAACCCAAATTAAAATAGCAGTGAAGACACAGCAACTCTGCTCTTAACTCAGGTTAGCAGCTCAAATTCAATCCCCTATAAACTTTAACTCAAGCTGCTAACCTGAGTTCAGCAGAGTTGCTATGTCTTCACTACTATTTTAATCTGAGTTACTGCCCCCTGCCCCCCCCTTTTTTTTGGGGGGGGGAGAATGTAGACATATCCTAACAAAGAGATCTTAGAAAAACAAAATGAGAGCAAAGAGGCAAAGGGCATGAATATTATGTCTGCGTTAGCATCTCAACAGCTGCACACCCTGCCATCATCCCATGCAAGGCAAGGAAGTATTAATTGATGAGAGCACTGCATAAAAATCGGTAATAAAAGCAGTTACTACATGACCTGATTTAGATATGAACAATGACTTGCTATGCATGTAAGATTCCCCTAGGATTCAGGAACCCAGAGCAGTTACTGCTGGATCTTCATTAACACTGTCAGTTATCCAAGCCAAGAAAAAAAAAAAGTCTTCCATACATTAAGGACTAAAAGTTCTTGTTCTTATCAGATTTGGGTCCAGCAACAGACATTAGAAGGGAAACATGGCTATCCACTATGCAGGGGATCCAGGAACAGACCATTCTGGTGATGATTCCTTTTTCCCATTCTATTTCAACTAGTGTACAACGACTTAGGCTGTTTCAAGAGAACGACTTCACCAAATCAACCATAAGGCAACAAGACTGGACAAGAGAAGTGTACCACATGTGAACCAACTACTGTTTTGTATCTACACCATAACAAAATAAGTTTATCATAAGGTGGATGGTAACAGCAATCTCTTTCACACAAAGGCTTTAAACAGAGCAAACTAGTTAACTGTCAAGTGCACTGCTGCATACGCACGTTGCTGTAATTGCTAATTAGCAAATTACATTTTAATAATTATAGTTGGATGTATTCGCATGTCAGTGACTGTACATGAAAGAGCCATGGCATGTTACAGTGATGCTTAGAGAGGGTCAAATTCTCACTCTTAGTCTTGTTGCCCTGTGCAGATATCAAGTTGAAAATTTCCCCTGGTAGAAGGAACAGATTCTACCAGCTTAGCACAGGTGGTACATCAGGGGAGAGGGCACAATGGAGGCAAAGAAGATCTCCCCTATAGCAACTTATTTTGTGTCATGATCCTTTAGGGATAATAGCTAGATGTTAGTTACAGCTCCCCGTTTCTTGATCTGCCATGGCTCCAGTCTCAGCATAGGTTAGAGCAGCCTTAACCTATACTGAGACTGGAGCCATGGCAAATCAAGAAACGGGGAGCTGTAACTGGCTCCATGACAATTCTTCCTTGCTAAGTGCATCTTGTGCAGGAAGGAATCTGGGCCAGAAAATTAATTTATCTGAATCCAGTCTCCCTGAAGTGAGGAGAAGTGTAATGTATCTTCAGAAAAAGTGGGAAGTAGCTCTTTTTAATAGTACATAATACTTGGCAATACAAAAAGAATTACTAACAGGCTAGTTAAAAAAAGGCTTTCTACTTGAAAAGTGGGAAAATGGGTGTGCCTTTTGGCTTCTTCATATAATCACTCGACAAGACCTCCCCACCTCAACAAACAATTTTTTCCTATTTTTTTAACCCATGAAATTCAGGTCTTGTCTTCACATTTTTCCCCTCTAGGGAACTACTCGGGGTCTGGAGCACAAGCAAGCCAGTCACAGATACCAAAGAAAATAGCTGAATCAGGGTGAGACAGACTATTTAAATCACTGCTTTCTGTATACATGTATTCAACTGAATTGTTTAACCAACAACTAGAAGTTAAAATTTAACCCCACCCACTTAAATTAAGGTCAGCGAAAGCTCCGAATCCACATTTGGGTTATCTACAGCAACAACCACGAATACCCAATTTAACATCCTAGATATTTTAAGGCCAAACAAAAAGCGTTTAGGCATTTATGTAAAGAAGTGGGAAAAAAAAATAAAAAAAGACCAACATAATACTCTATTGTGACTAATGTTGGTCTCCCTTAGTGGAGAGGAGAGAATGCTGTTATTTAAATATTTCCCAAAATGAAGCTCACTTTTGTTATGCACAATGGGACTAAGGAGATCAGCATCACTGATTGAAAGCCAGAGATATCAGAGCTGCAAAGCTGCTGTCAGTAAATCAGTCTAACTTTTTGGGGGGCAGGGACACAAATTGGCATATTTACATGTTACGACTTACAACTCCGGGAGGTTTTCAACTTTGGAAACAGACGATTTCAGTTCCACTCAGCATTAGAGTCAAAACAGCATCTGCCCAGTTGCTTTTTGTTTAGGTAACCCTGCTCTTCATGACACAGGTTACAGTCCTGCTCTCATCTCTAAATTTGGGGGAGATAATTCCGCTTTCTGAACATGCAGCCCTCAGCCTCTCAGATCCTCCCTAGGGACTCAGCCAGGCCCTCCAAGAGAGCTGCTCCACAGCAAGGGGCCTTCCCCTCCCTGCCACAAATACACACACTTACCTTGAAATTCATAGAGATACACAGTATAAAGCGCGTTCTGTTAATCACAGCCTGCCATAACTGAGATTAACACCTCCTCCTAAACCAACCACATCTCTCAATTCGACTTCCAACATAGGGTGGAAGGAGGGGAGGGGGGAAGGGCGGAATGTACAATCAAAATGGGGAAGAAAAAAGTTAAACTATAATAAAAAACTAAAAACCATCTGCAATGACAATAGAAGCCATTAGAGTCAATTTGATGATTGACCAAAGAGCTCTCCTTAGTCTGTGGGTTCTCATTCTGTGGGTGGGGTGGAGAAGGGAGTGGGCAGGTAGGTCACAATCCCCATGAGGGCCCAGACAAGTCTGGGGGAGAGGGTAACGAACACTTTTGATGAATAGATAGATAAAGGGGAGAGGAGTTGTGACATCCCTAATGCGATCTGGACTGGTGAATGGCTGAATCACCCCAATCCCCCACTCCTGGAGCCCTCTTTGCCCTGCTCTGCTGTGAGAATCCCCAGTCCTGGGCTGTTCACGCACAGCCTCCAGCAAGCAAGCAGATCCTAGCAAAGTGAGTGAGTGCTTCCAGCTGGCCTCTCTCTGGATTATACAACAGAAGGACCTCAGGCATTACCCCCAGTCCCAGATGCAACCCTAGGAATTTCCATTTTACAATTTTCAGTGGGCAGCACTGAACAATGGAAGCTAGTTAATTTAACAAAGAAATTGATATGCACCAGCTTTGTTATTCCCAGTGAACACACACTTCAAACCAAATGCACTGCTTTAGGTAGAGCAAACAAATTTATTAACTACAGAAGGATTTTAAGTGATTATAAGTCAAAGGATAGCAAGTCAGATTTGGTCAAGAAAAAACAAGAGCAAAACACATTCTAAACTAAGATTAACACTTTCAGCAACCTTTCAAACTTAGATGATTCTCACCACAGGCTAGCTGGCTTCCCTTCAGCCAGGCTCTACCCTTTAGTCAGCACTTCAGTTGCTTGGTAGTGTTTGTAGATGGAAGTGGGGGAGAGAGAAAGCATGGCAAATGTCTCCCCTTTTTAAAATGTTCCTTCTCCCACCTGGGGCTTTGCTGCCCCTCTCCCAGGGTCAGGTGACCAAAAAAAGCATCCTTGTATGGTTTCATCCAGGTCGTGAATCAGTAAGCATTCTCGCCTCAGGGTTTCAAAGCTGGCCAAGGGAAGGGGGGTGGCTCACCTCGAAAGTCAAACTGAACCTTTGTTGATGCCTAGGCCAGTCCCTTGTTCCTGGAAAGCTGAGCTGGGTTTTTCTATGCAAACCCTGACAAGGTGTGAACTGCCTCTCTGCTTCTGGAAAGTTTTGCCTTGGTATGTTTCAAGCCATGTGGATACATCTTTGAGAATATTACATAATGAAACCTCATAACCATACACGACACTACAACAACAGTGCTCAGTACGTCATGAGCATTCCGAAGACATCTTATATGACATACTTTGCCTTAAACAATACACAATTATACTATAAGGGTGAACATGGGGGTGCAGGGAGTCACGAAGCTTTTTTGTATTAATATATACACGTGGTATTAAAAAAGTTGAGAACCCCTGTCCTAGCACGTAAAGGGGTCTCTCCATGTAGTAACTGAAAGCAAAGGTTGACATTTTAAAATGACAGCCATTGCAGCCAATTCATTTCAGATTTTTCTAGACACCTTGAAGTTCTCAATCCACAGCAGATAATGTATCTCTTACTAGGTTCTTTTCCTCTAATCCACACTCAATTCCGTAACTTTTATATAGAACAGAGTTGCGTACTAGAAAATTCCATCCCCACAAAAGTATTGCTCCCACGAACAATACCTGTAATCACAAGTCTTTTCCACATGATCATCACTCCTAGGAAAACCCTGCCTCTCCACAAAGTATCAGAAGAGTAGCAAAGTCACTTGTATGTCCCAGTAGCAGAGTGGGGGGGGGGGAAGGGAGGGAGAGGGTGTTGTTATACTGAAGACCTCAATAAAATTTGTTTTCAGTGTCAAGAAAATCTGTTGGAGTCTTCCCTTTTTAACAAACCCCTTTCCAGAATACACTAAGGCTGGGTACTGCCGTGGCGAATTCACTGCCGTCAGATCGGTTGCTCTGGATCGACTGAGCAGTCTGTGTAGACCCGCTCACTTGATCCAGCAATCAACACAGGAAAACCACTCCGGTAAGTGGCGTAGCACTGCATCGAAGGCACAGCGCAGTGTGGACAGACACAGTGAAGTCGACGGGAGATATGTCACTTGCATATCTCCTGTTGACTGCCTCTGAATCCGAAAGGTAAGTGTAGACCGGGCCTAACATGATGTGACAAAGTACTCTCCCCCCACCAACCTTGTTTAGTTAAAAAAGTGAAGACTCTAGAAGACTTTGGCAGGCCCCCTTCCCGTCAGGTGGTAATTTAACATGTCACACCCACCCCACACACTAGACAACTGCAGTTTGACATTTGACATGTGCACTGTACAAAATTAAATTAATTCCTTGCCAAAGTTCTATTAGCAAGTTATCAAAAGGTCACACAAAAAGAAAACTCCAGTTATGAAGGATGCTGGCCAGACTGCAAGACGCTGAATACTGCACATCAGAATATCTATCAGGTGTAATGGTAAACATTTCAGCCATGCTGCTCTCTGTTTTCACAGTACTTTATATTTCAAGGGAGGAGATAAAAAACAAACAAACCACACCACAGGGCTCAGTCCTCTGAGGCACTGAAAGCCTTCAATCAGACTCAGGTGACCAGGACCTTGCAGGAGAGCCCCCATGGACTGAACGAACAGTAGCATGTACCTTTTGTTCTTCTGTGAACTCTGAGTTGTTGTGTTGAGACTGGGCCTCTTTCTGTAGATGTCTTGCTAATCTGGATAGGGTAAAGAGAAAAAAGTGTTTTCAGTGTTTTCTGTAGACTGGGAACATACTGAATCTAAACATTCTAGCTAGAAATGTTGTAGACTTTTGTGCTTGCATATTCCTAATATAAAAACCTTCAGACTGTGGACTTATACTGGCAAACACATGATCACACCAGACAGTGAATCAGATTTACAGGTGACCTACACATGGGAAGAGTGGGATTGGATATTTTTACATTATATAACCACCGCAAAAACTTTCTAATGTGAAAAAACAAACATGCATTTCTAAAAACGGTCTTGTTTACCCTGCAGAATTCTGTAATGACTGGAAAATCTCTTGAAATTAAAGCATCACAAGTCAAAGGAAAAAATTTTCAGTAAAACTTTACCACCACCTCTTTAATTCTAATGCTATTCTGGAGAAGAGATGTCCGTTGAAGATTCAACTGTTACATGCTGATCTTGTCAGACCTCCAGCGAATCTGTTCTGAGCCATTTGCTCGAGTTCTTTGAGATTAATACAAGCCCACTGGAGACTGCTCTTCAGGTTCTCAGTGAAGCGTTTATACAGACAACTTTTTTTGGCCCTACCTTAGCTCCCCATCTAAGATCTGTTTTGGGAGACAGTGGTCTTCCATTCTGATGTGTCCAGTCCACCTAAGTTGTACTCTAAATAGCATTTCCTCAATGTTGGTTGTGTTTGGCGCTCTCTCAAGGACCTTCATAGTGGTCACTCTGTCCTGCCAGTGAATGCTCATTATTGAGTAGAAGGCATGCATATAAAATTGCTCAAGCTGTTTAACATGCTGTCTATAAAGAGTGTGTATCAGATCCATATAGGAGAGATGTTAGAATCACTGCCCTGTAGATCTTCAATTGGGTGGAGAGAAATATGTTGGTTAAGGACTTTTGTTCAGAGTCAGTCAAGGATCTGGCTGGCTTTATTGATTCTGGAGGCACTCACTCAACATGTGCTGCCCAGATACTTGACCTGATCATCCAAGGCATACAGCTGAAAAAAGGTGGAAGAGAGTTGGTGCTGGCGCATCGGTATGAGATGCTAGATGAAACAAGATCTCTGTCTGCTGATGGTGAGGCCAAGGAGCTGGGATGCTTCAGAAAACCTATCATTGAAGACATGACTACCTTCAGGTAAATGGGCCATCAAGATGCAGTCATCTGCAAAAAGTGCCTGACAAGAAGTCTCTCTAGCATCTTAGTCTTTGAAAATCAAAGAGGGAACCTTCGAGTCAGTAGCAGATGTATATCTCTTGATCCAAGTCTCTTGTGGCATGGCTGAGGACATAGGCAAAGAAATTGAACAGCACTGGAGCAAGTATGCTTCATTCCATTCAAGATTCAAATGCATCAGAAGAGTCACTAATAGAGTGCACTTGCACTATCATGTGGTCATGGAACAGATGAATGATTTGTATGAATCTTCTTGCGCAGTCCAGTTTATGTAGAACAGCCCATAGACCCTCTCTGTTGACCATCTCAAAAGCTTTGTTCAAGTTGATGAAGGCTGCATACAGGTCCATGTTCTGTTCTAAACATCTTCTTGAACCTGCCTCATGACAAAAATCATGTCCATAGTACTATGACCCGGTCTAAAAACCACACTGCACTTCTAGTATATTCTGCTCAGATATACTTGCAATGAGACTGTCCAGTAGAGCTAGTATTTTCCCTGCTGTACTGAGGAAAAAAATGCCTCTGTAGTTTCTGCAGTCAGCTTTGCTGCCTTTGTTTTTTTAAACAGTGATACAACAACATCTTTGAAGTCTTGGGGCATTTCTTCTTCCTCCCAAATGCTACTCAAGATGTTGTAAAACACCTCAATAGACTTTGGGCCTGTTGCTTTGTACAGTTCTGCTAGAATACCATTTTTTCCAGACACTTTGCTAGAATTCAATTGCTTTCATGACCTCTTCAACTGATGGATAGGGATAGAGATCCTCGTCCATGGGTTTCTTGGGTAATTGATCACATGCTGACTGACTGTGGATGGTCTATTGAGTAGACTATTGAAATGTTCAGCCCTGTAACATTCTTCCTGGTCTCCGATGAGGGTTATGCTAGCTGGTGACTTCAGAGGAACTGTGCCAGATTTAGGTGGTGCGTAGACTGCTTTGAGAGAGTCATAGAACATCTTTGCGTTGTTCATGTCAGCTGCATGAGTTCATCATTGTGTTCCTGCATTCTCCTTGATTCAAACTAAGTCTTGTTCTATAGGTATCTTTAAAAAAAGATGGAAGTGAGATCATTCTGCCATTCAAACAAAACACTTTCTGCTTGTCATTTAGGAGTTTGGAAATCTCGTCGTCATCAAGCCAGTCCTAGTGTGACCTTTGCTTTGGCCCCAGCACAGATTTAGCTGGGTCGATAATCATATATTTGAACTGGTTTAATTTTTCTGTTGGGTTGCCAGTGTTTGGTGGATATGAAAAAAGCTTGTCAAGTGACTGCTGAAACTGCACCTGATAGTTGATGTGCTTGAGCTTTGCGATGTTGAAACCTGTTTTGTTGAGCATGAGGCACTTGTTCTCTGAGGGGGCCATATGCAGGTTGAGCACCATTCTTACCAATCTGTCCAGCATTCTGCATAGCTTTGGTAATTCTGACATCCCAGATGTCTCATTGGTAGGTGATAATATAGTTGATCAGGTGTCATTCTTTGGACCATGGGTGCATCCATGCCGTTTTTATTTATCATTTTGCCTAAAGACCGTGTTGGTGATCAACAGACTATGTTCTGCACATTTACCCAAGAGGAGGATTGTTGCTGTTCATTTTCCCCACTCCATGTAATCTTACTGCACCTCTCCAGACACTGCTGTCTCTACCAACTCTAGCATTGAAATCTCCTAGCACGATGAGATTGTCATATGCCAGGATTGATCAAATGATGGAATCCAAGTCAGAGAAGAACTGCTCCCTGCTTTCCTCTGTGCTGGTCAGCGTAGGTGCACAGGCACCAATGACAGTGACATGTCATAAAGGATTCAGGAGGAATCAAAGTTTCATGAGCCAGTCAGTCTGGCCAACAGGGAGGTCAGGAAGTTGTTTCAGAAAAGGAGTTAATTATAAATCCAACTCCATGAAAAACAGAGGATGAAGACAGGATCCCTTTCCAAAAGAAAGTGTAGTCACCTCCTGGCTCACTGATGGAACCTTCTCTAGCCAGTCTCACTCATTTGCTACAATATTGATATTGTAGCAAATGAGTTCTCTGAAGACAAGAGCTGTTCTTGTCTCAGGCCTTTGTACACGACCTCCATCCATAAGAGTGTAGATATTCCATGCTCCTAGAATGAGTCTTCTCTTCATTGTTTTTCAACTTCTGTAGGATGATCTGCCAGATGCAATAGTCTGGCCAGATGTAATGGGCAGACTCTTTAGGGCACCTTTTCTAGCCCTCTCCCTGAGAAAGGGTGAGCAGTGCTATTCTAAAAAGGGTTGCTCAATCACCTAAGATGCTGCCAAATTTCTCCAATGCCCCAGGGACAGAGCTGAACGACCACTAGTCCTAAGGCCGCTTATGTGCAGGATTGTGACTACAACTGCCTGTGGCCATCTCCACCTGTCGCTTCACTACACCCCCATCACCAGAGGGCTTAGACTAATGATATGTTAATGATGGTGAGATTTGATAATACGATGAGTTTGTGAGAACCTAGATGGGAAATTTTTGAGTGAGAAAGCCATTGCACAGGAGCAGTCCCACACTCACAGCCACAGAAGCAAGATTCCAGTGGCACAAAAGATCATTAAGGCTGGGAACTTCCTTAGCTGCAGTAGGCGAGCAGGGCATCTTCAGTGCCTTGTGTCGAGGAACCCAAACTCAGGGGTCCTAACTTACATGTCCGTTGCCCAGCGGATGGTCCAAATTAGCCAGACAACAGGTTAGCAAAGTCAAAGTTTATTTATCCTTGCGCAAGGAGGTAGCTCGGTGGTGGGAGCGACCTCCTGCATACATTTGTTAAAGCTTTTATAACCTAACACAAACAGGTCTTAAACGTCACAGTTTCTATGACAAAGGCAAAGGCTAAAACAGAAAAGGAAGGCAAAGGGCTTTTTTATCAAAGTACATTTGGCCTGGTACTTTTCACCCCCCTTCTATCTGAACTACAAGGTCTTCCTTCACATTCCGTACCCACTGGCGTCCAGCCCTCATCACTATCTTATTATGGCAATAATTTCTACGTCTAAACATCTGCTAAAAAAGCAACTTCTATCTAAGACCTTGACTGCTACACTCACAAACTAAAAAATCACAAAAAAGAGAATCCATCTTTTTTTTCCATCATTCAGAGAGAGAGACTCCATTTTTAATTTCCCTCAACACTTGTCATGCTCTCTATGCCCCATAGCACACTGCTGAACCACCTTCATGGCCCTTGATTTCCTTCAAATTTATTTCCTCCGCCCAGTTCACCAGAAAAGTCTTTGCATGCTAGAGAAAGGCAACTTCCCTAACTCGCCAAGGATAAAAGCTGTATTAAGGAGGGAAGGAGTAGTACCTCTGTTGGAGGAACACATCATGCTCCTTAGGGAGTAGTTCATCCACTTTGGTCCCTACCTACACCCAGCTCTCACCTGTGGCTTTAAGTAGCTGTTTGCATGCCACAGTGGCCACACCCTGGTAAATCGCTTCGACAAGTAGGCTAAACCAGGTGAAGGTAGCGGAGGAATCAGGGGCATAGCTCTGACAATACCATACATATCAGGACTTGATTCTTTGAATGAGGGAGCACATTTTGAACTTATTCCCCCTCCAGTTTTGTGAGTGGCATTTCTAAATTTCCTTTGCTTTTAATTTAATTTACCCCCTTTCCCGCAAACAAAGTTAAGTGTCCAAAAAGTGAGAACATTTTGTTCGACCCAAAACAAGATGGTTTGGGAGGCAAGGGGCATTTGTTTTCCTGGGGCGGGGGGAGGGAGACCCAGAAAAATATTTGTTTTGGGTCAATCTGAATTTTTTTTCCAGTTCAGCCAGCAAAATGAAAGAAATCTATTATTCACACAGCTCTATTCATTAACCTTTGGAGAGAGGGAGTCATTATCTAATGGTGTTTTTGTTTAACTTATTGCTTTTCTAATGTGGCTCTTTTTACACATCACATGTTAACAAAACACTTACTCTCTCTGTGGCTCAGTAAAATGGGACTTACGATACCCGCCTTCCTTTATAAAGCACTGAGATCTAGGGATGAAAAATTCTATAAGAGCTAAGTATTATGGCTGAACTGTTATTTTAAATTAAGAAAAGATTTAGGAAAGTAAGAGGTTAAATTCTAAATCCTGTTGGTCTAACATAGCAACTGACATCCCTCCATACTGATGGGGCAAGAGATATTAGAGTATAGTTTTACAATTCTAACTTGGAAACAAGATGTATTAAAAAGTGTTCAGAAGCAGTTTCACCAAAGATCTATGGGAGAACAAGTAAACTCATTAAAAATTGACAAATTACTGACAAGGAATTATTGGGATTGCATTCCAAGTGAACCTGAAACAGAATCACAAGCTCTTTTTTTAAAAAATCCAATATATCAGCACTTCTGAACTTTCTGTAGCAGTATGATTACAGAATTGGGTATTTGAAACAGAAAGGAATCTCTCCTCACAACTACTTGACTTTTCAGAATGATATTTAGGAAATTTTGGAAGAGAAAAATCTCGAGAAATCCAAAAGCTCATTCTTGATTCATCTCTCACATGCATACTGTACTTGCTAGTGAGAAAGAATTTATTGGTACCAGATTTCAAAACCCTTATTTTTGTAAGTGTATTTTCCTCAGTGGGAAACAGAATATTGGAAAAGCAAAACCAAGTTTTATGGTAAACAGCCCTCCCTAAATGGGTTACAATTTAAAAACTGTATTTGGGAGGAAGACGGAAAATGGATGACTCAGGAAATTAGAACTGGGATGTAGTGACTTTCATTATCTGTCCAAGCCTGGCTTCGGTCATTTGTGACCAAAAAATTGCTAGTGTTTGATAGCTGTTCAGCAAAGAGAGTCTGAAATCTGGTAATCTCAGAAAAAAAAAATCCAAGGACTGAATGGGTCCTGAAATAGCTTCTCACTCCTACAATGGTCCTTTCAGGGGACAGGGTTGAGATACGTTGTCCTGCCAATGTGTGGAAGCTTGCATTTCTGCGTATTGTATTGCTCCTGTCCTGTGAATAAAGAGACTTGCGCTGTCAGTCTCCCACCCTTCAGGAGCACTAACACACATGGAGCACAGCTGTACACTGAAAATTTGGTTAGTTATTCCTGGATTACCTTTAAAATTTTAATTGCCAAAAAGAAAGGAATAGATCTTTAAGCCACATTTTACTTCTTTTTCCCTATTTAGCATGTACTTCCTGAATCAGGACCATAAGATTGGAGAGAGAAATTTGATGGAGGGTATTTAGAGTGTAAGCTTCTTGGGATGGGGACTGACCTCCTCTGTGCAGCATTCAGTGCCACAGTGGAGCTCTATAAAGGAATAATGCAATGGTCAAATGCCAGACTTCAGCATTTGATGACAGCAAGAGCATTCCACTAGAAAAAACTAGGCATTTTCTCCACACACCAATGCTTGTTTTTAGAAGTTAATGTCATGCTCACGTAAGAGGTCAGACTGGCAATATGTACAGTGGCAACACAGATTTTTCCCAAGGCCTTGTCACCCAGAGGGGGCCACTTTCCAGCAGTCAGAAGGTAGTTTCATCTATATGGCCCATGGGTAAAATAAAAACAAAGGGGTAAATAAAGATTCCACAAACATGTGAGTGTAAATGCTACAGAGGCATAGTATGTATTTAAAGATAGCACCAGGGGTATAAGCTAAAAGTGGTGGGATGAAATTTTTAAAAGGAACACTACATGTTTTCCCTTGTTACATAACAGGGAGAAAGATTCCTGGCAGTTAGATCTATTTCACCAGGGAAATTTGAAAAATCATTTGAAGATGTGCTCTAGGGAATGATTCTGCACTGAGAGATGGACTGATAGAAGCTAGAGATGGAAAAGACTTATTTGTTTAATGATTCTACATCATATTTCAGCTCATGAGGAACATTTTGGATTAAGCTACAGCTCCTTTGTTACAAAGCGCCTTCAGATCTTGCCATGGGGTGCTGCCCTCCAGCACACACCCTTCAGGTGCACTGCACTCCATGCCCCCCAGGTTGTTTTGATCATCCTGACTAGATTGGTTCAGAACATATACCCCTTTTGTGGGGTCTAATTTATTAGGCCTTTTTAGAAAAGGCAACTCGTTAGTCACCCCCATTCCAAGTCCATATAACAGACCTGGTCAGCTTTCTTGTCACTGTTCGAAGGCCCCTTCATAGAGTTGGGGTTGTACTCTAAATGATCATTCTCTAATGCCAGGAATCCCCTGCTTTCCTTCCTGGAGCTGACATGTAATTTAGGCCAGCTGTAGGGCCTTAGCAAACTTCTTCAGCTGTTTCCTTCTCTCCTTGGCCCCCCCCCCCCCGTTAGTCCTCAAGCTCAGAGAGTTTAGCACTAGTTTTCTCCTGCTGGTATGTGACATGCTATAAGGGAGAAGACAGCATATGTATTAGTTCCTCTTCTCCCCACTTAACCACAATTGGTCAGGTGAGAGTGAAGCCTTGTGCCATCTCCTCCCTCCCCACACACACGCTGCAGTGCTCCTGACCTTGGGTCCTTAAAGAAACTAACTTATTTTTTTCCAAAACACCACTAATTCCCAGGACTGTTTCTTCTCTATCAACACTTTATTTCCTAGGTCTTTGCAACCATCAAAACCTTCCAAAAATCTTAATGGGCCATGCCAGGTGACAGGGGGTGGGCTGACTCAAGGCACCACCATCCATAAGAGATTGACTACCCCAGCCTAGATCCTTAATCATTACACAAACATGTCACTGGAACTGGAATGCATTCATAGAAATGCTCCTTCAGGTTGGATTTGAGGGTGAGGGAGGAGAATATACTCAGAGTAGCACCAAACACATTAACCTCTTTTTTTAAAACGAAGCAACCAAGATGACTAGGAGCTTTAGTTTTTGCTCTAGGCAAACTGGGAAACTAATGCCCTTCACAATCTGCAGACACTTTCACAAACAGGTACTAAAGTTTGTTTTTTTTAAACTAGCTCTAAAGTATGATGTAAGTAGAGGAAACCTAGTTTAATGCAATTCAAATGTGTGCTTTATAGCAGGAGTCAGGACCCCCGCCAAAGTTTCTCCAGGGGATAGGTCTAGGACACAGGTGTCAAACACAAGGCCCGCGGGCCGAATCCGGCCTGCCGGCTTGTGTTATCCGGCCCGCGGGCCGAATTCGGGCCGCCGCCTTGTGTTATCCAGGCCAGCAGTTTTTTCTGAGCCGAGCTCAGTAAAAGTGTGCGATATCTCGCGTCAGCGCGTGTTACCGCGAGATCTCATCTTAAAAAGGAAAAGGCTGTCGGACTCTCTCACTCTGCCGCCGAATTTAACCCTGCAGGGAGATTTTTCGGCAGAGAGTGGAGCCTGTGAGTCCCTGCTGTGTGTCCCCCTCTCGTACTCTGTCGCTGAATTTCACCCTGTGTGGAGATTTCTCGGCGGAGAGTACAGTATGTGGTGTGTTAGTGTTTAGTTTGTATGCGTTTGTTTACGGTTTTAGTGTTTAGTTTGTATGCGTGGCCCCCTTGAACTGCATTTAATTTAAATGTGGCCCGCCATACGAACTGAGTTTGACACCCCTGGTCTAGGAGGAGACTAGCAAATGGTGCTGTAGGTAGTAACCACATGCTCTCCACTGTTAGAGATTAAATGCAAGCAGGCATGGACTTATACTGTATTGGATACTGTTTAGTTGACATTTGTGCCTCTCGTCACATCCTGAATGGAGACTCCACCTACAAATCACCAAAGGGAGGAGCATATGCGGATTGGATTGGAAAGTAACAGTAAACAAATAGCCCAAGAAAGTGAAAGGAAACTAAGCAACATTTTAGAGAGAATCCATGGGATGAGCTACAATTTCCTTCCAGGGAGGAAGGAGAAAATTAAACAAATGCAGCTTCATTGGCAACTGCTGTGATTCCCTATAAATAAAGAAGCACCAAAACAGTCCAACATTTTTTCAGATCCTTTAATCTGGGATCTCCCCATAATTTAAACTCATGAATTAATCCAACTTTACAGTGCTTGTAGAATGGGATAATGTATCTCTCACAAGATGCAGAAACAAAGGCACAGAGATTTGGTAATTTGCCACTGGAAATCTCAACTCTTAGTTCTGTGCCTTAAACTCAGAATCATACAAATAAGAAACCCAGCAAGAGGCCATGTGAAGTTGGAGCAGTTAAGTTCTTATGGCACCTTTCAACTGGGGGAGGGAAAAAAACAGCATAGCCACACAACATAGGGGTATTATTCCCCCTTTTATAGATGAGGCAATGGCGGCAAAGAGAAGTTGAAGGACTTACTCAGGGTCACAAATGGCAGGACTAGAGCCCAGATCTACTCTCCCCATGCTGTGCTTTAAACAGTGTGGAAAAGCATTGTATGCACAGTAGTACTAATTGTAATGATTAAAAGATAAGAGTATGTCACCAAAGTCATTGATTCCATGACTTCCAGAGACCTCAGTGACATCTTCCCCTTCAGCCCACGGACTGACCCCAGAGTTCAGAACTGCAGCAGGGCTTGTGCTCTCATTCCCTCCCCCAAGTTTTTTTGTTTTTTTTTTAAAACACAAAAAACAGGAACAGGTCACAGGTGTCCGTGAATTTTTGTTTATTGCCCATGTCTTTTAATAAAAATAACCCTGACAAAATCTTAAATCCTTTACAAATCATTAGTGAAGTTACCACTATAGTAGCTAGGCACTACGCCATCCACAACAGGCAGCATTGCAGAACCACTGCTGTTGACTATAGAAGCATCAGCACAACCCCTTTTTCTATTTGTCAGAAATTTAAAGAAAGCAAGTAAGTAAATGTGTCTTGCATCATACACAAGTTCGCTTTATTTGAACTGCCCAGGGAAGAGTATTCCAAGAATATGTCCACAGTCCACAGGTCTCTAGCCAACTGCTGTGAAGGTTCCAGAGCTGGTCGCTCAGACCCCTCCTTGTCCATTCAGGGCTCCACCAACACTTTGCATTGCTTTTGGAAGTGCAGGAACGCAGTGTGAAGACCTGAGCACATGTTCACAGAGACTTGCAGGAGGCAGCAGTTGTTTTGCACCATAAGAATGCCCATACTGGGTCAAACCTATGGATCATCTAACCCAGTAACCTGTTTTCCGACAGTGGCCAGTGCCAGATGCTTCAGAGGGAATGAACAGAACAGGGCAATTTCAAGTGATCCATCCCCTGTCGTCCAGTCCCAGCTTCTGGCAGTTGAAGGCTTACGGACATCCAAAGCATGGGGTTGTGTCTAACTAGATTTATCTAATTCTTTTTTGAACCCACCAACAGCCCTAAAACCATGGTAGGAGCTAGCTAGCACTCAGGAAGCCACAATGCAATGCCAACTTGCCAATGACTACCCCACCACCAACCTCCACTTCCTGGGTAAATTCACCGATACCACTGGAGCTAGTCAACTTCAGCAACACCTAGCCCTGCGACAATTTAGATACACCCCTTTTAATTTGTCTTCAGACTAGGGTTTGACATGGCAACAGCATTAAACCATGCTAATTATCTCCCTAGGGCTAAAGATAGTGCCGCATAGCTATTTGGCACTGTTATTTATTAGCAGCCTCCATGGGAATGATCAAGAGATGCTCCTAACCTGCCTGTGGTACCTAGAAGAGGTGAATAAGATCATATTAAACTGGCTTTGCTCCTCCCTATGAAAGATCAGAGAACTGCAAAGGGACCCTCTTCCTCCTCATGAAAGGTCTCCTCTTGTGGGGTTCTGCAGGGTTCATCCCCATCAATTCTCTTCTTCAAAACACATAATTATATAGTTTACAGACCAAGCAGTAGGAAGATAGGCACTTTCAGACCCTGCCCCCTCATGAAGTGGCAGAGTGAAAAGCCTGGAGAAACCTTCACATAGGGAAACTGACAGGAAGTGTGATACCAACATCTACTGAGATGATCTGTTCTCCAATTGCCAAGATGATTTCAAACTTTCAGGTTATAGTGGGCTCTTTTTTCCCTTATGGATGCCCATATAATTAGAAACACTTCCCACCCTACCCCCGCTGAAGGAACTTTGCCCCTTTTCAAGTACTGTGCTAGCAACAGAGCTCTTTGCTTTCCTTCCCATCCCAAGATTTGATTATTGCAATGCACTGTCCTTATTCAGAAGGCAAACAAAACAGTTTAACTTTGTATCACCCCACTTGCTAACTGGAGAGAGCGACAGTGACAACAAGCCCAATTTCAGATACAATTAAAAGTCTTGGGCTTTGTCTACCTAACTCATTTAGGGTTTTGATCAGGCTACCTTAGAACACACCTCTTTTGCCATCCTTCTCTGATATTACTATAAACGATGGAGCACAAGATTGAACCTGAAAGATTTTCCAAGCAATATGCTTCTTGGGAAGTTCACCACCACATGATCAAGCTGAGCCCAAGATCTGCAACCTTCAGATCAGAGTGCAAGAGTCTTCTCTTTTAGTAGGCATTTTCCTAACAACCAAGCTGTGGTGCAGCCCAGCCAGTGGGCTACTAGAATAAACTGTCCAGATACAGTTACTGTGTAGAGTGTTTTAAAGTATAGGGCAAAAGAAAGAGGGGGCTTTTAGGGGCAGGATGCCCCAAAAAGACCTCTCCAAATATAAGGAATTAATTCACTGAAGAGTCCTTGTTCTCTACTCCTGCAGGATTCCACAGGCAGTTACCTCTATCTAGGTCAGTGATTCTCAACCTTTCTAGACTACTGTACCCCTTTCAGGAGTCTGATTTGTCTTGCGTACCCCAAGTTTCATCTCACTTAAAAATTGTTTGCTTACAAAAAAATCAGACAAAAATACAGAAGAGTCACAGCACACTATTGCTGAAAAATTGCTTACTTTCTTTTTTACCATATAATTATGAAATAAATCAATTGGAATATAAACATTATACTTACATTTCAGCATGATACTTGAGCCAGTTTTCACTTGTGAGCCTTGTCTGAAGCCCAAGCCGCAGGCAGCTTCAGAGGCCTGCCGCTTGCCCCCCTCCCCTCCACGTGCAATCCCCGTAAGCCTGTCCCATGAGTCTCCTGGGGGCTGCAACCCCCATCTTGAGAACCACTGACTTCAATGAGCTTGAGTACCCCCTGGAAGACTTCCACATATCCCTGGTTGAGAACCACTGATCTAGATCAATGGTGCATCAAAAGGTTACTGATGGAACCAATCTTAACAGCCAGTTGAGTTTTTCCATCAGCAGGAGGAGGAGATCAACCATTGATGTCACTGCAGTCTGTTCTATACCCAGACAAAGACATCAAGGAAGTCTACAGATTCGAGTGCAACTGGAATTCTTTCACAATTGCCTTGAGAAGCTTCCTATCCACCTCCATCCTCCCAAAAGGAAGTTAGAGATAGGACAGTATTTGGCAAAGGCTACTGTTTTTTTGTTTGTTTTTACACACACACCTCCCCCCCCCATGATTAAAGGTCTAAACACTGCTGCTGTGAGTGTGCTTGGCAGCTTGCCCCCTTAAGAGAGGTATTAACAACTGCAGTCAGTGTTTGCCCCCATCCCAGGGGTAGTTTCCTCTTCCTTTGTGAGGGAGCCTCCATCATACAAGTGGGACTCTCTCCTGCCAAGTTAACAGGGCTCATACCTGCCAAGAGAAAGGGCTGTCCCACCCTGCTCCTTAAGCAGGGGTTAGCCCCAGCGATGCCCTATCTGCTTCCCCGCACCTTGGAGTCCACATTTCACACTCAGCGAGTGCTTCCAACGGCTGCACCGGGCCACCCCCAAATCCCACTCAGGTGTCCCCTTCAGCTGCCCACAGCCCCGCCCCCATGCCCACAGGCTGACATCCAAAGCAAGTCAACAGCCTCCCTTACTGCCCCAGGTCCCCTTGAGTCTCAACTCCCCAGACTGGACCCTTAGCCCCCCGACTCTGGCCCCAGCAGCCGTTCACCGGACCGCAGCCCCGCCTCCGCTACGCGCGGCACAGGCCAGCCCCGGGACCAGCCCAGCTGCCTCAGGTGAGGCGGGGCCACCCGTTGCAAGGGCAGGCGGGATCGCCCCTCTGTCCCCGTTTCCCACCGGGCACCTGATTTCTGGGACCGCCCAAGCCGAGCCGAGCTTCCTTGGTTGGGGTGTACAGCGCCTGGCACAGCGGGGCCGGGCCCTACTGAGCCCGTCCCTTCTCTGTCCCCAGTGGGCGCTCCCCTCCCGCAGCCCATGCCGGCCCCAACGATGTCCCGCCGCCCCCTCCCGGCCCCGGCGCGGCGCCGCCCGCGCTCACATCTGGTACTCGTCTATCGCCTCCACCAGCTGCCCCCACGAGTCGAAGTCGGTTCCCTTCCTGAAGCTGGCGCCCCAGCGCTGCAGGAGGCTCCGGGCCGCCTCCGACATGGCCCCAGCACTAGGGCAGCATGCTAAGCCCGGGGCCGGCCATCGCACGGGCGGGCCGCTCCCGCCAGCCGCCGCCCAAGCCCATCTGCGGCTACAACCCAACCCGGCTGGCGGCCGCCTCCAGCGGCCCCGCCCCTCCAGCGAGCTAGCCTGCTAGGTTGGCGTGCGTCACAGGGCCGAGGTCACATGGTCAGCGGCGGGCGGGGCCGGCCGCACCCCAGCTGGCGTTCGCGGCTGCGGTCCTCTGACTAGTGCGGACCCGAGTGCCCCCGTGCGGGGCGGGACCGCCCTGGTGCCAGGTGAGCGGCACGTGCTCGCCCCAGCGCCTGCGGCCTACCGGGGCCGGCCCGCGCCGTTAGTAGGGCGAGCTGTGCAGCCGCTGCGACCGGGCTGGGGGGTCCCGTCCGTGGGATCAGGTGGCTGTTAGTGGCTATTGGAGGGCGAGTCTGCTGGCGGGAGGAAAGCCGGCCCCTAGCTCTCAGCTGCGCTCCCCGCCTTCCCCTTTGTTTCCACGCCTACAGTGAACGCAGGTGATAACCCTCGCTTCACCCCGCCTTCCCTCCCGCGGCTCTCCCCGAGCAGTGCCGCAGTCTCCTGCGCGGCGGTGACGCTCTCTTTCACGGACCTCGGTCGCTGTTCGTCGTTGACGGTCTCAGCCAGACTGTCCCAGCGGCCGATACAGGGGCTCCCCAGGATGCCACGGGGCGCCTATACAACGTGCTTCACGTGGGTGATCCGTGAAGGGTGGGCCTGGCTGGGGGAGCGAACAGAGCCGACCTGCCTGCCGTGGCGGAGGGCATGGCCCAGACTAGCGGGCGGGATGAGGCTGCTGTCAAGTCTCGCGTGGGGCCATTGCCCTTGCAGTGGTAACAGGAGCCCTGCGCGGAGGGGTCCAGGCGCGCGCACCTGGTTGGTGTGCCACGCGCGTGTACCGGGGATGAGCACGGGGACTAAGCTCGAGCGGTGCCCGGGCGAGGGGTAGTGTGTGAATGGGTGCGGGATTGCCCATGGGAAGGGCCTTACGTTGGCAACGTCCCGTTTGACGGCAGCAGCAGCAGCTGGGAAATGACGAGCTCTGCCCTCTTCCTGTGCACGGGCTGTGCGCTGGCTGCCGCGGGAGGCCCGGATGCGGGCTTCGACCTGCCGGCGGCTGTCCGCTGACAATAGGGTGCCTGGAGGACGGGAGCAGTCCGTGGCCGCTGCGCCTCGTGTAGCACGGAGCCGGCTGCGCTGCGGGCGAGGCGGCGGGGAAGCATCCTGGCCCTGTCAGACCCGGCGGGAGCTGCTGGCAGGTTCCAGAGCCCGCGGGGATGCTGGGCGGGAACGGCGGCCCCCACTCCGCCGCCGGTCTCTGCGCGCACCCCTTAGTTGCCGGAGGTGTGGGGGAAACAAGTTCTCTGGCACCGCTGGCAGGGATCCATCCGCCGGTGGTCCACGGCGCTCAATGAGATCGACTATCCGCTGGCTCTGCCTGCGTGGCACGGCCATTTTGCGCACGGACTGGCGTGGTGGATGCCACGCGGCGCATGCGCGAGCGCAGAGGGCGGAAGTAGGGCTGCTTGGCTGGAGGGGAACCTGCGGCCGGGGGAACAGGCGCCCGCGAGCGGCGGTGGCTCGCCAGCGGGCGCGGGGTGGTTGGTTCCGCGTCAGTCCTGTCGACGGAGGTAAACGGCAGCCTCCCCCCGCCAGGGTCACAGAGGGAGGCGGCGTCTGCGGTGCTGCGGCCTGGCGCCCCCGAGGTACGGGCCCGTGAGCGAGGGTGCGGGGAGAGGGCTCCGTTGCGGTGCGCTGGACCTGGCGGTCGCGCGGGGAAGTGCGGCCCTGCTCGCTGGGTGGGCTAAAGCCTGCTTCTCAAGCTGGGGGCCCCAGCAGGGTCAGGGTCGGAGCACGTTGGGGGAGGGGTCCCCTGTGGAGCCCGGTCTAGACAAAGCTGCTGTGCCCGCGCGCTCCCGGGCAGCTGGCGGGAGGAGCTCCCAGTCTGCCAGCGGCAGTCCATAGTCGTGTGCACATTCTGGGTAGTACCCCACCAAACGTGATAGCGATCCCACTGAGCTGAAGGACAGACTCACCCAGCTCTTGACTGGGCAGACTTACAAGATCTTCAAGCTTCTCCGGGTTCCTAGCCCCAATTCTTTAAATATTCTGTGCCGCTAATTATCAGAAATAATCTAATGCAAGGATTATTGTACAGGGATCATACATACTTGTAACATTAAATAGTTATTTGGACCATCCTTTTCTTTGGCTATCCTTTGCAATGCCAAAGGACGATATTGCTTTATCTGAACTTGTTAAAATGGCATTTGCTCAGACATTTAACCATGGTTGTCAGTGTGCTGCCACACTGAGGACAGGTTCAGAAGAGGAAAGTGACCTCTCCAGATGTAGTCTGATGATTTCCTTTAGTTCATCTTATTTTGAGGCCTCTCAAATCTTTCTTCTTCCAAATGTTATTAAGTACATTACACCATGGGGAAAAATTCAATGAGACATTTGCTATCCACAAAAAGAATCTCCTCTCTTCCCCACCCCATGAAAAAAGTTGGCTAATTATCTTGGCCAACAGTCTGTTCTTTTGCCTCTATCAACCTCTGCTCCAGATAGATCTGGAAAAACAGAATGGCCACACGCCCTGGCTCTAAACAGTAATTGACTTGAGAATTGTCTGGAAGAAACAGATCCTGAAGCCAAGGGACCTCTGCTGCATATTCTCTACCAGTAGACCCTCGATAGTTAGATCTAAAAACTGTTGTTATGATTATTTATTTGTATTATTGAATTGCTTAGGAGCCATAGTCATGGATCAGGAATCATTGTGCAAGGCACTGTACAAGCACAGAATGAAAAGAAGGTCTCTCATGTAGCCAGGATAAAGCTCTTTCCACAAAAGAGCCTTTCTGAATCACTGATTCACCCAGTCCGGAAGTCAGGGCAGTTTTCAGAAGAATCCCTTCTGCTGACATAGGAAGGCAGCCTTCCAATCTCTAAATGTAGGTACAGGTAGAAGGCACTGCAATAATCAAGCATGGATAATTGTGGCACAGGCCACATCGGGCAAACTATTGCCTTACCAGGCATAGGTAAAGAAAAAGGCACTTCTAACTACTGATGTTCCCTAAAAGTATGTTGCTGAGATATGTAAACATCCATCAGATTGCAAACTGCCTTGATTGTGGTTGAGCATGCTTTGAGATTCCAGCCCTCTGTTCAAGGGAAAGTCATTGTGAAGAGTAAAAGACTTCTTGAAGTGGATTATTGAGCATGGGAGGAAAGGTCAGTAAAGCTATGACCTACCACCTTATACAGTGTCTCTTGTACCATAGTAAGGGCTTGCTGCTGTGGGCCTTCCTGTGTGATCTCCCATTTCTTCAATGTGCGCTAAGCCTGTAAAAGGGCTGTAGTATGGTGGTGCCCTACAGTGAGTTTCAAAAAGTATGTAATACACACCTTGTTAGACTACTACTGCTAATGTAGGGGTGACATTTAAGCAAAAAGTAAATGATAATCTATCCTTGCAGTATTGTCAAATCTCTGGAGGTGCTAGGTGAGTAGGCATACTTACAACACTGCCCCATTATGTAATGGTAACTTAGTCTACAATGGCATCATTAATGTGGAGGAAAAGTTAATAATAGCTCCTTTGATTAAACATGATAAAATAAAGTCAAGAGATGGAGACATGCCTGTGAGTCACACATTTGTTATCTATCAAAAGAAGGATTGATACACAACAGAATGAGCCCCTCAAAGCTGGTCGCCTTTCACACTGTCTCTGACAGTTGCTTCAGGCAAGTTGCATACTTAACTTCAATAAAATGAATCCTAAAACTAAGCAAGTGGATGATGAACACACAATCTAACATCATAACCTATCAAATCAATGACTCCAATGTGCAGAGACTTATGTCCTTCAAATTAAGAGGCTGAATCTACATTCCATAGGCTCCCGAAGCTCTCACCAGCTTCCATGGACATCTTTGATGTACAAGGAGGGCAGGCTTATGCTCCAAAACAGTGCAGGGAGAGGTGATTAAAATAGCTGATTCCAACTGTTACAAGGAAGATAGTCTTAGACTCCAGTCTTGGAAGGTAAATTAATATTTTATATAGCGAATGTTTGTCGTTTCTTTTTAAATTAAATATTGTTGACTATCCCCAGCACTCTAAATGTGCTAGTTTACCAGCATTGGAGACTAAAGTCTTCATATGGCAAGCAGAGACCACATAGGCAGTGGCAATCTAGCTGCCTCCATCCCTCACTTGTAGGTACCGCCTGTAGAAGAGAGAAAGGAGCTTGTTCTTCATGGGCCATTCAGTCTTTCGCTATTTAGCTGATACTACTAACATGAGTGCCAGTTGTGGTAGCATTGGCTTTTGATGAGGACACCTGTCCACAGGCAACTGGACTGAGGCTTCCATACTCAGTGGAAGTGGTAGTCACAACTATCAGTTACTGGGCTACAGTTGAACTGCTGACCAATGCTCTAAGCAACCCATTACCAATCCACTGAACCATTTGCTCTACTTGTAGCTGTAACCTGTATATTTGTAACAAGTGTGAGATCTCCAACAATTCCCCCCCAAAAATTACTTATAGAGCTTTGCAAATTTTTTCTTAAAAAACAACCCCCCCAAAATCTTGCATCTCGCATGCACTTTGTAGACCTAAGTGAAACATCAAATACAGCAGAGAAAGAGGGGAGCACCCCAATTACTCTCATGTAACTATTTTTCTTCAATCTTTAGGTTTCCCATAAATAGCTTTGCAGACTGTACTTGAGAGAAATGACCCACTGGTTTCATCGGAACCCTTTAAAGGCTACAGCTCCTGTCTCATTCAATTTCTATGGAGTAGCCACCAGTCCTGCTGCAACAAAGATTTGCAAGTAAGTGTGTTCAGACTAACAGTAAGCTTCTTTTTTGTGTTCAGGGTGTATCATGGACATCTTCTTAGTATTGTTTGAAGAGATTAGAGATTTGTTGGCTGGAAGACAATAAAGCGCTGATAGTAATCTCAGCATTCAGTTTTAAAGAATGGTTCCTCTAATCTTACAAATGTGATGCTGGATAGCAAAAGCTAAACAGGCTAAAACGACTAGACATTCCATCCCTTTTTTGCTGTGTGTATCCTATTGCAGAAGGATTACTGTAAATAATGTACATACATGAATAAACCAAAAGTTCTGTTGTAGAGGTAGGAGTGACTCTGAAAAAGCATTTAAGTCAAGCTTATAAATACAGACATATGATTACAATTCCTTCTATTCATGTAGTGTAAAATATCAATGCTTTTAAATGTCCCTGACATGCTAATATCTCTGGCAAGAATGAACAGCAGTTCCTCTATATTCTAGTATACAACGCATGGCTTCATGTACAAAAGCATGAGAATCAATCATACTGTGTGTGCATGTATCATTGATTAAGAGACTCTGAGTCAGGGCTTCTGGGTTTTATCCTAGACTTTTGTCACACTCTTGCTGTGTGGCCTTGGGCAAGTGACTTACCTTCTCTGCCTCAGTTTCTGGATCTGAAAGGAGTATAACACTGATCTATTTCATGTGTGTTGTGAGACTTAATTCATGTTTGTGATGTGATTTGAGATCCTTGAATATACACAATTATAAAAAGGTGCTATTGGAAAGAGCTATTATAGATTTACTTCTAATTAAATAGAGCACCACAGTGCATTGATCTACCTCTGAAGTTTTGGGTGGATAACAAATATTTCTGTTACTTGGGTGTGTTGAACAAGAAGTTAAAATTCTTCATTTACTGGATTTGATTATTGCTACTTCATGTTGTGTGTCTAAATGAGTCGCACTTTAAACTGAAAATACAGTGTTGAAGTGAACATTGAATCCTACAAGAGATTAAAAGACTTGTTGAATATGATCCCTCCATGAAAAGTGTTTATTTCCTTTTTCAAGTGGCTATCTCAGATATTAAATTGACTGTGTACTTCGCTAAAAGGATAAGAAATAGTGTGGAGAGGTGTATTAAAAAGATCACCTTTTGTATAATTTTCTTTTTTTTTACACAGTGACTTAAGATCATCTAGGGCACAACTCTTGGAGCTGTTCACTGATTTGAATTGTAATCCAGAAATGATGAAGAATGCAACCGATTTGTACTTTTCACTCTTGCAAGGTAAGAACTTCAAAAGCTGCAAATAAAAGTTTTGTGTAATAATCTTAGGTTTAGTGAAACTCATATTAATTTGTTATACTAGCTTATGTGGGAGCACTATTTGGTCACCAGGAACTAGTGTCCCTTGTTCCGATTGCCCATTATGGTCACTAGGATTCTTTCATGTGCCTTAGAAGCCTCAGTCAGCATCCTGGCAGTAGTAGGGGCCTGGGCAGTCCTTTGATCTCTGCCTTTTTACCAAATGTTCCATGTTAGGTCTCACAATCACCTGCTTCCGGAGTGGGAGGGGGGAGGGGGGAAGAAGTTCATTTTTCTTGTCTCCAAGAATAGATTATTTTGAATTCCTCTTAAAAACAAGTCTGACTTCTCTCAGAATAGAAAGAAGATACCAAATTAAAAGTGTAAAATAGTATTGGATCTAATATTAGGTAATATTTAGTAAGTAAAGCACAGTCTTCCAACTAGCATCCAAGTGCTGATACAGCTTTCATTACCATAGTATCTGAGTTTTCAGTAGATAGTAACTTACATTTTAAGGTCTAGATGTCTGTCTTGCTTACTCAGGATCATTTTCTCCCCTCAGCATGCCAAAATCTCAGTATCCCACTCTGAGTCAGCATTTTCCCTCTATGTCCACTTTGCTCTATAGGCTAGTGAAATAACATCCTTGAATTCTGTGCAATGGACAGAGCTGAGCTTAAATGAAACACATTAGATATGGATTTCTAGGCTATATCAGCCTAAGGACAATTACCCTTTTTTTGCAATTGTCTTCATTTGAATATTGCCCCTCAAGGCCGACTGTACTTCGTATAATATTGAATAAACTTATAAACCTCTGCTTCCTTGTTCACTTCCATCCTGTTCTTTCCTATATTGATTTGAAACATTGTTTTGAAATTACATAAATAATAACGTGTCTTTTCCACAAACAGTGGTTTTCTCTCTGTTGTGTTCGTTCATTAGTATGCTTATAGCCTTCTGTGTCCCATCCTGATGTGTGAATCTTCCATACCAAGTTACTTTGACTTAATTGGTTATTCTCTCTATCAGTCTTAAAATCACCCATATGTTTAATTATTCATTTAAAAAAGAATAATAATGTATAGAAAATATTATTCTGTGTCACACAATCGTATGGCGATTACAGACCAATCAGGTTCCCCAGTACCCAGTAAGGGTACTGCCCAAGATGCTGCAGAGAAGACAGGTGGAGGAGAACAATGCCTTCAATAAAAAGCAATCCATACTTATTCACTGGGGCTTGTCTTCACTGCAACAGATGGCTTGAGTTAGTTCACTTGGTTTATTCCACTCAAATTAGCCTACCCTGAGTGAGTGACCATACTGCGAAACAACACTCGAGCTACACAGAGTGATTGGATTAGCATCTGAGTTGTTGCTTCCTCACTGCATTACTAGCTTGAATAAGTGTTGGCAGTACTGGAGCTTCAACCATTCCCTTGACAGGCCATCCAGCTCAAGTTTAAAGCACCACTTAAGCTAGTGATTTTTATGTGGACTGGAATCATGCTGGGGCAAAGTTCAAATTATAAATTGAGCTAACACTGCAGTGAAGATGAGGCCAAAATCTTTTCTGCATAAAGGAAATTTTTGCAAATATTTCCTATCAGTGTTAGCAATGTTGGGACCCCTACTGTAGATGACACTGTTTCAAGCACCATGTTGATTGGACTCCCCTGGGTATAGTTAGATGACAAGTTGTTTACCAACAGTCCCTTTACGCCAGGAGCTTGGACTGAATCACAATTAGCAACAGTGAGAATCTTCAGCAGAGTTCCCCTACAGTTCCAATGCAATTCTCCAAACTAAGGACCGTCTGAGCAGGGAGTTTCTGGTAAGACCAGTTGATCCTGTCTGTTGTAAATCTTGTTCTCTGAATGTTCTGAAGAATAAAAGCCTCAAGGAGTAAGTAACATGGATGGCCTGAAAGAGACTTTTTGCTATTCCATTTGGCTACATTTCTGTTTACATCTTTATATCCTATTGCTGCCTTCTAATTTTTAAATTGCCTGTTGGCATGTGTTCTTTGTTTGTGTGTTGTTTTTTTACAGGCTTTATAGTCTCACTGGATGGCTCTTCCCAAGACTGCAAGTTGCGATATATTCAGAATTTTAAGTGGACAGACTCATTACAAGGACAAGTTCCAAGGTATATGTTCTATAGAGACTGCAGTGTCTGTAGCCAGTTTCTTTAGATTTTAGTATAGATCTGCCACTACACAAAACACAGTCACTTTAGTAAATGTTGCACTATGCTGATCATTAAGTAGTTTCCAAGAGGCTGATTACATTAGTGTTTTAATAACTGCCTTGCTCTTCTGCTTTATATCTACTCCAAAGCTGTTCTGGAGATGCCAAAGTGCCTCCCTTTCATTTATTTGAGGTTAAGACACTACATTGAAATGGTGGATGGATCCAGTCTGTTGCGGCTTTCTACAGTCTCTATTTAGAACTGCAAACAGATTAACTATTATAGTGCAAAATAGGAAATAACCATACAACATTAAGAATATGAAATAAGAATTAGAATATAAATGATTGTACTAGTTTCTGGTGCTGGAAATCTGAAACTTAAGTCTTACCTTGATGCTTTCTGGTGATATCCTCAGTTGCCTATTGTTTCTCATCTGAAATCTAGTCAAAACTGTTCTGTTCAGGCTCTTTCTCTCTCTTTGTCTTCTGAAGCATATAATACATTTATAGGAGCTGTAACTAAACTGTAAACAGACTTTAATAGAAAGTGTTTTTTTTCTATGTGTTTTCATATTGTCACATCCTTAAACAAAGCTGAAGAATTTACATTTTAAGTGGGACGAACTTATCGTAAGAAGATTTTAATTTCTATGAAACTTTCTATACTTACATGCCACTTAGAAGAATCCTAGAAGATTAGAGTTGGAAGGGACCTCAGGAGGGCATCTAGTCCAACCCCTTGCTCAAAGCAAGACTATCCTCAGCTAAATCATCCCAGCCAGGGCTTTGTCGAGCCGCAGCTTAAAAACCTCTAAAAATGGAGATTCCACCACCTCCCTAGGTAACCCATTCCAGTGCTTCACCACCCTTCTAGTGAAGAACGTTTTCCTAATGTCCAACCTAGACCTCCCCCACTGCAACTTGAGACCATTGCTCCTTCTTCTGTCATCTACTACCACTGAAAACAGCCTAGCTCCATCCTCCCTGAAACCCCCTTTCAGGTAGTTAAAGGCTGCTATCAAATCCCCCTCATTCTTCTATTTTGAAGACTAAACAAGCCTCGTTCCCTCAGCCTCTTCTCATAAGTCTTGTGCTCCAGCCCCCTAATCATTTTTATTGTTTGTAGTTCTGTAACTAGTTGTTGTTTGTAGTTATGTAACTGCATGCAGTTCAAAGTGATGTAGCTGCCAAGTTAACAGGTCTGAGACTGTCTTTTTGCTTATTTAAATTAGTTATCCCAGACCTAAGCTTTCCACAAAACAAACATTTTAAAAAATGGATGGAGGAATGTTAACCACACTAAAAGGTCAAAGTATGTTACCCTGTTAACAAAAATTCAGCTAAGCTCTCTTTCCAACCCCCAGAAAATAATCCATGTGAAGGGCAAATATTCAAATACAAGGTGGGATTTGTATCTTGGGGGATAAGCAAAAGATTAAATCATTTTTAGGAAGTCCAAGTAATAAAAAGCTATAAACTGGAAGTTTTTGACATTTTAAGTGAAAAACCAAATTAAGGATGTAAATATTGTTTTTAAAAGTGCCTATTTATGCTATTAAAATCATATAGTTTAGCCAGTTAATTAACAAGTTAACAATCTACTCCACGCCCACGCAAAATCCTTGTCAAGTGTCTTTACTAACAATAGACAGTCTTATTGTAAATCCACTTTTTCAATGCAATTTCATTAAGTCAAATATACTGATACATTCCTTTCAGCTTTATAAATAGTTTAAAGATGAAAAAAATGGGTAAATCTGCAGGAACAACTAACTGTGGCAACTTCTTACATAATATCCTCAAATATTACTAATGCCTTTAAAAAAATGATTGCAATGCAAAAAAGTCATTTTCAGAGGCCGTTTTAACTTTTTACTTCACATCCTAACCCATCCAAAAACACACAAAGTCTGGGGGAGGTTGTTTGAGTCCAGTTCACATGGATCACGTTTAAAAAGTGCTGCATTTCAACTGTACTGCTGATTTTTTTAAAAGAAAAATTAACATGTTTACATGCTCTCATGTCAGTCTTGTGTGCAGACGATTAACAGTAGGGCCAGTGTTGGAAAACATACCTTCTGCAGGCACAGATGATCCTAGAATGCACAGGTAACTCTTTGCCAATTTTCCAAGCCTTGGAAAATGCTGTGCTTTGACTTCCCACCACTACAGTGGACTGCAGTGAAGGACAAGGGTTTTTGAAGTCATTTTCCAGTTCATTTTCTACTGCATTCTTCTCATTCTCCTTTTGGGTATAATCTTCACATGTCTCAGTTTCACGCTTTTTTTCTGATGCTGGCTCTAATGGCTCCAGCACTTCTCAGTTCAGCCACAGAACTCTGATCTTCTATTTCTAACATCAATGCAAGTTACAGAAGCTTTGATTTACCAGAGATCTGGATCACAGGAGAAAGAAACCACATGTGTTTATGGAGTGGATCTAACAAGGAGGCAATAAGTGCAGGTTTGGCAGTTAGGGCAGGATCAGTGGATTTTGTGCGATGCTCCAGAGAGTGACGAACCGCAGCCTTGAAATCAACAGCATTTCCATTTTCTACAGAAGCTTCACTTCTGAGGTGAGTTTGGAGAAGACTGTTGCGAATTGGATAAATGAAATTGAAACTCACTGTTGAACAGACATGACAGTTGTAGTGCATTTTAAAGTGGAAAGTAGTGGTATTCTCTATTAACTGCCAGTGCTCATCTTGCAGCTGAAGTGTTCGGGCATCAGATTGTTTTGTTACAGAGTTATCTGAAAGCACAGCTGTTACAGCCCACCTTTGCTCACGGAGTCTTTCGGATATGTCTCATACAGAATTCCAGCAAGTTTTACACAACTGGATCAGACAGTGTTGCTTAACCGGAAGCTACGTTTGTTTTCTTTCAAGTGCTTTTGCAGCCACGGTGCTGTGGCGGAAGTGTGCAACTGATCTACTTGCAGCTACAACAACATGATCCACACCCATCATTTATGGCTAGGTGCAAAGTATGGGCAAAACAATTGACAGATTCCCATGTAACATATCTCGGTGTTTTGACAACACAATGTTGCTTGCATTATCGTGTATGCATGCCAAGACACAACCTGCCAGACCTCATCTTTCCACTGCAGTGTTTAATTTTCTGCAAGATTTTCCCTGTATGTCGTTCTGCCGTACTCTCGGTTTGTAGAACTGTGGATTGAAGCTCCCAATTTTCAATATAATGGCAATGTAGCTTTCTGTAGTTAATGCTGTCCAGCTGTTGGTGGTGAAAGCTTTAATGGCATTTTCCAATTTTACTCGCGACACTTCACACTATGTTTATAGCACTTCTCTAGTCACAATGTTACAGTCCGTCTCACAGGCACACGGTATTCAGGTTCTAAAAAACTCACCAATGCATGAAAACCTGTACCCTCAATGACACTTACAGGCAGCATATCTGTAGTGATCATGGTGCACAACATCTGTTAATTTTTGACACGTTGTGTGCTGCGTTTTCTTGAATTGCGAGAAACAACTGCTGTCAGTGTTGTTTGATTTTTTTGCCTTCTTTTTCACATAAAATGGAGGGATGTCTCAGCCTCAGGTGGTTCAGCATTGCTCTGGTGTTACTTGCATATCTCAGCTCTTTATTACACAGTTTCCATTTAACAGTGTCTTCTGCTCTTTTTGTGAAATGATTCCAGGCATTACTCCTTTTCGATTGCTCCATCTACATTCAAACTATGTGTGCATGTGCTTACTGCTCTGGAAAAGTAGTTACCAAAAATCACGATGTTGTGTGAAGGTTTAATGCTACCAAAGTGTGACATCAGTTCCATAGCAATGGTCCTAGCAATGTGGAACTTAGTTCCACTTACACTATGGAATGTAGAAAAATACACAGGCAAGGAAATAAGGCGCACACAAAATAATGACACTTAAAACCCTATTCTCACAACACAATTGCTACATATTTGCTGCTATTGTGGCAGTGTTTTTAATGTGCACATAAACGTTTACTGCAATATATTAATAGTAAGACTGACACTTATTGGTTAACCATTTAATATTTTACATACCTAAACCAAAACTACTTTATGCAGGTAACTGCAGTTTGTTATATTTCAGAAGTGCAAATTAGAGAATTTATCTAAACAAATTGGAAAGCATGAAATTGGTTGTGTTGCTTCTTTTTGTTTTTTAGTGCACAGCAGGATGCTGTGTTTGAGCTGGTTTCCATGGGATTTAATGTGGCTCTCTGGTACACAAAATATGCATCAAGACTGGCTGGAAAAGAAGAGTAAGTGTTTTCCTCCTTTAGCAATTCTACTGCAATAATAACCCTACAAGAAGGAAATCCTCAGTTAAGGGAGTCTTCACTGATGTGTTTTAACATTCAAATGTACTCTGGCTCCTTGCCTTCCAACAAACTTCCTTGTACTTGCAACATGTAACTAATCACAATGCACACACCAAATTTCTCTACATCATGCTCAGATGCACAATTTAAACTTCATCCAGAGCTAGATCTCACATTTTTATAAACCTGTTCTCCACTGAAATCTGGAATATTTTATTTCCATATGGAGAAGTTTTACGTTGGAGTGAAGATTTGTTTTCCTGTGCTCACATAGGTCTCCCAACACCTCTTGCTGCAAAGCCTACCTCCATGGCTCCGCAGGATCTGTTGATTGGGCAGAGCTGGACATTAAGGGAATTGAGTTAGCAGTATTGATGAACAGAAGTAACTGGCAGAACTTGACAATTCATTGGTTTTTCCTTTCAGAGATAAAATAAGTTACAGCAAACAAAGGAAATGACGTCTTGTAACTCAAATTAAAAAGTAGCCTGTCCAAGGCATTTTCTAAATGAATGTGTGTTGGAAGTTTCTTGTCACTGTCGCTCTTCGTTTGGAGAAACCTGAAAAATGTTAATGTGAAAGGAAATTGTAAAGTTTTCTATGCAAGCTATTAAATATTGGACCGAAAATAAATATAGAAAATTCAGTTCACCCACAATGGGTGTGTTTAATGACTGGATTTAGTTCTGAAATTTGTGTGATATAGAGAGATTGTAGTCCTGCTTTAAGTGCAGATATGAACACAGCCACTATGGTGCCCACATAAGAAGCATTTTGCTGAGAAAAAAGTACAGCCAAGCAATGCTGATAAAGGTCAGGCAATACTAAGAATGGTGAACATATAGAACTACTCTACCAGAGTAATGTATTGGCAAAATCCCAGCTCTTTGGGCTTTTAGATATAAGGCAATTAACCAGTGTATGACTACCAGCTCATGACCTTACAAAACGTCGACTAAATAACTCAGCTGTGTAATATTAACTTGAATGAATGCAGACTTACATATTTCATTAACAATCTTTCAGTATAACAGAAGATGAAGCAAAAGATGTTCACAGAAGCCTGAAAATAGCAGCTGGGATTTTTAAACATTTGAAGGTAGAAAACATATCTTTATTCCTTTTTCTTAAGTTGTTAGTTTCTGTGCACACAGACCTTGTCTGCTTCTTGTCCTATGCAACACTTAGGCTGGGTCTACACTGATGGCGGCAAATTCGCCGCCGTCACATCGATTGCTCTGGATCGACTGAGCGGTCTGTATAGACGCGCTCAGTTGACCAGGAAGCGACGCAGGAAAACCACCCCGTAAGTGGAGTAGCGCTGCGTCGAAGGGAGCGCTGTTCCCTTCGACACAGCACAGTATGGACGCCGCACAGAGGAGACGCTGCAAAGTTGACGGGAGATATGCAAGTGATTTACGTCACTTGCGTATCTCCTGTCAACTGCCACCGAATCGCCAAGGTAAGTATAGACCGGGCCTCAGTGAATTGTCAGTGCATTACAAATAACTTTTAAGAGACTCTTTTGATCCGTATGTAGAGGAGGTATGCAGTGATAGTGGAGCTTAGGAATGCTGCAGAAAATAATGTACCATTAATTTGAGTCACACTACTAGTCAGTAGCTATAACAGTCTATTAATCAAGGTAGAAAAGCAATGGTAGTAGTGTATTATAGTGACATCAGCTTGACACCAGCCATCAGCTTGATCCCTTCACTTGTATGTTGTATCCATTTAGTAATAGAAAATATATCTGAAAAAACACATTAAATTTAGTAGTGATATCTTTGATTCAAACTAACATTGAAACTGACTCTCTGTACCACTTAGGACAGCCATATCCCCAAACTGATTACTCCTGTAGAAAAGGGAAGAGATTTAGAAGTTCGACTAATAGACTCCTACATCATCCAGTGCCAAGCTGAAGCGCAAGAAGGTAACAAAGTCATTCACTTGCTGCTTGGGGGTATTTATCTGTGGATTTCTTTGGTCAGCGTTCTCCTTCGAGTGGTTGCTCATATGCATTCCACTTAGGTGTGTGCGCACCCTCGTGCACCGCCAATCGGAGAACTTTTACTAGCAGTCCCTGCAGGGGCCGGCTCCAGCGCCCCCTGGAGTCCCGCCATCATGCGGCGGTACATATAGCGCTGCCGGCCCCTCCCCTCCTCAGTTCCTTCTTTCCGCCCGTGACGGCCGGTTGAGAACAACCCCTGCTCTCCACAGGTTTTTTCTTCCCTGTAAAAGTGAGTAGTTAGTTAGCAGTTCCCCTGAACTGAGTTAGTTATAGTTAGTTAAGGTTTTAGTTAGTTAGGAGAGCCCTCGGGCTCCTGGAGACCCGGCTATGCCGGGCTCGCTGGGTTCAAACCCTGTGCTGCTGCGGGAAGGGTTTTTCCATCAGCGACCCCCAGGGCCGTTGGTTAAAGTGCCTGGGGGAACAGCACTGCAGAGACCGGTGCATATTTGTAAGTCCTCAAGCCTCAGACTCAAAAGGGAAGGCAGTGAGGCTGGGGCTTCTTTAATGGAGTCTGCATGTCCCGGCCACCTGGGTTTGGGACACACCCTTCCCCCTCCCCCCCCCATCGGGAGCGTGGGGGGGGAGGGGAAGCGGCACCGTCCAGCCATTCCCTGCCGGTGCCAGGCTGACTCGGCACCGAGCAGCACTCCTGGTGCCGAAGAGGGAAGGCAGCGCTTGGAGCGCAGACACTCCCCTGCACCGTGGGCATGGGCAGGTTCCAGGGCAGGGATGCACCGGCCACAGCCCGTCAAGCCCTCTCCAGAGCCTGCATCCCCGTGCAGGGTGCCAATCCTGACTGCTGGAGTGGGAGAGTGCCCCTGCCAGCGCCGTCGGCGCAGCGCGTGGAGCGCGGTCACTCCCCTGCACCGTGGCACGGGCAGGGTCGAGGGCGGGGATGCACCAGCCACGGCCCGTCGAGCCCTCTCCGGAGCCTGCATCCCCGAGCAGGGTGCCAATCCCGACTCCTGGGAGTGGGAGAGCGCCCCTGCCAGTGCCGTCGGCACCGGAGGTTTGTGGCAGCAGAGCCTTGTTGGCCTGCTTACGCCCCCTCCGCCCCCCTTCCCCTCCTTCCACTGAGGGAGAAGGGGCTGGTGCCCCGGGGGAAGCCCTCGTTGGGTCCCCCCCCGAAGAGTGGTGGAGACCCCCGGTATGGGGAAGCGATCTCCCGCTGGACGGCATTGGGGTGAGCAGGACGCTCCCCCAGGACGGACCCGGCACCGAGTGGTCGCCAGCAGGACCTCGGTTGCTGTGGGGCACCCGGAGCCGAGGGAAAGTCCTCGGCACCGAGGAGAGGACTCAGCCACCGGGGGACTCCCGGTCACCGTGGAAACGGCCTTCCCCGGCACCGAGGCGCAGCCCGAGACCCAGTGCCGTTGCTGCTCTCGGCACCGAAGGGTCGGTGCCGGCAGGACTCGGTGCCGTGCCCCCCTTCTCTCCCTGCACCGAGGCGCCCCCGCTCCAAGGCGCAGCACGAGACCCGGTGCCGCTGTTAGTCTCGGCATCGGAGGGTCCGCCCCTTCTCGAGGGCCGCCCCTCCTCAGGCACCGAGACCCGGCGCCGCAGCTGGGCTCCTGCTGAGGTGTCCCCCCCTCAGGGGCAGGGCGCGGGACCCGGTGCCGCTAGAGGTCTCGGAGGGTCACCCCCCCGGCACCGAGACCCGGCATGGTCCCGGTGCCGATGCACCAGAGGTGATGCTCTGGGGTTCCCCCCTGGCACTGCGGGGCGGCACCCGGTGCCGCCAGAGCTCTCAGTCCCAGGGGGGGCTGCCTCCACTTTGGGGCACAGCGCCGGACCCGTTGCCGTCCCACTGGGGGCTGCGCTGCGGGGTCCCCTTCCCCGCACCGGGAGGCAGCATCGGGCAGGAGCCGCCGCAGCGCTCGGGGCTGAGGGGTCCGCCCCTCTCTGAGTGCGGGGCAGACCCGGTGCTGCGGAGGGGTCGGGTGTCTCTCCCCTCCCTCCTTCCCCCGCCCTCCAGGCGGGCGCGGGTCCCGGTGCCGGGCGGGGCTGCAGGTCCCCTCCTCCCGCTGCCCATAGCGCGGAGTGAGGAGAGAAGCCGGCAGCAGCAACAGCTGGGAGGAAAAAAAAAAAAAAAAAACCCCACACAGAGGCAGGAGATGCCTGTGCCTCTGCAGGGCTCAGTGCAGAAGCATCTGCCCCCACCCCGCTCTGGGGCGGGCGTGGGGCCTGGGGGCGCTGGGGGGGTCCCGCCTCAGCAACGTGGGGTCCACCCGCACAAGAGGGGGTGGGGACCCCGGTTGCTAGGCAGAGACCACAGCCAAAGGGTGCTCGTGGCAGGCTCAGCACTGCGGGGATTGGGGCGGAGCTGGACCCGATCACCAGGCGGTGAGCGGGACTGTGGAGCCCTCGGTGCCAAGGCAGCACGCCAGTGCCAGGAGCTCCCCAAAACACATCTCCCATCCGCACCACTTGGGGCGGGGGAGGCAGTTCTTGTTGTCCTCCACGCCATGGGAGGCGGGGGAACAGCCCCTGGCAAGGTGCGGCACCCGCGATGCTGGACAGCCAGGGGCCACAGGTGGGGTGGCTCGGGATCCCACAGAGGGGGGCACAGTCGGCCTGCACTGGCCCCAGAGGCAATGGCAGCCTTGTGGGCCCCCATGGCCATCCAGTTGGGACTGGGGCTGCCCGTCTCGTGCAGCGGGGGTGCGGTCCGCACTCCTGGCACAGGTCAGGGCAGAGTCTCTGCCCCTTGGATAGGGAGTCAGATCCCATGGAGAGACCCACTGTGGCACACTCCTTTGGTGTGAGCACCCGCGGGATGTGCTGTGGCAGTCCCCTTCCGCCTGCCCAGGAGGGGCAGTCTTCTGGGATTGCGTGGCGCCACCAGAAGGTTTCAGGCGCACTGGGAGCTGCTCAGGGAAGTGACCTCCCGCTGGAGGCTAAGGTTGCCTGCTTCACTGGGCTGGCGGTGGCAGCTCCAGTGTGGGTGGACGGGTCCACGATTGGACTCTTGAGGTGATGAGGCTCTTGGAACACCTCCCCCCATTCGTCACCTCTACGCCAAAGATGGCAAGGGGGAAGTGTTATCCCCCGGCCAAAAGGCCCGGACTATTGATTACTCAAGACCCGGCCCTTGGATTCAGGGTGCTGTGTCCCGGCTCATTGTCCGCGACACCCCTGTAGGTCAGGTTGGCCAACATTCAGCCCTTTGGGGTGGGTACGGATTTCACTGTAAAATGACCTCAGGCGGCCTGCTAAGACCCTGCCATGGGGCCAGGGCACAGGCTTCACCACTGTCCTGGATGGGAGATTTGTGGTGCTGGGGCAGCACCCTAGATGCTCAGAAATGCTGCTGGTTCAGCAGCTAAGATCATAGCCTCCACCATTGCCACGATGAGGCGTTCCTGGCTGCAATCCTTGAGCTTGTCCCACGAGAGGCAGCGATCGTTCAGGGCTTCCCCTACGATGGGTTGGTCTTCCTTTCTGGTCGGACCACTGTGAAGCTCCATGGTCTGAGGGGCTTCGGGACCGTACTTGGTTCTCTGAGGCTCTACTTGCCAAGGCCTCCTGACTCTTTACACACAGGGACAAGATTGGGGGCTTCTGGCTGCTCCTGGTCCATACCTACCTGTGACCAGCAAACGCGGAGTCATGGTGGCTGCCCACCTGAGAGATAGCGTATGCAGATATTCCCTTGCCGAGTTGTCTTGATGACCTGGGATACATCCTGGTCCTGAGTGTGGGAGACCGGGGGCCCCGCTCTTGCTCCTGCCCCACGTGCAGCAGGCTGCATTACTCATTGGCGAGCGCTTCCCAGGCCAGAGCCTTCCCGCCCCAGCCGAATTTCGAGGCTATGGTCCATACCGTCTTCCAGCTACAGCAATGTCCACGTCAGCATCTAGGACACTGCCTGGAGTTATTAGGTCCCATGGTGGCTCGCTCATGTGTAGCAACACTGGTCCGCCAGAGACTCAGATTGCTTCAAGGGTAGGTGGCCTCGATATAGGCACCAAACAGCCACCCAATAGATTCCCTACCCGTGCAAGCCTCCCTGCACTGGTGAAGGTCTTTCGTGGCGTCCCCTTCAGGGACTGGTTCCGTCGGTCGAGGTACAGGCGCCGGAACATCAGCGCAAAGGAGAAGGGGGCACACTCCCCAATCCTCTGCAAGAAAGCCCCTCGTCCACTGGTTCTCACAGCGAGGCATGATCCCCCCTTAACTGCCTCTCACCTCCCAGGGGACAGGAGCAACAAGGTGGATTGCCTCAGAAGGTTGTCTTTCCCCACTGCGACGGGCCCTGACATCCGTAGGTCATGCCTGTATTTCTCCCCAAGTGGGGTATTTTCCAACTGGGCCTTGTTGCATTGGTCTGGGGGACACAGTGCCCAAGGTTCTGCTCGCCCCGGGATAGCGAGACTGGGTTGATTCCAAACACCCCTCATCGACTAAACGGGTATGCCCAGGTACGCGTCTCCTCCCACTCTGACCTGACCCGGTGTCCGGCTGTGCAGGTAAGGTAAGTCGGGGCGGACGTCTTACTGATTGCCCCAGCCTAATCAACACGGGACTGGTTCAGCATGATGCTGGACCTTCCGGTCGCCCCGACAGGTAACTCCCCCAGGACCTGGGTATCTGCTGCACCTGGACCTGCTGACGGAAGGAGGGAGGGCCTGCTTGGTGCAGGCCCAGTGAGCCCTGCTTGGCAGCAGGAACCCTCCGCACAGGTTGCGTATTGGGTTAAGTAAATACGGTCCACCTTGTGGACAGAGTTCTGGGGCAGCCTGCCAAGACTCTTGCTGGCACAGGCAAATCCTGGAGTATCTGCTCTGGCTAAAGCCCGAGGCCTAGCCCTGGCCTCATTGGAGATTCATGGGTCGCGCGTCTTGGCCTCCCTTCAGCCAATCGAAGGGGTGTCTCTGTTCTGGCTCCCCCATATCAGCTACTTGCCTCTACAGGGCAGTGAGTTTTATCTGCAGGCACGTGACCCGGTGCCTTGTCGGGATCTCGACCTGGCCTTCTCGACATACTCGGGGGCCCCCTTTTTTTTGAACTAACGTCTCTATGCCCCGGTTCATGCTTTCACAGAAGGTAGCCCCCCCCCCCTGTGGCTACCACTTCGTCAAGAAGCTTCTCCAACGCTAAGGCCGAGACCTTGGAGCCTCCTTACACAGTAGTCTATAAGGACAAGGTCCAACTTCGCCAACATCTGGCTTCTCTACCCAAGATGGGTTCCTATCTTTCGTTGTACTCAAGATAAATTTCCTCCCCATGTTTTCCAAATCACATGGCGGGGAGGAGGTGAGGAGTTCACATTCGCTGAAATGTAATGAGCCCCATCCCTTTACGTGGGGCTTACATAGCTGTCCCAGGAAGCGAACCTCTGGTTACAGCGGTAATCCAGCTGGAAGGGTCACCAGCGTGTCTCCCCGCGGACTACCCCATGCATCAAGTGCTGCTCTGTGCTGCTGAGAAGCACACCTTCAGAGGTCATCACAGTGCCCTCAACCAGTGCCCGGGCCAAACCCGTGGTGGGCACCTTTGCACAACATCTGCAAAGCCACCGCCGGGTCGCCAGTGCACACTTTCATGTTGCACTACGCCGGCAGACGAGGGAGGGCTCAAGTTCGGCAGGGCCGTGCTGAGGGCAGCTAGCCGTTGACTCCTACCCGCCTCCAGGTATGGCTTGTTAATCACCTAAGTGGAATGCATATGAGCAACCACTCGAAGGAGAAAACATAGTTACTTACCAGTAACTGTTGTTCTTCGAGATGTGTTGCTCATATCCATTCCACACCCACCCTCCGTCCCCGCTGTCGGAGTCGGCAGAAAGAAGGGACTGAGGAGGGGAGGGGCCGGCAGCGCTATATGTACCGCCGCATGATGGCGGGACTCCAGGGGGCGCTGGAGCCGGCCCCTGCAGGGACTGCTAGTAAAAGTTCTCCGATTGGCCGTGCACGAGGGCGCGCACACACCTAAGTGGAATGGATATGAGCAACACATCTCGAAGAACAACAGTTACTGGTAAGTAACTATGTTTTCTGAGATTTGGGGTCGATCGTGTAGTTGGAATGGAACTCTTCATTTTTGTTAAACAAATACCAATAAAACATTACAAATATTTGTTGTTTAGTTTCAGAGAAGCTTATTCAGAGATTCTTATTCTCCACCCTTGTCAGGCAATCTTGGTTAACGCAGCATGAAAACATCTAGTAAACTAAAGGTCCAAATATTTTAAAGTAAAGAAATTGAAAAATAATCTCCCTGCAGTTTACCATGGCCCATTTTGTCAGGTTTTCTTTTCTACTCATTTAGAGCCACTCTATTCAGACAAGTTATGCCTTAAATTTGTCATTAAAGCTTGCATCAATTGTCAGAACACACCATTATTTCTATGCTAATAGAATTCAAGTATTCAGACTGTTAAATCCTTATTAGATTTGATGAGACTGTCTGCAATTATATTTTATTAATGGTTTTAGTGACAATTGCCCGAGCTATTGAGCTGAAACACAATCCTGGTCTGATAGCTGCTCTAGCTTATGAAACAGCCAATTTCTACAAAAAAGCTGGTAAGTTAAATTACGTTGTTGTTTGCGTCCTTAATGATTTAATTTGCAGGTCTTGCAGGAAAAAAAAAAAAAAAAGCCACTGATGCTGCAATCAAGACAGGTATCCCTGCTGCAGTTTCTTTGTGGCCAGCATTAACAGCATGTCTGTGCTTCCAGTCAGTAATTTAAATCGTGTTCTACCTGACAGTCATCGAGTGTCCAGTTCTCAGTATAACAGATTTATAGTGGACGGGTCCAGAGGCAGTATCCTACTAACTCCGTGGGTGATTTTGTTTTGGTTCTGTTCTTCAACCACTGTTGTAAATCAGTAGACAAGAAGGGGTGGATGGAAGTTAAATGAGTGTTTTGAGTTGTTCAACAGCAATTCCTCAGGGCAGGATTGGCAATTTCTTGGGAAAAACTAGTTTAGGACAGGGTGCTGGTAAACACTGGTTTAAATTGGGAAAAATAAAATTATTAGAATATACTAATAAAAATTACTGAAAAATGAATGAAAAAGATTTAGCAGTTTGACAACAGTTTTGCAGTAAAGGTAGTCTGTTTAATTTTAATTAAAAGAAATAAAATAAAACAAAAGCTTCAACCCTAAAGCTGTATTCTTTTGCCTTGGCTACCTCAAACAGAAACTGAAACTTTTATCTGGACATTCCTGGTCTTTTGTTTAGCAATGAAAATTACATGTTTGTTTAGCAAACAAAGGGGAATTCCCAGATTTTTTTAAAAATGTTTTCTTTAATTGTTTTTCAATTTGTTGCTTTCATGCAGCTTAAGTCTCTTTGTAACTGCAGGAGTAATTAGTGCACTTTATTGAGGTTACAATTCATACTTATGATCTATAGATACGTTTAACTAGATCAGAGTGCTGCACTGGGTCGGTTTTTTTAATGACTTAGAGAAAATTATTGTATGTGTAATTCCAGATCACATGCTATCCAGTTTGGATCCAGCATATACTATTAAATGGAGGAAGTACTTACAATTGAAGACATGTTTCTACATGGCCTATGTGAGTACTCAGTGACCAGTTTATGAACACTTCAAAAAGGTTTCTAAGATTTATCTAGGCATTAGATGGGAGTCAGTTATAATTTGTCCTTGTCACCACACTATGAAATGATGTATGCAATCCCTATAATTTTTAAAAATACTCTGTGCTAGAGTAAGATACAATTTGTGCTCTGTAGAATTTAGTGTAGTTACTCATCTCCACTAGTGGGGCAGTCATTTTGAGCATTTAATACTTGTGCTCTATTCTCTGCACTGATTCCCAATCTGCTTCCAGGTGTAATTCAGAGTCGATCACATCTCTAAATGTATGGATAATATGGGACCTGATAATAAAAGTTGTCACCTCCAGCTCCCTTGCCTTCTTGTAGCAAGCATGCAGAGCATGGTTGACCTCTTGGCATGACATTCTCCATCAAGGACCAGCGGCTCTGTAATTAGTTGCCACTTGTGTCTGCCTATATTTTTGGTTTTAGAAAGAAAAATACTTTCTCTTGGTGTCTGTAGCCAGAGGCTGCTCATCTTGTGAATAGATGAGAAAGATTGTGCTGGGTTTGATTTGTGCTATTTTTAAGACCATCTGTGTGTAATTCCTATAATATGGACAATGCTAGAAGAAGGTAACGCTATCATGTTTGGTTTCACAGTACAGCAGGGACTATATACATTGCATTTTGAGAATATTTCTATTGGTTTTGGGCCTAATCTAAATGGATTGTGCTTTTACAAATGAAAGGGAGCATTTGATATTGCACTCCAATAGGAACCCTATTTAGCATAAGAACCCCAGATAGTTTTATGAAAAGGAGAAAATGGGAGTGTGGTGAAAAGTTGCACTTAGACCTTGCCAGAGCAGTTCAGAAAATCTGGAATATTTCTGTTGCGTTTCTGAAACAAGTGAAGTGTTTTCATAGTTTAAAAAAACCCTAAAAATTCATGGTACCTGACTTACACCATAAGAACAACTGGTTTCTTCCCTTGCCCGTGCTGAAGGGACTTGTGTTTAGGCACCAGTGAGTGTTGCTTCATGTTACTTTCCTGCATCCCCTGCTGGTTGACTGTGCAACTGATGGTAGCCTCAGAGAGGCAGATCTTGCCATTCTGGCTTGTGTCCAACTGAACACAATGATATCCATCCAATGAGGAGGAAAAATAGCAAAACTGGTTTGGGTGACAGGAAATTAGCCATTGATGCCAGTACCTATATCATTCTCTCTCATCAGTCATACTGCTACCATGGTCAAACTCTTCTGGCCAGTGATAAATGTGGAGAAGCAATCAGATCTCTGCAGGAATCAGAAAAATGTAAGTATGGTTGCCACATTCTCAAATCCCTCCTAGAACATCTGCTGTTGTACTTTCTGGAGAATATTAAAAAAGCTTTAGTTTTCATACTTCAGAGTAGTTCACAAAATAACCAAATATTTATGTTAAGCCAAATAAATACATTATCAATTTATATTAGAGTAGGCAATCAGTGCATACTAGCTCTCTATAATCATTAAAGACCTTTAGAGTCCTTACAGTGTTTCCAGAGTCTACAAATGTGTACACGAGACACAGGCAGGGGGTACATGGCGAAAAATCCAGTGAAGGGAGGTGAGTGGTAGCCACCGACTTCTGGGGAAGCCAGGTTGCAGCTGCCTGCTTCCCACCCAGTCCCAGATGGGAGGTAGATGGCAGCCGCCCCAGTCCTGAGAAGCTGAGCGGCAGCCGCCAGCTTTTTGGGACACTGGACGGCAGCTGGTGGCTTGGGAAGCAGCCACTGGCTTTTTGGGAAGCTGGGTGGCAGCCACTCGGTCCTGCCTGGTCCCAGCTCCCAGGTGGGAGCCCAGTGGCACCTTCCTGCACTTTGCGAGCTGGGCTCACAGCTGGGTGGCTGCCACCTGCGCCCCGGCTCTGAGCCGAGAGACAGCCTCCCATGCCCCAGTTTGAAGATGGGCAGCAGCTGTCTGCTGCCTGCTCACATCCCTGGGTCCCAGCCTGTGCAGAAGCCTCCTCTGCCCAAGCTCAGAGCAGGTGGCCATCGCCCACCTCCCAGGCTGGCAGCCAGGTAGCAGCTGACTAAAACTTGCCCAGGTGGCAGCTCCCCTCCCCAACTCAAAGCCCAGTGCCCAGAAAGCCAGGTGTAGAGCCCAGCGGCTTGCCCAGTCCTGGAGCCGGGCTCTACCGGCAGGGTACTTGATGCTATGATAGCCCCAGATTTTAACAGTATAAAAATGTTAAGAGGGGCCCACACAGTGTGATTTACCCCAGGCCCGCAGCCCCCTAGGGATGGCCATGGGGAGCGCTGCCATCTACTCTGATGGGCCGCTAGTGCCTGCTCATACCTCAAAAGTTCCCACCTGTGTGAGGAGAACAAAACGTGACCCAGCCATCAGGCCATAGTGATTGGCTGGCATTGATCTTTGATTCTATATGGAGGAAGGGGAGGAGGAAGGAGGGGAGAAACAGCAGGGGGGTTTGTGATCTGCCACAGCCACATAGCACTGCAGAACTCAGAACTCTCCTGCTTTACGAGAAATACAGTCGTTGAGTGGTAAAGGGGAAAAAGATTGTATTTCTCAGAGTGAGTGTTAGGGTACTTCTTAAAATTTTCAGAAGTAAGGGGTTACTTGCTACTTAAAAGGTTGAGAAACACTGCCCTTCAGGTTCAGTGAGGACAAGACTGCAGGGCTGCTAGATGTTGCTTATTTAGGATGGAGATAATTTGTTTTCCATATTCTAAGACTCTTCCATTTCCAAGTGGTATGGCCCTATGATAGAATGAATGGGTCTATTTAATATTAAATGAATTACTTGCATGGATAGAGGATTAAGTACAGATATGAATACCCATATCCTAAAGTTACAGTACTTGGATACTAGGGAGTTCAAGAGCAGTTTAAAGATATTTATTTGCACTTAATTTATCCCTCTTATCTTTTGTAAACTCTCTTCTTGTTGGTAGTGTAGACTTGTATTAGAATTTTGGATTAAAAAAAACTCTAGGTGCAGAAAATGTACTTCCTCTAGTTCTGATTTTGTCCCTACATGATTGCACATGCAGGTTCTGCACCTTCATTTTGATATGGGCAGATTGAGTGGTATAGGGTGTCACTGAACAGCTTAATAAGATGGTAAGATGACATTCCTGTGAGAGGGAGTCTGTTTCTTCAGTTTGGAGGAGAGAGACCTGCAGGGAGACTCTGTCAGGAGATACAGACAGGAAAGAACTGTTCAGAGGACCAAGATCACAGAGGACTGGAAGGAACTGTTCATGTTAGCCAGGTGAAAAGGCCTGGCTGGAGCAACCTGCATTGAGGGGCAGAAGCCTTAAGAGGAAAGAGACTTGAGGAACTGCCAGGCAGCAGGACCTGGGTTTGAAACAAACCATTAAAGGTCTGAAGAACTTGGAAAAGACTTGTTTTAAGTTGACATTTGTATTCTGACATTTTAATAAAGCAGACCCCCAAGAAGGGATGTTGTTTGACTTGCATGACAGTCTGGGTGCAATTATTGGAAGGTCCAAGAAAGGGAAACAGGGGCAGGGTCCAACTCCAGACAAGATATGACCTGATAATGCAATATTACATTTTATAATGTACTTTACTCTTAGCCTAAAAACACCAGATAAATTCCAAGTTTTTGGCAGGCTTTAAAAAAGTGTCTTAAAGATGGTGTGATCAGGAGCTTTTTAATGACCTAAAAATATTAAAGGAATCCCACAAAAAGTGGAAGTATGGATAAACTGCTAAGGAGTAACAAAAAAAAATAGTGCAAGCATGTAGGAACAACATCAGTAAAGTTAAGGCACAAAATAAATTATACCTAGCAAAGGACATAAAAGGCATTAAGAAAAGATTTAAAAAAATATATATTAGGAGCAAGAAAAAGATCAAGGAAAGTACAGGTCCTATACTTGGTGAGGAAGGAGAGCTGACAGCTGATGATATAAAGAAGGCTGAGGTGTTTAAAGCGTGTTTTGCTTTAGTCTTCACTAAAAAGGTTAGTGACGATACTCAAGACAATTGATATTAAGAACAAGGGGGAAGGAACACAAACCAAAATAGGGAAAGAACAGAGTAAAGAATATTTAGATAAGTTATGTGTATTCAGGTTGGCTGGGCTATAAAATTCATCTTAGGGTCCTTAAGGAACTAGTTGAAGCAATCTCAGAACTGCTAGCAATTATCTAGGTGAATTCATGGATGATGGTTGAGATCGCAGAGGAGTGGAGAAGGGCAAACATAGTTCCTGTCTTTAAAAGGGAACAAAGAGGACCCAGGGAATTATAGACCAGTCAGCCTAACTTGAATGCCGGGCAAGATGCTGGAGCAAATTATTGAACAATCAGTTTGTAAGCACCTGGAGGATAATAAGGTTATAAGAAATAGCCAGCATGGATTTGTCAAGAAAAAATCATATCAAACCAGCCTAATTTTCTTCTTTGACAGGGCTACTGGCCTAGTGAATGTGGGAAAGCAATAGATGTGATATATCTTCATTTTTAGTAAGGCTTCTGACACATTCCCACATGTCAGTCTCATAAGTAAACTAGGGAAATGTGCTCTAGATGACATTACTATGAGATAGGTGCACAAACTGGCTGTAAAACCATACTCAAAGCATAGTTATCAATGGTTTGTTATCAAGCTGAGAGGGTATATCTAGAGGGGTCCTGCAGAGGTCAAGCCTGGGTCCAGAACTATTCAATATTTTCATTAATGACTTGGATAATGGAGTGGAAAATCTACTTATAAAATTTGCAGATGACACGCAACTGGGAGGAATTTTTTCGTGTTTTGGAGGACAGGATTAGAATTTGAAATGACCTTGACAAATCAGAGAATTGGTCTGCAATCAAGAAGATGAAATTCAACAAAGACAATTACAAAGTACTTCACTTAGGAAGGAAAAATCAAATGCACAATTACACAATGGGAAGTAACTGGCTAGGTGATAGTACAGATGAAAAGGAAGTGGGGGGGTATACTGGGTCACAAATTGAATACGAATCATAATAGCGTGGTGCAGCTGTGAAAAAGGCTAATATTCTGGGGTGTATTAACAAAGGTGTCTTATGTAAAACACAGGAGGTAATTGTCCTGCTCGGCACTGTGAGGCCTCAGCTGGAGTACTGTGTCCAGTTCTGTATGCCACACTTAAGGAAAGATGGGGACAAATTGGAAAGACTAGAGGAGAGGAACAAAAATGATAAAAGGTTTAGGAAGGGTTAAAAAACTGGGCATGTTTAGTCTTGAGAACGGAAGACTGAGGGGGGCCCTGATAACTGTCTTCAAATATGTTAAGCACTATTATAGTCTACAGAGTGATCTTTTTTTTCAGCCCCAGAGCCTGAGCCCCACAAGCCTAAGTCAGCTGATGCAGGCCAGCTGCAGGTTTTTTATCCCTGAGTAAACATACTCTTAGTCCCCTATTCCTCATGGTCTGCTGGCTTTCTTCAGGACCATTCCTGACTGCAACATGTATCTGGGGGGCACTTCTTGTGAAGCTGACTCTTCTAGGGGATCCAAGATAGGTACTCTTTCCTTCCCAATGACCATACTACAGTCACTTTACTACAGCACAATCGAAGATTCAAGTGGTCTAACTTTAAAACAAGATAGATGTATATCTAATATAAAAATATAAAAGAACAAATAGAGGAGAATAAGTTGAAAACAGTCTGCATAACATATCTTGTCTTATACTTGGCAAGATTTAAACTAGGTAGGTTCACCTTGAATTAGCTTTATTAAAGTTGTCCTTCATTTCTAGAGGGCACTTTCTCCCCATCAGGTTAAGCAGGCAAAAGGGTCATAGAAAAGCATCCTTGGATTTTTCCCTTTTGGTCTCTCACGGCACTACTATACATGTCAGGCTTCCTTACTGTGCGTGGCTTATTATCCTACCAGACACCCACAGTGGTGTTCCCGTTAGTCTGTCCCTGAATTCTTTCAGAACTATATTCAGTTGTGTGGCTATGTAGCTCCAGTTCTTGTTTTACAATTCCACTTCTTCTCTCTACAAATAAGGTTAGTTCTCTGTCCTCCCCAACCAAAAAGTTGCCTGCCTCTTTTATTGACTGCAACAATGTTTTCGCCATGGTTGGAGGAGTCACCCTGAAACCAGCTTCTTCTGCTTTATCAAATTAGAATCCTGGATGGATTACTGGATCTGTTACAATTTAAAGCAAGAGATCAGAAGTGCAGTTTTATGGCCAATTTTAATTGGTAACTCTTTCACCTTGCTTTCTTGTGAAGTTTTTGTCAAGGCTGAAGCATTATGCAAAGAATATGGTGAAACCAAAGGGCCTGGGACTACTGCTAAACCTTCTGGTCACCTCTTCTTCAGGAAACTAGGAAGTCTGGTTAAGAATACCCTAGAAAAATGCCAGAGAGAAAATGGATTCATGTGAGTAATCTTCCCTACTTGGTACACTACTTTATACAGATTTTTTTTAATCCCTCATTTATTATTACTTTAGGGCTACATTGTAAACTTTACAAAAAACAATCTTGCCCTTAATGAAGAAGGGGCTTCAGTGTGTTAAAGAATCTGTAAGGGACTGAGTTTCTACTCTTTCTGCATATGTATGTAATATTATCTTGTTTTTGTTTGTGGCTTGCTCAAACCTAGCCATTGTTTTTAGTAGGACCTGTGTAAAAACCTATATTTTTTCTTCCCTTGCTGGCTTTTCTAAAGTCAGTTAATCAGTAATATTGCCTGAGCTGTGTGGTTGTTAATTTTCAAGTGCCCCAAGTAACTATGGTAAATGTGGTATGCAGTTAACTGATTTGGAAACTTACTCTTGAAGGAACATCAACTTTAAATCTAGTGAGTTCAAAATACTCACAGGACCTGCACCAATGCTTGAATCCCCTTGCCAATTTTTCTGAGTTTAGAATTCCTTTTTTTTTTAAATAGGAAAATGTTTCCCCTGTTGCTGTATAAAGACCCATACAAATAGAGAAACTAACTGAACACAAGTGCTGTTAAATACACACCGTAAACTGAAAATAAAAAGTGTTTTTTGCTAATCTCCTTCAGTTACAGTAATTGTATTTGTATAACAATAGTTTATAAAGAGATTCGTGTAAGTTTGATGGCATGTCCCTTTAAAAAGACACAAAGCCTGAAGTCAGGTGGCTAGGGCCTGTTCTCTGAGATGTTCATGCCACACTGATGACATGGCAACAGTCCCAGAACTGTGCTGGAGCATAGACATGGTATGTGTTGATCATAAGGTAAGTGGTGGTTTCTATTGTGTGGTGTGGATTTGCAAAGCATATATATACTATCAAGTTTTGTGATCTATCAGGGGTCTCTGGTGGTTACAGTGGTGCAAGCATAGTTCATGCCAAGCATCTGACTTTAGGAGACCGAGGGAAAATTATTGCATCTGCCTCTTCCCCTTTTTCTTACAGCATTACTAACCCTACTCTGGATTTTTATGTTAAGTATCTGTAAACTAAAACAACAGCATTTATCCCTGCTTCTGCCAAAACAACGGGGAGAAAACAAATCTGTTATCAAATGGAAAAGGACTAAAGTAGCCAGTGGGGAGGAGGAGGAAGTACAAATGGGAAATTGTCTGTTTTTGTGAAGCATCTGGGAAACCTGCTGAGCTGAACACCTTTTCATAAAACCAGCATTAAGACCCTTGAATAAAATGGGACTACTTCAGCAGTAATAGTGTGATGCCTTTGTGAATGGCCAGATTATTCCCCAAAGTGAAGAACAATAAACTAACTGAAATTTATGTATGCTGTCTGAGAATCTTTTACTGTGTCTTTAAAATAATAAGTTGTGTCTTAGTTACTTTCAGAAAGTGCCACCAGAGGCTCCTCAGCTGGAGCTGAAGGCGAACTATGGCCTGGTAGAGCCCATCGCTTTTGAATTTCCTGCCTTGAATGCATACTGGACCCCTGAAACACTTGCTGCTTTTGATCTCACCAAGAGGCCAAAGGATGACAGTGTAAGGATATTTTCTTCTTGTTCCCCCTGCCCTTGCCGTCAGTTCTATCCCATGCTTAGGATGGAGTTGGTACTCTGCTTTTCCACCTGTGCCTTCTGTCCTTCCCTGCTCAACAGAGCACAGACCCCATGGGAGGGGAAAGATGGTCTTGGGGCATAGGCTCTAGCAGGGCAATTGGGAGACCTGGGTTCTATTCCCAGTTCTACTGTGTGAGTAGGCAAGTCACTGAACCTCTCTGTGCCACAGTGGCCCCCATCTGTACATCTGAAGTAATGCTGTCACATTTCAGAGGTGTTGAGGTTAAATACAGTGAAGTCATGAGGTACTAAAGTACTACAGGAATTAATGCCATGGGACACTAATTTAAATAAATAAAAATTGCATACTGGGTACAGAATGTTAATGCATCTGCTTTTAGTAGCTTGAGATGTTGCTAAAGAGCATCCTAGGACAGTATGGTACCAACTATCTAACATACCCTTCGGCTAGTCCTTATTACTTTGCCTTTTTATAGCACTCTGCATTTGAGGCTTTATTTAAGGTGGTAGAATTCCCACTTCACAAAAGGCACACAGTGAGTCAACCGTAAGTCAATTCAAGCTCCTAGCCACCTTCTCTCCTCATTGAACAACTTGTTTAGTCCAGAGCCTAGAAGCTACATTGTTTTCTAGTTGTCTTTGGCTCAGATAGTGAGATTGACCTTCTTTGTAAAGCACTTTGAGATCTATGGATGAAAAGTGCTCTATAGGAGCTAGGTGGTGGTGGTGGTGGTGGTAGTATTCTGCGTGTCTGCATTTCTTAAGATAGAATTTAAGGGGCTCTTCTGCCCCACCTCCTGCTGGCTCACAAACCAGTCGGAGATCCTGCAGTTCAGCAGTCACTGCTGCAGTTTATTTACAGCATGCAGTCCCACCACCTTCTTATTGTACACAGCTTGGGTTAGCTGCCTGAGGGACTCAGCTTCTGCAGGCAGCACTTCTGCTTACCTTCCACTCCTTGTTTTCCCTCCCTTACTTCCATCATCTGGGCCTGTATATAGTCCCTGGCTAATTACACTGATCCCTGATTTGTGAATGGGAAGCAGCTGTAGGTGTATCTACCAGCTCCAATTTACCCTGCTTAATTGGGGCTGGCATGACAGAGGGCTGCCTAAGGGGTTGCTGCCCAGCACTCTGTTGCACCACCCCCCCATTGACCCATGAGGTTCTTCCTTCCCCATCCTCTCCTCCTTCTACCAGAAGGGTCCCTATTGGGGAGTTCTTCCTTTGGGTGACCCTCGGGGTCCTCCTTGTGGGGTTCAGTCATTCCCTACCCACAAACTACACTGTGGGGGAGGGAAGTGCCCCCCCAACTCCACTGCCACCCACAGGTCTTTATACCATTTGCAACCCTGGGTGGCCCCCTTCCTTTTCCCTCCATCCCTTCTGGCTAGTTGTTCCGTACTCCCTTGTGGGTACCCAGGGCTTTAGGCTTCTCAAATCCATCAAGCGGGGCCTGGATCTCTCCTGCTAGGGCAGAAGTTCTCAAACTGGGGATTGTGACTCCTCTGAGGGCCGCAAGGTTATTATGGGAGGGAAGCTGTCTGCCCCTGCGCATGCTGGTAAGGGTGGTATGGTATAGAGGGGTCATCACTTTTTGGGCAGGTTGTCACAGCCTGAAATATTGCCAGAAGGGGACCTGGCCAAAAAAATTTGAGAACCCCTATGTTAGGGGTTGCATTGGGGGTGGGGGCATCCGTTGGCCCTTTCACTTCCACTGAGGGGTTTGGGCTGGGAGTCCCTGTTGTACCTCTTTCCTCATTGCTTCCCCTCGTCCATGGGCTCCTGGGTGAACATCTTTGTTTCCTGACTCTGCTCTTGTTGTCTAGAGTTTCTTTCCTTATTGGGGCTTCCCGCTGCAGTGGTTTCTATCCCCTTAGAAGAACCTTGCATGCCCCCCCCCAAGGGTTTCTCCCAATGCCTCCTTTCCCTCTTGGGGAGGAGTTCCAGTCCATGCCCAACACTACTGGGTAAGGCAGCGCCTCCACTACCTCTACCTGTTTCTACTGAAACCTGGCCCAGACATCTGTGGACACCTGGGTCATATAGCACTGTTTCCTATTGCTGTGGACACACTCAAGGTCCAGCTTTTCTCTGAGGCTTCACCAGCCCCTCTGGACAAGAAAGTGGGTTTCCTTCCCACCTTCACTGGAATAGTGGACAGTTTCTGCCCTTTCTCCTCCCTTCAACATTAGTCCATCCACAAAATTGGCAGTCCTCTTTTTTTTATGTCCTGGTCGCCCACACTGTCAAGGAACCATCAATTGGGCCCCAGTGGGAGCTCCTTGGATGTCCTTCCTTCTCCTCTCTGGCCCCTTTCTGGCCAGGGATTCTCTGGGCTTTCCTCCAGACCCTAAGTTCTTATATGGCCGTCCCTCCTTCCTGGGAGAGTCTGCTTCCATATATTCCTCCATCAGCTTCACAACAGCCTTCGCTGTGCTCGGCTGATGCGGCCTAGCTCAGACCCATAGGTTTTCAGGGAGGCCATGTAAACAGAATTCTAGGACAAGCACATCCATGATCTTCCCCACGGTCTGGGTGTCAGGCCTCAGCCATCGCATGACCTGATCCATTAACTTTTGGGCAACCCCCCCCCCCCCATCCACTTTGCTGACTGAAACTTCTGGCAATACTTCTCTGAAGAGAACTCCACCTCATCCAAGATGGCTGGCTTCACTGCCTTATAATTCCGGGCCTGTTCCTCACTCAGGGCCATATGTGCTGCTTGAGTTTCGCCCATCAGATAGGGAGTCATTTGCAGGGCCCATCTTGCAGAGTCCTAAGCACAGTGCCCGGGTCCATCCCCCAGCATGGGACTCACCATCTTCTGCAGGAGCTGCTGTTGTACGCTGGCTTGCTTCTGCATAAAATCCTGCAGGCTTTTGCTGCCTAGCCTGCCAGTTAAGCAAGGCCTCCTGCTCCATCTGGTGGGATTGCTGAAGGGCCTGCATGGCCTTCTGCATCTCTTCTGCTTTACCAGTCATTGCAGGGTCTCTTCCGTCTCCAGGCCACCAACTCTTGTGCTGACTCAGCAAATCCCAGACAAGTTGCCACATGTAGCAGTGCGCAATCTCGGGCTCCCCTCTACCGCCTTCTGGCTCACAAACCATCTGGAAACCCTCCAGTTCAGCAATCACCAGTGCAGTTGATTTACAGCATGCAGTCCTACCGCCTTACGATACACAGTTTGGGCTAGCTTCCTCAAGGAGTCCTCAACTTCTGCAGGCAGAGCCTCTGCTTGCCTTCCATTCCCTGGCTTCCCCCCTTACTTCCTTCACCTGGGCCTGTATCTAGCCCCTGGCTGACAGCTGCTTCCCATTCACAAATCAGGTACCCGTGTCTCTAGCCAGCTCCAATTTACCTTGCTTAAGTGGGATGGCATGACAGAGGGCTGGCTAAGCCCCTGCCCGGTACTCTGTCACAATGATAGAGTTAAGAAGGCAATGGCCTTCAAACTCACCGCAGTTGTACTTCTAAAGTAGGTGCAGTAAGTTGGATAAACTTAGTTTAGTCCATACTCCGCTGTCCATTTCAAGCATTATGAAATACAGCAAACTTAACATTTTTGTGTTAGAGAAGCCAGAAAGCCCTGAGCTGGGAAAATAAAGATGACTAGTGGACAAGTATATCTAAACTCTGCATGGCCTTGCTGTTGTAACCTATATGTCATCACATTGTGTGAAACCCAGTAGTTTGCACTCATTATTTTTTAAAAAAATTTTCACACTCTTTTCTTGTCTGCAGACTAAGCCAAAAACAGAAGAAGAATTGAAACCTCTGAAAGAACCAGATATAAAGCCTCAAAAAGACAGTGGGTGCCAGATCTCTTAAACACACCATAAGTGCTTTGAATTCCTCCTAGAAGTTGCATTTAATGAACTCTGCAGCTTTCATTTCAGATCCTGTTTTCTAATTCTTCTTAACCCTAAAGATTAATTTACTGATTGATGTTTAGTAGAAGTCTCTTCATTGAGCATATGGCTGGATTTCTAAATAAAATTAATAGACATGCTTTATTTTGTTTTAGTTGGGACCTCATGGAATGAGCTCAAATGTTTATAGAATGAGTTTTAAGTGTAGGTAGTGGTTCTCAGGTTTAGTATCAATACAGAGACTAACATACTAAAGTTAATATTTCCTAGCATAGGAAAGGGTGGGAAAGTTAAGGATCTGATTTCTTTCTACGACATTTAATTCTTTACATACTACTTATAATGTCAAGTGCCAGCAATCTTTATTTAGTCATGTTTGTTACAAAGGCTTAAAATCCTGTCTCATTCCCATTCTGTTGTTTCTGATGAATGAGAAAAGTAATTCTCAGTTGGGCTTTATCCTTGTGGAAACCTCAGAAGCAGAATTTCTCCATAATCAGAATGCAGTTTTAACTTAGTTGAAATGACTGGATGCACCATTCTACTTCATTTTAAATCAAGTTTCCCTATATCCAAATTCATAGTAACCTATGTCCTCTCTAGCTTGTTTATCCTATCTCACTACTTAAATTAAAGCCTTTTAATCTCAAACTGGGAGTTTGCTGGTGGCATGGAACAATTGAGGCAGCAAGAAAGTGAAAAAGATCTCAAAATGAATATATCATGGTATCAGGCTTCCTAACTTTTCAGAGTTCAATATTGTGTATGGTCCAGAATGATTGAATTATGGGTATTTAAAATTCAGTGGCTTCACAGAAGCTCAGATGAATGCATTTGGTTTATAAGCGTAATGAAATGCTTTGGCTGTAATTAATATGTTGTATTTTCAATTGGGTAATACCTGCTCTGTCAATGGCTTCATAGAGCTAAGACAACACATGCTGCTAGTGTTTCAGCCCAAAGGACCTCCAACTCTAGATCTCCTTTACATCAAACATAAATGGCATCTTCTCCCAGCTTCCTTTATGGCTAGCTGAAAACAGCATCTTGACGAACAGTAGCTGTGAAAGAAATGATCCCAGGCAAGACTGATGTGATGCTGGTTGGAAGAGGGAAGTGTTCTGTTGTTTCTATAACTTCCCCCACTATTGAGAACTTATACTCTCAGACAAGTTTGTTTGTAGTGTTGGGGTCCTATGGGCATTAAGTCCAAAATAACCATGACGACGAAACATCTATTTTCATTTGTAACTGGTCAGAAGATTGTCTGGCACACAGAACTAGTCACAATGATCCATGTGTGTAGTAATGTCTTCCAGGCTTGATCTTTGTGCATCACATGTAGATCTTGGAAACGCTTCAGCTGATAATAAACATAGCAATCCATATAGTTAGCATCACAGGTTACAAGGAAGGTATGTTCTAATGCTTTGCTGTCGCCATTCAGCGAATGTCTTGATATACAAAATCTTTGGTGGGACTGGACCCAGCTATCTGGCAGACTGTGATCTTCCACAGCAGCTAGAACAAAGAAGCTATTGCCCAATAAGAGGTAATTTATGAGGTTGGGAAACAGAACTTTCACAGAAACTGGACTGAATTAGGGAACTCGTTACGGGAGATAGGAATGATCATGGCGCTAACCATTATGGACAGATTAAATGGGAAATTTATTTCTTCAATTTACCTTTCTCCTAATCAGTTCTATACATGTCCCTATAACCTAATCAAACTATTTCTCCTACAGGTTGTGAAGGAGGAGATCATTTCTATTTTTAAATACTTATGAGGTATTTAGATATCGGGGTGGAGGGCTGTAAGTACATGGATAGATATTTCTCTTTCAGAACCTCTCCATTTTTTTCTTGTTGCAGCCCAAGTTTGAAGGAGAGAAGCTGGGTATGTTTGGCCAAGGTTTCACCAAGTGTTGATTTAGTGATGGGAAACTTCCAGTCTCCTGCATAATTACAGGGGCCAATTTCAGCTCTCCCACACTGGTGGTGGTGGTGATGGAGTTGAAGGTGGAGGATGGGGGTAGGACGTAGGACAAATGTGTTGTTGCCACAATTTTTTCTTTAAAGGTATATTATATCCATACAGTTACCTGGCTTTCATTTTTCTAAAGGATCAATTGTGATTAGCTCCATGCTCCCAGTCCTAAATTTGCAGTATGTACTCTGTGACTCTTATTCTTAATCTGTCTGTATTGAGGCATTTTTCTACTAACTGACAATTTTATCTTTTCCAATTGAAATTAAGATTAATAAAACACAATTTTCTCATATGCCTGCTGCTGACTATTGCACAGACTCATCTGTTTTTATTTTCATGTGCATGTGTGTTAATGACTTGTACTTGCGCTGGCGCATTTGACCATGTGTGTAGCACAAAATTTCTTCCTGAAATTCAAATCTATATTTTCTTTGTGCAATCATTGACCAGATCTTCCCCAAAAAATCTTTTAAAAGGTTGTTTTGTGGACCTGCGTATTTACTTGCATTTGGACGGTGGCATTGTATTAGCACCTGTTTTCTGGAATCAAGTGGCTTGTTTGATTGAAATTCACTGTAAAAGTTTGCTGTCTATATGCAACTCGTGTTAGATAATGGCATTGCCTAAGCTTGGCTGTAACCTTGTGGTGGTCCCAGGCCATAGCTGTTTTCAGTAACCACAAGAGAGTAGCCTAAAAACAGACTAAAAGAATGAGTTTGTTCTGTCAAACTTGGTTGCTTCTCAAGACTTGCTTTGTTTATTTGTATTTTAAAGCCTATGGTAGGTGGTGAGTAGTCTTGCTTGTAGGCAAGGAATATATGCAGTGATGTTCTAGCCATGTCAGTCGCAGGATGTTAGAGACACAAGGTGCATGAGGGTAATATCTTTTCTTACTAGTTTCTGTTGGTGAGAGAGGCCAGTTTCCGAGCTTACACTGAGCTCTTCATCAGGTCTTGGCAAAGAATATAGATATTTTAGTCTGAAAATTGTAAGTATAGGACAGGGGTCGGCAACCCGCAGCTCCAGAGCTGCATGCGGCTCTTCAGCTACGGTAAGCCGTGGCTCCGGAGCCGCATGCGGCTCTTCAGCCGCGGTAAGCTATGTTTTGCGGCTCCAGACCATGGCTCTTTTGATAATAAAGGTTGCCAACCCCTGGTATAGGAGGATGCTATTCTGTAATGGGTGATTTCCTTTTGATTTCTCATGAAGGGTGGATTTCATTAAGATATTTAAATACAGACACTCCATTCTGTGAGTTAACTACCCATTAGCGCAAGCATTTAGAAAGCCTGATTGGGATCTTCAGTCAGTCTGCACAGATACTTGTGAATATAACAAATTTCCTTCTACTGAGGTTTCCTTTAGTACTTTTTAAAAAGACAATGTATTTCATAAGGTGACTTTTTAATATTTATTAACATCAGCATTAATGGGCCTCTGCTTTCTTACAATGAGGACTTATTTTTTTTTTAGTGATGGCCCCTGTTTATGGATGCAGTTTCGCACTCAAACAGTTACACCTGAAAAAAAAATCTAATATCTGACTTGATGCTTGTGCTCACACTTGACAGTGGAGGCAAAATTTGCAGCCACAAAAAAGGCAGACAGCTAGAGTACTAGCTGAACATCAGGCTCTGGTGTTTTGTCCTTTTTAAATAAATATTTAACATGAGGGCTCTTAATAGCTTAATAATTAAAGCAAAAATAAGTCCTTAATAGGAAAATATTTTAAAGGCATTTAATACACTTATGATGTGTCTCACTCCATGGTCCCCACAGTACTAGGTTTACATGAAATGTAATCATTTAGCACATAACACTCGGTAGATCCAAAGGACTAAATCTGGTCCTTGAATGTGCATGCCCATCTTTCATTGGCTTCTACAGGAGTCTTGTATGTGCATCCAAGGATAGCATTTAGTCCATTTATGTATTTCGCATGACTAATTGACTCATGTATCATGATAATATAAGATCTGCATAGTCTAAGAAAACACACTTGTGTCTATGTATAGTACTGTATAGCCAACTTTGCACCTTAGAAACTCTAACCTTGCATTTTCAGTACTGTACAATGTGCTTGTAAATATTCCTTTATTTTTGTTTCTTATTGTACTGATTGTAGAAGTGTGATGCTAGTGAGATTTGATGGGAAAATACTAAAACTAAAATGTATTGTCCACTCTATGTATAAAATAAACTGTTAATGCCATTCTTGATATGCTTTGTCATTTCTTAACAGGCATAAATGTACATGGTAAAATAGAGGTTACATGCTTTCCAAATTCCACATTTGATTTTTTTTCCCCACTTCTTGTGCCAGCAGTAGTGAAAGAAGAAAGGTTGGAAGGATCTAACTCTTATATTTGGACTAGGATGTTAAAGATCCTGATTAGGCTCTTAGATTCTTACATAGCACTGATACCTAAGTGTCTCACAAAAGCAAACAAGGTTCCAGGTTGCCTTTTATTAATCGTGACACTGTCCTACATGACATGGATTGTCCAGATCCCTTACGCGGTAGGTTACTGGGAACCATTCTAGCTAGGTGCTTTGTAGCCATAATCTCACCCAGGTCCTGGTCTGCTTCCAAATGGAGTCTCTGCTTCTTGCTGTTGTGGTGGTCCCATGATCATGAAGACCTACTTCCATTACTAACCAAATTTTCTTGTCCTCTGTTTTCCTTTTCAATTCTGAGGTATGTGGGGTGAGGGGAGAGCAGGGATTCATATGCTTTTAACATTACTACCTGATGATCTATAGTAATGCAGCTCAGGGGAGTTCTGGAGGAAGACTTATTCTGCCCCTTTAGGCTGGAGGATATCTGTGATGATACCAAACATAGAGATAGAAGGAATCTAAAGTGTCTGAAGCGGAAGAGTTAACATAGATCATGCTGATGCTTAGTCCTTACATTTCAACTCTATCCCTAATGATTGCATTGTGGGAGGGAAATGCCAACATAAGGCATTCTGGCATTTCGGGTAGGATGGGAAACAAGGAACATAACTTCAAGATGGTTGTTGGCCTACAGGTGCTGTGCAAAGCCCCTATCTTTCAGTACTCATCTTCAGATTCTTCATGCCATTTCCCTTTTTTGGTGTAAGTAGTTCACAGTAGCCTCCAGAGCAGATTCTAACTTCACACAGACCCTCTCCATGTCAGTCATACTCTTGAGAATGTCTGCAGACTCCACTTGACATTTGAGGGACCCAGGACCATGGTCTTTCATGTCCAGAATCTCTTCCCTGCTTGATATTAGTATCATGAGGAGTGATGGCCCAATATTTGAGGTGAGACTTACTGTTTAACCTCTCACTAGACTAAGCTGATGTAAGAGTGGGGTACTTTACTTTTTTCTAAGAAAAATACCAACCACATATTGATTTGAAAATTATGTAAGATTGCACATTCTAAAACATACAGTAGGTTATAGTCTAACTTTTGTCCATCTGACGAACCTTTTTGGCTTTGCTTTTCAAATTTCAGTTGTGGTAGCAGGGAATACATTGAACTCTTTCGGTAAATTGAAGTATTGCTATTGCACTTGCACTAAATTGAAAAGACACAGAACATTCCTAACATACTGAGAAGATTAAGAATGTCATAAGCATACAGGTAAGGTGATTAGGTACTTCACTATTGGGCAGGTTACATAAGTAGGTACTTGAAGCAAGAGGAGCCAGGGAAGAAACTGTACTTCCTAACTAGTACTAGGCCTGATTTCACCCACATCTGCAGTCTGTCTTGTTCCAATACCAAAGATTCCAAAAAAGGTTGCATTGATCTGTTTTATTAAATCTCTTATGATGAGCGACTAGTTCAGCTAAGAAGTTATTTAGCAGTTGCTAATGTATGGGCCTATTTCTCTAAACTGCCACTAGATGTCATCAGTTTCCAGGAAATGTGTGTTCACAGGTGTGTTTGGTTCCTTTGCTGGAAAAAGTAAATATTACACGTGACTTAACTTTAGTAAAGTCTAAATTCACTTAATAAATGAAACAAAAACCAATGGAAGCAGAATACTGAAAAATGTCCTCAAGAAATGTGATATACTTGAAAAACAACCTGATCGCAGGTTTTTCAACACTGCTGCCAAGGAGTATCTACTTGCAAATGTCCATGTCCTTGCCCACATTCCTTTTGCCACCCCAACCCACTCATCTTAACTCTGCTAAACATGCAAATAAAAAGGTCCTGCCCACAATTCAAACACAGCCAGTCCTTTTCAGATACCTGCATCCTGGAGCACCGAGTTTACCTTTCTTGATTTGCCTCCAGACCTGGGCTGCTGCAAATGCTATAGAGCAGTGGCAGTTTTCCATGCACAAATTACATTCAAGATCACTAAGTGTCATGGTTCTAGGTTTTTTCCCTTACTTGTCTTGGAAACAACGTAATCAGCTTTTGCACTACAACTTCAAGCGATGGAAGATACCAGAGAGATTCTACAGGTGAATTTGCTTTTGATTTGTTGGCTAGAGATTTCACACATTTATATATTTCAGCAATGTATTTATTTGATCCCACCAGACTTCTTAAAGTGCTTTAGTGTTCTCCTTCAAAGATAAGGAGAATGCTGTAAACAAATATTTTGTCTCTCTGAATGTGAAAGTAATCTTACTGTCTTGTTCCTTATTACTAATTTTAAATTGATTAGTGGAATGGAATGGGGAAAAAATAATAGCAAATAGCATATATAACTAATTTTCCCTGTCTGACTTAAAGTAAGTTATTTATTTATAAGAATCCTATATATTTGAAGGAAAAAAAGTAAAGAAATTAAAAATAAAATTCTGGTCCACCATTTGACTGAGTATAAGTAGTTTAAGAAATTATCTTAAGGGTTTCTCCATAGATACTTGATATTTGCCTCCTTAACATTAGATTATATTTTATATAGCTGTTTTCAAAGATTAGAAATTATGAAAGGGCAAATTTAAAAAAAGATGTATACGTTATCAGTTTTTGTAGCTATTACACAAAAGTCAAATAAGCCCAATTTAAAAGGCAAATGCTAATAAATATTGGGCAGAAGAGGAAAGCAAGGGGGAGAAAAAACCCCAAACAGGAATTGTGGAAAGAGGAAATCATGATTTTCCCCCATTGGATCTGTGTCCAGTTTAAATCGAAGCTTTTCAGGGTGGGGACCTGTGCTCCATATTTGTGAAGCCCTCCGTGCACTTTTTGGTGCTATGTAAATAGCATTACCTTGTTATTCAATTGCAACGTAGCATACTGCAAATTGTACATTTAGACAGTGATCTTGCAAGGTGCTGAGTGCCATTTATGTCCAAGTGTCACATGATTTGGCCATTTTGTTTTGCTGTTTATAAGTCTCAGATTGTAGTATTATACTCTGAGTCAATGACACAAAACATGGACATTTAAAGATCAGTGGAATAGCTCTTTGTGACATCAACAATTGTATCTGTTCTTGTAACAGTTAGAAGCACAGACATGCCCCAGGCCAAGGTTTTGTAGCTCCTGCTAGGTCAGTCTTGGGCTCCTCCTCTCTTTTTTAATCCCCAAACTGAAATATGCAGGACTCTCTGTACCTTTTGAGGGTGTAAATAAGATTTTTAAACACAGTTCTGACATTCCTTAGCCTAAGCGTTAAAGGTGAAGCTGAACACTGTGCAGCCCATTGTCCATTCAGTGTACTAAGATGGCATGCCTGGTGGGTGTTTTCTGATGAGCAGGAGGAGGATGTTTTCCAGCACGAGATGGAGGATAAAGATATGGGAAAAACAAAATCTCCAAGGAGGATCATTTACTTTGTAAATGGTGAAACCATGGAAGAGTACAGTACGGAGGAAGAGGAGGAGGAGGAGGAGCAGCAGCCACTTGACACAGTGAGCCCCATTATTGGCTTTTAGGAAGCTTTGTAAAGGGAAGGAGTGCTGCTCTATGCACATTGGAGAAAACTGCACCCTTCACAGTCGTAACAGCTAGCTCTGTAGATGGTCACTTACCTCATTTTTTTCTGTAAATATTGTGACTTCTCTAGCTATTCACAGAACAGGTTTAGTACAATTTGGATACCAACAGTACAAGCCTCTTCACGTTTTCCTGCTAATGCTCTTTAATCCTGATACCAATGGGCCTTGCTGCTGAGGTGAGAGTAGTGGTTAAGCAGATCAAAATAGGAGGAAGAATTCCTGGCTCTTATACTACACTCCTTCTTAATGATACCTGCATGACATGATACCTGCATGTCATGACAAGATGCAGCAAGGAGACAAGAAGAAACCTACCCAAAAGGAATTCATGTCCCCATGCAGGAGCACAGACCTGGTGTTCCCTAACCCATTCCTAAATGCCATGGATCTGTTTCCTCATCTCTAAAATGAGAACAAGACTGAAGGCTAGTCTACACTGGGACACTTGGGGAAGGATAAGAATAATGAAATAAAGGTGTGACATTAAAGCACATTAAACCCTTGTGTGGACACTACTTCAGAAGTAAAGTGCCCTTACTTTGCTGCAGCTTAATTCTCCTCCATTAACTTCACACATTTTGGACTTGTCTACACTTAAAATGCTGCAATGGTGCAGCTGCAGTGCTTCAGAGATGACTCTGCCTGAACTGACAGAGGAGTTACCCATCAGCATAGATACTACACCTTCCCAAGAGGCAGTAGTTAGGTCAACAGGAGAATTCTGCTGGCGACCTAGCGCTGTCTCCACCAGGGTTTAGGTCGGTTTAACTGTGGTGTTTAGTGGTGTGGATTCTTCATGCCCCTGAGCAACATAGTTATACTGACCTAATTTCTGAATGTAGACCAGGCCTTCGTTAATTTGTCTTAATTCATTCCCATGTAGAAAGCCCTAAGTTAATTTGACCTTGCAGGGATGCAGTGAGGATGAGCTAATGTTTGTAAATATCTCTGAAAAGGTAAAGCATTGTAACATGCTAAGTACTGACATTTACACAAATGTCTATTTCTGTGGAAAAAAATCTGATTTGTTAGTATTTTGGCCTGATCCTCCAAATACTTAAACTTGTGAACAACTTTATACACATGAAGTCCCATTGAGTTCAAAGTTTCTCGAGGTTTATGTATTTGCAGGTTGGACCCTTTGTGTTCTATTGTGTTTGTTACTTATGTTAATTGTACTGATAATTCTTGTTGGCTTGGCAAATGAGGCTGGTATCCTTACTATAAATCAGCTGAGACTAGCCCTGTCTAAAGGCTGAAGTAAAGAAAACAATTGGCTTTTCTCCCCTGCACAATGGCAGATCCCGTGCATACTGCAAACATTATGGGCCAAATTAATTTTTGGTACAATCTCATGGATGAGTTCAGCTCTCTATGTCTAACGTTAAAGTTTTCCTTTTTGTTTTTGCTTTGTAGTCCAAGCTCTCCTGGGGGCTGTATCTGCGGCTTTGGGCAGTTCGAATTGCAACAACTTCACTTTTTAGTAGGTATATTTTTTGGCATCAATGGGAGGGTTATTTTAGATGAGTTGGTATAAATATTACTATTAATGATTAAGATATAAAATCACCACCAAAATGTTTTCCTTCATCTGAAAATTTGTTTCATGTGTTCTCTTAAAACTGGGTGGTGATACTCAAACTATTTCTCTGTCTATTTACCAAATATAATTAAAAATGGGTATTTTCTTCCAAGAAGATAGACATCTAGGTATCACTATTAAATATGAAATACTTTAGGCTGGATCATTTGAGATCAGGCCATGGTCATTTTAAAAGACCAGTTTCTTACATCAACCAGAAAGGAGCTCCCACCAATGTGGGGGTTGCCTCAGACTGCCTAATGGGGCACCTGAAATCAGAGGCAAGAGCCTGACCACTAGACCAGTATGTTGCAACCTGGCTATGCAGTCCTGGGGACTCTGACTTTTGTACTCCCTACATGTCTAGCACAAAGTGGCATTCTGCAGCTGCTGAAGAAGAGCAGGTTGCCTTGCAAATAACTTCCATGGCAGATTATTTCCTGTGGGTCTGTTTCCATGAAGCTATTATCACTTTCATTCAGACCTCTAACACTAAATCTGCTTTTCGTTGGCACAGTAATGGCTTTAATCAATGCCATTCTCTGCATACATCATTAGAGCTGGCAGATGGTAGGTGTCCTTTTAATTTCTCATGATACATCAAATACTGCATCCAAAATAACTACTTTAAAAGACTATTAAGGTTCCAAAGATGCTCAAAAACTAGGATATGCCAGAATTAAGGGTGCCTGGGCAACTTTAATTTACCCCCCTTGTGCATATGCATTATGACAATCTTCTTAATTACATAATCACATACCCACACGACCCTTGCCTCATTCAGTGCACAAGAGGGATGGTGCTCACTGAAGGGTTTGCTATTCAGTATTTGATTTTATCCTCTACATTCAATGTGTGGCTCTGTGTCTTATTTACTGCATACCATCAAAACCCTAGAATTAATTTCCTCTTGAGCTTCTCTGTAATGTTGTCATAGGAGTGTTTCCCAAACAATGGATTTATTTTTCACAACACCCACTATGGTATAAGGATATTATCCCCATTTTACACATTGGACACTGAATCACAGAACTTAAGAGCCAAAATTGTCAAGTGTCAACTAGTTTTGAGTGCTCTATGTGAGATGCCTAGGGATTTTTTTGAATACCTAGCATATTAAAGTGCTTAACGCAAAGCTCCCATTTACTTCTGTTGCAGCTGTGAGCTCAGCATTTCTACAGTTCAGCTCCTGTGTGTGTCAACCTGGGACACAGAAAATGAGGTGCATGCACCCAGAGGCCATCTTTGTAAACTTGTTATTGCCTGACACCACAGGAAATTTGCAGCAGAGGCAGAGAAATAATCATGTTTTCCAGGGCAGCATTGGACTACCTTAATCATGAGACCATCCTTTCTGTTCCTGTAGTCCCATTTCATTCACCAAACACTTCCCAAATTCTGCAATACATGAGGAAAAGCTCCTGCAGACAGCCATCTCCTTCACTGTACAATCATGATCCATTCCCAGGATAAGGCAGAGGTCCTGTGGAAAAAAGTGATAATTAAAGACTCACAATGCACATGTACAAGGCAATCTTAATTCTGATATCACTTGACTTTGGCACCTTAATATTCTTTTAACTTTTTTTAATGTAATTTCCTATGTCGTCAGTCATGTGAAACCATACTAACCGCTCCATCCCATACATGGGTCATCAGCAGGGTTTGGATATTTAGGTCCACAGCACAGTCCTCTGCCACTTGAGTTAAAAGAGTAACCAGTAGCAGTAGAGGGCTGCTACTCCCTTCTAGTAGCAGGTCAACATAAAAGATGAAATGCAAACTTTGGCCCATGGGTTTCACAGCTATTTGCTACACAGCAAAGGAAAAATGAGACTTGGAAATAATGGGGTCAGTTCCAGGTTCTGGAGGAAAAAGTTCTCTAGTGGTTTATAATCACTGTCCCTGTCCCCATCTTCTCCTATCCTTCACTCTCTCTGCTCCAGTTGCCCTGCCCTGAATTTCTCTTCCCTTTCTCTCCTGCTTATATTTCCACATTCAAGTCAGGCTGCCAGGCTGCTTTCTCCTTCTCCTCTATGCTTTCTAGGTACCGGCAAGGGGAGCATTGAGGTGCAGGAGATACAGTTTCTCTGGTCTCAGTTACAGTGGCTCCTGGGTAAAACAGTTGAAGGGAAAAAACTACTCAGCCAGGGATGGCACATGATTTGGGGACAGTCTGGCCAGCACATAGGAGCTGCAAGGGGATGGAGCATGCTCACTGCAGCTGGAATCTTCTGAGCACTTGGCTTCCAGGTTTTGACAAAAATCTACCAAGCACATGCTGAGATTTTTTTCAGGGTTGTTGTGAAGGCCAAAACTATAACTGGATTCAAAAAAGAATTAGCTAAATCCAGGGAGGACAGGTCTATCAATGGCTATTAGAGAAGATGGTCAGGAGTGCAACCCCATGTGCTGGGTGTCTGATTCCCAGATACTAGGACTGAACAACAGAGGACAGATCACTTGATGATTGCCCTGCTCTGTTCATTCCCTCTGAAGTGCCTGGCATTGGCCACTGTCAGAAGGCAGGTTACTGGACTAGGTGGACCATTGGTCTGACTCAGTGTGGCCATTCTTATGTTCTTACATTATGGCTTATAACTTGGCCAAATCTGGGCAGATTTTAATAGTGATGGCAAAAGGTACATTCCTTATATCAGGGCAAAGCCCTGCCAAATTTCAATTCCCTGCTCTAAATCATGGAGGTACTACAGCTTCTCAATGAACATTTTGTAACTTTTTTTAAACGTGGGCTACATGTATTTTTCCCTAATCTCATTCTTGGAAATGATAATCATTTCAGCTGAAACATCTGCAAAAATTTCAGTTTGAGGCAGACACCGGGCATGGAAAGTTTCAGCCCCAACAGCTTATGTTTGGCAAAGTTATAAGCAACTGAAAACAGGATCTTTATAAAGGAAAGTGTTGGACAACCTTAACTATAGTCGTCACTACCTGCACTGCGTATAATAAATGGCATTAACTGGTAGGTATGGGTAAAACTATGGGTGGACAAAATCTACCTGGACTTTAGAAAAATATTTATTAGTGTTCCAGATTAGACTGATATAACCAACTGACAACTACTAAAGCAGATTAGGAATTGGCAGAGGGACAAGAAACTGAGGCCATGAGAAAAGAAAATGGGTCAGAGTGGAGACAGGCTAACAAGGATAATACTGCAGAAAGATGGACTAGGACAACCTAGCTCTGCCCATTGAGACTGCATACAATTTTGATCATTCTATACTGGGCAGGCAAGTGAAAATGTGGCATTGACAGCACTCACTGACTTTTTTCCCTTCAAAAATCAACAACTTCCTAAACACAAGAGATACAAATTCCATCTCTCCACCCTGAGACAGAGGAAGGGAAGCTTTCATAAAATCAAAAGAAGATACTGAAAGGAACGACTTGTCTCAAATAGTAACGAGGTCAAAGTGAACTGTATGTAAAACAATCCAGGCTGAATTTATTTACACAAAGTGTAATTTAAACGCAGTATGGTACAAACTGCCTAAGACTGCAACTAGTGTAAGTGACATACATCATTTCCAAGAACACTGGCCAGCTCTTTGGAAAAGGATTGAAATGAGTAGCTATTAAGTATATTTCTGGAATGAGGACTAGACTTATAGAAAGTAGACTTGTATTTCCTGTGCTGATGAAGACAGCCCTTGTATCATTTCTCCTTTTGGTCCTTTATGTTCATATATACATCAGTGTGTAAAAACTATTTATTTTTTCCCCACCACATAATGTGCCTCTCCATATAAGCTTCTTATTTAAGGAATAGAATTGCTGTTATTCTTTCTCCTCCCTGTCTTTTCAGCTTGCGAATTCCTAGGTGGAAAGCTTGCCACACTCTTTGGACTCAATGAACCTAAATATCAATATGCAATAGATGAATACTACAGGACACAGAATAAGGTAAATAAAATGCATATATAGGTTTTTAAGAAGTGAAGAACAAAAATATGGCACTTAAATTACCATGTTTTATTATTAAGAACCAACAATGTCGTCTTTCCAAACAAGACGCACAGAATCCCACCCACAAAGAATTTACAATCTAAGCAAACCTGCACGTGGGTGTGTGTTCTCTCTCTCTTTCTCACTCTCTGTATATGTAATTAAAATCTTCACAGGGGATCACTGGAAAGTATTCTGGATGCTTTACTAAGGTCACTGGCTCTGTACAGGTGCTATGAAAAGCTTTGAGATGTGCTGGCATCACACTGAAGTGGTTGTGATGAATCTTTCAATCTGCTGGATTTTGATTTTTAAATGTTTGTATTGTGGATTAGTTCACTTCCAGCATGACTTTGAGCTGACAAGGTTGAGCTGCATTGCAAAGACAATCTGAATACACTTCCTGGTGGCAGGAAAATTTGCTCTTTCACTCAAATATCACTCTGTTAGCAGATAGAGGCCAGTGTTGGGATGGGTGTTGGAGATCATGTTTGTCCCTACCTATCTGGACTACAGTCCAGGTGCTTTACAGGCAACATCTAAACAGAAGATATTTGAATGGTGGTCTCAAAATAGAGAAATAAATGAAAATTCAGGAGGACTCACCATAACCATGAAGAAGCATTGTTGTGTGGACCATACAAAAACTTCTTCAAAAACTTCATATTTTTAGTATTCTTTTTTCTGTCTTCAGTCATTTGCAAGCCTTTACACCTCTACTCTACTGAAATGTTTCTCTTAGCACTGCTGGCTTGTGGTCCAGACGACTGTTCCAACTGAATAATGTAGTGTAATTCTAATTGTCTTTTTACTAATTCCTCCCAAGACTTGGAACAAATGATCTGTCCTGTCCTGCTATGTTGAGGTTACTGATCACTGTGATATATGGCTGTTTTGTTGTAGGTTATGTTGATCAAAGGCATGTCTGTTTCTTGAGAAAAATGCTATGCACAAATGAGCATGCAGGTGGAATTTTACATTCAGCTAGGGACATGGGAACTGGTTGAGTTCGGGGTCTTATGGCGACAAAGTTTTACAAGAAACAACCTTTTGAATTATGGTGGAAATGAATGTATAAGGACACCATAGCATTTACAATCAATTTTGCATTGTTGAAGGCTGCTTGTAAACAATAATGAGCCCAAGCTGCAAAATTTTGACCTGGGTACTTGGGTCTGGATTTTGAATCCACCCCAAATTTCAGAGATTTCTTTATACGGAATTTGAATTTGGTCCGTTTAGAGAGAAGGACTAGACACAATGTTTTATTCTAAACCTACCACAGTCCCCAAAATATCTGGATTATTTGTTTGGGGTCAGCTTTACTCTTTAAAGGATGGTTCTGTTGCCTGATCTATGCATTATGTATTAATTTGGTTACTTAATTCCCAGTTAACACACTGAGGTTTGATAAGACCTTGTCCCAAGATCAGAGCCAGTATTATTAGAATTATTGTTTATTTGGGAACTTGGACATATACCGTTGCAACACTCATACTTACAGAAGGTTTTTCCTATTTGTAATAGTTTTATTAATACAGTTAGCAAAGTCACAAACATTCCAACACAATAAGATAGATAGAGATGATATAGAATGTGCATCTGAGCATTCATATACTCACACCATCCCTTACAGAACAACCTGAAATGTTAGTCATTATCTTCCTCACCATCATCTCCTTCCTCATCACCATCACCAGTGGTCATCATCCTGGCATTGCCCGAGAGCTACATTTTTCACCCTCCTAAGCACACAGGCTGGGATATAACTTTTATAATGTGTTACACTGACATCATTATGCCTAATGCATAGTCAGTAGGGATTTCTTCCCTTTTCTTTATTAATATTTCCCCATCTTAATAATGTTTAGGACAGGTGCCTTGTCCCACATGTTATTAGGCCTTTTACCTCAAGCTTATTAGAATATACATCAATTGGTTATTATAGCACTCTTGTGATCAGATATATGTGAATGTTCCTAACTTAAAATATCCCAAGCCAGTACAAACTAGACCTTGTTAGCAATTTAGTCATTACAGCATTCTTTTATGATCTGGGGTTACTCCTGGTTAACTGCATATGCTAGGGTTGTTGGGCCTTATTCCTTGTTTAGCTAAACTATCGTCTTACAGGCCTCAGGCCTGTAGACTCATTGCTTCACTGCCTTAACTTATGTCTGTGCCTTACCTAGCAAATAACTAACCCTATAGGCTACAGTCCTACTTTGTATGAAAATGGCATTGTGGGTTTTCAGTCCGTAGACCAATAATTTCCATATTAAATATGCTTTTTACAGGTTTTTTTAAAAAATATAAAAATCTCATCTCTAGCTCTGCAAATTCAGCCTGAGATCTTCCACTCAATTTGGGTTCTTTCTGACTTTATTAGTCAAATGCTATGCTTACATCTGTGCAACCCCATTTGTCCTCACATTTAAGTCCTCAAGTACATTTCTGCAGACCTATTTAATTCCTGTTACTGGGCTAGATAAGGGAAACAGAGCATAATTTGAGGACAATAGGGATGTACAGGAAGCTTTTCAACTGGAACACAGTAATTTTGATTCATGAGGGTGCCGCCCCGACCACGCAAAAAAAAAAAAAAAAAAAAATCCAGCTCACCTTCCCAGAGTTGTATGTTCTGCAGAATAGCTAAAAAAAAAAGATTAAAAATTATTGTTTTCACTAAAGCAAATAGATGTCTTTCTGAATAAGCCAATGGAGCAGAGCTGCTGCATAAGAGGGTGGTGATTTTACAGTTACTTAAAGTCTACCCAGAAAAGTATGTTTCATGGCTTGTAGCCTTTATAATTCCAGAACAGATCACTACTTCAGAAACTTAAAACAAGTTTCAAGCTATAGTGCTGGCCTTTCTCAGAGCTCCTGTTACTTCTGTGTATAACGGTTACAGCCAGTTAGACAGTAACCCAACCTTATGTAATGGAGCTACTCTGCCCAAGGTAACAGGAAACTCACATTGCTATCACTGTCAGTATCTCCTTTTAAAAGATCCCAAAATAGGTTTGGTTTTGTCCAATTATTTTTGTTATTGCCTTGTCTTCATTCCAGGAAAGTGAAGATGATGAAGATGGTGAAAAGATCTCTGAGACAAATGAGGCAGACTCTCTGAATGAAAAACACTACCTTGAAGTACAGAGTGTAGAATACGGATCTATTAGACTCAAGGATGCTACAGAGTTTCCTCAAAGAAGCACTTTTACAAACATTAATGAGGTTTCAAAACATGACCTACAAAGTCCAAACTGTATCTTACCTGTTAAGAAATGATGGCAACATTATCAGTGTAGTCTCTTCTGATACTGAAATAACTATGTAATAGGACATTAATATATCATGAGTATGCTTTTGGAGCTAACATCACATTCCTTTGTCAAGAAGTGTCATTCAAATGTCCAATAGCCAGCTAGATATAGAGCCAAAGCAGCTCTGTGAAGAAGAAAGGTAGAAAGGAAAGAATGACGATTTAATGTTGCCTTCTGTAACATGTGATGCTTAACTATTTGAGCTAAGGAGGTTGATGGAGCATCTGCCACCTGGTTCCTTGTTTATGAACATCGAACTGGAGCCCTTACATTCTGATATGTGAATCATGGACTTGGCATTAGATGGTTACTTTTGAAGGTGGAAAACATCTGATAAGGCTATGAAATGGAATTTGATATGCTAGGATACCTAAAGCAGCCTGCTGAATCATAGTCTATTCTGGTTAGCTACAGATGCTGCCTTATCAATTTGAATAGCAGAACTAATCAAATGTTTGCTTTTTTATAAGAATGATGTAAAACTTGCCCTTTTGTTTTAAATAGTTAATGAACTCTGGGTGAACACTAGGAAGACCAAGTAACTTTATGAATTCCTGTTATCTTGTTTCTGTACTTCTGAAGACTCTTATTATTGTACAACATTCATAGCAAGGTAGATCTACTCTAGAGTGCTTAACCTTGTTATAGGAAATCAGGCATTCATATTTGGCAGACTTCTAATGTAATCTATGATGAAATATTGACCTTTGTCCTAAACTATTATTCTCTGTACTTGTGGATCACGTCCACACATAGAGCAGTGACAAGATGATTTGCGATGTGAGGAAGTATTCTCCAAAGTCAGAGAGAGCTTATTTGAAGGCACCCAACACCAACTGACTTTTAAAATGTTCTTTCCCCTTACAGTGATGAGAGACCTATTCCACTCTAAGTGTTTTTTAATAATCTATTGATGCTCAACAGTTCTGATTTTTTTAAGAGGCTGGTTCATCAGAATAAACAATTACCTGAGCAACTGGTCTGGGTCAATTGAAACTTCAAATCAACACTGCTGTGTTGTAGATATTTCCCATAAAAGTGTGTGTATTGGGGAGGGAGTTAATCAATATTCCTTTCCTGCTTCTTAGTTCCTGTGCACAAGTTAAAACTGTAACTAAAAACTTGTAGAAGTGTGGGGGAAGCAAAGCTAACTCTAGTAACTGAAAGCAGAATGCACCTGAAAGAACTGGTCACAAATTGCTACTGCAAGTAATGGCTGAGTCACAAAAAGAAGAATGAAAGTGATATGCCTGCTTTATGACCTTTGGCATACCTTACCCTTCCCAAACACACACTTCAGAGGATTGTGAGAGAATGGTCTAAAATTTCCATCCTTTCCCCCAGCTTGCTGCTTCTTCAATATTCCCACAGCTCCTTCGCACCTCAGCATCTGGGACTCAAACTCTTTATCCCCTCATCTCCTGCCATTTAAACCAGTGGCCTGACTCAGTAAAACATTAAGATCACATACCAAAAACCCCCAATGGATTTATAATACAATGCCCTACCTGGAGCATCTTGTTCACACTAATTGTAAAAACTGTCCTAGTCCAATCATGTTCTTGCATTTTTAGTTTTCACAGTTCTGCTCCTAGACCTTAAGTTGCTAAAGTAATGAGTCCTCTTGTGTAAAAGCAAAAGTTACTTCAGCCCAGGCCTAGTTGATTAATTTAATGTGTGTGGTATCTTGCTATGATCTTAATTCTTTGGTGCATATTCTAGTAACTATAGAGTTAATGTTCTGCCCTAGGATCCAGAATTGCTGTCTGCAGGCTTGCTGTACCTCTTCTGTCTGGAGCCACAGACACACAACCTGTTGCTCTCCCTCTCTCTGTGCTTCCCTCTCCAAAACAGCACTTTCCCCCTTCACGACATAGATTTAAAGAGACCATGCTCTCTAAACCCCCAAAAAGTTACAAAACTATGGATGAAGTTAGAATTCCCTCTACATAATAGTTATTAGAACATGTTTAAGACAAAGACAGGCTAGCCAAAGTAAAGGTGATAAAAGGTGTGTCAGATGAATGTGGGTTCTCAGTTTTTATATATTAGCCTTCAACAAAACTATCAAGCTAAAGGAGTGTGGGTTATCTTGACCTGAACTTGAGGGAGAGAGAATCAACTTGGCTCCTGCACCCCAGAGAGATACAGGTAACTGAGTCCCCAGGAGGCGTTGCTGACTTATAAAACAAAGAAATCCCTTGGGAACAGAAGGAACAGAGAGACTCTCCATCTTGAACTTGCACCTAAAAGAGACAAAGAAACCAAGTGATTTGATCTCTGTGATGGGTTCCAGCCAGGCTGGCCAGTAAAAAGTTGGAAAGGAGACCGGAGTGAGAGAACCCATCTTGAGAAAAGACTGTACCCTTACTACATGTGCTTTTACTTTTATTTGCTTGAAACCATTTCTACCTTTATCTTTTACTTGGTATCACTTAATCTATGCTCTTCTGTTAATAAAATTGTTGTACTGTTACTATAAACTGCTGTGTTTGAAGGGAAGGGGGTATTTACCCAAGTTAAATTAATAAACTCTGATGTACTGACTCTAGCAGAGCAACAAACTTCATACTTTCTGTGGATGCACAGTGGTAGGGGGTATGCACTGCCAGAAACATCTCTTTGAAACTTGGGGGCTGGAGTTCACTGATTGTTACCTGCTTGGCAGGGTCTGGGCTGGGAGAACCTAAAGGAGTTTGCTGGTGAGCAAGATAGGCTAGTGTGTCAGGAAGCTGACAGCAAATCGACAGCAAAACACCTGTCTGCCTCAGCAACAGGGAAACACAGTGGCTCACAGTTCTGTGTATCCCCAGCAGTGTGTTACAGAGAGTAAGAGCTGATCCAGGATTGCAAGTTAAACAAGGATGAGAGGGGTGGTGAGACAGGGGATTAGTGGGTCAAGATGCAGACTTTATCTTTAAAAAGTTCTGAATTCTTCTTCCCCCATCCTCTTTCTCCCATCCGCCTTCCTCCGCAGCGTGGGGCATGGGTCGCTTGCTGGTGGATTCCCTGCAGCTTGAGGTCTTCAAATCTCACTTTTGAGGATTTCAATAACTCAGTCATGGGTTCGGGGTTGTTATAAATGTGTATGGGTAGGGTTTTGTGGCCTGCCTTGTGCAGGAGGTCAGACTAGATGATCATATTGGTCCCTTCTGACCTATGAGTCTATGTCAGGGGAGAAGCTCTCCCACTGACATAGCACTGTCCACACTGGCACTTCTGTCAGTGTCACTTTTCTCACTCAGGGAGTATTTTTTCCATAACCCTGAGCCACGTAAGTTATACTAACAAATGTGGTAGTGTAGACAACACTCGTCTACACCAGGCTCAGACTCTGCAATTCTGTTCTCTCCCAGGGCAATGACAGCAGTGACTAGATAGCCTCTTTAAAGCAAAGCATTATTTAATTAGAACAAAAGCATTTAAGAGAAAATGGGTCTTAAAACAACAAATATACTGAATGCATTTCTGGCTTTTCCCTAAGGCTAGGTCTATACTGACGGCAGCAAATTCGCCACTGTCAGATCAATTTCTATGGATCGACTGAGCAGTCAGTAAAGACCAGCTCAGTCGATCCAGAAATCGACCTATGAAAACCACCTCCAAAAGTGGCACAGCGCAGTATGGACACCCCACAGAACTGAAGCAACGGAGTCGACCTAAGTTACGCAAGTGTTTTACGTCACTTGCGTATCTCCCGTTGACTGCCGCCAAATCTCAGAGGTAAGTATAGACCAGCCCGGAGTCTTACCATTCCCTGGAACTGGTAAGGAGCACTTCTTTAGGCTCCCTCTGCAGACTCACTCTCTCCACTTGTCTTTCTAGACAGCTGCTGACAAATCCTTTCTTCTCTTGAAAAGAGCTTTTTAACTCCTTAGTGTTCATTTGATTTTCAGGCTTCTAGCTTTGGCAAAACAAGGCTTGCAACTTGATGGAGACAGCATCCGTGAAGCTAACAGTTTGTCACAAAGTCTTTAAAATGTGTGCAGAGGTGTCCTTAACTAGATACACGGTGTTGCTTTCTAGTTTGTTTTTCCCACTGCCTCCTATTAAGTTAGATCCATACAGTAATACAGGTAATTCTAATAACCCACCATAGTTTATATAATAATTTTATCTCACTGACTAAGTCATTTACAACATTCAAACCATTATTCCATATCAATATTCATGAATTAATGTATCAAATTTCTTGTCTGTCACATTGCCTTGTTTCAGCACATAGTGCCTCTGTAAGTGTTGGCATAGACCAAGCAGCTATGTAAGGGACTGCTGTGTCCACTACTGAGCACATTTCCCTCCTAAACCTGTAGGAAGTTAAAAAGACCAACAACCTGATAAATATACAGTTTCATAAAGTTTTCAGTAGCTTTAGGAGTAAAAGGTCAACTAGAGATTTTATTCTTAATGAATGAGCAGGAGATCTTTTTGTGGGGAAAGGATTAGTGAGAAAAAGAAAGAAAGAAAGAAAGAAAGAAAGCACAATCATTATTATCAAGATCTGGCCAGAGCATATTCCTATTGCCAATCTACCTCCATATTAAAATACCACCTCACCTACTACAGTGAGCAGCATTTCTGATCAAACTTCCAGTGAAGGCTCTAACCTGACACTAACAAGTCCACACTAAATACTGTGATAAACCCAGTAAATTTTCTGAAATCTTATTTACTGTAATTTTAATAAAGTACTAAATAAACACAGAAGCCCAGGGCTGCGACAGGCTGGCAGAATGTAGACATATGAATAAATGAGCTTTGATGGTAACTTCAATGCATGCTAATTTCTGGCTTCAGAGAATGTGCAATAAACACAGCTGCCAGAAGAGTGATCTGAAATTAGACTCTAATTAAATTAAATTCCCATTGGAATGAAAGTAGCTGAGCACCTTATCCTCTATTCTTTTTAGCTAGAGTAATTCAAACGATAATGACTTTTTCCTCCATGGCTAGGCAGGGGGCCAGCAGCCATTAGTGAGATCTATTTTTGTTTTTGTTTTTGTTTTCTTCTTAGAATTAAAGCCATTTTTGAGTTGAGATGATCTATTGTGCACACAAAGCTACTGATGGAACTAAGTGTTCCTTTAACTTTTACTCTCGTCCTGCCTTTCTCTTAATTTATTTAATACATTCCTATTTTGTATCTTAATCGAGGTCACAAACTCTTCAGGGCAGGGACTATATCTGTGTCAGTGGTGTCAAACCCTTGGATTGCAGGCTACCTGGAATCTAATTAAATTTTAATTAAACCAAGAAGGAAGTTACTAGGCCTCAGGGTCCCAGAGAAAACCTTTCAAATATAACCTAAGGGTAAACAAAGTTGTTTTGTCTTTCTGAGTCTGCAGCCACCATGAGACAATGACACTGGGAGGTGTGGACACCTTTAGGCTCTCTTCACCAAGTAATATCAATGAAGTGTTAATACTAGAGCCCAATGAGAACACACTAATGCAAGAGTTCTCAAACTGGGAGACTGACCCCTCAGGGAGTCGCAGACTAATTATATGTGGGTTGCGAGCCACCTAGCAGTGTTGCCGCTAGCAGCAGCACAGAAGTAAGGGTGACAATGGGCACTAAGTCTGCAGTGAAAAGTTATATTGAAAAAGCTTCTTTCTTAGTATTAAACAGTAACTATTTAAAAAAAATTCTGTTTATAACAATTCAATAAAAATCTGTTTTAGTCAATTTAAAGGTGGTGAGAAAAGGTAAATTCATTTTAAACAATGGGTTATAAATGTAGCATTTAAAATAGCGTTAAATATAAAAAACTATTTTTTAATATTCAGGGGAGAGTCACACTCAGTGGCTTGTTGTGTAAAAAGGGTCACCAATACAAAAAGTTTGAGAACCACTGTTTCAATGTGAGCATGAACTATTTCATTGCTGATCATTTAGTGAATGGAATGGGAATGAGAATAGGAGTTGCTTCAGGGAAGGAAATTGAGAGAGAAGAACTAAGGCCTACTCTACACTAAAAAGCTAAGTATACCCAGTTATGTCATTCCAGGGTCTGACAAAACCATATCCCGACTGACGTAGTTAAACCAACCTAAGCCCCAATGTAGACAGTTTGCTAGGATGATGAGAGAATTCTTCTGTTAACCTAGCTACTGCCTTGCGGGGAGGTGAATTAACTATAGCGATGGGAGAATCTCTCCCATCTCTGCAATGAGGGGCTATATTGAAGCACTACAGCAGCACAATTACTGCACTGCAGTTGTGCCACCTTTGCAGTTTAAGTGTAGACATAGCCTCAGATAAGGTGCAGAGAGAAACAAACGAACATGGAGAGGAAAGAAGGGGGAAAAGGGCAGAAATAGCTTTGGGATTAAAGGGGAGCATATTTTCCCATTGAATAATGCTGAATGCAACCATAAAGTACTGGATAATGTCCTTTTATTGTCCCTTTTAAATACATATTATTATTAGTTAAATTCTCATTGCATGTGTGTGGCCATAAGAGCCATGGAGGAAGACCCAGTCCCTTCCTATGCAATTTAGCATCTAAATGGATAAGCAGAACAAGACAGATACAAATTCCCTTAGATGACCATTGGAAATTTTATCTGTGTTTAACTAGAAAATAAAAAGTATTGTGTGTGTTGCAGCACATACAAGTGATAACACTGGGTGGGAATGGAGAAAGAATTGTATTTTATGGAAGGATTTTCATAAAGAGAGAGTGGTAACCTTTTGTATCAGGGTAGAAAGGGAGTTCCAGGCATAAAAGGGCAGCCTTGGGTGTGGCACAATTATGAAAGTAGTGCAGAAGGAGGGATTGGCAAAGCACAGCCAGATTAAATGAGATCCTTATGAAGACTTTAACTTTTATAATCAACTTTTTCTAAACTAGGTTAGAGTCTAGATGTGCAATAAAGCCTTGGATAGAGCCTTTGATCTTGATAACACCCCCCCCCACACACACACAATCTGCCCCGTTTTAAAGGGAATTCAAGGAGAAGTTTGGTGACAGACTAAATGTGGTGGGTTTCTTTTGTGATTGTTGCCACTGCTATGGAAAAGGTTGCTTAACTACTGATAACAGTGAAACCAGAAGCAAATTATTGAGGTACACATCTGATATAGGAGTATAATTTATTTTAAATCAATTGCTTAATGTCAGAAATCAATGTAATAAAAATCTAAATAATTAAATGTTACTAACCATTGATGACTTCCATATAAGTTGTGATGCCTTGCACCTATGTTCACCCTTACAGTATAATTGTGTGTTGTTTAATGCAAAATAGATCATATAAGATGTCTTTCGTATGCTCAAAAAGTCCTGATCATTATTGTTATAGTAATGTTTGTTGCAATTTCATGTGTATGGTTATGACACTTCACTATGTAATATTCCCGAAGATGTGTCCTCATAGTTTGAAATGTGTCCAGCCAAAACTTTCCAGGAGCAGATGGGCAGTTCACACCTCATCAAGGCGTGTATAGGACAAACCCAATTCAGCCTTCCAGGAAAAGAGGACTGGCCTGGGCACCAAGGGAGGATCAGTTGAACTCTCGAGTGAGTCACCTCCCTTCCCCTGGTCAGCTTGGAATCCTAAGGAGGTAATGCTCACTGACTCAGGACATGGATGTGTCCATATAAAGACATTATTTGTCACCTGATCTGGGGGCCCAGGGGAGGTGGAGGGGACAAAGCCTCAAAGGGAGAAGGAACATTATAAAAAGGGGAGACATTTGCAATACTCTCTCTCTTCCATGCCACCTCCATCTACAAACATCACCAAGCAACTGAAAAGCTGACCAAAGGGGTGAGCCTGGCTGAAGGGAAACCTGCCAGCCTGTGGTGAGAATCAACTAAGTTTGTAAGGTTCCTGAAAGTGTCAAGCTTAGCTTTGAATGCCTTTTACTTTTATATCTCTTGACCAAATCTGACTTGTTCTGCTTTGACTTATAATCACTTAAAATCCTTCTGTAGTTAATAAATTTCTTTGTTTCCTCCCCCTAAAGCAGTGTACTTAGTTTGAAGTGTGTTGGAGACTTCACTGGGAACAACAAAGCTGGTGCTTATCAATTTATTTGTTAAATTGACAAACTTATATTGTTCAGTGGGCATAACTTGAACACTGTAAGACTGAGGTTCCTAGAGTTGTATCCAGGACTGGGGGTATTTGCTTGTGTCATTCTCTTGTATAATCCAAAGAGTGGCTGGCTAAGAATTCACTCACAAAGGTTGGGAACTGCTTACATGCTGGAGGATATGCATGAACAGCCCAGGAGTGGGGGTTCTCACAGCAGAGCAAGACGGGCTCCGGGAGCAGGGGATTGCAGTGATACAGCAATTCACCAGTCCAGATTGCACTAGGGGAATGTCACACAAGTAATAATGCACAAGCATAATATGCTATTAATTTACAATGACTTAATTAGTAAAACTCATTAATTTACAAAATGCTACTTATTTCTCCTGAAATTATTTAACTCACAAGATACACCATTAGTTACAATATACGCATCTCCATTTCTACATCTAATCACTAGATGGCACTGTATGATAGGAGATAGATATTTCTTAACAGACCAATTTAGATTGCCAAAAATGTGATGTTATGCCACAATGGGTTAGCAAAAGAAAAACACTGAAGCCCAAGTTATAGTCCCTAGATACACTTCAGTGAATTTAGTGAAAGGGTAATGAGAATTACATAATCTATTAAAATGATTGGGATAAGGAGGGGAAAACAGAGAGACTCCAGTCTGTAAGAAAAGCTGGAGACTCCTAGGAAGATCTAATATGAAGTAACAGCATCCCACCTTCTGGCTAATTATAGCCAGAGAGTGGGATGCTGTTACTCTCCTATTAGATCTTCCTAGATGTCTCCAGCTTTATAACTAGCCAGAAACCTTTTTCTCATCATGTAACTAGTTATCCTACTTAGGCGCTTTGGTGGGCAAAATTTCTCTAGAACTAGATAGAACTGGAATTCATTCTCCTTTTCCACCTGGCTCTTCGTGTTTCACATCAAATTAATTGAATTAATAGCTTTCTAAATTCACTTGCTTTTTCTAATTTACCTCCACACTCTTCACACATATTTCTACTCCAAAACATGACTGTACTAAAAGGTCGCTGTCTTCTGCAGCAATTCTACCTCCAGGATGTATTCAAAATCTTAATTAACTTAATAACTTACATGTCAAAAATAAGTTACTGTGCTCAACAAACAGGTACAACTGAGACGTGGCTCTGTAATTCAGGGGTTAGAACAATTAGTTTCTTACACCAACGGCTTCAAGTTCAAATCTTACTGGGGCTGGGGTAGCAGTTTCCATCTCAGACTGTCATGTTGTTTCTTGTTTGTGAACCAGAACCAACCTTCACCCTGTGCTGTGAGGGTACCTGTAACCAGGCTCCTTTGCTACAGGAGGGGGGAAAACAGGTTCATCTAAGTGAAATTGAATAGCCTGTTATATTCAGGAGGTTAGTCTAGATTAGCGTCTCTCACTCAGTGTGTTGCAGTACACTCAGGTGCCATGAGGCAAAAGCAGATGTGCTATGGACTTTTTTGAAAAACTACTTGAAGAGTTCTGGATTGGCTCATGAATATTCATGAGTTCATTTGGAGACTATACGGTGGTGTGCCTCAAAATAATTAAAGGTATCAAGGTGTGCCATGGCAGAGAAAAGGTTGAGAACCACTGGTCTAGATGATCTCTTCTGGCCTTAAACGCTATGAATATAAAAGACAAGGCAGGTGAGTTAATATCTTTATTGGACCAACTTCAGTTGGTGAGAGACACAAGCTTTCGAGCTACACTGAGTTCTTGTTCAGGTCTGGGAAAGGTACTGAAGCTACATCTACACTACAGTTCATGTCAGCATAATTTATGTCACTGAGAGGTGTGAAAAAACAACCCGAGTGATGTAAGTTACACTGACATAAGCATCAGTGTGGACAGCGCTATGTCGGCGGGAGAGCTTCTCCCGCCGACATAGCTACTGCTGCTCGTGGGGCTGGAGTAATTAAGCCAATGGGAGAGCTTTCTCTTACTGGTTTCAAGTGGCGATAGAGAGCGCTTATAGCATGAGTGCAGCTATGCTGCTGTAAATAACTGTCTGGTGTAGGAGAAGGTGCCAAGAGTGTCACAGCTAAATACAAAATGGAACAGATTGTTCAGCATAAGTAGTTAGCACATATTCTAAGGGACCATTCAAGGTGAAGTGACCTTTTAACAGATGACTACAGGGGTGTTAATGGGCCAGTTCACCTGGAACCTTAGAACATATGCTAACTACATACGCTAAACTATCTGTTCCTTCTTTAGCTGCGACACTCAGTACCTTTTCCAGACTCCTGAAGAAGAGCCCTGTGTATCTCAAAAGCTTGTCTCTCTCATCACAGAAGTTGGTCCACTAGAAGACCTCACCCTCTTGTCTCTCTAATATCTTGAGAATGACTTGGCTATAACAATACTGCATACAGTCTGCAAATAGATAACATACAAAAAATTGTCAAAATATCTTTATTTAAATAATAAAGTCAAGCACTTACTTTGGAAAAGCCAAATTTATGGATATTAGAGAGAAGGTCCTTGGTCCTTTTATTGGACCAATTTCTGTTGGTGAGAGAGACAAGTTTTTGAGCTTACTCAGAGCTCTTCTACAGGTCTGGAAAACGTACTCAGATTTACAGATGTCAGTGCTACCTTAGTTCTGCTCTTGTGTGTCCATCACATGCACTGACTGAAGGAGGCTCCTGTGCAAAAACAATATGTGACCATGTAGTTAAAGACTGTCATAAGGCATATGTACAAGGAGGCTGAACGGTTGCACAGACAACCTCAAATCTAGCATTGCTTAACATTTTTAGTGTTTAACTTTGCAATTTTAAATCATTTTCTTTTAGTGTAGTTTTTGTGTGTAATTTGGTATTTTTTGAAATTTAAAAAAGGAAAATATTTTAAAGCAACTTATTCTGTGTAAAGAAACAACCTTCACATCAAGCACACTGAATCTCCAGCATTGTAGAACAAGCTGAGCTACAGAACTAACATTAGCAGGCAGCAAAAGAAGGCCGTTAGCCCAGAGATGGAATCCCCTGGAGCTCTGTACTGGATCCAGTGCTGGATAGTCCATATCTCTTTCTTCCCTTTCCAGTTGGGTGCATGGGCTCAAGAGAGGTGATTGGGGGAAGCCCAGTATGGCTTTCTCTCTTCCTGTCATTTCCCCAGCCTCCCAGGATAGGGTAGCTCTTGTCCCATGTGGAGTCTCCAGGCAGTTAGACCATTGAGGCCACGAACCATTCCAGCATGGTTGTTGGCAGAGTGGTAATGGGGAGGCCAGCATATTTCTCTCCCCCTACCCATCATCCTTGCAACAACTATTCTAACTGTACAGCTCCCTGCTGTTCCCATTGCAGAGCCCACCTCCATGGAGATTTTCTTTTCAAAATATAGCTGCACTATTAAATTAAAATATTTTAAAACTGAAAACAGCAATTTTAATACCAGATGTGGTATAACTTCTGTTTGTGACTGTAGATCCTCTCCCTTTAATTCCATACACAGCGATAAATGTTTGTTTATCACTAACATGTATCTCAGAAATACTTGTTCTTTAGAGTGAAATAAAACAGTATTCACTTCTGTGTATTCTATGGGCTGCATAATTGCAATCTCTCTCTCTCCAGCATCTCAATATACAAATTGACAATATTTTTGAATTTACACTAGCCTCTTGGCCCAGGAAAATTCAACTCTTGTTCCAAACTTTCAGATCAGAATCTGCAAACCTTTTTCCTGATCTTTCTATAGCAGTCAGATACTTATATAAATACAACCAATAACTGACTGAATTGTAGAATCTGGTTACAGCAATTGCTCCTAAGATTAAATGACTGAAAATGTCAATTACGTGCTCAACATACAAATCATGTCTTGCATTCCTTACGTTTCACAAGATATAGTTTGGATTGCATTGCACTTGTGTTTCTATTAGAAAATTATAGCGATTGTTACTTCTGGTTTGTTCAACCATTTAAGCACCCAAATCACAAATTTAGATCCATGAAACAAGTAAAAAGAAAAGTCTAAAACTGTACTGCTAGGTATCCTACTTACTACTACTTCTGTAAATGTTGCTGTCATTCCCAGTGTTGGTTGGATGCCATCCAGCTGCAAGAACAACCTGATTACTAGTCTTCAAAAACCATTAAAGAACAGAGCCCCGTCCCACACTCCTCTTCCCATTTCACAGTTTGCACTTAAAATGCCCCTCAAAGTCAACTGCTGTTTGTAATTTAACATGGCAACATTCAGGGCTACTTGCTGTCTTCACAATAAGCGTGTGAGCTATATGGAAAACTTGTTACCCAGACTGATTATCTCAGGCATGGGCTGTCTTAAAATAACTGACCAGTGTAATATCAGTGAGTGCTAAGAAGAGAAAAACCATCAGTAAAGCCAACAATACCATTGAACAACACTAATAAGGTCACTTGACTCTTAAAGGATGGAGGTACTAGGGGTAGCCAACCCTGATTACTTAAGAGGCACACCTGGGTTGGACAAGTGTTTCCCCGATATAGATCAGCAGGAAATTACAATGACAGAGAAAGGCACTTATAGCAAAGATCCCAATGAGTAGGTGGCTCCACTAGGAAATCCTGAGTGGGTTTAGGCCAGAAAGTAAGCAGGCTGGACTCTAGCCAGGTATGGTCTGGGGGTGGTGGCCTACTCAAACAGAAAAGGCCTGGGGTACAGTGATCCAAGACTGCTACTAGGTGTGAGCAGGCTCCAGCAGAGAGTCCTGGGATGTGACCTGAGGTTATGGGTGGGAAAGGCTGGGGAGTGGGGAAGAAAGTAAAATGAATAGATTGTGCTTCAGCACTTTGAGTTAATTTTATTTGAATAAACCCAAACCCCAAGAAGGAATGTTGTGACTGGATAAAAAGAGTATGTGGAATTTAAGAAGTCCCTAGGAGAGAGGTGGGAGAGCTAAGGCAGGTTGCCTATAAGGTGACCCCAAGCCAGGAGGGAGTGTCTGGGAAAGGGGACCTGATCATTAACACTGCTACTCTGTATTTATATGTAGCACCCTTCATTGAAGGATCTCAGAAAGCCTTGCAAACCTGCTTGTTGAATGTATTAATCTTCAGATGATTTCTTTGAGGCCCTATTTGACTTGGGGAAACTGAGGCACAAAGTTCAATTGAATTCCTATTATCAAAGTAAATGGACTCAAGAATCCTAATTCCTCATCTCTTCTAACCAATGGATTATCCTGCTGTCCTTGGTTCAGGTAGCTTCATTACACTCTAGCCATGCTCTAGCATTAACCAGCTTTGCTTACACCTGGCAAGAGGACTACATGTCCCAATCTCTCATTTTCCCAAAACAGTGTGATCTGCCCTTTCCAGCCCTTTGCTGGACCATTCAGGGGAATAAGAAGATTTGCTTGCTCCTCAAGAGACAAATGCGCAGCTTATCACTTTAAATGAAATTAATTACTACAATTTAAACATAGCAGGGGGTTGGTTTGGATAAAAGGTAACAAGCTCAATAACAAAAGAAGACTGGATTTTAAGTGATACCAAGTATAAGGCCTAAAGTTAAAAAGGGTTCCAAACAAACGTAAATACATTTCCTGATGCTAAAACTTTAACAAGCTTTTTTCTAGGTATGGGATAAGAGTCTTACCACAAACTTCTTCCAGCAAAATAGCTGACTGCCCCTCTGGTCAGGATCTCTCCCCAAAGCAAAGATTAAGCACTCACTTTTGTTGTCAGGTTAGGTGAAAGGATAAAAAAAGGGGGGGGGAACCTATGTTTTTTCTAGTCCAGTGAAACTTTTAAATGGATTCTGGTGAAAGTTACCCCCCCAAAAAATTCATTCAAACTATGAAGACAATGACCTAACGGCTAAGGATGGAGAAAATTCTGTGGCAGCGGTGGTTTCTCCCCTGCTTAGTCTTTGTTAAAATGCAAAGTGACCTGCTCTTGTCCTCTCTGATTTAAATGAATTACTAGCTTGATGGACTGCTGGAAGTAATTACTTATCCTTTCTCTGGGAGAAACTTATTTACCCCCTCCCCAGACTTGTCTGGCAAAGACATTTTAGTACCACATTTCCTTCATATGTGTATGGTCCCTTGGGTATTTACTGTACATAGACCACACAAAATATTAATTCAGTGTGTTATCAGTTTTCCAAGAGAGCCTTAGGTGACACTGGGCCAATAATTTGACATTAATCAGTTGGAGTACATGGATCTGTTAGGCCAGGGAAAACCCTCTATGAGCTACTAGTGAGCCACTGGCAGTGGGATGCTGTTAGGACGACAAGCATTAGAGCAAGTGCTCTCACAGAGGGGGAGGGTGACTGAAAGGGTGAGAAGGGGTCGGGAAGGAATTTTCCTCCGGGCGGATTGGCAGAGGCCCCGGAGGTTTTTCGCCTTCCTCCGCAGCGTGGGGCATGGGTCGCTTGCTGATCGATTCCCTGCAGCTTGAGGTCTTCAAATCTCACTTTTGAGGATTTCAATAACTCAGTCATGGGTTCGGGGTTGTTATAAATGTGTATGGGTAGGGTTTTGTGGCCTGCCTTGTGCAGGAGGTCAGACCAGATGATCATATTGGTCCCTTCTGACCTATGAGTCTATGAGTCTATAAGGGCCTGTCTGTAATTGCTCTGGCTCAAGCAGTTTAACAGCACTGTGCACATGCTCGCTCTGTCTGTCTGGCTTGTGCCTTCCCCTGTGCCATTACTAGCGCTGCCCAGGTACAGTCTCCATCTTCACCTGCAGCCCATGGCCCTTTGCTCCCCGTGGGGGCCTGCGGGCAGGAGTGCCTGGAGCTGGCGCTCAGGGCCTGAGATCCCCCAGAGTCAGTACAAGCGTTGCTGGGCCCTCGGGGCTGCTCGGTGACCTCTTCCCCCAGCACGGTAGCAGGAGGGCTGCGCCCTTAAATCCCCTCACACTCTAGGCGACGCCCTTTCAGAGCCCAGGGGCAGCCCCGGGCGCGCCACACTCAAGATGGCGGCTCGGCCGCCCCGCTCCCCCTTCCCGGCAGTGACTTCCGGAGAGCGCGGGCGCCGGTCCCGGCTCCCGTCCTATCCATGGTAACTGCGGCGCCGGGGACGCCAGTGGGGCCGTTCACGCGCTTCCTGCCGGCTGCAGGGCGACAACAACGGAGTGGGGCGGGGGCCGGAGAAGGAGAAGCCCGCCCCGCGCCGGGCAGAGGCCAGGTACGCCCGGCACCCGCCGCTTAATCCCCTTCCTGCCCGTCTGCATTGCCGGGGGGCCCATCCCCGCGCTCCTATTCTGGGAGCCGCTCTCGGGGGCGCCCCGGTGTGGTAGGGCCAGGGCTGGCCGCGCCGGCTGCCCAGTTGCGGGGCCCTTTGGGCGGGGGATGGCGGTGAGTCTGGGGCGGGGCGAGCCCAGCCCTGCCCTGCCCTGCCTGGCGCAGGCCGCGCCGAGCCGCCCCCACGGCTGCGCCCCGCCCCGCCGGCGGGGCCGGTTCCTGCCTTGGGAGCATGGCGGGTTTTATTCCGCCCGGCGTGAGACGTTCCCCGCTCAGGTACCTGCGCTGCTCTGTCAGAACGGGAGGGGGCCGCCCGCAGGGTAAGCGGGTGTCCTGACGCCCGGTATTGGGGGCTTTGTTTATATAAGCACCGGTTGCCCCGCCACGTGTCCGATTTGTCACACTTGCTAGTTGGTCACCTTAGCCGCATGCCCTGCCGAGGGCGACTGTGCCGCGACTGGTCACCCGGCACCGTGACAGCGAGTTCTGCCCAGATGGCTTTGGGAGCGTCTCCCGGCGCTGTTCCTGGCTTAGTACCTGCGGTGCGGTGCGGTGCGGTGCGGTGCGGGTAACAACTCAGGGTTTCTTCTGTAAGCAAGGAGTGTGGATATGTTTTGAAACCGGCATATGTTGTGCTTTGTTGACTTCCTGGCTCCTTCACTGTGTGTGCCGGAGTCAGTGTCTTGGTTGTTTCAAGTGTGGATGCAAGTGCTTCTTGGGGTAGGAACCTGGGGTGGTTTTGGGCTTATCAGTGCTCCTCCTTTGGTTTTTAGCCACAGTTCTCTCTCCTCCCTTTCTCCCCTGTTTCAACACCAGTAATAATAGTAGGGTATTTGGGTTTATCATGGATTTAGGAGTACTTCTGAGAGATTTTCTGTGAGTATAATCCCATTGATAAGATTTTCCATCCATTTGCTTTTTAGTCTCCTCTTCCTTTTGTAACCCCTCTTACCAAATAGCTTTGAATTCTAGCTAAGGAAGACATAGAAATGGCTCTGACATTTTAATATGTGCTGTCACTGCTGTAGAAAACTCACTGTAGAAAAAGTAATATTTCCATCTTTGCAATGATTCTAGCATCAAATTAGTCACTGATGGGAGTGATGGAAACCTTCAGGATGTGCAAAGTGCTGAATCCTTAGCGCTGGTCTACTAGACCAGAGAGTTTTTTGTCCACAAAAGTCAGCTTTTGTTGACAAAACAGTGGAGGTATACACACTGAAAGGCTTCTCCCACAGCTATAACTGCCCTGCTATGCTGACATAAAACCACCTCAACAAGAGGTATAGGGCTTATGTCGGCATAGATAGGGCAATGCAATGTCAATGTGGACATTGCATCACCTGCCCCAAGGCAGCTGGACCATGTCTTCCGTCTGGGAGCAGGGCAAAAAGCCTTGGGGGGGGCTGGACCCCAGCTCCTGGCTCACAGCTCGGACGGGTGAAAATTCCCAGGTCGGCTGAAGTCTGGCTTGTAGCTGGGATACACAAAAAGCCACAGGTCAGCTGGACCCCGTCTCCCAGCTCGCAGCCAGGGCGGCTGAAGCCTCGGACCCAGGAGGGAAGGGAAAAGCCTTGGACTGAGCCATGAAATTGACAAGGCTGCCTGGCTGGCTCCCAGTGAGGAACCAGGCAGGTGGCAGGGCAAGAAGCCAGGGCAGCTGGACCCCAATCCCCAGGGGTGAAAAGCCCTGGGCTGCTTCCTGGTGGGGAAAGGGGATGAGAGAAGCCCAGGGCTGGCTCCTGGCAGGAAACGGGGGGGAGGGCAGCCTGCTGGGAGCCAGTCTGTGGGGCTCAGTCTCTCAGTTCTAGCAAGGACATACTTCACTGACCCAAGGAGGGTAGTGCGGATGTCAGCCACTGCAGTAATATTGTGATTGTTATAAGTCGACATATGTTATGTATTTTTTGAGTGTAGACAAGGTCTTAGAATTCTAACTTACTTTTCAGTATCTGGAAACTGAATGTCCTGTTCTGTTCAGTGCTGTCAACACTCCTGCTGTCTAATTGTACATCTCTGCCCATCTACTAGATAGCTTCCTATCATCTTAACTGTAACAGGTCCCAAACTAATGACATCATCACAACCCTTCACTCTCTATCTCCTTATTTAACTTTGTATAGGAAAAATAATTTCTGGATTATTTTCAGAATTTTTTGTGGAAGTTTTTGAAGGCTTTTGGCCAAACCATTTAAAAGTTATCAATGCTAAAATATGATACATTGCCTTTGCTTTGCAGCTGAGCAGTGTTCATTCTGGGATTTTTCTTGCTGTGCATTGTGCAACACACAGTAGAAGCCAGGCGAGTTCAAATTTTTTTAAAAATCCCATGATTAATTTCTCTCCATCTTGAATTTCCTTCCTGGGTAAGCTAGTGCCATTTTTTAATTACTCTTGGCCAGAATGGACCAAATAATTCTCAGCACCACTATGCTGACAACCTCGAATATGCAGAGGCTGCTTTGGCTGTATTTCAATACTGAAAATCAGCTGATGTGGACCTTGGACTTCACCAGCCAAGCAAATGGTGTGGTAGCAGCAGCATGAGGGTCTTCAACAGCAATGGAACTGGGACATGAAGAAGGGGAAGGCACTGAGCAACTGATGATAGAAGATTGGTTCTTGGAGCAGCTTCACAGCATACAGTGCTGTTTCTGGGTGTGGGAATCTAGCATGGATTGGAGGGAAGGATAGTTCTGCAGACCTGGGACACCAGCAGGGACAAGAAAATTTAAGGATGAAGAAGTCAACCTTTTTGGAAATATGTTCTGAACTATCCTTGGAGCTACAGCAGTAGTGTACCAACAGGCTGTGACTATACCATGGCCAAGCAGTTTGCAAAAACCATCTGGAAGTTCGTCACCCCCAAATGCAGCCTGTCTGTATCAAACCAATTTGGCATAGGGAGATTGACTGTTGGGGTCATTGTAATGCAGGTGTGTGATGCCATGGTTGCATCAGGTTACAAAGCTTGGTAATGCTCCGGAGGTTATTGGTGGTTTTGCATGCATGGAATTATTCCTGTGCTGTATTGGGACAATTGATGGGACCCTTGTGTCTATTATTTCTTCCCTCCATCCTCATCAGGACTCAGAATTCATAAATAAAAAGGTTATTTCTCCAAGGGTTTCCAGATCACTGTGGCAGTTTTACAGACATAAATGCTAGGTCCATGATGCTTGAGTCTTTTGGAGTTCTGCTTTATTTAAATTAATGGAGAAAGAACTGTTTGCCCCTGGGAACACTATGGACCTTAATGGTGTGGACATTCATCAAGTTATCCTGGGAGACTGACTTACCCTCTGCTTCCCTGGTTAATGAAGCCATTCACAGGCTGCTTTGGAGAGCAGAAAGCAACTGTTTAACTACGACCTCAGTGCAGAATGACTGGCGTGCATTTGCCCGTTTGAAAGGGAGGTGGCACTATTTGTTGAATAAGTTGGAAGAAGCAGAAAAAAACATTAGTAGTTATAGCACCACATTGTATTTTGCACAATATTTGAGAGTGAAGGAGAGAGCCTTAGTGACGGGTGGAAGGCTGCGGTGCAGAGAGTTGCTCTGTGGTTTGAGCAGCTATGTGTTATTTTCCTGCCATTTTGTTGCACAATCATCCAGTTTTGTGAGATCCCTTTGTAACTCTTCTCAGGCAGCTTTGGACTTAACCGTGTCGAGTAATTTTATATCATCTGCAAATTTTGCCACTTTGCTGTTCACCTTCTTCCGATCCAGATCATTGAGTAAATTGAATGCCACTGGTCCCAGGACAGATCTTTGGGATATGCCTGTTATTTACCACTTTCCATTGTGAAAATTATTTATTCCTACCCTTTGTTTCCTATCTTTCAACCAGTTACTGATCCATGAGAGGATCTTCCCTCTTATCCCACAACTGCTTACTTCGCTTAAAGCCTTTGGTTTGGGACATTGTCAAATGCTTTCTGAAAGACCAAGTATGCTATATCCACTGGATCATCCTTGTCCACACGCTTCTTGATCCCCTCAAAGAATTCTAATAGATTGGTGAGGCATGATTTTCCTTTACAAAAGCCTTTTTTACTCTTTCCCAACATAGGTGAACACAATGTGTTTCTGATAATTCTGTACTTTACTAGAGTTTCAGTCAATTTGCCTGGTACTGAAGTTAGGTTTACTGGCCTATAATTGCCAGGATCACTTCTGGAGCCTTTTTTAAAAGTCAGCATTACATTACACTACCCTCCAGTCCTTTTGTACTGTGGTTGGTTTAAGGGATAGGTTACATACCACGATTAGTAATTTTGCAATTTCATATTTGAATTCCTTCACAACTCTTGGGTGAATACCATCTGGTGACTTATTACTGTTTAATTTATGAATTTGTTGCAAAACCTCCTCTACTGACACCTCAGTCTGGGACAGTTCCTCAGATTGGTCATCTAAAAAGAATGGATTGGGTGTGGGGCTATTCCCTCACATCCTCTGCCATGGAAACCGATGCAAATAATTCATTTAGCTTCTTTGAAATGGCCTTGTGTTACTTGAGTGCTTCTTTGGCACCTTGATCATCCAGTGGCCCCACTGATTGTTTGGCAGGCTTCTGATGTACTTAAAATATTTTTTGCTGTTAGTTTTTGAGGCTTTAACTAGTTGCTCTTAATTCTTTCTTGGCCTGCCTCATTATGCTTGACTTGCCAGAGTTTTTGCTCCCTTTTATTTTCCTTGTTAGGATTTGACTTCCAATTTTTAAAGTATACTTTTTCCTCTAGCTGCCTCTTTTACTCTGCTGTTTAGTTGTGGTGGCATTTTTTTTTAATTAGGGGTATACATTTAGTTTGAGCCACTGTAGTTTCTATGCAGTTTTCAGGCACTTCACTCTTGTGAAAGAGAGGATTCCTGGCTTTCTGGGGAGATCTCTTCACTGGCCTCCTTGTGCTAATCCCCTGATAAGTCCTACTTGTCATCCACGTGGTCAAGGTAGCCCCCCCAGCCTCCACAAGTTCTTGGGTTAGGTGGTTGCTTAGTTACGTAAAATCCTGTCAAGCTTTTCAGAAAATGGACAGGTTATATGTCTGCTACCAGATTTATTTTCCTGTTGCTCCTCATTTTTAATACACATCCTCTTGAGTTGTCTTTTCATTTGTTGTGTTTGGTGTCCCTGTTGTGGCCACTTCTGGACATCCTGCCTAGGAATGCTCATTAAAAGGTCTTGATTCTGGTGGCTGACGACAAGAGCTTCCTGCACCTATGCTTCTCCCCAAATGGCATCTCCAAGCAGCTGCTTGAGGCATGTCGAAAGCTCCTAGAGTATTACTGCAGGAATTGTGATAAACTGGAATCCAGGGGCGAATGGATAGAATCTAGCTGTGCACCAGTTATAAATGGGGGAGGAAATATCTGGTCATCTTGATTCCAAATCTGGAGGAGGTGCACAGGTAAACAGATTAGTCCGTTACAATCTCCCATAAAGCAATGTGAGGTAGCATTGGAAGACTGCATACTTTTTGGCAGCACCATTGCATGCAAGTGAACTGTAGTCTGAACTAACTTGTTTTGCAGAGATTGTGAAGGTAATTCACTTTGAAACATGACTATAGACTACAATAAACAGGTAGTCAGTGGGCTACAATGAATTCTGTTGTGCATATGCAAGCTTCTTCAAAACAGATTAACTCAAAAAATGTGGAATAACCACCCCTTATAGACAAGTCTGAAGACGTGGGAGTAAAGGAGGCAGGTGGAATAAGGATGAAATGGAGAGACACTGAAGTTGGAAGATGAAGCGAACAGCCAAATACCCTCCCATCAGCTAAGGGAAGAGTGCAGTGGTTCTCAAACTATTTACCACTGTGGGCCTTATATGCAGCTGTCTACATGTTACATAGGCCACATCCACACAATATATACACTACCTGTATGGCCCTGAGGATGTCACATGGGCTGCAGATGTGTGCTGATTTGGCTGCAAGCGTCCTGGGGGTTGCTGGTTGAGAATCACTGGTCTAGGGTAAGAACTGTAGAAAGCTGTCAGATGCTGATGATATCCATAGGTCCCTACTGCTGTTGCTTGTCTCTGCTCTTGCCGCTGAATTTGTAATAAAAATTTGAACTTAAATTATTACTACATATGTTTACAGTACAAGAAATGTTCAGTTAAATAGCTAAGAATTTATAAGTAGGGAAATGAAGTTCAACAGTTAAAGATTATAGATAAATATTAAATTACTTGCATTACTGTAGCTCCTAGAGGCTCCAAGCAAGATTGGGGCCTTATTGTGCAAGGTGTGGTGCATAAATAGTAAGAGACAGGTCCTACCTCAAAGGATTTACAATTTGAATATACAAGTATTTAAATAAATAAATAAAAATCTTGCTGTTTACACTTAAATAAACTGCATGCTTAAAAATAACCTTAGCTGCTCATTTAACAGGAATATTCCTATATCCTGTCACACTTATATCATAGTGCTAGAAACTTTTAAAGTCATTGGCTGAAAAGAAAAGCCTAATCAACATTTCTGTAGAATTTCTTCTCTCCTCTATAGTTAATAGGTAGAATAATGGCCTAATTGGAGGAAAGGAGTCTTCTGAGATCAGCAGCCGGAATGTGTAGAGTGGATTGGTTGAAGGTGAATGGACATCTGGAAAGTGAGTCCTATACAAGAAGTATCTAATATATGAAAGATATAATGAGATTTTGAGAGTATATGAAGAGAATGATATGAAATCTTTCTACTTTCTGATGGCTGGGGTTTGTTTTTTGTAGTTTTGAGACTGGATGTGGCTATGGGAGCAGAGTTAAGTTTGTTTTTTGCAATGTGATAATTAAAAGACTGTATGAGCTGTGATTGTATTTGAATACATACCTTTCCTCCCCAGACTGTTAATTTGTATCTTTAAATGCTCAGGTTTTTGTTGTATGCACAGCAGCAACCATTATTAAAAGGTCTCTTCTCCTGGTCTCTTAATACTAGAGCTAATGAGAAATTTTCCAAGAAGACGTTTAGTCAGAAAATGCTGATTCATTGTAGAGATTCATGTTTTGATGAATCTACTACAGAGTCAACTAAACTTTTGTCAAAACACAGACATAAAACTAGGGACTGGTTAGAGCTGAGATTCCTGGAGCTGGCAGGCTCCCCTTGCCACAGCAGCAGCTCTGGGAGCCCTGTTTGGAGCCTGGACTCATGAGGCTATGAGGCTTCCTCCTCTGCATCAGGGAGCCTGCTAGCAGTGAAACCTGATATCCTTTTCAGTTTCCCTTCACTGAATAGCAGCTGTGACATTGACAAGATATGAATTTTACATTTTGTTTCAGGAACACTATATTTTGGTATTTTTAAAACAAAATTGGGGGAGAGGGAATCTTTGGTTTTGTCAGGAAATTTTGGTAAATTTGCCTTCATTCTAAATCAGAAGAAAAGCAAATAGGTAATTACCACAATCTCCTGCAAACAAAAATCCCCAAAATTCAACTAGTTCTACTTAATACAAGAAATGTGAGTTCCCGATTAAGATTGTGCTTCTGCTCCCTGGATGCTTGGACGCAAGTTGGGAGCTTGTTGGGGGGGAGGGAAGAAAAGGGGGAATGGGGGAGAAATTCAGCTATGAGCTATTTTCTTTGCACTCTTTCTCTTCTTTCCCTCTGCCCTTTCCAAATCCCTGCTGTGGCCAGCTCTTGTTGTCTATCAATGTTCCCAGAGAATGCCATGTCGAGTTCTCCTTGACTGGTGGGAGGATCATTGTAGCAGGAAAAAAAAAGGGTGAAATGAGGGGGGAGATCCCAGAGCACCCCCGGAAGAAAGAGAAGGCAGTCAAATTAGTAGCTCCAAAAAGTCTTAATATGTAAGAGGTGAGAAATAAGACAAAAGAACAAAGGTAAAAAAAACATATGTGAACACGTACGTGAGGAGGCTGTTGAATGACTTTCAGTAACGTTTTTCATATGGTAACTATAGATCTGAGCAGTATGCATTCCTTTTCCACCAAACCCTTAAAACAATGATAAGGCTGTAGAATTAATCAGACATCTGAGTTAATAACACTGTTGAGCATTCAATTTAATGGTTATATCAACAAAATTAACAAAGTACAGAGATCTCTCTTCAAATTGATTAATAACATTCATTTGTTTCAGCAACTGCTATTATCCTCTAGTTCAGTGACCATATGGTATTTCTAACATTGAGTGTGACTTACTTGCTGCTGTTTGGTAGTTTAGTGTTAGTGTTTAACTTTTGCTGGACCCATAAGAGGGAGTAAAAGCACTTTTTTTGGCTAAATCCTGCATAAACAGGTAATTTTCAGTTTGCAGTACAAGTGTAGATTAAGTTTGTATAACTTGAAGCTATTTCCAGCAAGATGATAATTTTTAGACATTTCAGAACTAACCATTAATTACTGCACGTGTAACACTTTGGAGATGTTAAGTGCTTATTAAAAAGCTGCACGACAGAATCCCTCTTCAGCAGTAAGTAAAATATTTCATAGATTTATTTTTAAACTGTGGAGCCCTCTCAGTTCCAGCAGTTCGCCTTCTTAAATGAGCTGTTTCATGAAGTCTGTAAATTAATACACTCCTAATTCCTTTGTCACTTACATTTTAACATTCTCTTAAGTAGAATTAGAATAGAATTTTATGGCTGCACAGTCTGAATTTCGGTTTTGTGGTTATAGTAACCTGAAAAGGGGGTTAACTGAAGATACCAATCAGGAAGACAGAGTTAATGCTATTTTTATTTTAGCATGCTATCTCTTATGCAACTTTGAAATTACATGGAGTTGTGCAAAATTAATAGCTCAGTTTTTGAAAAGCAAGGAAACTTTATAATAAAAGCTAAATATTTCACTTTAATCAGTTTGACTCAAATATATTTGACATTTTGTAGAAATAATAATGAAGATCTGAAAAATATCTGAGCTACACCTGAGTCATGGATCACATATAGAAAATTTCACTTTTAGGGAAAGAGGCTACTTAGACCAGATGCACATGGGATAAATCCTGATACCTGGCTCGTATGGTGTTAAGTGCTGCTTCACACCCAACTGTTTAACCCCTCCCATCTGTCCTGTAGAAGCCAGGACAATATGAATATGCAATCTGAAGCCAACAGGGGAGGTCCTCAGTCTTTCTTGAGATTAGAGAAAGTATTAATTCCATAACCTTATGCTAAAAAACAAGATTGACAGTCTCTATTTAAGTTTAGAGAGGGAGGCTGTGATGTTTTGAGGTTCAGCTTAAACCAGTAAGGGATTGTCACCACCTCCCAGCAATTCTGCATGTTTTAAATGCTATGCTGCTGTGGCTCACAGCCCTGACACCAACAATCAGCCTTATAAGCATGCCGGTCACATCCTGGCTTCTACCACTGTTTGCAGGGCAATCCCAGCGCCTCTGTCGACCTAGTCCTGAGTTTCCCCAAACCCATCGGCGCTGTAGTGTCCATCCATCTCCTGGCACACTCATAGCAGTTAAGTTCACTACTCCTTTAAAGAGACCATAAACAGCAGCTTATTAATTTAACTGGGGTTTGACAAACACTCTTATTTCAGTCAAAGTACTGAATTGGTTTACAGTAAAAGTAAAGCAAGTTTATTAAACAAAATGTTGTAGGTTTAAGTGATGCCAAGTATAAGGAATAAGAATAGAAAAAGTTACAAACAAAAGCAAAAATTTGCTTCTAAGACTAAAACTGAATTCCATCAAGTTACAATCTTTGCCTAACCAGTTTTCTCACCTATATTCAGTCCCCTTATTGAAGGATTGATCATTCTGTGATTTGAAGAGTTCTGGCTCCTTTCGTCCCTCAAGTGATGGACGCTGAAATGGCTTTTTCCATCTCCTTATCTTTCTAAAGTTCAATGACCCTACTTCAAGAGGGAGGAAAGCTTCTGGAGGATGTAGTCTCCATCCCCCATCAAGATTAAGTCAGTCATCTTTCCTCACTTGCTCTCTTGATGACTTTATTTATCTTGCATGTAAATGTGCTTTTCTTTCTCTTTGGTCATACTTTGCTTAATTTAAACCAGAGATAACATTCCTTTGTCTGGAACAGGCATGGCTTAAGGCAGCATGTTAAATACATTTTAACAACATATTTCCAGCACATATGTATAAAGCCCTTTGTGAATTTACCTTTCATACATCATGCAGAATTATTAATGATCAGCGAGTTATTAGTTTTCCAGTGATTTATTACATGCCTCCTTTTGAGTATATATAATGAAAACAGTGTTACAACTGGCACTAGGGTGTTCTTAGGGTCACAGGGTTGCACACGTCATAGGTTTGTAGGCTGAGCTTATTGCACGTATGATGGACTCTTTGCATTTCTCCATTCTACCCTCCAAACTCCCTGTGTGCCAATCTATCATCCTCCTCTTTTTTTCAGGGATGCCCTGCAACTCCCCTCAATCTTCACCCTGCCCCTGGTTCTGTGTCCCCTTGTTACACTCTTTTCCCACAACTCTTTCCCATACTAGCAGCCCTATGTGCCGCCGCCTTTTCCCCATGGCACGGGATGTGCCCCCATCCTCTGCCACCAGGTTCCCCCAATGTCACCTCCACCAGGGGTTCTGAGTGCCCCCCATTCTCCTTTCTCCCATTACAGGGTTCCCCATTCTCCTCCTCCATGGTAGGAGCTCTGTGAGCAACCCTGTTCTCCCATTCCCCCTTGCCCTCCATGCTTCTCTCCACTCATGGTTTGGGTGCTCCCCATTATTCTCTCACCCCATAGCTGGGTCCTCTATTCTCACCCCATACCAGAGCTGTGTACACTCCTCTGCCCCATTATTATATTTTCTGTCTGGAGGAGAAATCATTCAGAATGTCAATTTTGGGAGAATAGGCAGGGATAATGTAGGAATATTGTCATGCTGGAAGCCAGGGGTGTCATCATCCAGTTGTTTAAACTGTAGACACTTGCAGAGGTGTTTGAGGCTGTGGCGGTGCTATTCAGATGAAGGGGCTCCATGTGTCTGCCATATTCCCCAAAATAATGGGTTCTGCTTATTGAAATTGGGGAACTGATCAGCTGCGGCGTATGAAAGTTATCATGTTACAGACAGACAGACAAACGCTGAAATGCTGTTGAATTAATATTAGGCCTTTGCAAGCTTGGCCAGTGAGATGTCTGTTATGATCTTACATGTAGGTAAAATAAATTACTAAGTATCAGAAACTATGGTGATTGTCATCAGAAGTGTAATGTAATGATGACAAACATTCCATATGGGTAGAGGAAGCTTTTATTAGTAGAGCCCTGCAGGGATATAGATATGTGGACCCGCTTTCAATCTGCATCAGCAAGAATAAACTTTTATCCCATTCTCAATCCACCCCCCCTTGTTTAGATGTTTGAGCTTAGCACTGCCAATCAGTTGTTTGCAGTCACCTGCTCCATCAGCTGCTCAGCCCCACCTGCTGCCCAACAGCTGTTCCAGCAGTGCACAGCTGCTCCAGCACTGCCCAAGAAGTCACAGAGGTCCTGGAAAGTCAATCCAACACCTCTGTGACTATCTGATCCACGATCCGCCAAAAATGGTCCATGGATATCTGCATGCGGGGATGTGGACATCGCAGGCCTCTGTTAGCCATGAGATGGGATCAAACTAGGAAAAATCCTCTTCTTCACACAGCCCCAGACTACAGACATCTGATCTGGGCAAGTGACATTTAATTACTAGCCATGGGAAGCACAGTCTAACACTCAACACACTGGCTCCTGGTTTGCCTGTCATGCTGCATCCAACCAATTCAGAAATGTCAAGGAATTTTCTAAGCATCAATAGACACAAACTTAATGATTTTTGTGCAAATCAGAACACAGAAATGCCTGATTCACAGGAAAATCGGGCGGCCCGGGCTGTCTTGTGCTGCAGGCAGAGAAATCTTTTTGCCACTCCCTGCTGCTGCCTACATATACCAGAGGCAGCAGCTTAACTTGCTGTGTGAGGACATTGTCTGTAGCTTAGACTCTAACAGAAATAGAAGAGCCATACTGGGAGGGAGAGCAACATGAAGAGTGATCCGGAGGACGCAAGTGTTGATGGAAGTAGGGTCCCAAAGGAGGCAGAACTGGAACCTGCAAAAAAATGGGAGGGTGGGGAGTGGTGGTGATGAAGGAAACAAGTACCTTGGGGGTAGGTGCGAGGGCAGGCAGACATGGCAGTGGGGAGCTGGAGTTGAGGGAGGTGCAGATGAAGGGGGTGGGAAGAGGAAAGCAGGGTCCCAGGAATGGCAGGGAACCAGAGGTGGGGGAAATGAGATGGAAATGGGGGTGAACTGAGACCCTGATATGGAGGGAGAGGCAGGGAAGGGAAAATGAAAGGGCCACAAAGATTGTCTCCTGGGAGGGGCAGAATGCGGAGAAGTGGATGGGGACAGTGGGAGACAGCCCCTGGCATGGAGAATAGGGTGGGACGAGTTTCAGGAAGTCTATGAAATAGAGAGGCACAGGGGGTAGCATATGGGGAGCTTGCGCAGGGGATGGAAGGAGCCCCTCATGGGCACAATGTGTTCAGCCTACCAGAGCTACTGAGTGTCTGATCCCCTAGTTTACTGTCTGCTGTAAAAGTGACTAATCTGTACTTAAAAATGCTGGATGCAATGGCAGACTGGCATGTCCAACTTGAGGCTGAAAATGGAAGTAAATCAGCCCTTCTCTCTACTAAGCTTACTCTCTGGGCACAGGTCTTGCTGCACATCATATCCTATAATCTTGTGCTGTTAGAAAACGTAGGCACGTATAGAAAGTGAAATGTTTCTGATACACACAAACCTAGCCGGGCATGGTTGTGTCTTTTTCTCTCTTGCATGCCCAAATAAGAGCTGTTTACTCCTGGTCTGCTGCACTAAAGAATGTTGATGGAAATTAAACAGAGTAACTCAACATAATAGTGAAAACATGTTTGTTCATACTTATGTCTTACACAGAATTAACGTATGCAATATATAAGTATGACTTCAGTATTGTAGAGTACCAGTTAATCAGAATACTCATTAAATTTTGCTGTAATTGTTAGTATCTGGATGAACCTGCCTCTGTTCATATATAACTTTTCTCAATGGTTACCATATGTGGGTGAAATGGTAGAGAAGGGAGCTTTAGCTCTAATGGAATGAGACTTGAGTTCTTGCTTGCTTGCCTCAGAAAATAATTATATTCCTCGCTAAGCGTGCATTCAAGGCAAAGAGGGCTTTCTTCTCTTTAGCCATAACATTTATGAAATAAAGGTAATTGCTGCTTCTGGGTTGTCAAGAATCAGCATAGACCTTTAGTGCTTATATTTTTGATCTAAGATTGGCAAAGAGGCTGCAAACACTCTTCTAACGTGGACTTCCTAATAGTCCTCTGTCGTTGGCACCTCCGGAGTAGATGGATGCACTCTTACTGGTTGTGATGTGGAGTATCTGGTGCTACAGGTGGTGCTATGCTTTTCACTCCCATTCCCAAAGTAGCAAGCTCACCACTCAGGCCTAGTCTGCACTGCTGGCAACGTTCGGCAGCAGTAGCTTGCATAACACCCGTTGACTTCGTAAACTCTGTTTAGTGCACCATCTCTGCTGTGCTGATGGGAAATGTCAATGCAGCGCTACGCTTTTTGGGGAGGTGGTTTTAGTAGATTGACTTCTGGATTAATTGAGCATGTTTTCACTGCTGCTTAATCAAACTGGATAAATTGATCTGACGGCGGTGAATTTGCCGCCATCCGTGTAGACATAGCCTCAGATGAGTTTGAATAGAATATTAGTAAGTGTCTTCTCTAAGATCAAGACCGTCTAACTGTAACCACAGTACCATCATCTTCCTATTACTCATACCTGTCTCAACAATACATGGGGCTTTAAAAAAAATACTTTCAGAAACAATTATGTCCTGAAGCTATAAATCCAATGTACATAAAATCTCATAACACCAACATAATTAAAAGAATATCCTTTCCAACCTTAAATCCTCACAAGGGCTTCCAGGGTAATGTCATGTTTAACTTTGCATTTCTTTACTGTATCAAAATCTTTTTTTGCTATAAAATATTTTTTCTGGACTGGAAAATATAGAAAGTCTGCATTTGTCTGTATCTTTAAACTGTTTGTTTGATACTTAAGTGTTTGTACCTGATTAAATTTCAAGTTAGGGGATGGAATATCAGCTAGACAAAGCAGATTAAGCATGGGAACTATTCACATAAAACTTCAATTCACTTGGAATGTGAGAGGTATAATATATCTCAAATTACAACTGTGCTGCAGGGTAGGGCTGAAATTGAAGATGTGATCTTAAAATACTTGAAGGGGGATTTTGATTACTTTCACAGCTACAAATTACTGTCCGCTGTAATAGGGATGGTGGGTTCTCAGACACCTCCAGTTTCAGAGAGTGAAGAAGTTTCTAGACCTGCAATAAACTTATAGATAGATTTTACATCTCAATTAAAAAAATTATCTAATATACTTTTTTCAGTCTATCTAAGCTACTTATGGCCTTCACTAAAATAATATTTGAGCACCTCAGTCTTCAAAGTATTTATGTTTAAAAGACTCCTGTGAGGTAGGGAAGTATTATCTCTGTTTCATTGATGGGGACCCACAACACAGACTAAGTCCAGGTCTACACTACCACTTACTTTGATATAACTTAGTGCTGCCCACACCACTGAGCAACATATATCGACAGGAGAGCTTCTACTGCTGACATAGCTACCGCCTCTTGCAGAAGTGGATTTATTATGCTGATGGGAGAGCTCTTTACCAGACATTCTACAGCAGCACAGCTGCATCACAGAAACCTTCTTACACAAGCAACATAGTAAAACAGAATCATAAATATATGTTAGTACAGCTCAGTGTGTTTCTGTAATAGTCTGTATTAAAATACCTATTTTAGAACTGTTCCTTATATAAAATGTCTGAGGCCCTGACCCTACAAGGAGCTCCATGTGGGCCTAAGTCAACAAAGATATATAATGGCCAATTATGACAATGAAATTAATGTAAGCATACAAGAATGAAGTAAAAATACAAGATGCTAAGACTGTATCTGAGTCTAGAAAATAATATATTGTACTTGAGAAATAGTATGTTATCTAATTAGAATATAATGCATGTGCACAAGGAAGTTGTATTAAGACTGCACATGCAACTTTAGCTTGACATTTTCTGATGTAGGTGCTGAAGTGTTGCTTTCACATAGCTTTTTTCATTTCATTTACTTTTAGTAGTGGACATTGCCAGTTCAAGGTTAAATTTGGTACCTTGGTAATTTTGTTTTCTCCTGAAAGAGACAGAGATTGTGTATTTGGGGAAACAATTACTTGCTTTGTGCGTGGTGGTGTTGAATAATGATTAAGTACGTTCATTTGCCCAGCCAACATAAATCCAAACACAGACTTTTCCATGGTGATGTTACTGTGTTTATCCTTGCCTTGAATACCTTCAAGTCGTACAAACCAAATAGCTTGACCATGAAATTAAGCAGCTGTTTTAAAGGGCTCTTTTACTTATACTGGTGTGTGTGTGTGTTTGTTTGTCAGTAAAATGAAAAGAAAGTTGTTGATATTTTCTCAGCAATCTCATTTTAGCTTCTAAAAAGCAGTTACCTTGCAGAAATTTCCATAATGTTTTCTATACTGACTTTTCTCAGTGGCAAATTTAATAATAGTACATGCAACAAAGATAAACGTTGAGTTTCAGAAAAATTTAACAGTGGGTCTGGTATTTGGCTTTTGTTTAAGTATGTACAAGTAACTGAGCATCAGTGAGATTGTGATCTCTGTGGGGTTTTTTTTTTCTGGAATTATCTTGATCTTCTTCCTATCTAGTACCAAAGAGATTATCTGGGTATATTGGTTGTCTAGAGCTTCTTGATGCAATTGCAACTTTGGCTTCTTATGCTGTAAGAAGCCCAGGCTAAAGCTATGATGATGAGATGACAAGACTAAGGTCTGGTCTACACTAGACAATTATGTCAGTTTAACTATGTTGGTCAGGGATGTGAAAAACCCACACCCCTGAGCAGCGTTGTTAAGATGACCTAAATTCCTGTGTATACAGAGCTGGGTCAACAGAAGAATTCTTTCTTCCATTGGCCTAACCACTGCCTCATGGGGAGGTGGGTTACCTGCACCGGTGGAAGAACCCCTTCTGTCAGTGTAAGCTCTGTGTATACTGAGGCATTGCAACTGCAACGGTGCACCTGCGCTGCTGTAGCATTTGAAGTGTTGACAAGCCCTGATCTTTGTGCTCTGGGAGTTCAGGAATGTTTAACAGTATGTACTTGGCCAACAAAGTTCCTGCCTGTCCACTCTGTCTTGCAGAGTTGTCCTTTCTTTTCTATAAGCAGGGTTATATGAACTGCTGCCTCAGTATCACATGTCCAGAGTCTGCTATATTTTAACTGGTAATGTTGACTAGTTCTTCTAAGGCTGAGCTATGTCACCAAGAAGGTTATGAGGCTTTGCTAAGGTCCCCAGCTAGAATTAATATCAAGGCTTTTTGTCAAGTTAAAACATAGTTTACTGTGTCTAGGGCAGCCTTTATTTCAAACTTTTATTCACACTTCTGTGGCAAGTTTTCTTCGTTTTTATTATTGTGGGCTCATATGCCTTGGGTGGTGTACTGATGATAAAATTATGCAAAAGAAAATGGTGTTCTGTTGTTACAATGTAATTTCAATTGTGAAACTAAAGATGACTGTTTGTTTCTTACTGGGCACTAATTATTCTGAAGTTGCCCAGTTGGGGATGGGAGGAAAAAGCTTTGGTTTCATGTTTGTTTAACTCATATGGACAAAGACAAACATTTATCAGTACTGCTTGTACTGTCTCACTCATTAAGAAAATGATGTTGCAATTTTTTCCCTTTTTATAGTTTTAACTGTTCGACTTCTCAGCTTCTTGCCCTTCTTTAGTGTATTTGAATCTGTATTATTTTTGTAATTCATAACTTTTCAGTCAGTCCTGTAATTTTAGCTATTAAAAATAATGTTTCCATGTTATAGTCTGACTGCACATTTTTCCTCCTGCACAGCATACTAGTACTAGTTTAGAAACTATATCAATGCTGTTCAGCTTAGTGACTTAATCTAAACTGAGTCCTTTAGTTAGTATGAGTCTGTAGAACAGAAATGGACTATTATAGTATTCAGGCAAGACTCACACTTTCATCCAAATATTTTTAGCAGCTTTATTTAGTAAGTTCCTATGTACCAAAGTTGACTGTTAGTATATAAAGACTGCTTGCTATAATTGTGCTGTTGAGCATTTGGTTTACTTTGATGCAGATGACCAGATCAAGAGTTGTCATAAGTAGAGCTGGCTGGAATTTTTCAACTAAACATTTTCCATGTAAAAAATTTTTTGAAAAAAGTTTTCAAATTTGTTAGTATGTCCTGTTTTGGCACGTTCAAAGCAAACGTTCTGTCTTTTGGTTTGAAATATCTTTGGTTTGAAATTTAAGTTAATTTATAGAGATATTTAAAAAATAATAAAAGTGAAACAAAACATTTCAAAAGTATTTAAATGAAATTATTACTGAACAAACTGTGTTTTTTAGTTTGTTTGAAAATTTTCAAGATTTTGACTTTGTCCCAGTTTGGAAAGGGAAAACTTTTTGAAATATTGAAAATTCTCTCAGGATGGGAAAACCATTTCCCACACAACTTGAATCACTGTGTACCTGTAGACCTGACTGGTTTTATGCATACTTAAAGAAACAAAACAAACGCTTCTCCTATGTTGTTATGTTTTAGTACTATAGTAACAATCAAGGGCCTGTTGTGTGCACAATTGTATGACTGAATGCATACTGTCTTCCCTTTAGGTATCTAAAATCAATTGGCGCAGGATCTTGGCTGTGCACTCTTAAATGTCTCAGACCGAGAGTTTTCTGACGTTGGAAAACAACACATTTCAGCTGATATTGGAGCTGTGACATTGATCTAAAGGTAGGTTGTGCAGCATTCTGAAAGTTCCATTCCTCAGAAAATTCAGGGTTTATTGTTGGTCTATTTTAAATAGTATGGAATTCATTATATAATAAAAGAGATTTAATAGACATCTTAAGTTTTATTGACTCATTCTCTTGTCTTTAAATCACTTTTCTTTTTTCACAGGCTAACCCCTCTCTAAATCAATGTTCACTATATCTGAATTGCAAAACACAAAACTGGATGACTGGGCCACAAAATGGCAGATAAAAAATAAATTTTGATAAATGCAAAGTAATGCATACTAGAACACATAATCCCAGCTATACATACAAAATGATGGGTTCTAAATTAGCTGTTATCACTCAAGAAAGAGATGTTGGAATCATCGTGGAATTTCTTTGAAAACATCTGCTCAAAATGCAGCAGCAGTCAAAGCTAACAAAATGTTAGGAACCATTAGGAAAGGCATAAATAAGAAGACAGAAAATATCATGCCATTGACTAAATCCATGACATGCCCACACCTTAAATACTACTTGCATTTCTGGTGGCCCCACCTCAAAAAGAATAAATTAGAATTGGAAATGGTACCAAGAAGGGCAACAAAAATTGCTAGTGGAATGGAACAGCTTCCATATGAGGAGAGAAAAAGACACTGACTGTTCATCTTAGAAAAGAGATGTATGATGGAGGTCTATAAAATCATGAGTGGTGTGGAGAAAGTGAATAAAGCAGGGGTGTAGCCAGACATGATCTTCTGGCAGGGCTTCTGGCTGATGGGTGGGCCAGCTGAAAAACCTAAACTTACTGCTTCTGGTCATGACCGGAAGCAGGAAGTTCAGGAAGCCTGATGCTCGGGAGCTTCGGGCAGCTTAGTGATTCTTGGCCGGTGGCTTCTTGAACTTCCTGCTTCTGGCCATATGACTGGAAGCAGGAAGTTCAGGAAGCCACTGGTCAAGAAAGCTTGGGTTGCTCAGGTAGTTTAAGCAGTGCTTGGGTGGGCCTGCTTTCAAAGTGGGTGAGCCCAGGCCCACCTGTAGCTATGCCCCTGGAATAAGGAAGTGTTATTTACCCCTTCATGCAACACAAGAACCAGGGGTCACCCAATGATCTTAATAGGGAGCATATTTAAAGCAAAGTGAGGAAATATTTCTTCACACAGTGCACAGCCAACCTCTGGAACTCATTGCCGGGGCTCCTGTAAGTGCCAAAGTATAACTTAGTTTGTTTTAAGAAAGAATTATTTCATGGAGTATAAGTTAATAAGTGGCTTAGCCAGGATGGTCATGGATGCAACTCCATGCCCTGGGTGTCTGTAAGCCTCTGCCTGCCTCCAGATGGAGCTGAACAATGGGATAGATCACTCGCTAGTTGCCCTTTTCTTTTTATTCTTTTTTTAAGCATTTGGCACTGGCAACTGTTGGAAGACAGGATACTGGGCTAGACGGACCATTGGTCTGACCCAATATGATCATTCTTGTGTTCTTAGTTCTGCTGTGCTTTTTTTTCCTTTCCTGTGTCAGTGCAATAACATATTCACTTAGCCTGATTTTATGGAAGACTCATTTAATCCAAACTGCTTTGTATTGGCATCCTGCAGGGAGTGCACAAAGTAAGTATGTTCCCAGTCCTATTCTAAATATCAAGTGTTAACATAGAAGGACAGTAAAACTTCCTCAGTGGGAAATGAAGACACTCATGCAGTGGAGTGAGATCTTTAATGAAGGATCTTTTGTCTAGTTAAAACTATGAGTATTTTTCTAGTAGGTCTTCAGATTTTCAGAGAACTGAAACTTAGTAGTGACTTTCTTTATAAAGTTTTTGGATGCACACAATTATTTTTTCTGGATAGTTGTAGAATTCATATTACACTGAGTCTCTGTGGCTTTTACTGTCTTGTACAGTTATTGTTCAAACTTATCACACAGTTAAAAATGTATTGGCTCTTCCTTTCCTAGAATGATGGACAGCAAGTGTGTTACAGAAGTGACATGTTTGGAGTGGATGTGTATTAGTCTTGTGTCTCTTCACTCCCACACAACCAAATGAGCTTCTTAATAACATTGGCTGCTTCTATTAGTAGCAATTTAGCTGTAAGTTTGAAGTAGCCACTTCCTTTAGTTGATGTGTGTAGTGAGGATAGAGATGGTTGGTATCTGTCTAAAAGATTGCAATAACTCAAGCTCAAATTCTTAATGTGTGTGACACTAAAAACTTTTCAATGTTCTTGAAACATTAATTCTTCTTTGTAAGATGTGACAAGGTGTTCACATGTGTATCAACACTAGAGTGTTTCACCTGTTTGCTGTCTTTCTCCGTTTGTTGCCCTCATTGGGAGATAAAACAGCTGTTAGATGTCTTTACATTAAGTTCAGTATTGGAATTCTATCTTCTGGCTTTCACGAAGGAGAACAGCTAAATTATACAAACAAATTAAAATGATTGGATTGTTGTAAGCACAGTGACACAACTGTTAGTAGTAAGTGCAAAAATAACTTCTATATTTTTTGTAAACGTGACCTGGAGCATTCTGAAAAAGACAAAAATGGCCTTTTGTTATGACTATTTCAGCGTTCCACTCTGTTTAGAATGCCGGAGGGCTTCAGAAGAGAGAGAAAGCAACTGCGAGTATGTCTACACTTTTAACTTGGTGCAGGTTTTGTTTCTTCATGTTAAGTGATCCACAACAACTGTTGCACAATTAATTTCTATACCCTGCATTGTTGTTCTGCAGTCACGTTAATGTTGCTTCCTATCTTTGTTGCCACACATTACAGCAGTTTTGCAATGAGCACTCAGCATTCTGGTCAGACATCTCATGCTGTGATGCCACTCTGCTGCATGCCGTCTGGGATTTTTTTTTTTTTTTGTGCTCTGCATTGTGAGCTTTTTGCCTGAAAGCAATGGAATTCTGAGGTTTGTGGTCAAATAGAATAACCACAATGATACATCTTGTTTCACCCCATCAACCTTCTTGTTTCTGCAGTCCAGTGCCATTTTTAATGCACTGTCAGGAAGCATGGAGGAAGTGTTGATGAGCACTGCAATCCTGATGGTCACGCATATAAAGACTGCTGGTATAATATCTCAAGTTGTGCAATGGCTATACAACCAGGACAATGAGGTCATTGGAGGAGTAGGCTGAAAACAATCATACTTCTTTGTCTTTACTGGAGCAGATTCACTCAGAGCACTGCTTTTGGGCCATGTATTAATGTCTAGTAGTAGAACAGGATAGTGTTGAAGACCTGTGATGACCAGCAGTGGTAGCAGAACTTCAGCATGTCTAAGCTATTTTCCTAAACCTTTGTGCAGAGTTTGCCCTGGAGCTGCAGTGGTGAGCCATGTATATGAGAGCTTCCCTCAGCATGGGAAAGCATGTAGCTATTGCCATCTGGAAGGTTGCCACCCCGACTGCTACTAGTCAGTTGGTAGCCAGTTTGATTGTTCAGCTATCGGGGCTGTTGCAATGGTGGTGTGCACCACAATCAAGAAGGTGCTGTCCTCCTGGGTCGTAAGTCTAGGCAATGTGCAGGTGGCTATTAAAGGTTTTGTATGATTGGGGTTCTCTAATTATATAGGGGCCAGAGATGGGACCCATGTGCCCATTTTTTGCCTCCCACACCAGGCCTCAGAGTTCATCAATAAAAAAGATTATTTCTCCATAGTGCTGCATGGTCTGGTTGATCATTATGGAAGATTCACCAATATTTATGTGGGGCAAGCTGAAAAGGTCCGTGACATCATGACTTTTAGAAGGTTTGGACATTTTCATGCAATGACAAATGGAACTTCTGCACCGATGATCTGTGTGGACATTAACGACATTGTCATTCCTTGAGTTATTCTAGGATATGGTTTACCCTCTGCTCTCCTGACCTATGATGCCTGTCACTGGAGATGCAAAAGGAACTGGATAACTATACCCTGAGTAGTTGCAGAAAGATTGTGGAATGTGCATTTGGAAGACTAAAAGATTGGAGGATCCTGATGTCAAGTCTGCTGGATGCTGAAGAGGTGCATCCTCCTATTATATCTCCTTGCTGTGTTTTGTACAACCTCTGTAAGTGCAAGGGGGAGAGCATTGCAAATGGATGGAAGAAGGAGATGGGCGCACACGTTGAACATTTTGAACAGTGAGAAAGGAGGAATAAGTGGAATAATTGTGATGGAGATGGTTTGCTCCTGCTTGTGAGAAATGTGTAAGGCATGTAATAACATTACTACACACATTTCTTCTTAATGCAGTGTATGTGCAGTACGTAATGCAATGCTTTTAATATGGTGTTTAATGGCATTATTATGCTAGTGTGTTGGTTTAACTGGGATGCTTTATAATACAAAAGAAGGGTCTTAAGACTCAAATATGAATGAAAACACATTTCCAAATTATTTTTGTATTTATGCTTTATTAGCATTTTAAAATGTTATTGAGTTGTTACACTGCTGTGCAAAGTTAGCAGGCCATCTGCTCCAGCAACGTGGTCCAGTGTGTCCGTAGTTCAGTATGCTTCTATCGGTCTGTCTTCTCTTCCTGATGCTGATGACATGGTGAAAACAAGAAAGGAGGCTCTTAAGTAAAGACACTTACTGAAACGTATCTTTTTTTTTTTTATTCTGTATTTAAGTCATGCAGTTCCATTATTTTTGTGGAGGAAAGGGAGGTGCCTGCATGGAGGGGGAAAGACTAATAAGCACTGTAGTGGGGATATGGCACAGGTCTAGAAAGATTACACCGTGTTTCCGGTTCGGTTTGGTTTTTCCTTACTATAAAAATGAACAGAGTTTGTGCAGTCTCTGGTGCTACCTTTGCATTAAGTTCTGGGATTGGGATTTAAAAGCCCATGAATCAGAAAAGTTATGGCAACATGGAGGTGTCCTTATAGTACCCAGCATGTGTAACCTGCCTTCTTGTCGTATTATGATATATCATTGTAATACTTCCACTAATTGATGCTATCCACAGTATGGGTCTCTGCTTGTGTTTCAGATTCATCCTTCAGCTCTGAATGGAGGTGATTTGGGACCCTCATGACGGCTCAGGGTTTATCAAGCTCATTGTGGATCAGTCAGGCCGTCCACACCAAACACAGGTAGAGGAAGTGAAACCAGATATTCTAGGGATAACAGAAACATGGTGGAATAGTAGTCACAACTGGTGTACAAGTATTTGAAGGGTATGTGCTGTTTATGAAAGACATATAAAGGCAAAGGTGGTGGAGTGGCATTGTATAGCAATGATGAGGTAGACTAAAGAAATTAGAAGTGATGGAATTGATAAGACAGAGTCTGTCTGGGTGAAAATCACATTGGGGAAGAAAGCTACTAGAGCTTCCCCTGGGATAGTGCTTGAGGTGTGCTACAGACCACCAGGATCTGATTTGGACATGGATAGAGACCTCTTTAAGGCTTTTAATGAAGTAAATACTACTGGGAACTGTGGTTATGGGAGACTTTGACTTCCCAGATATAGACTGGAGGACAAGTGCTAGCAGTAATAATAGGGCCCAGATTTTCCTGGATGTGATAGTTGACAGATTCTTTCACCAAATAGTTTCTGAACCAACAAGAGGGGATGCCATTTTAGATTTGGTATTGATGAATAGTGAGGACCTCATAGAAGAGCTAGTTGTATGGGATAACCTTGGTTTGAGCGACCATGAGCTGATTCAGTTCAAACTAAGTGGAAGGATAAAGAAAAATAGATCTGTGACTAGGGTCTTTGACTTCAAAAGGGCTAACTTTAAAAAATTAAGGAAATTAGTTGGGGAATGGGACTGGACTGATGAACTCCTGGATCTAAAGATGGAGGAGGCTTGGAATTAATTCAAGTCAAAGTTTCAGGAACTATCTGAAGACTGCATCCCAAGGAAGGGGGAAAAAATTCATAGGCAAGAGTCGTAGACCAAGCTGGGGAGTAAGTATCTCAGACAGGTGATTCAGAGAAAGCAGAAAGCCTACAAGTAGTGGAAGATGGGGAGAGATCAGCAAGGAAAGCTACCTCTTGGAGGTCAGAACATATAGGGATAAAGTGAGAAAGCCAAATACAGTTGGACCTTGCAAAGGAATTAAAACCAATAGTAAAAGGTTCTTTTGGTGTATAAGTAGGTAGAAAACAAAGAAAGAAGTGGGACCGCTAAGCACTGAGGACGGGGATGGAGGTTAAGGATAATATAGGCATGGCCGAATATCTAAACAAATACTTTGCCTCTGTTTTAATGATGAGCTTGAGTATAGTGGTAGGGTAGCTAATGGGAATGAGGATATGGAGGTAGATATTACCACATCTGAGGTAGAAGCAAAACTCGAACAGCTTAATGGGACTAAATTGGGGGGCAAGTTAATCTTCATCCAGGAATATTAAAGGAACTAGCAGATGAAATTGCAAACCCATTCACAAGCGTTTTTTAATGATTCTCTATAAACTTAGGGGCTGTACCGTATGATTGGAGCATTGCTAACATAGTTCCTATTTTTAAGAAAGGGTAAAAAAGTGATCCGGGTAACTACAGGCCTGTTAGTTTGACCTCAGTAGTAAGCATGGTATTGGAAAAAATTTTGAAGGAGAAAATAGTTAAGGACATTGAGGTTAACAGTAATTGAGATAAAATACAGCATGGCTTTACAAAAGGTAGATCATGCCAGAACAACCTGATCTCCTTTTTTGAGAAGATAAGACATTTTAGACAAAGGGAATGCAATGGATCTAATTTATCTAGATTTCAGTAAGGCATTTGATATGGTTCCACATGGGGAATTATTAGTTAAATTGGAAAAGATGGGGATTAAAATATGAAAATTGAAAGGTGTATAAGGAACTGGTTAAAGGGGAGGCTACATACTGAAAGGTGAACTGTCAGGCTGGAGGGAGGTTACTAGTGGAGTTCCTCAGGGATTAGTCTTGGGATCAATCTTATTTAACCTTTTTATTACTGACCTTGGCACAAAAAAGGAATGTGCTCATAAAGTTTGTGGATGGCACAAAGTTGGGAGGTGTTGCCAATACAGAAAAGGATCGGGACATCATGCAGGAAGATCTGGATGACCTTGTAAACTGGAGTAATAGAAATAGGATGACATTTAATAGTGGAAAGTGCAAGATCATGCATTTAGGGACTAATAATAAGAATTTCTGCTATAAGCTGGGGATGCATCAGTTGGAAGTGACAGAGGAGGAGAAGGACCTGGGCACATTGGCTGATCACAGGATGACTATGAGTCTCCAATGTGATATGGCTGTGGAAAAAGCTAATGCGGTCCTTGGATGCATCAGATGAGGTATTTCCAATAGAGATAGGGAAGTGTTAGTACGTTTATACAAGGCACTGGTGAGACCTCTTCTGGGATACTGTGTCCAGTTCTGGTCTCCCATGTTTAAAAAAGATGAGTTCAAACTGGCATAGGTGTAGAGAAGGGCTACGAGGATGATCCGAGGGATGGAAGCCTGCCTTCTGAGAAGAGACTCAAAGAGCTTGGCTTGTTTAGCCTGACCAAAAGAAGGCTGAGAGGAGATATGATTGTTTTCTATAAATACATCAGAGGGATAAATACCAAAGAGGGAGAGGAATTATTTAAGTTCAGCAACAATGTGGACATGAAAATTAATGGATATAAACTGACCATCAGGAACTTTAGACGTGAAATTAGATGCAGGTTTCTAACCATCAGAGGAGTGAAGTTCTGGAATAGCCTTCCAAGGGGTGCAGTGGGGGCAAAAAACTTAGCTGGCTTCAGAACTGACTTGGATAAATTTATGGAGGGAATGTAATGATGGGACAGCCTAATTTGGGAATTGACTGATCTTTGACTAATGGTGGTAGATATGCCAATAGCCTGTGAAGGGATGTTAGATAGGATGGGTTCTGAGTTATTACAGAGAATTTTTTCTTGGGTGTCTGCCCACATGCTTAGGGTTTAACTGTTAGCCATATTTGGCATCGAGAAGGAATTTTCTCCCAGGGCAGATTGGCAAAGGCTCTGGGGATTTTTCACCTTCCTCTGTAGCATGGGGCATGGCTCACTTGCTGGTGTATTTTCTGTACTTTGAAGTCTTTAAACCATGATTTGAGGACCTTTAATAACTCAGTCATAGGTCAGGGGTCTATTACAGGAGTGGATGGGTGAGGTTCTCTGGCCTGCTTTATGCAGGTGGTCAAATTAGATGATCATATTGGTCCCTTCTGACATTTGAGTCTGACAGTGGTGACATATCTAGCAAAGAAAAGTCAAGCACCTTATAGTAAGGATGACTGTGCTTCTTCTCTATTCAGATAAATTGTACTTTGCATATCTGTAGTCCCAGCTGGAGCTCTTCTGTTTTCCTGCAGCACTTGCCTGTATAGTGGTTTACTGCCAGCTGGTTGCACTGTATAAAGCTCTTCTCCCTAGAGATCTAAAAAGCCAGAATCTCAGTATGGGATCACAACACAGCAGGCATAACTAGAGAGTTTTCGTTAGTATGACACAGCTATGTGTGAACTCCCCTTGAGCTGGAATCACAAAGGACTGCACCTGGTTGCAGATGATCATTTAAACAGTGAGGTGACATCTGGTCAGGATGACCCCTGAGCAGGATGAGACATACAGGCACGTGACCAAGGTAGACAGCAAAGCAGTGTAGGATACTGGTGGGAAGACTTGATAGATGTGCAACAGTTGCTACAGGATGCAGATGTGTCCACACCTATTTTGCTGTGGGTAAACTCCTGCATCTAAGTAAACCTGTCTCCAAAGTGCATTTTATAACATGCATTAAAAAGCAAGATGATTTGCAAAAAAAACTTTGTGTATGGGTGTAAGATGTTTTAATGAGAAATAATTCAAGTTGTTCCACAGCAAATCTGAACTGCAGACAAACCCTTATGGTGCATCACACTTCTGAAAGTCTGATGGGAATATATCAATTTATAAATATGCTTTGCTTTGTGTTTTAAGCAAACATTATTTAGGACTTAAACTTTACTTTTAAAGAATTAACCACTTGATAAATGACATCAAAAGTCTTGCTTTAATTCTTGCCAGATGCTACTTTCCAGATTTTACTTGATTAAATTGTCAACTTTCACTTGACTGCATCTTTGGTTTCCTTCTTGGCTTGGAATGTGCATGCTTTGCATCTCTGCTTGGGCGAGACAGTTCCTGTTGTCTTTGCAGACATTTTAATCTTTCCACAAAAATGTTCTAGCAGTAAGATATTGTACGGCCTCTTGGATGAATAACAAATATGAATTTACAGACATGAGAATTTGAAAATCCCATTAAGAACTTCTTTAACATGCAGTGCTCTGGAAACTTACATGCAGAGTTTTGCACAGCTCACCTTCTCTGTTGTACCTAGCAGAATCAGTGTGACAAAACTATTTGCTATTTTTGCAGGTAAAACAATACTAAAGTTTGAATTACAGTAAATAATCTTAAGAACAAAATGAAGAAAGCAGTGTGAAATGTATAAATATATTTACTGAAAGTATTGTATATGTTTCACGAATGTATCATCTTTAGCAAAAAGCTTTTGACCTGCCTTAGTATAGTATAGCCATTAATAATTGTGTGTTCCTAATCCATGATATTGTAGACCCTTCAGCAGATGTTGTTGATTTTACAACTGAAACACTTTGAGTGGTATTCCGAAACAGGTGGTGTATGTTCTAAACTTCTGAAATATGGACCATAGTTAACAAAGTTGTGACAGCATGTTATGAAAAATTAGATATTGGTATAAGCCCTGGGATAGCTTGTGCTGTTTTTTTTGTTCTTTCACAGAAGTATAAAACTATTTGCTATGGAAAGGTATCTACAGGGCTTTGTACAACGTTATTTCTTCAGGAAAAAATTTCCTTTACAATTTATATCTAATTATGATTATAGCTTGCATTGAAATGGGTTAGCATTTCTCATCTAACTGTAAAACAAATAAATTGTTAACAGGTTGTCATGACTCTTGATTAAAAAGCTGTGTTCTAACTTGCATTTCATAGCTTGCTCTAAATCTCCTACACGAAGTATTCATTACTGTTCATGGAATGCAATTTTTAGGTTGACTTTCAGAGATACATTAATACAATGGTGAGAAGTACTCTTTACTATTAATTTAAAAAAAAAAAAGCTAATGGAAATATTTCTCTTTTAACTTTACCACTTCTTAGTTGATTTTTAAAATGTCTGGGTTTTTTAACTAGTTTCAAGGACAGTGGTTCATTTTGCTATAGAAGGAGAGGACATTTTTATGCATGTGACCTACTGTAGTATTACTCAGGACTCATTTTTTTCATCTTCTTTCCTAAAGCTTATGTTTAATTTAATTTTATTGTTCTTTAAAATGTTTCTTAAATCCTGGTAATTTCTGAAACTTTGTTAAAGCTCAATGATAAATACGATGAGCATGCCAGTAGTTAGCTATGTATTCTCAGTTTAATGCTCTCTTTCAACAGTCACTGGACAAATAAACAGTTCTCTTTTTGGGGGGGGAAGAGGGAGGAATGAACTTGAAAAAACAAATGCAGCAAATTTATTAATTTAAAGCAAAAATTCAAAGGTAGAATTAGATGGTTAGAAGCAGTTTGGACAAAGATGAGAAATTGTGCTGTAGCTTGAGGGAATGATATTCAGAAATATGGGAATGGCCTTGAATCAATTGGATAATCTGTTTATGAAGCCCTATTACCATGATATCTGAGAGTCTCAAACATTAATCCTCCTAAAACCCTTGCGAAGTAGGGAAGAAGTAATTTTATTTTATACACACAGAACTGAGTTTTGGGTATAAAGTGACATGCCGAGGTCTTCAGGAAGTTGCTGGCAAAGCCAGGAAATGAATCTCTTAAATCCAGTACTATGCCTTAACCACAAAACTACTCTGTACCCTTTAAAGTAAACAATTATTTGGAAAAGCTCCTATTATTTGAAGAAGTTGTGGTATAAACTCACAAGTCCAGAATTCTAAAGTTAAATTGTTTTTTCCCCCTTTTACTGGTTCATAATCTAGTACCTAAAATCACTCTTTTAGGTACTTATCCTATTTTTCTGGTTGTCCTTACTGTCTCACTTCCTAAAATTCAGTATTTGAAATCATTCCTGTGGCAAACGGCCAGCTTCTCCCTAGTGGGTCTCGCACTTTTGCCTCTCTTAGTGGGCCAGGGCGTCGCTGGTTACCCCGTCTTCCCAGGGAGGGGCATAGGGACCCGGGCCCACCCGCTCCTCCAGGTCCCAGCCCAGGGGCCCTCTGAGTAGCAGCTATGTGCTGCTGGCACCTCACTTGCAGCTGCAGGCTTTTCCCCTGGGCTACTTTCCCCCCTTTGCCTTTCTGGCTTCTTGAGCCCAGTACCTTCCTCAGGACTCCACCCCTCTCCCACACACCACTGTACTCTGTACTTTTCATCTCCACGACTCCACACACCACTGTACTCTGTTCTTGTTCTTCACAATCTCCACACACTCCTCTGCTCACCACCCACCTACTCCTTCAACTCCCATCCTGCCTTTCAGGAGTAGAGGGTTTTTATCAGGCACCTGGGTGGGGCCTTAATTGGTGTCAGCTGACACTAATTACCCTTTGGCTAGTCTACAGGGAATAAATCATGGAGCATTCTAGCACTTACATAGCGCCCTTCTAGAACTTTCCTTCTTTGCTGCTGCTCCTCTTGCTGCTGCTGCTGGGGTGCTCCTGGCTCTTGAGGGCCCTGCTAGCTGCCCCCCGACTCCCAGGGGGGAAGGGGTGAGTGAGTGGCCACACCACCGCCACTGACACCACCCCTGTTGCTTCCAGGGTCCTGCTGCTGCTGTGAGCACCCCTCCCCCCTTCCCTGCTGCCATTTGCTTCTTCTCTTGCCCCCACTTGGGGGGCACCCCTGCCCTTCCCCTTTTCTTCCCCTGTTGCTGCCCCCCTGCAGTTTTACCCCTCATCCCTTTGGTTTGTTTGTTTGTTTGCCCAGCCCCTGCCTTGGTTTGTTCCCTGCCCCGCCCAGCACTAGCAGCTTGCTGCTGGACCCCCACCACTCGCCTCCCCTGCCCACTGTTGCTTCCCCCTGCTCTGACCCCCACACTCTGGCCCTGGCAGCTTCCAGGGCACCCCCCTAATTGATCCCCCCCTTTTTTGTTGACCCCCCCACACACTGCACCCCCCCATGTTGCTTTAGCCTTGCCCCACCCCTGTGCAGCCAGAGGAGCCGCTATCATATCTTGGGCTGGTGAGTGCACCGCCCCTACCCAGCTTGTCCCCCCGTATCCCGTAGTGCTGGTGCCCTCCTCTCCTGCTTCCAGCCTAGTGGGGAGGAGTGGTCACTCCCCCTTCCCTTCTTCCCCTTCCCTCCCTGCCCCCTCCCTCTGCGCTCCCCCCTTGCCAAACCCGTCCCTACCCCTTCCCAAGATGGCGGGTGTGCCTGGGGCTGGGACCCTCTCCCTAGATGCTCTTGCCCTTCCCTCTCACCTTGAGGCCCTCTCCCTGCCTATAACAGCTGGTTCGGCTGCCCCTGTTGAGCTGCCCGGTGTCTGTCCCCAGGCACCGGCGGTGGACAGCTCAGGGAGGGACACCAGGGACTCTGCCGCTGCCACGGCTCCTGCCCCCCCGATCCGGGTGGTGCGCCCTCGGTGGGGAGGAAAAACCAGGGAGGTAACAAAAAGGGCAAAGCCCCTGCACGGAAGGTAGTGCCTCCCGCGGCTAAGACCCCTCTTCCTCCTCCTCTATCCTCTCCCGCTGTCCCTTCCACCAGCTCTGGGGGCGGCGGCGCCCCCAGAGCGTACGGCCAGGTGGCCACGGGCCCCCCGCCTGTCGCTGCCAAGTCACCTGCCCTGACCACCGCCTCCAGCACCATCCCAGGTGGCCAGGGCCCCTTCCCCACCCTTACTAGGAGGCATGGGGTTCGGTGCCTCCTGGTGCCTGCCTCGCCCCATGTGGAAACCTACGTGCGGGTGATGGCGCGGGTGGTGGGGTCCATGGCCGTGGTGGCGGCCTCCCGAATGTATGGCAAGGTGGTCTTCTTTCTGGTGTCGGAGGCTGCAGCCCAGGAGGCAGTGGAGACGGGCCTGGCGGTGGACAGTGTCCACGTCCCAGTGGAGCCCCTGGAGGACATGGGCGTTCGGGTGGTCTTTTCCTCCGTTCCGCCCTTCCTCCCCAATGCCGCCCTTCTGCCTTTCCTCGCCACCCTGGGGAAGCCCCTCTCCACCATCAGCCCGCTTCCCCTCGCCTGCAAGGACCCCACCCTTCGCCACATCCTCTCGTTCTGCCGGCAGGTGCAGCTGCAGCTGCTGCCGGCGGTGGCGCGTGGCGGGGAGGCGCTCGAGGGGTCATTCCTGGTGCCCCATCAAGGGGCCCAGTACTGGGTCCATTATACCACGGGGGAGGCCCGGTGCTACCTCTGCTGGGCGGCGGGGCACGTTCAGAGGGACTGCCCCCTGGCCCGGCACAGAAGGAAGCCCGGGACGCTCAAGACCCAGGGGGCACCAGTCAGACTAGCAATGGTGCCCCCACCAGCCGTCCGGTCCCTGTGGCCAACCCCCCTCTGTCAGCAAGAATCACCTGCGCTTGGGCCCCGGGGGCGCCCCCCCTGGATCGCCCGGGAGAACAGATGGGGCCCCGATGACGCCTGGAGCAGTCCAGCGGGGCCTGCGGAGGGGGCATGCCCCAGGGGGTGGCTTCTCCCTCCCCTGCTGTCCCACCTCCTCTTTCCGAAGCCCAAACCCCTGTGCTCTTGCCCCCTGACCCTGCCCCCGCTGCCCAGCCCTCCACCTCAGGAGGCTGGGAGCTCGTGCGGGGTAGGCGCGGAAAGCATAAGGCCGGAGCCCAGCGCCCCCTGCAAAGCCAGGAGAGGGGCTGCTGAGGCCGGGCCTACGGCCGTGCCCCCTGCTTGAGCCCAGCGGGGTGCACCGGCAGAGGAAGCTGTGGCGGCAGATGTGGGCTGTACCATCGCCCTCCTGGAGTCCCTCCTGGAGGAATCCCCGTCCGGAACCCTCCCAGCCCCACTGCCATCCAGACACCCGCCAGTACCGGGGAAGATCTCGGGACAGCGGGGGGAGACTTCTCCTCCTTAATGGAGGACATTGACACCCTGGGGTTGACCCCGGCCTGCCCGGAGGATGACCCAGCCCCCTGCAAGGAGGGCTTAGAGCAGGGCAACTTTGAGTGGCCTCTCCCCTCCCCCCCCATCCTCAGCTGCCACCCCTGCTCCCACCACTGTGACCCCCCTCGACCCTTCCATCCACCACACGGGAGAAGGGGAGCCCACCATCACCTCCCCAGCCACTGAAGAGTTGGCCGAGGCCGAATGGCTGAGCCCCAAGCCACTGAGTGCCCCAACCCTTCTTGTGGGCCAGCCCCTTCCCATCCTCCCCAAAGATGCTTGCCCGGCTGTCCCATCACAAGGGCCTGGAGCCACGGGCACTGCAACCCCACAGGACACCACCGTGGAGATCACCCACCCCGTGCCCACCTCCTTAGCTCCTGGCCCCAACCAAGAGCCTATGCACCCCGCCTGCCCGGCCGCTGTGGCTTTGGGATCCATCTCCAATTCTAACCCTGAACCCTCTCCCACTCCTTGCCCTGACCCTTCCCCTACTCCTCCCCCAATTCCTATTCCCTATCTTTCCTCAACCCCCATACCATTCCCTGTACCTACCTCTTCCCCCCCCACTGCCTGTTCATCTGCTGCCCCTGGTGTTGTCTCCTTCCCTATGAAGAGCTCCCAGGAGGCGGCCTTTGTGTTGAGCACTCCCAGCTCACTGGGGGCTGCTGTCTTCCCTCCGCCGCCGCCACCACCACCCTTAGCCCCCATCCCAGTGGTCCACAAGGCAGCTGCGGAGGCCGAGCCGGAGGGTGAACCCCCCGAGGCGTTGCGCGAAAAAATCCATGTCTTTCTCCGGGACACACGTGGTGCCCGGAACTGAGTGAGGCTTGCTCTGCAGCGCTGGGGGGACTTCCACCGCGTCCTCCGGGCTGTGAGGGCCACCATGAAGGAGGGGAAGGGGACCGGGCAGCAGGACGCCGCGGCCTACCAGTGGGCCCGCAGCTTCTGTGACGCCCTCATGGCCTACGGTACCGGCCATGGACTGCTGCGGAGCCCGACGAAGGTCGCCGGCGCCCTTGCCCGTGAGGATTCCCCCCAGCTCTCCTCATAATGCCTGTTACCATCGTCACCTTAAATACAAGGGGCTGCAGGACAGGTGTCCGCAGGAACCAGGTGCTCTCCTTCCTTCGGGAGGGGTGGTACTCTATAGCGTTCCTGCAGGAGACCCATACGGGCCCAGCCGCCGAAGCCAGCTGGCGGCTGGAGTGGGGAGACGGGGTGCACCTTAGTCATTTCTGCCCATGTGGGCGGAGTGGCCACCCTGTTCTCCCCTGTCCTGCAGCCCGAGGTGCTGGGGGTCACCGAGGTCGTGCCGGGCCGCCTGCTGCACCTTCGGGTCCGCGTGAAGGGGCTGGCACTGAGTCTCATCAACATCTACGCCCCGACCGCGGGTCCGGAGCAGGTGCGTTTCTTCCAGCAAGCGGCTGCCTTCCTTGGCACTTTAGATCCTCATGAATGCCTGGTCCTGGGCGGGGATTTCAACACCACCCTCGAGGAACGGGACCGCACGGGGACTGAGCAGTGTCAGGCCGCCGCAGACGTCCTCCGGGGACTTATCGACCATCACTCCCTGGTGGACGTCTGGCACAACCACCACCCGGATGACGCCGTCACTTTCACCTACGTCCAGGTGGGGGAAGATCGGTCGCGCCACTCCCGGTTGGACCGCATCTACATCTCTCGTCGTCATCTTGCGCGGGCCCACTCCTCCAGCATCCGGCCGGCCCCGTTCTCGCATCACCACATGGTGACTGTGACGGCCTCTCTCACTTCAGAGAGGCTGGGGCCGGCCTACTGGCATTTTAACAACAGCCTGCTGGAGGATGTGGGCTTCGTGATGTCCTTCCGGGAGTTTTGGTTGGCTTGGCGGGGGCAGTGAGGCGCCTTTCCCTCGGTGCGCCGCTGGTAGGATGTGGGGAAGGTGCGCACTAGACTCTTCTGCCGTGACTACACTCGGGGGGCCAGCCGGCGGCGGGATGCGGGGATAGAGCAGTTGGAGCGGGAGGTTTTAGCGCTGGAGAGGCGTCTAGCCACCAGCCCCGAGGATCCGTCCCTCTGCGGAGCGTGCCGGGAGAAGCGGGAGGAGCTCCGGGCCCTCGAAGACCTCCGGGCTTGGAGTGCCTTCGTCCGATCCCGCATCCATCTCCTTCGGGAGATGAATCGCGGCTCCTGCTTCTTCCGTGCCCTGGAGAAAAGGAGGGGGGCCCGGAAGCATGTCATCTGCCTCCTGGCTGCTGACGGCATCCCCCTCACAGATCCGGTGGAGATGTGTGGAAGGGCCAGGGCCTTCTACGCCGACCTTTTCTCCCTGGATCCGACCGACGAGACCTACACCGTCCCGGGCTGTAGCATCTTTAACAACTTGTATCTGATCCGGGACCTCTTGGAACTCGGGTGTAGGGATGGCCTGTCGTTCGCCCTCCTGTCCCTGGACCAGTAGAAGGCGTTTGACAGGATGGACCACGGGTATCTCCTGGGCACCCTGCAGACGTTCGGCTTCGGACCCCGTTTTGTGGGTTTTCTCCGGGTGCTGTACACTTCCGCAGAGTGCCTGATCAAGCTCAACTGGACCCTGACCGAACCGGTCAGCTTCGGGCGAGGAGTACGTCAGGGCTGTCCGCTGTCAGGCCAGCTATACGCTCTGGCCATGGAGCCCTTCCTCTGTCTCTTCCGCCGGAGGTTGACGGGGTTGGTGCTCCATGAGCCAGAGCTGAAGCTGGTCTTTTCAGCGTATGCCGATGACGTGCTCCTTGTGGTCCAGGACCCGGGCGACCTGGTGCGGCTGGAGGACTGCCTGGCCGTCTACTCGGCAGCCTCCTCCGCCTGGGTCAACTGGGCCAAGAGCTCTAGCCTGACGGTAGGGGCCGGGTGGCAGGCAAGCTCCCTCCCACCCGCGCTTCAAGCCATCCGGTGGAGCGCGGGTCCACTGCTCTATCTGGGCGTTTACTTCTCCGCCACCCATCCCTCCCCGGTAGAGAACTGGCAAGATTTGGAGGGCAGGGTGTCTGAGCAGCTGCGGAGATGGACGGGACTGCTCCAGTGCCTCTCCCTCCGGGGGAGGGCACTGGTGATCAACCAGCTGGTCCTGTCCATGCTCTGGCACAGGCTCAACACCGTGGTCCTGACCCCGAGTTTCCTGGCCTACCTCCAGAAGACAGTTCTGGAGTTCTCTTGGCCAGGACTGCACTGGGTCTGTGCAGGGATTCTGAGTCTCCCTCTTGAGGAGGGCGGGCAGGGCCTGTGCTGCATCTGCAGCCAGGTCCACACCTTCCGTCTCCAGGCCCTGCAGAGACTCCTTTATGGTGCAGGTAATCCGGCGTGGAGCCACTTGGCGCATGTCTCCCTCCGCTCTTCCGAGGGCTCCGATACGACTGGCAGCTCTTTTTTCTCCACCCGAGAGGTCTTCCGTGAGACTTCTCCGAGCAGCCAGTCTTCTACCAGGAACTCCTCCGGACCTGGAGGCTCGTCTCGGCCTCCAGCCCCTTGCGGTCACCGAAGGGGAGGATCTCTTCACGGAGCCCCTGCTACACAACCCCCAGCTGAGTGTGCAGGTGGCGGAGTCACCAGGGTCGGAGACCTCCTGGACTACGCCCGGGGGTACTGGATGGACCCTCATGCGCTGGCTCGGCGCATGGGGGTTCCCACCCTCGGAATCCCCTGACGCATACTCCAGGAGGTGAAGGCAGCCTTACCTCCTACTGCTTTGATGTACCTCGGGCGGGTCTTGCAAGAGGGTGCTCCCCGCCCCAGCCCCAGCCCTCCGGTGCTTACCATCGGGCCTCAGCTCCGCGAACCCCCTCGGTCCCCCCATCCTCACGCCCCAAGCCAGCTGCTTGATCTGCAGGCAGTCTCCTTCCAGTCTGCGCCGAGGAACCATCTGTACGCACTCGTGCTCCACACCCTTCATTTCCTCGCCCTCGTGTCCGACCCGGACACGAAGTGGCGGCACCTTCTACCACCTTCGGAGGGTGAGGACCCCCGGTGGGCCAGCCTGTATTCCACCTTGACCCTACGGCCTGCCGGGGACATCAGTTTGCAGCTCCTTCACGGAGCCGTGAGCACGGGCACATATCTGACGCGGTTCAGCTCCCACCCCAACGCCTTCCCCTTCTGCGGCGTGAGGGAGACCCTGGCGCACGTATATCTGGAGTGTGCCAGGTTGCAGCCCCTCTTCCGGCTCCTCCAGAACCTCTTGCTGAAGTTCTGGCTGCACTTTTCCCCTCACTTGTTCATCTATTCACACCCTATCCGTGGCCCTATGAAGTCGCAGGACCTCCTCGTCGGCCTCCTCTTAGCCCTGGCCAAACTAGCCATCTACGAGACCAGGGAGAGGAGGTTGGCAGGGGGGGCTGTCTGCGACTGTGGGGTCTATTTCCGTTCCCTCGTCAATTCACGTGTCCGGGCAGAGTTCCTCGGGGCGGCATCCGCTGGCTTCCTGGACACCTTCGAGGAGCAGTGGGCGCTGTCCGGGGTTCTCTGCTCGGTGTCCCCTTCTGGCTTCCTACGTTTGACCCTGTGACCCCCACGCCCTTTCCTGTTTTTTTTCATTTGTTGTCCCCCGTAATCAGTTGCACTCGGGTCCAGTGGCTCTGCCCCTAGGCTGTGGGGGGAGCTCATGCCCACCCACCTACCCCGGATTCAAATAGGAGAACTTTCCCAGTGCCCTCTGCCCTTGCTATACCACATTCCCTAAAAAGTCAGCCTAGACAAAGTATTTTTTTTTCTGATAGAATGTATAGGTTCCTTCAAAACTACTAGGTCTTTGTTGTGCAAGGAATTATTTAGGTTATGCTTAATATTCCAGGGGAAGATCATTTGATGCACCTTACCTGAATAGGTGAAAGCATTTGTTGTTGAAAGGCTTAGTGTTTAGCAAAGTAGAGGTTTTGGGTCCTGATTTCACCTGCAAATGGGATTTTGTTAGCTTGTAGCTCAATATGAAGGCTTGAGTGGACTACTGTAACTAAAAGACTTTGGAGAGGAATCAAATTCAGCCAATTACTCAACTTTTTTCGTTTAATATGTGGTAAAAACTTTCTTTATAATTATTTAATCTTACTCCAAGTGTTAGCCATATATCTGTATAGTGTAGTACTGACTAATCTGCGTTCATTTGGGTAAATGGAAGTTGATTCAGACTTTCCTCTTTTAAGTGAAATCCCTAGTGCATGAGACCAGCTTAAAATAAATTCAGACATTTGGTTTTCATTAGTGTTGTAACTGAAAAGAAAAACATTTTACTGGCTGATCCCAGAGTATTTTGAAGTTAATGTACAACTTTGCTGGGAAGATATTTAAACTGTAGTATCAGTTGCAAGTTGGCCATATGCCAACTTTTCAAAGCTGTTTCCAAGCAAGATGTTGGATTTTTAAAGTGCAAAAGATTACATTGTGTAGTGTTATGATATGAGGCAATTGCGGAAGGGAAGAACAGAGGAAAACAGTAACTCTTGTGTTTATAAAACAAAATGGTTAAATTCTCCATAAAAAGGGAGTGATGTATCCATGCTGTAATACAAATTATCACTCTTTTAAAGAGACATTGCCCCCCCCCACTTTTTTTTTTTTTTGGTTTTCTTTTGGAATAGTTGTATAAAGGCTCCCAAAAAGTTAAGCTACCCGAAACCTGAAAAGCGTTTAAGACTTAAAAAATTAAGCTGATAAAAGATAAGATTTGCTGAACTTGCTTATAAAGAAGAAAAACTACTTTATTTTAATATTTTATCATCTATATTATAAAAACATGTATATGGATTTGGAAAAAAAAGAATAAAATAAAAATGGCTAATGAACCAGAGAATTACAGATTTGCTTTATGACTAAGGAAATATTCAGCTGCTGAATATGTACTAGAGAAACTGGAGATTTTTCAAGGCTTTCTAGGATACATTCTGTTTTACCGGGGCATTATATGAACAGTATCTATTTTCTCTGCAAATCTTTCTAGAACTTAACTTAAAGTAAATGAAACTTCAGCTCTTCCTTATTCATTTTCAAATGCTGAGAAACCCTTCATCTAAAACTATTAGCAGACTAGTCTGCTGCTGGGAAATAGTAGTAAAATGGTAGTGGAGTGTGAGACCTAGTCGACACTAGAAAATTAGTCAGTTTAACTAGGTCGGTCAGGGGTGTGAAAAATCCACACTGAATGCTGAACGGCATTATTAAGATGACCTAAGTCCCCATATAGACAGTGATAGGTTGACCTGCCTCTCGGTGAAGTAGATTACCTATGTCAACAGAAGAACTCCTCCAGCCAATGTTGGTAAGGTCTATGCTGAGATGTAACAGTGGTGCAGGTGCACTGTAGCATTTTAAGTGTAGACAAGCCCTGAGACAGGACCAGCATTCACTGTTACGGAGATATGAAACTGTAACATATATTTGTAGAAACCATTTTGAAAATCATGATTGAGGATTTCAGACAGATTGATAGCCATAGCTTTTCTTCAGGTCCAGCTGTAAAAGCATGAAAGCTCAGAACATTAGACTGTCCATACTGTGTCAGACCAGTGGTCCATCTAGACCAGTATCTTGTCTTCCAACAGTGGCTAATGCTAGATGCTTCAGAGGTAATGAATAGAACAGGTAATCATCAAGTGATTCATCCCCTGTCGCCCATTCCCAGTTTCTGGAAAACAGAGGCTAGAGATGCTTTATAGCATGGTTTTTCATCTCTGCCCATCCTGGCTAATAGTCCTCCATTAATTTACCTAGGGGTTTTGGTTTTTCAGAGGCGTTTTTTTGAACCATAATAGTCTTGGCCTTCACAATGTCCTCGGGCAAAGAGTTCCACAGGTTGACTATGTGTTGAGTGAAGAAATACTTCCTTTTGTTTGTTTTAAACTTGCTGCCTATTAATTTCATTTGGTGACCCTAACCCCTTGTGTTATGAGAACACTTCCTTATTTACTTTCTCTGCACCAGTCATGATATTTTAGACCTCTATCATATCTTCCCTGAGTTATCCCTTTTCCAAGCAGAAAAATCCCAGTCTTGTATCTCAGACGTAAGCTGTTCCATACCTTTAATAATTTTTGTTGCCCTTTTCTGTACCTTTTCCAATTCCTATATCTTTTTTGTGATGGGGCAACCCAGAGCTTCATGCAATATTCAAGATGTGAGCATACCATGGTTTTATAAAGAGCCAATATGATATTTTCTGTCTTATTATCTATCCCTCTCCTAGTGGTTCCCAACATTGTTAGCTTTTTTGATTGCCACTGCATATTGAGTGGATGTTTTCTGAGAATGATCAACAATGATTTCAAGATCTCTCTCTTGAGTGGTAACATCTAATTTAGACCCCATCTAGCTTCCTCATAACTGGTCAGCCCTGATCTATATATAGGGCCAGCTCCAAAAGTTAGTTCAGTTTTATGCTTACTCAGTTTGTAGTATCTATGCTGAGATTGTTACTAAGGGTGCTTATTACGGTAATGGGGTGTGTGTGTGCGTGTGTTAATATGGATATGCGTCCACTAAAAACTGAAATGAATTAGCTTCTTATAAGCCATCAAGGGAATAATAAATGCGAGTCACTACAGATTAGGACTGGATACATTTTGTTCTGGAGTGAAAAAGTTTTACACCCCATTAATGTGAACCATCCAGACCTCCTCCTCACTGATCTAAGGGCCAAATTCCTTCTCTAATGCATGCCGTGCTTTTCCTGGTATCTGTTAAACTCTTCCTGTGTTAGTAAAACTTCTGATGAACTCACTAAGGGATTTTCACACATGTAGGGAGAGCAGCATAGCCTTGAAGAGACTAGCAATATGCACTGTAAAGGAGACTGTAACCTTAAGGAATTAAAACGAAACACCAATTTTCTTTTATCTACATGAAATTGCTAAATACAATATTGGCCTTTATTTGGATTCTAACTGGAATTGTGCATATATCGAGCTGTAAAATGATCAAACTCGTAAAGTGATGTAACCCTGGTTCTGACTAAAAAAACAAAAAAGCTCTTGCAGAAACCCATATAGCATGAATAAGTGGTAGTAACATTAGTATCGTTGAAGGTCTGTATAGCTCGTGAAATCTTCATGGTGGGTTCACAATTTATATGGTTATACTTGATTTTTTAAATGTTCATCTAATGAGTGTGCAGCCTTATTATATAAGGATGGCCACTGCCAAACTGACCTACAGTCAGGCCTTGTCTACACTACAACTTTACATCGGTATGGCTACGTCTCTCAGGAGCATGACAAATCCATACAATGCACACTGGTGTAGCTACGTGCTGGTGTAGATAGTCTTCTGTCAACCTAGCTACCGCCTCTGGAGAGGTGGATTACCTATGCACTGACAGGAAAATCCCTCCCATCAGTGTAGATAATTTCTACACTGAAATGTTACAGCAGTGCAGCTGTGCCACTTCAGTGTTTTAAGTTTGACAAGTTATACTGCATGACTTTCTGGCAACTTTTTTGCATGGTTGAACAATCCTTTCTCTCTCTGGTGTCTTTGAACTGTATTATACTCTTTGTTTCTCATCTACCAGGTTTATAAAGTCTGTGTAATTTTCTCTCTTTTAAGGGGAAATATGTAGTTATGTACAGAAAAATATAGAGATGTGGTATTCATTCACATAGCACAAAATTGTTATCTGCACATTAGAGAAGTGTTTATTTCTTTAAATGGTTTAATTAAGGGTTCCTAAGAATGTGAAATAATCAAAAACTTCTCCCCTAGTCCCAAGAGTTTGTGAATTAGAAAGGGAAGAATCCAACTTGCTCTCCCTTGGCAAAATGATTGTATCTGTTATCACTGGTTCTTGTGAACTGATTTTTGTAGCTATTTTTAAAGCCTGTGGATTAGCTCAAGAAGTTCATTTTCTTTAATTAACAAAGAGAAGGCTAAGGGGTGACTTATGTACCGTGTTTAAGAATCTACATAGGGAGTAAATGTTTAATAACGGCCTCTTCAATCTAGCAGAGAAAGGTATAACACAATCTAGTGACTGGAAGTTGAAACTAGACAAATTCTTACTGGAAATAAGGTGTGAAATTTTAATGTTGAGAGTAATTAACCACTGGAATAATTTACCAAGGATGATGACAGATTCTCCATCACTGACCATATTTAAATCAAGATTGGCTGTTCTTCTAAAAGACATGATCTAGGAATTATTTTAGGGAAGTTCCAACCTCCTGTATAACACAGGCCATATAGTAGATTATCATAATGGTCCCATATAGCCTTATAATCTATGAATCTGTGGAAAGGTCAATGGTCAGTTTCTAGTGAATGTGTGATACTGAGGCCTTATCTACACTACACGGTTTTGTCGACAAAAGTCAGCTTTTATCAACAAACTAGTGGAGGTATGCACACTACAATGCTCCTTCTGCCGATTTAACTCTCTTGCTATGTCGACAAAATAAAACCACCTCAGCGGGAGGCATAGAGTGTTTTGCAGCAAAGTTAGAGTGATGAACTGTCAGTGTAGACACTGTGCTTGCTTATGACACTGCAAATGGCCTCCAGGAGGTGTCCCACAATGCCCATCCTGATTGGTCTGGTCAGTATTTTGAACTCCGGTGCCCTGCAGCCAAGTTAACAGGCATGTGCGGCTCTCCCTTTAAAGGCCTGGGAATTTAAAAAAATTCTTCTTCCTGTTTGTCCAGCATAGAGAGCTCACATCACGTCTTCCCCACTGACCAAGCCGGCTCCCCGCAACAAACACACTCCCGCCTAGAGTGCATCAGAGTTATTGAATCTGCTGAGTCTGGGGGTAGAGGAAGCTGTGCAATCCTAGTTCCGCTCAGTGACTTGTTGAAGGGTCATGAACGAGACACGCATCAGTGCCATGCGAAGATCAAGGAGCTGAGGCAGGCATACCAGAAGGCAAGGGAAGCAAACTGTCACTCTGGTGTGGTGCCAAAGACCTGCTGTTTCTACAAGGAGCTGGACAATATCCTTGGTGATGATCCCACCTCCCCCTGCTATCCTCTTGATCCCCAAGAGCCCTGTGGATACTTTGGGGGGCTGTAGCCAGCGGAGTCAACTGCAAGGACAAAGTGGTGGATGGGAAAGTGGAGGATGATGTGGGATAGGCAACAGGGTCATCCAGTAGCATGGTGAGCTAGAACCTCTTTTCAACACCAAAGGGTTCAAGCCAGTCTGAATACTCTGGCTTTTGGGCGCCTGATGCAGGAGAGTGGAGCTCCAGAAAGTACTCATTTTGATTTGATACTGCAGCATTACATGAGGTAGAGCTGTGTTTTGTTTTATGTGTTGGAAGTGGATTAAGGGGTAGAAATTTACAAGACTAGCACTTTTTGCGTCTGCTTATCATTTCCCTATTCAGCTACGTAGTGGGGGCCCTGAGATTTCACGGGAATCCTTCAAAGAGATTTCTAGGAAACTTTCCTGGAGGTACTTGTGAATCCTTTGCCGAAGGTTCCTTGACAGAGTTGCTTTGTTTATTCCCCCCGGTAGGAAACTTTGCTGTGCTAATCTGCAATTACTTCTGCAGGAACCAAAGCAGCACACAGGTGAGCAGCAGACAGACCTAGTCTGAAGCTGCATGCATGCTGGTGATGCACCCTTGCATCTTTGGTTACCCTCAGGAATGATATACCTGCTTTGATCACTCCCATCTGTGGTGCCAAAATTTACAATAGTGTCCCTAAGCACTTGTAGTCATCCCCTTTGGAAGCCACCCAGACCCTTTGCCCCATCTTCACCCTGCTCCCCCTCTCCCCTCAGCAAAACTCACCATGTTTAGGGCACTTACTGAGCTATGTACTTGCCAAAGGAGAGTGAGAAAGAGGTTGAGTGTTACGATTCAAGGCTGTGAGTACACTCACTACTGCCTCTGTTTGTTGTTTCTTGTGCTATGCAGCCCTTGAGAGGAACCCCCTAAACACCAGTGGAGCACCCCTGTCAGATAAGGAGATGAACCAGGAGGAGTAAGGAGGACATATTTAGGGAGATGCTGTAAACATCTGATATGCTGATAATGATCACAGGGCATAGAGAGAGACAATAGATTAAAAATGGGTAGCCAGGAGAGGAAACAGGGCCAGGAGCATATATTAGAGAATTAGGAGCAGATGATAAAAATAATGGAAGACCAAACAGAGATGCTGAGGTTCCTGATTGCGTTGCAGTCGGAACACATGCATGCTCGCCTCCCCCTGCAGTCCATACAGAACTGCATTCCATGTCCTCTCCAAAGTCACCCCCCAACATTCCTTGCATGTTCCTGACCCGACACAGCACTCCTTGTATTCTACCCCTACGGACAGTTCCATAATGACACTGGATTTACACACAGCTATGAGAGTCTCAATTAAGAGAGCACTCCTCAGTGTCATGTGCTGGGCAAGAAATTGAAATCTGTGTATTGCTGTTTAATAAAAATTTACTCAGGGAAAGAAAATGAATCTTTATTTTTATCCTACATGCAGTAGACGCTACTGCAATTCATACACAGTGGCAATTGGCACATTTGTAGACTACAATTCACATTCAAGCAGCAGTCAGGCAGCAAGTAAACAAAGCCTGGCTGAATGCATTACAGAAATACGCTTTAATGAGGCTCATCAAAATGCTGTTTCATAGCCTTCCTGATTCAAATAGCCCCCTGTTGAGCCCCTCTAATAGCCCCTGTAACTAGTTGCTCAAAATCAGCCACCAGGAGATCTGCCTCAGTGCTCCACCCCCATGGAAACGTTTTTGTCCTTAGCTTCACAAATGTTACACAGACCACAGCAGGCTGCTATGAAAATGGGAATATTATCCTCATTGAAGTTTAACATTCCATAAAGGCAACGCCAGTACCCTTTAAGGCACATCTAATGGTCATTCTGCACCTACTGAGCTTGTTGTTGAAGTACTCCTTGCTGCTGTCAAAGTTTCCAGAGTAAAGCTTCATGAGCTACAGGAGTAAGAGGCAGGCTGGATCTCACAGGATCACTAAGGGTATTTCAACATCCCCCATTGGAATCTTCTGGTCTGGAAAGAAAGTCCCTGCTTGCAGCTTTCAATACAGACCAGTGTTCCTGAAGATGTGTGTGTCATACACCTTCCTGACCCACCTGTGTTGATGTCAGTAAAACAACTACAGTGATTCACCAGCACCTGTATTACCATAGCAAAGTACCCTTTTCTATTGATGTACTCTGTTGCAAGGTGTTTTAGGGCCAAAATTGGGATACACGTGACAGCTATCGACCTGCTGCAGTTAGGGCATCCTATTGCTGCAAAGCCATCCATTATTTTCCGCCCATTGCCCAGAGTCACAATCCTTTGTAGCAGTGTGTAATTAATGGCCCTGTACATGTGTGTGGCCGCAACCACCACAGTGAATTTCCTGACTCTGAACTGAGACAGACCAGTTGCAGTCTGGAGTTACAATTTCCACACAGCAATCGCTATATGCTTCTTTACTGAGAGGGAAGCTCTCATTTTGTTGTCCTTGCACCACAGGGCAGAGTTGAGCTCAGCAGACAGATCCAGGAAGGTGGCTTTGTGCATCCAAAAGTTCTGAAGCCACTACTCATCATCCTATACCTGCATAATGATGCAATCCCACCACTCAGTGCTTGTTTCCTGAGCCTGATAGTGACCGTTTCCCATGTGCAGCTTTGCTGTGAATGCCAAAAACAAGCTGGAGTTGTTTCTCTCCATGGCACACAGCAGGACAGGCACCACAGATTCAGATTTGCAGTTCACAATGTGACTGATCATGCAGTATTTCATGTTCATGACACTTATTACAAGACTGGAGAGCAGTGCAGGATCCATGCTCTCAGACAGAGACAGTTTACAGGTGTTGTTGAAAAACAGCATGAAATGTAATTGGAAGGCCATGGAATGATAGGATGGAGAAAACTGCTTCATGGGACGGTGAGCTGGCACCCATGATGCATTGTGATCCGTTCCCAGAACTCCTAGCGGCAGGAGGTAGCGAATTACATAGTGGGATAGTTATCCATGGTGTGCTGTTTTCTGTTGATGATAGAGCAACAACTGTGGATGCACTTCACTGACACAAGGAACATTATGGGAACATGCACAAGCTGTGTAATTATAGCAGTTTATGATCTTTGGCATAACTTTGAGTTGACTTAACTCCGTAGTGTAGACATTGCCTAACACATGGGACACACTTACACATCCACATCCTTAATTTGGAAGAATTAGACTCTCATACATAAATTATTTTAATATTTACTTTCTAGTTGAAAATATAGCAACCACTTCATTTACGTTGTAAGGTGAAATAGAGTTGGAAAACTTTATTTTAATTTTTTTATCCTCCGTTTCTCATTAGTCAAATAACTAACTACTTTGTGTTCCATTGAAGGTACTCTTCCTTTACTGGAGGTTTTATATTAATACCATTTATGTATTGTTCCAGCGATCAGTAGAACATTAGAGCACAGGGTCAAACCAAAGTAGTTCAATGCAAAAAGTCACTCCTGGATCCTGGGGCATGATCTTTAAAATTTTCTGGTATATTAGAATGTGTTCTTTGAATATGCTGTTTGACACAAGTTTAGCTGGGTTTTATTGATCTGTTCTGTTTCACTTCATATGAGCATTTAACATTTTTGCTAGATAGCAATCTCTTCTTTGTAAAAGAAAATAGAAGTTTGTATGGCTGTTGAGCTTAATTTCTTCAGCCAGAGCAGGAGTTAAGTATTAAATGTTTGTAGTGCCATCATTTTACTTAGCACTTAACACAGATATTTTAAAAAGATATGGTTACTGTCCCGTAGAGCTTACAATCAAAATTAGATCCCCACAGACTCTGAAGATAAGAGATTTAGTAAAGGAAAATAATGCTAAAACAAAATTGAGTAATTTACCATAAATATATTAAACGTGATAATTTAGGTAGAGATTAAGTTATGGAAAGAGTGGAGGAGTTGACAGCACAGGAATGGAAGTTAATACTAGTGGAAGGCAAGATGAAAGAACTAGGTTCTAAGGAGGGAAGTGAGGATGCCTGGTGCATAAGAAGAGGGAAACCTTTACAAGCATAAGGGGATAGTGGGGGGAGGAAAGGTACAAAGCTAAAATGCAGAGAGGAAACAAAGCAGGTAACTAAGTCAACGTAATGGCAAACAATCTGGTTAATTAGCAAGGCAATCGGTTAAGTAAGAGTTAATCAAAGGGGAAGTAAAACCTTCAAACAATGAAGAGCAGAAAAATGGGGCAAGGTTAAATATGACTAAATAACCAGTTTACAGAAAGAAGCAATTGATTGCTACTTATTGAATCTGCTTTTTATCAGTCAGGCAACTGACAGGTCATGCGTGTGAGTGAAGTAATGATGACTGACAACCGTCTAAGTACAGAGCAGACCGTTGAAAGGTATTGCATAGTGGTAAAAGTTTAACGGGTGCAGCTGCCCTTCTGCTGCTGCCGAGTCTGGTGTTTGTCCTATTTAAATGGGGAGGATGTGTGGAGTGAGAAGATCGTGGCTCTGGGTCTGCCTACACGGCCATTAAACACCCACGGCCCAGGCTGTTTAATAACAGGGTAAACCTTCAGGCTTAGGTGGCAGCTTGAGCTCTGGGTTTGAGCCTGAATGTCTACGCTGCAGTTAAACGGACTCTTAGCCCAAGCCCTGTGAGCCCAAGTCAGTTTCTAGTTTTTAATTAAAGTTTTTAATTGCAATGTGGACATACAGTTAGAGGCAGTATTTATATTTAGATAGACACAGACGGTGTTTTTGGAAACATACATAGGCCATACATTTTCTGTGGATTATTTCTGTTTATTATTGTAATGTTTGGTTTCTTCCTTAAATTGTTTTGCTCTTTGACTTAAACTTCAAAAGTTAATGTTGCCTGGGGGTTGACCCAGTAGGAACTTACATCTGGAGGAAAAAAGGAAACACCTTGGAACAAATAACAAATACTGTGTCTTAACTGAAATGTGAGCTAGTACATTATGCCATTGAAACAGGTCTGATTCTTTGACTAACAGAACATGTAATTATGTTAACTTTCAAACCTTCCACAGTGTTGCTGAATCTCTTTTTGTATACATGAAGCCACATGTTTTATAGAAAGTGCTTCTTTCATCTAAGAAATCTATGAATTGAGGAGATGCCTTCAGTGATCACACTTCAAGGAGCTGTAGACAGTTTCCTAACAAGCCGTTCTAACTAATGCTTAATTTGTATGAAAAACATGTTGGGGCTCAAGCAATTTTTTTTTTCTTTCATAACTTATGCAGCAAACCCAGAGGTACCGGGGCTATGAACTGCCAAATTAAGCACGGATTCTAACCTTATAGATTACACACCTCATCGCCATAATAGATCTGTGGCTCTCCTTTCCTTCAGCCATATGAGATATATGAATCACAGTCTGATGTTCTCTGCAAACCCAGATGTTGTTAGTAATTAAAATGTACAGTTTATTTCTAGATGCCCTTCTCTATGCATTTGTAAGGGTGCTTTCAGTTATCAAAAATTTTTATGCTTCTGTCTTGGGTTTCTTCCCCACGACAAGCTTTCATCACTCTAGAATAGTATTTACAACTTACTTTTTGTAAATGTAGAACTTCTCTTGTCCTCTGTGTCTAGTTTGGAGTAAATTGTTTTCCATTATAAGTCTAAATCTGATTTTAGATGCTCTAGTTTTGCCAAAGCTAAACCAGTCAGCCTTAAATGTCATACTTTTTTTTTTTTTTTAAACCAAGGTAGAATTTTTCTGGAGAAGTTGAGGCAACTCTAACAATGTTTGGGAGAGAATTTTAATTGTCTGGTGTGGCTTTTGATTTATTGTAGCTTTCAAGCAGCTTGCCCTTGAAACTCTTTGTTTGTTTTGAAGAAGATGGGTATCTTTGACTATTTTTGAGTGGGTTTTTTGAGTGTTTTCTTGTTGGAATTTGGATATTAAAACCAGTTTTTGTATGTTATGATCCCTGTGAAATTTAGCGTCATATGCTGTCTTAAGAAATCAGCACTAGCTGGATGTGAGAGTCCAGAAATGTACAATGGTATTGTGCAGGCCTTAAGGTTTCCACATGAAATAACTGCTTTGCAGGCCTTAGAAAGCTCTTGGAACTGCTCTGGTGTACAAAGTGCCCAGCTTGTACGTGGCACAGAAATATACATTATGAGGTTCACTCAGCTCTGACGTGGCTACAGACTGACTAATATATATAAAGTGGAGAAGGAAGATAGTGCTAGCCTAGAGGTCATGTGATCTAGAGAGGAAGGCACACAGGGCTGGGAGCCAGGGTTCCACTTATTCCACACATTAGCCTTAATATTGGCCAATTGGCACACAGTATATAGTGGAGGTTAAGAACGGCTTTTTGTTTAAAGGTAGACTCTTCTAAGTGCTCTAAGATCCCATGTGATTACTCGGATTGATCTGAAATTTGCTGTGCCTCATGGAGATGCGACGTAGGGTTAGCATTCCAAATTTGAAGTCACTTGACCAAAACTGAAAATGGTATTCAAAAAAGTTTCGTTTCCTACATAATCTAATGCTTAGAAGCCAAACCAATTGCACACTGAGCATGTGAGTAGAGAGCCCCCAGGGTGCTGAAAGGCATTTATGAGTCACAGGACCTGTGTAGTTCTGAAGGAATGCTATACTCATCAAATTTGTATACCACCCAGGCACTGAGAATTCAAATCCAACCCATGGCAGAAATCTGAAGTAAAAAAATGAGACATCTTGTCCTTCATTGGGGGAAGTCAGCACTCATCTTCCTCTCTTTATCCCCCTCTTGTGAGCTAGCATTTGGAGAAGCTCTGCCCCTCTGAGGGGGAAGGGGAGCTGAGAACAGTCATGCTGGGAGCGTACTCCAAGAACACACTAATGAGATTGGGGTGAAGAGTTGAGAAGTGGCGTGCTTGAGGCATATAACAAGCTCTCAAGCACTGAGGAGTTCCATGAATCGAGCAGCTAACACATCTCAGAGCTATTGTTTTAGGTTGTATTCATCTCCATAAAGTGTTCTCATTCAGCTAAGAACCTTGAGGTGAATGGGCCACTTCACATCTCTCCAATGCTGTTATGCTACAGTTTGATATATAGAGCCCCTTCCTTCCAACATCCATCTGTCCTTCCTAAAGAGAGTCGTCGTCCTTTTAGGATTATCCAGCATTGGGAAAATGTAGGTTTGGAAACAGTCTGTATGACAGTATTCCCTGATGCTGGTCCTAGGAGTTCCTTGCTCCCTACTCCATGGCAGGGAACTTGGAAGCCCAGAGATCCCCAACATGAACGGGGAGCCCCAAGATCCTTGGCTCCAACTGAGGTTCCAGGGGATGGCAGATTCCGAAATGTTTCTAGCATGCCTATGTTGTGGTGGCAGTTCAGTCAAAACGTCAGTAGATTCAGTGAGACGTTTTGCCTCAATGAATTGGCAGCTTGAATTCCAACCAGCTCTGTTAAGAGCTCCTTTCTGCTCAGGGAATGAATCAGGATTGTGTAGAGGAGTTTGGCTGTTGTCTGTTGAATCCTTGCCTCCTCTTGTAACAAAAGTTGGAAGATGTGTAGTCAGAGGACTACAGGAAGAGAAAGGATGGTCTCATTCTTTAAGCAGTTGAATGCACCCTATAGAATCTAATTCTATCCTTGCCTCTGCCACAGAATTCCTACATGATGTTAGGAAAGTCTCTGAAACCAAACTTTTTTTGTACAGGTGGCTACTAATTGTGTGCTTCCCTTTTTCTGAGTGCCAGCCTTGAGATGCTTGGGGCCAGTTTACAGAAGTGCTGAACACTCATAATGGCAACTGAAGTCAATGGAATCTTTGCTCTGACCCTAAAAAAGAGCTAAATGTTAAATATTATGAAGAATTAGGCCCTAAGTCTGATTGGTAGGAGCACATAAATAAGCCCATGAGAATATTAGTAGTTCAGTCTTTAGAGCTGTCTGAAGTGTGTGCAGTAAATATGACAAGGGGCACACATTGAATGATGAAGATAAAAGAAATATTAAAAGCAAACCCATTCATTGAGCCCTGTCCATCCTATGTAATGAATGAAGCAAGAGTCCTGTGGAAAACATACTAGTGATCATTTCATTAAAGACTGTATTGTAATGCATGTGCACAAGAGGCTCACAATAAAGTTGCATGGGCAACCACAGTTCTGCATTTCCTAGCTTTGAGTGCTTGACTTTGAAACGTTAAGGGGTTATCATTTTTTTTAAATGCAATTTGTAATTAACATTGATTGTGAGAGTTTGTTACACAGAGCTAGTCTGTTGCATCTCATGGTTTTTTTTTGAGGAAGCTTGGTGAGGTTTTTTTTACATCCCAAGTTTACAAGTATTTTCAGCCTTCTCAAATGTCCAGTAACTGGCCATTTTCACATGATGGCAAAGCATGGAAGTTTAGAAAAGTTTTTATTGCTTCAACACTGTGTGCCCCTGTCATGGTGCTGCTTCATGATTAAATGGTTGAAATTATCATGTCACAGGTGCAGACTCTATAGGAATCAGATGTCTGGCTGCATTTCAGAGCCACTAATCCTGTGCAGTTTTTTAAAATCAGAAATAACTGCTTGTCTTTAGTCTTGGCAAATACAATGTGTAGAATTGCAACAAAATGGTGAGTCTGCAGAAACGTCAGTGTTATCAAGAAGACGCCCAATTAAATTAAAAGAAAACACATTTCAAGGGATATCATTTTAATCACAGTTCTAGTCGAAATGTTTGCATACTAGTATTTCAAGGAATATCCAAGATTATAATATCTAAAATGAGAGAACGTTCTTTTTTCTCTCACATTTTTTTTACTTTGTGCACTTAACTATACGCAAACATGTTTTCATTGCTCTCTCCCTGTATAATCATTTAGCGCCTTTTAAAAATGTGGCCCTTAGATTCCAGTCATGCATTATGTTCTGCCAGGATACACCCTGCAGCTCTGAATTTGCAGAAAGTTTCCACAGTAGTGGGTCTCCATTTATAACTGAAAATACTTGAAAATGAATTTCCTAAAAAAAAAAAATTGATTTCAAACTGATAACATCTCTTTAAAAATTCACACAATTTTTAAATAGTACACAACTAAGCTAAAAAAGGTATTATGAAGGCATAGAGCTCAAGATTCAAATCAGGATTAGACAGTAATATAAATAATACTATTAACATTTATGCTAAGATAATGCTCTTCAACACCACCAGCCACAGGCAACACAGGCACTCCCCTCCCAGCCTATGCAAGCTCTGCTGTCCTGCTGCAGGTAAGCAATAGGCATACTCCAACCCCTGAGCACTCTGAGTGTTCCCTTGGACTGTCCAGCCCCTACTCTGCACTAGGAGCCAGGGTTGCTGGCATCTATTCCCAGCTCTGCCACTGACTTGCATGTGGCTTTGGTAAACTGAGATGCAGAGAAGTTAGGTGAATTGCTAGGCTGCAAAATGTTGTACTCTTGCCCATTTGATGGGAACACTGAGAGTTAATGTTTATAAAATTCCGCATTACTCTAATAGTGGCAATAAATGTAGAATAGTAGGGATATTGTTTGTAGAGTTAGGCTTTATAATACGGATTTCCACCTCCCTCTTCCCATCCCTTTGTAAAAAAAAATAATAATAAAAAAGTAACCAATTTGAATAGTTGCAGTTAATGCCAACAAAAAACCCCTGTTACTGAAATAAGTGGCTAGCTGCCATCTTATCTGGGCTGCTTGCTGATTATGTTATATCATTGGCCAATTTGTTATTCAGCAGCCAAAATTTACCCCAGCATTATTTATAACATCTTTTCTGACCAAGGTCCATGTGGATCCACCACCAGAACTTCTGGCTCCTTTCAGTCACCAGTGGCAGAGACAGGCCTCTAGAACAGCGGTTCCCAACCTGTGGTCCGCGAGGCTACTACAGGGGGTCTGCAGAAAAGAAAAATAACATGCTCACCAAGGAAATTATTACTGAGTGCATATTATTTCTCTGTTATTACATTAGATTTCCATAAAAAACAGAGTGTAAAAAACAACTAGTAGTAGTGGTGGTCCACGAAATGTTTAGAGGTTGAAAAGGGGTCCCCACACAAACAAAGATTGGGAACCGCTGCTCTAGAGCATCGCATAACTTATTTACAAGGAGGTGCACTGGATATGTATGTAGAAAATCTAGGCTTTTGCAGCACATCTGAACTGAGTTGTATTTCTAGGACAGATAGAGACCTTTATAGACAAAGGGTCCTGTTGTCCCAGCAATGTGTGTGGGTTTTAACTGCATATAATGCTGACAAGAGTTATGTCTATAAATGCTTAGCTTGTTAATGGGAGATCAGTCTCCAGGGTAAACTAGTTGTCCAACCTGTTTAGATACCTGAATATGAATACAACATTACACTTGAATGATCACAAACTCCAAACAAAACATTATTGAATCAGAAGTAATGTTTTATGAGCTGTGATCACTGCACTGCTAGTAAACATATTTCTTTCAAAGTTTGCAAAAAATTTTATATCCAATTTGCTAGTGCTCTGACTTTCATTTGTATTGTTCCGTGCCATTAACTGCCTTGCTTGAACATTTTAAGTGCAAGCTCTGAAGAGAAGTAGTTCGTCATTTCTGTACAGTGAAATGAAAGATTCTTTCACAGTCGCATATTTTACTTACTCATTCAGAAATACAATAGGGAAAATATTTGACAATGGCAGAGAGATGTCAGAGGTACAATAAAAAGGACTTTGCTACTCACCTCGCCAAATCAGAATTTCTTTCCATACCCCCTGTCCTGTCCTAGGCTGTATCTACACTGCTGTGCATTTGAACTGGAAAAATCGAATTACCGCCGTCAGGTCGATTTTTTTTTCCCTGGTTCAAATGAGCGGCAGTGAAGACACGCTCAATCGATTCAGACGTCAATTTAATAAAACCACCTCCCCAAAAAGCATAGCACTGCGTTGACGGGTACGCATTTCTCGTCAGCGCAGCACAGTAGAGATGGTGCGCTAAACAGAAGTTACAAAGTCAATGGGAGTTATGCAATTACTCTGCGTAGCTTGCATAACTCCTATCAACTGCTGCCGAATTTCACTGGCAGTGTAGACCAGGTCCTAGTCTATCAGTTGCTAGTTTAAAAAAAGAGGGCAGCTGCCTAGGTTATGAGATCTATATTTTAAAAACATACTTAAAATAATGGAAAATATTTCCATATAATAATAAAGTTGCTTTGTAAAGAGATGTTGTTTTCAGAGATTTAAGATTTGCAGCTTGAAATTAAGTATAGTAATTTCAAATCAGGACACTCCAAATATTTTAGCTCAGTCTTTGATACTAGAGGTTTTTTGTACCATGCAGGTTTTTTTAAAAAAATCATATTTTATTCAAATGCTCTGTTTGAAGCACTGATGCAACTGTTTTCCCTTCAGAATACTATGTTGCAATGATCTGCACAGAGGTGTTAAACTTTATAGTGGGCCAATGTCGTGTTGAAATTTCCCGCAAACAGAGGTCCAGCTAGAAATTTCTATACTGAGATTCCTGCCCAAATGAAACTAATAGGTGCAGGCTCTGTTTCTGTCTATCATTACTAATCCAGATACAGCTACTGCTTTTAATGTTCTTCTAAATTTCAAGAAACAGTTTGTATCTTGAGATCCAAAGAATAATGCTCCAAAATTTCAGACAGCTTGAGGCACGGTTTTCTGACACTTGTAATGAAAATCTTTGATTTTAAACCTTTTGTCTGGAATGAGCTTGGTAAAATGTTCTATTCAAAAATGTAACAAGCAAAAATGTGCTTACAGCTAAATTATTCACCACCTCAAGTAAAAAATGTGTAGATTTGAGATGATATTCCTGACACAAATTATTTTGTAAGAATACTAGAGGTTTGCCATTAATATATTAATATATTTGCATCTCCTTTTATTGTCTTAAATAATAAATGTAGTTACATTTTTGAGGATGGCTGGGAAAATTTTCTGTTCATGTGATAGATGTGGGTGACACGCCTTGATGAGGAGATCATACAGGTTGTGTGAAAACATGGTGGAATGGAGACAGCTGATTCAGGTTGTAATAACTGTGGAATCCCCCCTTTGCTGATTGGTTGGTCTGGAGCAGGGCCCAAGCACAGAGTGGTGGGGCTGCATCATCCTGCAGAGCTGGGATGACTAACACTGGCTCCAAAACTTCTGCTTGAGAAAGGAGATCTTCATGGTCCTATGTGAGGGGCTTGCCTTGACCCTCCAGCACAAGGACACATTGATGAGGGAGACGATACCACTCCAGAAGTGAGTTACTATTATTATCTGGAAGCTGGCTACCCCATGCTGCTCTATCAGTGGCTAACCAGTTTGGTGCTGTCAAGTCAGCTGTGGGTGCTGTGGGGGTGGAGGTTTGGGAGGCAGTTACTGTTGTGGTTTACCCATGTGTCATGAGTCATGCGAATGTCCCCAAAATAATATCTGGCTTTGGGAGATGGGGTTCCTTAACTGTACTGGGGCCATTAATGATGCACATGTGCCCACTGTCTGCCCTGCACACAGGTGAACATAAATATGTCATCCAGAAAAGATACTACCCACTCATTATGGTCAACCATAGAGGGAGGTTTATGAACCCCCAAAAGGGATGCACTTAGAGTTTATGATGCTAGGGTGCTCAGGAGGTCTGATATTCACCTGTTTGGACAAGAAGGGATTTTAATTCCCCCAAATATTGGTATCAATAGGCTGTCTGTAGCCACTGTTGTTATAGGGACTCAGCCTATCCTCTATTGCTCTGGCTCATGAAGCTGTACCCTGATTTAAGAGCACCTTGCAGAAAGTTTATTCAGCACTGAGCAGCTGTAGGATGGTGATAGAATGTGCATTTGGCTGACTGAAGGCAAGATGGCACTGCCTCCAGATCCGTTTGGATGCCAGTGTACCCAATGGCATTCGTGTTATAGAGGTGTGCTGTGCACTGCACACCATGTGTGTGAATAAGAGGGAGAACTTGGTGGAAGACAGTCCTCATTTACCAGCGTGGTACAGGCAACCAGAAAGTGCATCTCTGAATTGGGCTGGGTCCAGAGGAGCAAGGATTGCCCTGTGTGACCATATACTTGCTTTTCATGGGATGTTGTGGAGTAATGTGATTTGCTGTCCATATCAACAGTTTTTGAGACTTTATTGAAAGATTTGGATTAAACTTTCTGCCTCTTTTGTTTCCCAAGCACTCTCACGCTGATTGATTGTGCAAACAAATAATTAAAAACACAAATATCTCAGCTGCCACTGCATAGTGTAAATGTTAATAAAAGTGAAGAATGCAGCATGCAAAGTAAACCAACAGTATTGGCAGTTGGTGCAGTGTTACTGGTAATGGAATTGCTCATCTCCAGTATAGCTGTTCTCGTTCCTCTGCAGTTGCATATCGGATAGAGTGAACAGGATACATCTGCCCAGGCACACTTCCATTCTATGAATGCATCAGTTGGCTCATTCTACACGTCTTCCCCAGTGCTGTCCAGTGACTATGCTGGCTGCAGAACATGGTAGCACAGGGAAGCGTCCGTAGGTGCAGTGCTGGCCGACAGGGAGAGCCACTCAGTTCCCTCTGCTGCTGTCAGTTCTCCTCCCTCAACACTCTCTTGTGCTCACAGTACTCTACAACCATTCTCGCCTCCCTCTTCCTATGTTCCATCATTTACCTCTGGATATCTAGGTGCTGGTCTGACCTCCAACCTGTGTACTTCTGTATATCCTGCAGTTGATTGTCCCTCACTCTTTTTCTTTTCCACTGCTGGTTGATAGTCCATTCCCAAGAGGCCTGTGTGGGGGCCTTGGTCCAAATGAGGTAGAATGCCCTACAAAGGCAATGAAAGAGTTGTTTTGGTTTGTTGTCCAAAGAAGAAAAGAAGACACCAATTTCAACTTTTATCTGCCTTTATTGTGTCTCTCCACAGTCACCTGTTCAGAAACCCCACATTTCAGGTAACCAGCCTGCTAAGGCACTGATAAATATTTCATATGTTTTAATCAAAAAATAAATTCAAGAAATGTTTTGGCCTGCGTGGGGGTGTAATACAAAGCAGGGATCTTTTACCAATAATGGTAACATTGTTTCCAGCAATGGAGGTTTTGGCAGATGTTAATCTTTGGAAGATAATCTGCTGCAGAAGACCATGCATATATGTCAAGGAGATGTTTTGTTGACTGATGACTGACAAGCAATTTGATGTCTGGAGGGGGCTAGTAAGATTGGTCCATGGGAAGTTTATATTGCTCAGGAATCTCAGGGACTATCTTGTATTTCTTGTGTTCTAAGAGCTCTCAAGCCTAATCAGTCAGTGGACAAAATTTGGGCAAACATAAGATGCTAAATTAGGATGCAGAAGCTTGTTTACAATAGATGTATCTTTTCAACACCACTCCCATTCCCCTGGACAGTGGATTTGTCAGTACTAAGAGATTTGGAAGTGCTCTGCACTTAATGCAGCCACAGGTTCTACAGTGGGATTTATAATCTAGGCTGGCAGTGTTTTAGTGCTAATTCCAATGTGAGAAAAAGAGTGAAGTGTGCATGTGCATAGATAGATCTAGAGACACGTGTGCTTGATGCTCACGTATCCCTGCATCTTCAGGCATTATTCACTTTGTAATCCCAGTTTTGAATAAATTGTTAGCAGTAGTCCGTTAAATCCGAAAATATAATAAATCATTAGTTGCATGTTTAAAATGTTTCCCTTCTGTGTAGAATCCATCTTGGATTGCATGTGATCCTGAGGGAAATTATGTGGTTTCACTGCTCACTGCAAAAGTTGTTCCGCAGCATATAATATCCTCCATAACAATAATTGCATTGGTCATGGATAAGTTTAAGATTCTGTCACAGGTATTTTTTTACATCTCCCCAGGTATTTTGTTTATTGGTCACGGCCAATAAACAAAAATTCATGGAAGCCTTGACCTGTCCCTGACTGTTACTAAAAAATACCCTGGGGGAAGGAGGAAAAAATGCTGCCGGGGCTTGCAGCTGCTCCAGCCCTTGTGCTCCAGTGGGCTGGCCAGTCGATCAGCCAGGGGCTGGCTACCAATCAGCTGTTGGGTGGCAACCTTGGAAGTCCTGGTGGTCCCGGAAAGTCATGGACTCTGTGACCAAATTGTATCCTTAGTCATTGAATGGCAAAATCTCCCCATGTGTGCTGTAACAATAACAAAAATGCTGGCAGTGGCCTCTCACCTAGCTGTAACTCTGATGCTGCATTCTCTCTGGTCTGTTCCCTGGCCCCCCCCAAACCAGGTCTGTGGGTACCAGACAGAGGATGTTCTCTAGTTCCCCTCCAGGTGTGGCCCATTCCAACCGTTCTGGCCCATCCGTTGCCGGGGTCTCCGGCCCAGACCAAAAATAAGCCCATTTGGTCTCCAAAGCCAGGTAAGCCCAACAGTGAGTTCTGTGCTTGAGGTGGTGCTGATCACCTGGTCATACTCCTAGCAGTGGGAGCAGGCTGACAGTAAGTTTCCAGACTTGCTGTTGGTCCTTTTTGCCTTGTGTTACCTGGATTTCAAGTTTTTCTCTCCCTGCATTGAATCACCATTAGTTTAATCTCTTTCTTTGACAGGCTGTTGGTGATGTTATCATACAGATAGTGATTTCAGGTGCTGTGAGCAGGGCCCCCACATGGGGGTGGGGGGAAAGGGTACACTTTACCAGGGCCCAGAGACCCTGAGAGGCTCAGCCCAGGCTGCATCCCCCATTACCATGAGGGAAAAAAAATGTCATGGCTCATGAGATTGTATGTATGGGATGAGGGATTGTGATGTATGGGTGGGAGGGAACCCATATTACAAATTTGTATTGGGCCTGAAAAAATTATGCTAGAGCCCTGACTGTGAGGTTTGAGGGATCTCCCAGATCAGTAAGGTACGTCTCTCCAAATTGTGGACCCTGCTGACCTCACACCAGTAGTCCAGCAGAACATTTGTGTGAGCCTCTGGCCAGCTAGCCTCCCACTGGAATGATGATCTCCCAGACGTCATCTTTGTTCAAGCAGTGTCTGAGCACTAAGCACATAAGGAGCAGGATGCATGGAATGAGATGTTCAAATGTCAGCCAAGTGTATGTAAACTTGCAGGTGACATCTGATTCGGAGGAAGCGAGTGCATAGGGAAGCAAAGTATAGTCCTTGGAATTGTGGGACGGTATTGGAGGACTATTGGAGCCTGAGTTTTGTAACTTGCAATTTAGCCTATGTCCATCGTGCAGAGTAGGCAGATCAGTGCCTGTGTTAAGGCCTGGGTTTCACTTTAACCTATATCCACAGCTGATTAAGCAAGCTCAGGTTTAAAGCACATATTTTAATCCAGGTAAAAGTTTTTATATATGTGGACAGCAGGGGGATTTGGGCTGAGCCCTATGTCAGAACTCAGGTTCATTATGCAGTGAAGGTATAGCCCTACGGAGCACTCAGTTGGACTCTTTACTTGGTTGTAAGTGGCTGTTTAGCAACAAAAGGTTGTCTCCTGCCCCTCCTGTCTGAGGTCTTCTGCAGCACTTCCAAAACAGCAACAACTAATGTAATTTAAGGTTATAGTTTGTTCATTCAGTTTGAATTACCTCTGCCTGCATGACACTTTATTTTCTGCAAATAATCAAAAAGATGTCTTGTTGCTGTAGGTATGTTGGTACCACCCAGGATATAAGGTGAGGTAATATCTTTTGGGAGAGAGGGAAGCTTTTGGCCTTTCACAGAGCTCTTCTTCAGGTCCAGGAAACTTACCTTTTCTTTCTAAAAAGATGTCATTTTAAGACAATGCTCGTGTGTGTGTGTGTGTGTGTGTTTGCTTACTCATAATATTATAACGCATATTATAATGCATATTAGCATAGAAATTATTTTTTTAACAAATTTTTACAATGATCCTAAAATGTTTTAATAAAACTTGAATTCAGTGAATAAGTTTCTAAAGACTCATCCACTTCATTTCTCTGACTTTGTGTCCTTGGATGTGAATACATTTATCCAAATTACCTTCCACACCTCCTATTAGGTAAAAGAATTTCTGCTTCACTGCTGCTGATCATTAAGATGCTGTAAACAGAAATGCTGCATATTATATAATAGGCAAGTAACTAGAAATTTCTGAACGTTAAGGCTGGTTCCCAAGTCGTCTTAATTGATCTTCTTAATGTTCTTGATGCTATGAGTAATCAGGAAAAAATTAATAAGGTTGCTTTGCCCTATGCCCTCAGAGGTTGCAATTTTTACAACTTGGAGCAGCCATCAGTGATAATAGCTCTTGAAGTGTAATTTAAAGCCCCCAGGAAATTTGTTCCTGTTTTTCTTTTTATGCAGTTAAAGCTGACGACGACTCTTTCTTTAGATCCTGATTCAATGTGTCCCTGTTCCTGGAAACATGTTTGGTATGATGTAATAATGAAGTCAGTTGTTTCTCTTGAGTAATATTATCAATTAAGTAAAAAAGGAAAGAAGGATTCTTAATTTTATCTGAGTAAAAAATAATGTAAATTGGCAAAGCTGTGTGACAAGTGAGCAACCATGGTTTACTTGTGTTATCAGTTTCTCTCCTGCTTGGTCGTTTCTTTAGCTATTTGGTTAGGTAGTTAGTACTAATGTCAGCTTTTCTAGGCATTAGTAACAAGTAAACCATCCTTAATCTTCAAAAAATGTCTCAAATTCAAATCCCTCATAGTCTGTTCTGTGCTGATTTAATGTCACAGACAAACTGCAAAAAGATAAGCTATGTTGTGTGGTATAGCAAGGACAGAGGGCAGTAGGAAAGTTCTCCTATTTGAATCCAGGGTAGGTGGGTGGGCGTGAGCCCACCCACCGCTAAAGGCTCCCCCCCCAGCCTAGGGGCAGAGCCACTGGACCCGGGTCCAACTGATTACGGGGGACAACAAATGGAAAAAAAACAGGAAAGGGTGTGGGGGTCACAGGGTCAAACGTAGGAAACCAGAAGGGGACACCAAGCACAGAACCCCGGACAGCGCCCACTGCTCCTCGAAGGTGTCCAGGGAGCCAGCGGACGCCGCCCAGAGGAGCTCTGCCCGGAGACGTGAATTGATAAGAGAATGGAAATAGGCCCCACAGTCGCAGACAGCCCCCCCCCCGCCAACCTTCTCTCCCTGGTCTTGTAGATGGCTAGTTTGGCCAGGGCTAAGAGAAGGTTGACGAGGAGGTCCCACGACTTTGTGGGGCCACGGATGGGGTGTGAATAGATGAACAAGTGAGGGGAAAAGTGCAGCCAGAACCTCAGCAAGAGGTTCTGGAGGAGCCGGAAGAGGGGCTGCAGCCTGGCGCACTCCAGATATACGTGCGCCAGGGTCTCCCTCACGCCGCAGAAGGGGCAGGTGTCGGGGTGGGAGGTGAACCGCGCCAGGTAAGCGCCCGTGCTCACGGCTCCGTGAAGGAGCCGCCAACTGATGTCCCCGGCAGGCCGTGGGGTTAAGGTGGAATACAGGCTGGCCCACCGGGGGTCCTCGCCCTCCGAGGGTGGTAGTAGGTCCCTCCACTTCGTGTCCGGGCGGGACACGAGGGCAAGGAAATGAAGGGTGTGGAGCACGAGCGCGTACAGATGGTTCCTCAGCGCAGTCTGGAAGGGGACTGGCTGCAGATCAAGCAGCCGGCTTGGGGCGTGAGGATGGGGGGACCGAGGGGGTTCGCGGAGCTGAGGCCCGATGGTAAGCACCAGAGGGCTGGGGCTGGGGGGGAGGGCGGGGAGCACCCTCTTGCAAGACCCGCCCGAGGTACATCAAAGCAGTAGGGGGTAAGGCTGCCTTCACCTCCTGGAGTATGCGTCGGGGGATTCGGAGGGTGGGAACCCCCATGCACCGAGCCAGCGCATGAGGGTCCATCCAGTCCCCCCGGGCATAGTCCAGGAGGTCTCCGACCCTGGTGACTCCTGCCAGGACCATCTGCCGTCGCACCGAGGGGGTCTCCGCCACCTGCACACTCAGCTGGGGGTTGTGTAGCAGGGGCTCCGCGAAGAGATCCACCTCCCTCGGTCACCGCAAGGGGCCTGGAGGGCTTCCGAGAACTCGGCCAGAGTGAGAGGTAGCTCCAGCCGGCCTCGGTTGCCCGCGCTGACCGTGGGAAGTTCGTTCCAGAGCACCCTGCAGGCGGCGACGTTGGTCGGATCCGGGGAGAAAAGGTCGGCGTAGAAGGCCATGGCCCTTCCACACATCTCCACCGGATCTGTGAGGGGGGTGCCGTCAGCAGCCAGGAGGCAGATGACATGCTTCCGGGCCCCCCTCCTTTTCTCCAGAACATGGAAGAAGCGAGAGCCGCGATTCATCTCCCGAAGGAGATGGATGCTGGATCGGACGAAGGCACCCCGAGCCGGGAAGTCTTCGAGGGCCCGGAGCTCCTCCCGCTTCTCCCAACACGCTCCGCAGAGGGACGGATCCTCGGGGCTGGTGGCTAGACGCCT